>CM054798.1:4805000-6005000 GCA_028984075.1 Pieris mannii | reverse complement strand
AGACTGCACCAGCGGATTCCACCATCGGAGATAAGATTCTCGCAGGAGTTCCTCAACCGGTTCTTCTTGGAAGACAGCGCTCACTATCTCTTCTATTCGCTGATATTCATGAACGTTGCGCCGAACTTATGTATCCTTTTTTATTTGGTGCTGGTCCAGATTCTCAGCAAAAGCTTAAAAATTCTGCTGAGTCAAATCTAGTCTGTTTCTTCGCTTTTTTTATAGAACAGGACCAAACGGTCAGGTCAGATGTTAAGTGATGCCCATAGACACTGATTGCCAGGCGCGAGTGCGGTGCCGGTCTTTAGTTAAGTAACGAATAGATTTCAGCCTAATGAACGAAATCGGCATTAGGCCTGAACATCCAGTGTCTTGTACTGGTAAAAAAATATATCGTTACGGGATAAAGATAAATAGAAATAAAACAAACCAGTTAAAATCAGTTTTATTATCAGTCTTTTATATTATTAAAAAAATAATAAAACAATTATTACCTCCTCATGGTTTTAAAATAGAGAAAATGTAATTTACGTTATATACGATACGCTGAGATTTTTTCCGCGAAGTACACTTTTTTTTGAATTTCGAATTCATATGGGTACAGCGCAATTGCTTTTGATAGCACAGACTACGATTGATATTGAAAGAGGTTTTTATTGTATCTTTTTAATTTGTTTTAAAGAAAGTCTATTTGGTATACTATACATTGTATTGGTGCGTTTAGAGATTTTTCTTTGCAAGTCCTTTGCAGGTATGTTAATTTCGGATTAGGATTGGCACAGCGCTATCGCTATTGGTAAAACATAGTCACAGTCCGCGAAGTACACGTTTTTTTGAATTTCGAATTCATATGGGCACAGCGCAATTGCTATTGGTAAACATAGCACAGACCACGATTGATATTCAAAGAGGTTTTAACGTTTCTTCTTACCACGTATATTTAATACAAATTTAATGTTTTAAAGCGAAATAAAACCAAATGTCAGGTCACGTGACATGAGCTGTGTGCTATTATACTTTGAGTTAGAGCGCAAGTGGCGACATTGCGCCGTGCAAACCATGTTTATTAATATCGAAGATCGCTTCTACAACTATTAAAAGCGGTTAACCTTGACGCCTTGAATTGTTTTCTTTATTATGTCACTTTAACTTAAAATGATTATATTTAATATTGGCTGGAACGATATAGTCTAAAGTTATTTTGGAGAAGGAAAGTTACTCTCACTCCAGCCTGAAGAAGATTACTACCAGAATTCTGATGACATTAATGAGGTTGAGTCGTTGTATATAGCCTTGGCGGGAAATACTTCAATAGCATATGACATCATCGCTGTTTCACTGAGGTTTTCGGGCCTTGTGCCGGTTTCCTCGCGTTCCTCTATGACATAGACAACACTATGTATAAGGGCTATGTATTCGGTTAAATGTTGGCGTAATTATTGCTATGCAAAGTAACAGTGTACTTCTGAAAGGCCGGCGACGCATCCACTCAATGGGCTGCGATGACCGGCATTTTTGCGCTGAAATCAAAATAAAACATTCATATAAATAAGAATTTCTTAATATTATACAGTAATTTTGACGCCGATTTTCTTGTTCGCGATGCTGCACGCCGCTTCCTATTCACTCACTATATTGGATGTAAGTATGGTTATTGTGGAGACAGGGTGGTCTAGTGGCTTTAGGATTGATACCCGGCTGTGCACCAATGGAATTTCTATGTGTTAATATTCGAATGGTGAAGAACATCGTGAGGAATGACATGCCATAGACCCAGGCAGTCAGGCATAGGCTGATCACCCGCTTGCCTATTAGATTGATGACACAGATACAGAAATCTGTGATTCAGACCTAAAAACTTTGTTATAATTTAATTTTTAGTTTTTTTTTACTAGAGTTGCCTGGAAGAGCTCGCTTGTTAGCAGAAAGACCGCCTGTTGCATCCCTTATAGTTTTTATTTATTGTGTTATTTTTGTATTTTTTCGTTCTAGCGCCATTGTTTTTATTATATTTTTTTTTTTTTTTTACATTTAGGTACAAAAACAGAAAACAGATTGATTACATACATACAGTTATTACACACTAAACAACATTTGAAAATCTGATATCCAATTATATCTGTACACAGCATTTTACACTAAATATCAACCAAAGAACATACACATTTTAAACTGAATGAAAAAAAAAGAAAAAAAAAAAATATTAATTTATTCAAATTAGTAATTAAGGTTGCAAGTATTCACCATGAACTATCTTATATTATGTTATGTACATGTTAAAAAAAAATCCAAGGAATATTTTATGTGCTAACGATGTTTTTATAATTTCAGACTTTGGGCCAAAACTCCATGTGGGTGGCACGCCTGCTCATTTCTTTAGTGGAATTACAATCGCGGAATATTTTACGCGCGGCAGCATTGGCTGAAATCTCTCTATTCCCATTGGTGGCCATCATGGCACTATTGTAAGTAAACATTTTTTATACAATACGCCAAAAAATATCATTAAAGTCGGGTCCAGTCGTTTCATACAAAAACAAAGAAAATTTATTAATGAATGTTGGGGTTAAACCTGCGTTGGTACTCTGTAAATTGATATCCAACTCCGATTACAATAGCTTTAATACAACGTAATTTTAAGTTTGGTGTTACAAAAATACAATTATTAATATTAGTAAAGGTTACTACACAGTTAATGACTACCTAGAAGATAAAAACGCTTGGCAATAGGTATAATTATATTGTTATAATTTGCTTTGTTCTCTTGGAAGTGTTGTGAATGTAATGTAATGTAATGGTGAATGTGGTAAATCACAGAACAGATTTTATTTTATTTTTACTTATGTAACTTAAATGACGTTGTGGTTTATGACATTTTCTTTTGAATTATTGTATGTAAAGGGAGTATAAAACTTGCTGAGTTTCTTGCCCGTTCTTCTCAGAACAAGGCCTCCTGGTAGTCTTGCGAACGGATGGCGTAGTTTTGCTCTTTCGCGAATTTTGTAAACGTTTTTGACATTCATAAGCATGCGTTAAATCGCATCTAAACTGAATAAATAAATTTTGATTTGATTTGATTTGATTTGACAATACTAAATCAAATCAAATTCGATACACAAAAAAATCATTCAAACCGCTTTAGTAGGAGGAGAATTTTAAACAAACACGCACAAAAAATTTGTATATGTAATCAATGCGTCAATAGGTAGTTTTAAATGCGTCTTTAAAGTTACAGAATACAGAGTACATAACATTACAATAGATTTGGTACTATGTTACTTATAATGGTTTGGGTAGGTTTAAAAAAGCGTTATATAGAACAATAACATTACCAAGAACTTCATAATTAAGAATATTGACGGACATGACACGAAACGGCCACAGATTAGTCAAATCGACGATGATGTAATTGTCAGAATGACAATTTGCGCACTAAAATCTTGACGTCTCCATTTGACTTCTAAGACTGGTGCGACGCCATCTTGTGAAGCATTTTAGCGGGTTCTTGCATTACGTTTAATATGAATCTTTAAATCAAATTTTATAGACTTATTAATTATAGATTAAATTTATATTTTATAAACGTCAGGAGTATGTGTTTGGTATGTGTAGTGTATGTATTAAGCTGCACTATATAACTAAACTAAAACTGAACTGCACCTACGGATAGTGTTAATAAGTATGGGATGTCTGCACCAACAGACCTAACGGACAGACGGGGCTCTGCAGGTAGGATTAAAGGTTCAAGGTAGTGGGATTATCTCAAAGCCATGAGGCATCACCACAATAATTAATGGCTTGAAGGAGTCTTCACTTAGACAGCGAAGGAAGACAGAGAAATATTCAAATCTGATTTTTTTGTTATAAAACATTATCTTAAACTATAATTACACATATTCACACATACATGATATTATTCTTGTCAGAGGATGATTAATTTTAGAACCTTCCTTACCAGCACTTGGTGAATGTTCAAGTGTAATGAACAAATCTGAAATGGATTTTCTGGACAAATTGACCATTGTGTATTTTTTTCTTATTTACTTGTTTTAAGCAGCATTTCTTCTTTCTTCTCTTACAGCGGCTACAGCGGTCTGCTAACACCCTTCATGTACTATTACTTCGTGTTGTGGCGGTATGCCTCCCGTCGTAATCCATACACCCGTAACACGTTCAGAGAGTTGCGTTCAGTGGCCGAGAGGGTAGCTAACAAGGAAAGTCTACCCTCACCACTGAAGTCTGGATTGCACTCCGCTATCAGAGTTGTGTGTATGATGGCACCAAGGGTTGAAGTTCAGGAGTGAGGTACAGTAAGATATTTTTCGATTTTAGATAGATTGTCTCAAAACACACATCCATCTGTATGAACGGGATAATCTCAGAAATTACTGAACGTATGAGGAATGACGGGTTCATGTAAATTGATTAATTTAGAAATTTTGAAAAAGTCGTATAGGTACATTAATAAAGTCTATGGACGGAAGCTGGTTAATGACAAGAAAAGTGTGTTAAGTGATACAGTCGCCGCCCATGAACACTGACCAGAAGGCTCGCAAATACGTTGTCGGCCTTTTCAGGATACATACGCTCTTTTCTTGAAGGACCCTAAGTTGAATTGGTTCGAAGATAGATCGGTGGGCAGCGTTCCGCGAACCCGTGAAACCAGATTATTAAACTTCGTTTGACAGATGTCATTTGTCAAATATTGAGCTTTTGTTGACGCTGTCTGGAGAAAGAGTCTTTTTAATATATTTTTATAAAACATCCATCAAATAGTTATAAATAAAAATAATACAACCTTTAATAGCTAACTAAGCCGTATATAAAAATTAATTTTTATTTTCAGGTAAAAGAAGACTACATCATTCAATAGTATATTTATTTTTGTTTACATCTGTTCTACAATAGTAATCTGTGCTTGAGTCTGCTATTATTGTCGCTTTCGAAACGTCATTTTGACGTCATTAAATTGTCATGTGTCCTAATCAATAATACGTCACAATTACTAGAAAATACATGGTGCATTTTTAATTATTTTCTTGAGACTGCGACAAATTATAAATATGTAGGTATAGTTATCAAAAGGCTTCATCGAAAATAATTGTTTTATAAATTAAGGCTTATTTGCGTTTTTGATGGCAGTCACATTTGGCTTTTTGAGTCATGAATACTCGTATATCTATAAAAAATCTAAATTTCTTTGATTAGGCTGTATTATTTTATGATTCGCCACGCCCTTGTATGAATAATTACAGATTTATAAATTTTAGCAGTCTCTTGAGTGTCCACTAAGCTAGCACACATAAGAGAATCTAACACTAATACGGGTTTATAGGTTCTGTTTCTTTTTGCGTTGACCTTGTGTGCTAAAATGCCTTATCAATTTCAATCAACTATTTTCCGCCAAAATATTTCTTAATGTGGGTAATTTAAGGGTTTATGTTGTATTCAAGTACATGAGACATGTCTGTTTGTATGTTTATACGGTTTTGAATGTATCGTGTGGGCGGATACGGTTGATTGGTGTTCACACGTCAGACCTGTCAACGTCATTCCTGTAAGATTGACATTGATCGAAGATTGATCTTTATGACAGTGCAATGTCAATTTAAACTGATATTTTTTATTATGTTTATGAATGCGAATTTAGTTGATTTCTACTATTTTAAATGATATCACATATAGCAAGTCATCTGATAGATGTAATGTCATTGATTAACAGTTAGTATCAAAGTTATCCAATGTCACTGTTTGATGGATGACAGCTGACAGCTGATAGCTGACACCTTTATACCAATCACGTATCTAACCCAGAACGATTTAATGTAAGATTAAATATTTTTTTAAGGATTAATATACGAACAAATTTGGTCCAATATAATTCAAATTAGAAAATTGTAGGATAATTTAGTTCACTATAAATGTTTTTCTAAATGTATGTGTCAAACAAATAAATATATAACAACCACTTATCGGTGTCACAAATATCAATTCCCTTGGCATTTATGTACTTTCAATGTATTTTTGTGAATAAAGTTTCACATTTGTATTAATATTTGCACTTGGTTATGGGATGAATGTAGTATGGATTTTTAAATAAATGTTTAAGAAATATATAGTTTTTTATTTCGCGTACCTAAATAATAAAAGGGAAAAGCAATACAAGCAATGAAAAACGGAAAAGAGAATCATCAACATCCCGAGAAAACGTCAACAGATTAAATGCTTTTGATTTAATACGAATTTGAATCAATTCTCTCCCCTCCAACTCAATAGATAATAAGCAATAACAATAAAATATCGGTAAAACATAACATCAGACGAGCCCCCTGTTCTATAAAAAAAAAGAAACGGAAAACACAACATACCTATAACATAAGTACGTAAGTACAAAACAACACGCTCCCCCAAGCCAAGGTCATCGTGGAGGAAAATCACCACGACCTTCTAAAGGCTTAAAATAACGTCAGCAATGAGGAAAGACTGGAGAGCTTCAGAGGAGGCCTTTGTCGGAAGACAAGTTGTAACCGAACTACCGTTTGCCGATGATCAATAGATATTAAAACTGTTAGTATATTAGTTAACTCTAGTTATTAGTCAAAATGTGTTTCTTTAGATAGTAGTGATAAATCAAATAATTTTAGCCACACGAAACTACTCTGTAAAACTTGTTAAAACAAGCTTTATTATATTATACCTAAATAGTACACTAGTAGTGTCTTCCCTTCAATATAACGAGGCCAATCTGATATCCAACATGCCGGCACCTGCATGTTGCACCACGATGTATGCAAAAAAACACGCCATGGGCATTAATATAATTAATCACCTTCCTAGAAGTTATAGATCACTGACGTGTAATTATTTCAAGGGGACGATGATTAAATTTTTAAAGGCAAGGTGTAATAGCGTGGGCGGGTAATTAGATCATAAGTTTGACACCAATTATTATAACATTATGTTAATGATTTTATTATATGACATTTATCTATGGCTGATTGAGCGGATTTTTATCTTAATATATATAAATCTCCTGTCACGATGTTTGTCCGCGATGGACTCCTAAACTACTTAACCGATTTTAAATTAAATTGGCACACCGTGAGCAGTCTGGTCCAACTTAAGAGATAGGATAGCTTAGATCTTTAATTATAGTCGCAATTTTATTTTATTGCAAATATTTTTTTTATTATTTGATACAATTCTAATAGATGGCGCTATGTTAGAAGTACCAACGTTTCACATAAGTTCTCCTACCGTTTCGCTTGAATAGTTTACTACTATGTAATATAATAAAAACTTAAGCCTGTGCTGTGGCTTGGCCGAGTCTGCTAATAATCTTATAGAATATTGAGCAAACGGGCAGGAGGCTCATATTCTGATGTAAAGTGATACCACCGCCCGTGGACACTCAATGGCAGAGGGCTCGCGAGTGCATTGCCGGCCTTTTAAGATTTGGTACGCTCTAATAATATAATTGTACCACTATTTTATAAAATAAACGTTTTCTTTTTATTTCAATATATACTATAAGTAGTGTATATAAGAACACTATACACTATCGTCTAGTGGTTTCAACGTGCGACTCTCATCCGTGAGGACGTTGCCCGTTGGCTCAATCTACTAATGGATTTTCTGTTGTGTGTCTGATGCGCAAAATTTAACATTCGCTCGATCGGTGATGGAAAATATAGTGATGAAACCGGCATGCTGTAGACAGGAGGCTGACCACCTACTTGCCTAATAGTTATACAAATAATCGTCAAAATATCCGTTTACCAAACAAATAAATACTCCATCAGATATCAGTGTAGAATTTAGTAGTTCCCATAGTAGTGGTGATTTTGAACGGCATAGTCTGACAAACATAAAACTGCCGATGTTTTTTTGAGTATTAAAAAACAGGGGAATTGTTTGCAGATCCCACATCCAAATTGTGGTTGTAGTTTTTACTGTACTGTTCCACTATTTTAGCAATTTGAATATGATTTTGACCCATTCGGTGTCGAGACCCTTGGTCCGTGGGGTCCTACCGCTATAAGGCTTTTTAGCGAAATATCAAAAAGGTTAGTCGACATCACAGGAGAACGAAGAGCTGGCAGCTACCTCGAACAAAGGATTAGTCTAGCTATTCAAAGGGAGGACCATGCCAGTATCTTCGGAACCTTTCCTGAAGGGAATACTAAAAGTATATATATGTAATACATTTTAATTATTAAATTTTAACGTAAGTTATTTATTACATATAAATTTAAATACACATTTCACACTTCACTGGCTGGCATGCTGTATAACATATGGTTAATAATTCATCAAACTTAATTTAAGATAGTAAATAATATCATACATACAGAATGATTTTAGCAAATAAGTGTAATAATAATTTTACTGTTACCACAAAAATTGTTTACAGAACCTACATCCAAATTGTAGTTTTACTTATTACTCTCTCAGTCAGCAACTTTTGATCAAGCTGAGATTTGAAGGTCAGACCTTACCAAAAAAATTACTGTTCCACTATTTTAGCAAATAAGTGTAATAATAATTTTACTGTTACCAAAAAAAATGTTTGCAGATCCCACATCCAAATTGTAGTTTTAGTTTTTAGTCGCTCAAGTTTTCATCAAGCTGAGACTTGAAGGTTTGACCTATATCGGAACGAAATATGATTTACCTATAAGATTGCAATGGTACATACTTTGTTCAATTAAATACATTATATTTAACACAAATCTACTATTTGTACCTCCCATACGTTTCTCCCTCCAGCCAAGGCGTTTCACGAGCGTTTGATTGTTGAGTTTCATCTTACTTGAAATCGTCACCAGCTATAAAAAAGCCTAGGTATTATTTGACCTAAATATACCAATATAAAACAATAAATGGTACATTAAGTATAAATGAATTTGTTGACTAGCAATGTTGTTAAATTTATTGACTCAATTCACCTGAATTTGTTTGTATGGAAAAATGGGTTTCTTAATTAACAATAACATTTTACTGTCACACACATTTTTCACAATACGATGAGAACTTGGAGAAACTTATAGTGGTTGGTAACACAGAAGACAAAAGATCACGTGGTCGTTCACCAACCAGTTAGACTAATCAAGTAAAAGAATCAGCGTCCTCATAAGTGTACGCTTTCATTAGTGAGGCGTTGGACAAAAACCGGTGGAAACAGATTGCCCGCTCCAGATGCTTCCAGATGCTTCCTTGCCGACCACGACGCTCAGACCTGAGCTGCCGATTAATGAGAGAGATCACCCATGACACGTTTAGTCGTTATAATGACGAGGTAATTTTGAGAGGAGAATGATACCACGCAAACAGTGGCGTACTTCCCCATCCAAGGTGCGGAAGTTGGTGGTGTCACCCCATCCAAAGTAAACAGCAATAATTTTTATATGATAAAGGACATGGATCATTTTTAAAAGATCGCGAGTATGGAACGGGAAATCCAGGAATGCTATATAGAGCTGAGCTAGTGCTAGGAAAGAAAGGGCCTCATAGCCTAGCGGTCTTTGTATGTGGCCGCTATGGTGAGAGGTACTGGGTTCGATTCCCGGTTCGGGAGTAAGTTTTAAATTTATTCTCGGCCTTTGGTAGGGTTGTACGGTACCGGTCGAGTGCTTAAACCGTACATGGAGGGCACGGTTGAATTTCTATGGTATGCAGAGGGCATCGAACTATAGAAAGGAGACTGTGTAGGTTTAGAACGTAGCAATACGTTCTAGGCCGAGGATGGTAATTACAGTGGTCAGTAATTCAACATTCCTTTTCCCCTGGGTTGAAAGCCTAGTGCGACCCCCGGGGAATTCAATGTGGTGCCAGACGAAATTCATTCAGAATGGATGAGACTGGCACTGCAGGCGATATGGAGGGTTCAGGAGGAATTTTTAGTTGGTCGGGTATCTCCCCTCTGATTAGCAGAGGGATAAGAGTTAACCATCCCCACAGTCCCCGCGATAGCGACTGCATACGCTCGCGGGCCTGTATTTGTGCATTTTAACCTCCTTTATAAAAAAAAGTGCTAGGAAAGGAATCCCTAAAAAAATATGCTAGCGATTTTTTGTTTGTTTGTTCATTGTTCAAAGTAGAGAGTCCGGGTGGGTGACACCCGGTGCCGCTCGCCCGTTTGTTACGCCACTGCACGCAAAACCTTGTGTTTACATTCATTGCATGTCATGGACGCCATCTTGTTTAGAGTAAATTTCCAATTCATTGTTGGTTCATGCTAAAAATTACTTGAACATACTCTTGTATGGCAATCAAAGATTATAACAACTCACCAAAGATCTTCTTAAAGTAGTTTCGACTTAATGTTTAGTTTTGAAAAAAAATACTATTTATTTATTAGTGAAACAGTATAATTAATATTAAATCTCTAAGGCAAATTTGTATACCTCGGAAGCGTCGGGTTTGAAACTGGAGTTAGAGAAGAGGATATCACTTTACGCATTGCCATAACTAACTAACTAAGGCAAGCCGGTTTCCCTTCACCGTTCGAGCGAATGTTAAATGTGCACATAGACCATTAGTGCACAGCCGGGGATCGAAACTACGGCCTCAGAGATGAGAGTCCCACGTGTTATAAATTTTATTACATTTTTATAATACACGCTACAGCCACTAGGCAATGCTATGTAAAATTCTACGTATCACTGCATAGTATACAACAAAGTATCTTTCTCTGTCCCTATGTCCCTTTGTATGCTTAAATCTTTAAAAATACGCAACGGATTTTGATGCAGTTTTTATAATAGATAGAGTGATTCAAGAGGAAGGTTTATATGTATAATAACATCCATTAAATAGTGGAGAAGTACTGTTATTTTTGAGGTTTCTAATGTGATGTCGTAAATAATTACATTTTTTCCGCTTACATTGCCTACGAGTTTTATCAAAATAATGTACTAAGTATTGTACACATTGAAAAGATCAACAGAAAAGTCCGTGATGGTATATGTCTATCTCTTATGGATAACCCACAATAACTTTTTTTTGCCAATTACTTTTTACGACAAATAATGGCTAATTTTCGAAGCGATTTTAACCAATACAGCATTAATCCTTAACCAATTAAATACCTTGAATACATTGTTCATTTAATATAGATCTATACAGCCCATTACAGCTTATTTAGCAGCGATCGAACGCGTATATTATCGGAGCTTTCCAGCGACGGAAATAACAATACATAATAAAAACCTGCTTTTCATCAGCATTGCACCCGTGCGAAGCTGGGGTGGGTCACTAGTTAATCATATAACTTATATTTGCACGCCATTGTATCCGATTATTGCAAATTTAGATTGTACCACCATAATATTTTTATACATTCTTGCATAATATGTCTTAATATTGAAATAGCGTCGCAAATAAACCTTTTTAATAAAATCTAATTAACGTACTATGTATATATAATACTTGGAAATAATTTACGTCGGAAGCAACTATGTAATGAGAAATTGCGGATTCACAGATGAGTCAGCATGTTAATTGAAATGTATTGTTTTGTTAATTAAAACTAAATTTAACTTGGGATTCGTAAACTTAAATGAAATCTTAATTATGTTTAAGCGAGAATATACGTATATAACTAATTCTTAACATATATTATCTTGAATTTCCCAAATTTCATCTGCAAAAACTAACTTAGGAGTTCAGGCACCTTTCATTTCAATTCTTCGCGATTATAATTAAATGTATACATATTTTTAAGTCGAATGTAATTATAATAATAATAATAATAATTTATTCATTGCAAGAATATGGTACAATTGTCAGTCGTTCACATATTCTGCCACACACAGTGGCGCGCAAATTTATCTTAGTTTAGATTTTACATTATTAGTCAGATTCATATCAATTAAGTCAATTACCATACATTATTAAATTTGTATAAATTACCATGTCTCACACAAATAATCGTTTATTGAGTAGTAGGTTTTTTCCAAAAGTAATGCACTAAGTCGCTTTTTAAAGACTCTTGTCGGAAGATCTTTAAGTTCTTTCGGTAATCTATTGTAAATTTTAATTGCCATACAGAAGGCGTTTTTACGAAACAATTCTAAATTTATTTTTGGCACAGCCAATTTCTCCCCATGTCTACTACTTACTACATTCGATTTAAAAATATGTATATTTCTGTGTACGAACCGGGACATAGAAGTCAAAGTAAGAAGAAGACATGGGGAGAGATTGGCTGTGCCAAAAATAAATTTAGAACTGTTTCGAAAAAAACAGCTTTTGTATGGGAATTAAAGTTTACAATAGATTACCGAAAGAATTAAAAGATCTTCCGACTAGAGTCTTTGAAAAGCGACTTTTAGAAAAATGAACTATTCAATAAATGATTATTTGCATGAGACATTGTAATTGATACAAATTTAATAAAGTATATACGATACAGATAATGTAAAAATTGACTCTGACTAATAATGTAAAATGTAAATTAAGATAAATATGCGCGCCACTGTGTGTGGCAGAATATGCGAATGACTTACGATTGTATCACCTTAACATTTTGTACCATATTCTTGCAATAAATAAATTATTATTATTTTTATTATAAATATTTAAACAGTATTTATCCGGAGCTGGATATATTCCATAGTGCCTATCAGCATAACTATTCTGCTGTTTTGCTGGTATTTTTGATAGAATTTAAATTTTTTTAAACATTTATGGTTTCCATAACTGTCATATATTTTAGATAATTGTGCTTCCTCGCTCACAATAAGTATCACAATACAGCGAGGAACGCGTTAAAGGTACACTACCACAGGAACCAAACTTTTAAAATTTGTTTTAATTTTTTTATTAGTTTTTAATTATTATTATTACTAAGTAGGTTAAGAATATTCAATGTAAGTGCGTGCTCCTATTTCACCGTGCCTCCTGCTGATATAGGATCTTTGACAATCTGAAACAAATCTTTGTTTTAGTTTTATATTATTATTAATTATTACGTAAGATGTTATGTGGAACATGGTGTAATGGTTACAGCTCCTTACAAACGTTGTGCAAAATAAAAAATAAAAACTTGGCGCTTAAAAAGAATGGCGAACAGTTTATTGCCAGTCCTTCTCTTCCGTTCTACGCCCTTTATTTGAGAATTGGCAGTAAATGTACAATTAGAAGCATTTAATGTATGTTTATTTTTTGACTTTAATAAGTATACATTGTGTTACTATATGAATAAAATATATATATATATATTAATTTAGAAAATATATCTTGTAACATACACAGCTATAACATTATGTATGATGTGAATGTCATAAATCAATTAAACCCCACAGCGCCAGCAATACCCCAAGGCAGAACACAACAGCATTGCTTTGTCCACATTCCACCCGGCGATCAGCTGTTTAAGTCACGGTCCCTTATGGGCAGGCATGATGTGGAGGTTCATACTCACAGCGAAGCGTCGGGGTGCCTAGGATTTCGTTTATACGGTGACAGCCGACCGTGGTCTCCAGAGACGGACTTATGGGATGAGCTTTGGTATGGGATGCTACTTGTATGGACACGGATACGCCCCGTCACACGTACTTCGGACAAGCGCGGACGCAGAGCACAAATTATAAACGGCTCTATAAAGCTGCGTATAAATTAAGCGCGGCAAACCATCGAACATTGGCGCGCGCGACGGCCGCGCTCTATGTGGACAACATCGCGCGCGGCGACGCGAACATTGCCGCGATCGAACGTGCCGCGGGGCGATCCGCTCTCTGTCGGTTTTTGAGACCGCAACTATTACTATTACTAGATAATAAATTGTATAGGGCTAAAGAATTTTTGTGTAAAAGCAAATCGTCCCAATACCACATTAAATAGCTGAGGTATGATGCGTGGGTAGAAATCAGTAAGAAAATGCGAATGATTTTTCTTTTATTTTTTTTTACAAATAAGATGGTGAATCACATGGAAGTGGCAGCCGCCCGACCACGCGAGTCCATTCTCGCAGGTTTAGAAGAGTGACTGACTGACTATCCGCCGCGGTTTGTTGGATCCATCACCAATTTGTCCAACTAAATTTATATCTACATATTGGCTCGCGCGGCAAATGAACGTTAACTCTGGTAGAACATTGGGTCGCGCGGCTGCCGCGCTAAATGTATACGCAGCTTTATGAATATTTCCTTTAACGTCGGTTTTGTTGTCTGTGGAGTATTTGGAGAGTCTTGGGCCGTGGCGTGCATGTGCACCGGTGCTTATACCGGTGACTCTAGAGCTGGTGTTTTCCTCACTCAATGAGGATTGCCATGCAGCCAGGAAATGCTGCCATTAATGGTAGACTGCCACAGGCACCGAACTTTTTAAATTTCCCTTTTTTAAATTATTTTTATTTATCATTACTTTGTAGGTTAAGAAATTTGTAAATACTTGATTGTTATCATATCAATAGCTTAGGTATATTGTAATTACTGTATTTTTGTGTCTTAGAAATAAATATAACGAAATATATTGTTAAATATTTATTAAGGTTTCGTTTCACTATAGAAAAAAAGATATAGGTATATTTATGATTTTTAGTTTCTAATCAGATACTGTTAACAAGTAGTGAGTGGTGCTTTTTAGAATAAATTTATTTATTATGTCTAAGGCAAGTCGGTTTCCTCACAATTTTACCGTTCGAGCGAATATTAAATGCGCACATAGGAAGAAATCCATTGTTGCACAGAGATTGAGATGAGAGTCGCATGATGGATCTACTAAGTAAATACTGTGATTTAATTTTATAACAGCAAAAGATTATATACTTAGAGTGAGATATGGAGTTGAGCCTCTGGACAGGTTAGCACGATATATAGCTCTCATCTCTCAAAATTCATTTAAGGAACGGGAGTCAAATTTAGCACCAATATTAATATATTAATATTTTAATATAACTCCAGTCACAGGCATCTTGATTTTCTCATACGGACGTCATGGTTTATAATTCAGTTCTCTGCAGTTCGCTTCTAGCATGTCTGATGGCTAAAGGAGAAGAAATCTCAAAAAAAATGTATGTTCAGAATTGTTTGTATGAAGATTTTTTTTATAAATTGTCTGTGTACAAAGACTCAATTTAACATAATTAATTTAAAACTCACCAAATTTCCAACAAGTATTAAGTTAATTGTGATAACATAATTATATTGTTTTTATAACATCATGCACCTATTTTATACTATTATATAAGTTTTTTTGTTCTAGGTATATGATCTTCACATATAATCAATGTTAACAAAATATTGCAAAACCATAAAAGATTAAGTATTGAGTTTCTTACCGTTTAGAAGTATCAGATAGTATAAATAATTTTAACACGTAACTTTAGCTGAGTGGCTTCAGCGTGCGACTCTCATACCTGAGGTCGTAGGTTCGATCCCCGGCTGTGCACCAATGGACTTTCTTTCTCTGTGCGCATTTGACATTTGCTCGAACGGTGAAGGAAAACATCGTGAGGAAACCGACCCAAAAAGTGGACAATGTGTGTCAGTCATTGGAGGCCGATCATCTACTTGCCTATTAGATTTAAAAATGATCATGAAATAGATTCAGAAATCTGAGGCCAAGACCTAAAGAGGTTATTAGCGCTACTGATTTATTTTTTATTCAAATAAATGTTTTGAATTTGTAAATTTTAGACACTATTCTCGTCTACTAGTTTTTTATCCTTAATTGTTTAGCACTTAGATATAAGCCCATTTTCATAGAGATGAGATCTAATACGAGACAACCCTACATATCACGTGCCTATATTATAATAATATTATCATTATAGGAGTGAATAATAAATTAGTTGGCTCTTTCCCTAATTTGTTTGGTCATTTTTCATACATTTTCTGCGTTGCATCTCTTAGTAATCTTAATTTATTATATCCTTGGACTATATAGATTATTACTATTCATCCTATATGTAGTGCGCACTAAATCATTGTGGTCGTTGGTTCGATCTTCGACTGTGCATACTTTCTATCTGCGCATTTTACATTCGCTCGAATGGATAAGGTAAAGATCAGAAACCAAGTTGTTTTAGATTCAAAACCCCGTGTGTTACAGGAGGCTGCTCAAATATTTGCCTATGGTCATGGATCAGATACAGAAATCTGATGCCCAGACCTATAAATGTTCTAGCGCCACTGGTTTTATAATTAATAATGGCGCCTGGTGAAAATATATCTGTTAATATTAATCACTAGCTGACCCGGCTTACTTCCTTCCGCCTAACAGTCAAATAATATCGTGTTAATTTTTTGTTAAAATTAATTTAGGTTTTAATTAAGTACGGTTAGTACATTACAGTTACAGAAAGATCATTAATACAACTTTTTTGGCAAATACAGAAATGTTTTATTGCTTGCCATTGCGAAAGAAGAATGGCAGTTACACATTAGGCCGCTTCTCTCTAGAGCCAATATTGCGATACTGCATATTAAAGCATTTTCAGATATTAAAAATTTTTTGATGAGGTTACACATGCCTTCCAACAAGATTAAAACCTGGTTAGGCATCTTATTCACCTCAAGATCGGAATTTCTTGAACTGACACGAATTCGATTTAAAATGATGCGTAGTTTTGTCAACAGATGGCAGCACATGCTATTTGCATTCGTTAAATTAATTAACTGATTGTTATTTGATTACTTATCTGATATTTTATTACTTATTCTGCTATTAAGAGAAGAATCTATAAAAAATAGATAAGTAACATCGGTCCAGCCGATCTGGAGTTATAAGTGGTGCAACTAACACTACCTTTTTATATATTTAGATGTGTATTAATAAAAACTAAGCGGAAAGCGATTTCGTGTTAAATTAAACATTATTTATTGGAGAAGTCTAAGTACTAACAGTTCAGACTTTACACAAAAAAATGTTTGATTGCCCCTTTATAAAAGTAAATAAAAAGGCAAACACAAACGGGCGTAAATTTCAGTTCCCGGACATTGACCCCGGAAAACAAACAGTAACGCGCAGACATTTTCTGGATAGGCCCCAAAGCCTAGGCTTATTAATATGAATAAAAAGCATAAATAGTTACAAATTATAGTATATAATATATTTTTTATTTGAACGAAAGTGGTACATTCCGATTAATGATAATTCACAATCAACCAAATAAAAATCCCTATATGACTGAGTGTGATGGACCTTCCAGAAAACAGCGTAATGTTTTAAAGGCCGGTAACGCACTCGCGAGCCTTCTGGTATTAAGAGTGTCGGTATCACTTAACAGCTGATAAGACACCTGAAAGTTTCTAGGCATGGTGAAATAGGCATGCAAATGTCGTATTAATTATCATAATAAGAACAGTTAATTATAATTGTCAAAAGCCATAGTCTAAATATGATCCTTGTAAAGCCTTGGTAAAAAATACCAGGGTCCAGGGTCTCATTATATGGGTAATTGTAATCAGTGAACTATATTTAGATTGAAGCAAATTAATTCTATTTATAAGCAAAAACATTAATATGAATAGCATTCAAGATATCGTTATCATTGCAAACAGCTTTGTGATGTTATGTGTATGTATAAATCAAACGGAAGGAAACGTGGACAGGGCTGCCAATACAAGTAGCTGATTAAAAATAAAGTCTTAAGAACGTAGTCATGACGAAGGCAGCATCTATTATAATAATATTAAGATTAAATATCGCGAACTTCGTTTCGATCTTAATGTTTTAATAATAATAATTTGTGATGTCAATTTTTTTCTCGTCATAGAAACTGTCTTATAAATAATATACTCGTTTTAGTTTAAGAAAATATAAGTGCGTGCTCCTATTTTACCATGCCTTCTGCTGATAGAGGATCTCTGAGACAAATCTTTGTTTTTAATTTATATTATTATTATTTATTACTTAAGATGTCATGTTGCAGCTTCTTACAAATGTTTACAGATAGTTTATTGTCAGTTCTTCTCTTCCGTTCTACGTCCTTGATTGTAATGTTAAATTAGAAGAATTTAATCTCTTTCTTGACGTTCATAAGTGTACATTGTGTTAGTCTGGCTATTCAAAGGGGGAACGCTGCCAGCATCTTCGGAACCTTGCCTAAAGGGACTACTTTTAATAATATTTTTTAATAATTAAATTTTAAGGTTAGTTATTAGGTATATTTTTATGTATTATGTTATTTCTTAGGTTTCATATTATATTCCAACTGTTTAATGCTAACAGTTACCTGAATATATTACAGTTACAAGAGCCCGTGAGAGCCAGACCTTCGGATTTTAATAAAAGCTGAAATTTTTTCTTTGTGTGTCCCTAGTACAGATAAGAATGATCCCCACCCATGAAGCTGAGGCAGCGGCGGCTTTAACAGATAACAGGTAACAAAGGTGTATAAATTTCCACCTCAAATGTATTATAAAATAAAGCTGATTTTTTATATTTGATTCGTAATAATATCAAAACTCGCTTTGCTGTCTCCTGATACTGTCGCCTGACAGTATGGTTGCTACCCTCTGTCGGACACCCTTAAACTATTATAATTATACTTACGTTATATTATAAAATCTAAATTTTATATATAATTTTTTGGGGGCCTATTCATCTGTGTTTACTTAATTGTCGGACAGATTCGACGGTTCTATCATCTTGCCAGACGCATTAATATTATGACGCGGTATTTTGAGTTTTTCATTTATTACAGTTTTTATTTACATTTCACTTACATTCCGTGAGCAAGGAGCGTATACAGTACAGTCTTATACTTATATCGTACTTTAATTATTTATATATGAAAACGAGTTTATTAGTTACTTTGTCATCATAAAACTTATTTTGTTTATTTTAAAATATCGAAAGACTTTTGATATTTTTTTTGTTCTTTGAAACGAACAATTGCAGTCGAAATTAGAAAAAAATGAGGCCTATACCAAAAGAGCATTGCTGATATATATATATATATTTATAATATATGTATTTTCATTTCCCTGTCATACGATTAGTTTAATTATATATTTATTTATTCACACTAAGTTACCTCAATAATACATATAAAACAGATTATATAAAGAAACGGGCGGTTATAATTTGATACCTATACATTTAGTTAATACATACAATTTTTTGAACCCCTTTTACAAGTATAATAAGGCGAGGCTTACAAAAGGTCACATAATCACTGTAATTCCAGGACTTCAACTAAATAATTATCGTCTCTTTTCGTCACGGGTGAACATAACTCAACAGAAACAAAAGAATGCAATTAGACAGTGTCGTTTTATAAAGGACATTATGAATGGCGGGATCGTAATACGTACGTCAGATCCGCCGTATCCGGCCGCCGGCGAGACATTCTGGCGACCGCCAGCCACTCAGAGTGTTTTCGTAATTCAGAGAGAGCGGTCGCCCGGTCGATAACGGCTGCGTTTTGTTGTCTCGTGATGAATGAAGTGCTTAAACGTGGATTCAGTGTTTGTGTGTGATGATGTGTTGTTCTGGTATCGGTTAAGATGCGTGAGGGTGTAACGTTCGCGGTGCTGGCTTTTCTGGCGGCCGCGGGCGCCTGCCCTGGCCCATTGCCCCAGGGTTGCGCCTGCACAGATGGTGGCACTCGGCTGACCTGCCGCTCGGCTGGGCTGCAGCATCTACCACCTATGAATGATCGGTTGATTTCTGTGTAAGTTGCATATATTTGTAAAGGCAAAATACTATTAAAAAGTTGACAAAATGAGGACGAAAAAGCTCAGACAAGCTTAACGTCTTAAGGCAATATTAACCGTCATTAAATGCTTCAAGTAATTGCTAAATCACTCAGGATTATCCTTCGCAATTTTCATATATTTCAACTTAAATTTAATTAAAGATATAAAAATCAATTAATTGATTTGAGACGCTTATAATAAATTTTTAATTAATAATTTATTGCCACTCCTCGTATTGAGAACGTAGTTACTGCAAGGAGTTAAAATACATTACGAAAGAAGCATTTTTAACTTAATTTTATGATTAACTAGCCGGTCTCTTAACATATTTTTTTTTAAACTCACACAATGAATGTAACTTTATTTTAAAAAGTTTTATAACGAAACCAAGTTTTAAAAATTGTCATGTCATGTTTTTCAAACCCATGACCTGAAAGGTGAGAATCGTATTGCCACTAAGCTAACAACTCTTTTTACCGCGTTGTAACACGCGTTTAACGCGTTAGTCGATCAGCACGCGATATGTCTAGCTTATAATCACGGGACTTAATTATGACTGGGTTTATACAGAAATTATATTTTTTTTATGAGTCTAAAGCAGTGTTAACTAGCTGCTCGGGGTATTTGTTGTGTTTCCCCGAGGGAGTCGGTACGGAATAGATTTAAGGAACTAAATATTATGACATTATCCGGTCAATATATTCTTGAAGCCTTATTGTATATAAAAAAAAACTTAAACCATTTCAAAACAAATTGTGAATTTCACCAGTATAATACGCGTAATAGAACTAATTTGAGTGTGCGACCAACTAGACTCCAGAAGATAAACCACTCCTTATATGGAAATTGTATTCGTTTTTACAACAAACTCCCAAGCGAGATTAGAGAACTGTCACTAAATCAATTCAAAGCCCTTGTTAAAAGTAAATTAATTAATAAAGCCTTTTATAAATGTGACGAATACTTAAATGATCCTAATCCTTGGTTTTGATTTGTTCCAGTTTATACAATTTGTATTAAAAACTTGGCGATTGAAAAGAGTGGCGGAAAGTTTCTTGCCAGTTCTTCTTACCCGCTCTACGCCCTTGACTTGCGAACTGGTTGTAAATGTAAATTTACAGTTAATTTAATTTGATTTTCTTGACGTTCATAAGTGTACATGTTTACCTACATGAATAATGATATTTTTGATTTGATTAACGTGTGGGCCACGCCCCATAAATTGATTATTCATTATTTGAATATCAGTTTTTCACTATGTTGTATGTATGTTTCATATATTGAAAATCTTGTTTCGTTAACTTAGTAATTTCTTCCTGAATTCCTATCCTTTAAGTTTCGTATTTGCTTATTATTAAAGTCTCCACTCTAAATCCGTAATAATAATGTAATAAAGTCACAATAGGTAAACAAACAAATCAATCACAAGGATTAGGATCATTTAAGCATTCGTAATTTACGTTTAACGATAGCTTTGAATTTATTCAGTGATAATTCTCTATTTTGGCTTAGGAGTTTGTTGTTAAACCGAATACAATTTCCATATGAGTGGTTTATCTTCTATCTCTGGTTAAATTAGTTCTGTGTCGAGTGTTATACTGGTAAACGTCACTATTTGTTTTAAAATCGCATATATATTTTTATACATACAATAAGGCTTCAAAAATATGTTGACCAGATAGTGTCATATTATTTAATTCCTTAAACTTATTCCGTACCGACGCTTTTTACTAACGAGGTTTAGTCTGCCTATTCATAGGTGGTTCGCTGCCAGTATCTTGCCTAAAGGGATTTCTTAAAACATAAACGTAGAATTCCATAGAGGACAAACCTATATTAGAAAATTATATAAATTTAATAAAGTTTTATATTTGTAGTGATTAAAATATTATGATATATATCTTGTCTTATATATAAATCATGATGAACAGAAAAAGAGTGTCCAGTTTATGTTTTCATCACACTATTGTAAAATTCTTTTTTTCTGATTATGTTATTAAAATATTTTTTGAAGTGAAAATTCTGTCTGCCTTACTCTCATGCCTA
This sequence comes from Pieris mannii, assembly GCA_028984075.1. NCBI lineage: Eukaryota > Metazoa > Arthropoda > Insecta > Lepidoptera > Pieridae > Pieris > Pieris mannii. The sequence goes on along the minus strand of CM054798.1, from coordinate 5,983,305 downwards.
CTTGTCTCTGAGAAATTAAGATTTTGTGACTGGGCAAATTAGGACTTACATAGAAAAAGGTTAAAATTATATGAATTGTATGATGAAAAGAAATATAACACCAGTGTAGTTAGGGAATATGTAAGGTTGTTTTCTGATAATTTCAAAAAAGATTGCAAAATTGCAAAATATTTAAGCTCAAATAAAAAATAGCATGGATAAAGTAAAAGCTATCTGGAAAGTAATAAATGAGGAATCCGGTAAAGCCTGACTTACAGTACAAATATATAACTCGTGTATTAAATTATCGTGTTACAATGTTTGTTTCCATACTCCTCCGGAACGGCTTGAACGATTCTATATTATGCATATTAAATAAGTAATACAGCATACAAAAAAATGTGAGCCGTCACGGGACGCCTGGCAGATGTGAAACATCGAAATTATTTTGTGAAGTAATATGCAGAAAAGAACTGATTGTGATAGGAACTAAATATGTCATAATGATAAAATAAAATATTACGATTTTGTTTTCCAGATAACGATGACTATTTATTGAACAAACATTTAGTTTCATTATATACAAAAATTTACTACTGCATATAGATTGTATGTATATACCATCATATGGCGATGCGTCGCCACGCCAGAAATCGTTTTTACGTGCGGCTATAGATGTTTCACATCAAAATACTTACCACCCTTAATTTTCACCTCTCAACGATAAACCCCTATTATTCATTTGTTAATTATGACTTGAACTCTGATGTTTGTATAGAAAAAAATACACATAACAAACTAAAAAAAATTAAGCAAAATGATCCATGTACTGAAGGGCTGAAGCAAAATCAATTCAGGAGAAACTAAGTTCGCGGGGGCAGCTAGTATACATGTATATTTAATTATGTTATAGTTAATAATTAATGATCTACTACTTATTTATATTAATTGTGAGTCAATTAACCTTTGGCAGAGCTTTTACATATGTTTGTTAATACATATTTTTTCTTTACATTTTATTTTAATTTAGTTATAGTTGCATGTTATTATGAGTCTTTTTGTTAATTATGTATGCCCTTCTTGTACTTTACCCTCTGTAGGTGTTAGTTTTTTATATTGTTCCATATTAGGGTTGCCTGGACGAATTCGCTTCTTAGCAATAAGTCCCTGCCCGTCGCCTGTTAACTAATGTAACCAACTTACTTTTTGTTTCTTTTATTGTATAATTGTGTTTATTGGTAGCGAAGTATAAATAAATAAAAGCATAAACAATCATCGCTCACTTGAAGCCTATATGAGCCCTTTAGTTTTTACCGCACTCACATTCTAGTTCCCGATAATGTCCAACTTAAGTGTCACTTAGATTGAAGGACTCTTCAATTAGTCAAGTTACTTTTTGACGTGACAACGTCTAATAATACGATGGAGCCGAATGCACGCACGAGAAACATGACGCATGCGGCGTTACCTCGTTCTGAGGCGTTTCATTTAAGGCTTGAAGTGCAAGCGAGAGCGCGGAACGAGCGACAAAGAGGCACAATCGGCTGCGTTCGGCAGCGTTCGTTCGTTAAAAAATTTACATAATTGTATTTATACGTACAAATAAATGTAACTTGATCAATTCAATTGTGATTTCTATTAACCTATCTATCAAATAAATAAAATTATAATTTTCTTTTGAAAAATGCAACCATTTCATCGGTTTTTTCTCATACGTTGTCACGTTCAACTAACGTCAGTAAACCGGCTTTACAGACAACCGATTTTTCGTTAATACGGCGTCGCAACCCCATATTTTATATTAGTTATAAGCTCATACATTAAGCGAAAGCGTGGCCGTCCCAAGCAAACCTGGCGCCGTACAGTAGCTGACGAGGCAAAGAGAGCTGGTAGGACTTAGGAGCGAGGTGAAATACGAGGCCCAAGACCGGACGCGATGGAGACTCACTGTGGACGGCCTTCTGCCCCACCTAGGGGTTATAGGACATTAACTAACTATAAGCTCATGCTTTCACGTTTAAAGCCATTTGACACCCAGCTTCAAAGAAAGTGCCGAACTCAACGAATGAAACTACAATACATAGTAATATCGTGATGTAGTTTATACAGGTGTCCCAAAAGTCGACGTCAAGTCGAAATTTTCTCATAGGTAATGCCACACCAGTTATCAGAAAAATTAAAAAAAAAATTAAGTCATGTATTTTTGAAGTTATGGAAATTTTCCTTTTATTCCAGAAAATGTACACCATGTGACAGTTTTTTCATTCCCGTTGTTACAAATATTTACTTTTTGCCAATTTTTTTTCTCTTACGTCATCCCGAATAGTGCTTTATGTAACCTATGATCCTAAACCCTGTGCCGATCACTCCAACTTGTAGGAAAATGTCATTTTATACCGTACCAAGTTTTCAAAATTAATTTTTCGCACTAGTTCAACTGATCGTCCTGAAAAAAAAATGCACAACTCCAGTTTGGCAAGCAGCTTTAAAAGTTGGCGCATTTAATAAGGATTCTAGCGTGGTATAACACTTACTTCATTATTTCTTAGATCGGCCATAAAAAATTTTTTTGTTAAACAAAGTCTGTTTTTAAAAATTTCTCTGGAATTACAAAAAACGATTCTAGCGCACCCAAAACGTTCCTAATGACCACAGCGTGGTTTAAATAAGATGGAGATATCCCAATACATACAAAAACGTTTTACTAAAATTATAATTTGTATGGGGTAGACATTTTTGTATGTGGTGATCGAAGGGCCTGATGTGTTGTTTTTTTTATCGACAAAAGCTTGCCAACGCACAGCACATTGATAGTGGTAAAAGAACCAAAAAATGCAATCTTTTATGTGAAAAGCACTTATAGGCTAAAATAACAAACAGGAAGAGATAAACTAATATGTCTAACAAAACAATAAAAATTACAAAATATAATCAAAAATCGATTTTAATATGTGAGGTGAGCAACTATTGATATCCTAGCTACCTTCCTTATCAAAATGCTTAATCTGGACATCGGTGAGCTTTGACTTTTGTTCAAAACATGACCCACGATAGTTTTCTGACATCTAAAACCAATGGCGCTACAACGAATTGGTTGAATGCTCTCTGTTTCTTGATAACATTTTTTCGAAGAATGGCAAGTAGGTAGGATTTGGTTATACTACCGGTATCCTAACAATGTTTTCCTTCACCATTTCCGGAGTCTCTTTCGCTGTCGTGAAGGGACCTCATGATAGAGAATCATATGATCCAGTTCTCTAGACTCTGGTTTGTTCTTGGGTACCACTTGATTTCAGAGCGCGACTGGTATCTTTTAGGTAGGTTCGATCCCCCGGATGTGCACCAATGGACTGTCTGTCTATGTGCGCATTTAACATTCGTTGAACGGCGAAGGAAAATATTATGAGGAAAGCGATTTACCTTATACCCTAAAAGTCGATGGCGTGTGTCAGGAATAGACTGATCAACTACTTCTCTATTAGATTGATATACAAACAGGTACAGAAATCTGAGGCTCAGACCTAAAAAGGTTGTAACGCCATAATATATAGTTCGTTGGGTTACAACCGAGAAAGTCCCTTAGTATGAATTAATCTGGGATAAGTATTTACGATTATAATATATCTCCTACAATGTACCTTTGCAGTCGGCGTTTGAACACCCAACTACAGAGTTGATATTTGTTAAGCCACTAGATCTGTAAAAGCCCATTCAATATCATTCGTGGCCGGTGATGGTCCTCTACCGTGAGTTTTAACGGGTGATCGCAAGTCGTGGCGTTGGTGGCGCCGTGGGGTTTTAGTGGGTATGCACAGTAGCGAGTCCCACATAACGCTTCACCACCAGGCAACCGTGTCGCGGGAGGGTATGCGTCAAGCATTTCCCCACGAAAAAAAAGCTAGATCTGTGAAGTATAGAAAGAAAATTTTAAGGTCGGTACGAAATGACCGGAAGCGCAAGTACTTGCTTATTCATATCACTCATGCGAGATACATCTTTATACCTAATAAATTAAAAATCTAGTCTTTCATAATATATTACATAAATAACATATAATAAAAATCAATTATCCTTCAGTTATAGTTAAAGATGGTATAGATAATATTCACTAAAAGTTTCAAATATTTACGAAAGAAAAATCGAAACTTAAAAACATTTTACTAAGTTATACCTAATTCGGCTGTGTATGTGGGGTGTTCTTATGACGGAGGTTAGGGCTATGGATATTCTTAATACTCCTTGTAAGAATCCGCGATAGCTTAAACAAATCAACGCTTAAAAGTCGTTGTATTTCTTCGAGATCCGGCTGCAGGATTACTTCGCTCATCGGTTATTTGCTAAAAAACATTTTTTTATGTATATTTATAATGAAGAGAATGTATATCTATTGAAGTTGCCTATCAAAATTTGGCCGCTACTATTTAATGAAATTATTTTGAATTTATTTTTGGGAAAACATTTCGTTCACTCGTTATTTAATTAATATCGTCTACATGACAGCAATTTACATGAAGATTTTAAAAAATCACGGGTGCATATGCGCACGCGGCATTGCTAGCAATCGTGATCGCTTGAAATAGTTTAATATCAAGCACCCTTCTTACATCTTACTTGTCGTATCCTTTACCTAACAAAGTTAGATAACTTTACTCCGGATGACATGTCAGATTCCTCACGATTTCCTTCGCCGTACTACCGAGTGTTAAATGTCGATTGATGAACTGCCTACGAACCAACCATTGCTGAAGTGCCTAAGTATACCTGTATCTTATATTCCATGATAAACATATGTTAATTTTTAATTTTGAGGACAGTTCGTGTTCAATCAAGCGAAGCGTGTTTTCGAATAAAAGTTTTAATGAAGTAATTAATCTTAAAGTTTTTGTACTCTTGCGCAACGTGATCGATTACAGTCTCCTTGAACCGATTCGATTTTCCTTTTCGGATTTGAGGAAAAAATTGCGACCTCAAGACGATTTCGTTAACGCCGGATATGTCGAGGTCGAGTGCCTTCCTTAAAAGCCTAAGTATTAAAATGTTTTTGTTGTAAATGCCGTAGAATATATGCTATTGGTCATTATGTTCGTATGTTCGTCTGCCTTAAACTTGGTTACTTCATAAGTGAGTAATTTAGAGCTATTTGTAAATGCGTATGGCCCGGTCTGTGAAAGATGCTTGCTGTGTCAAGCATCCTCACAAACCAACAATGGGCGGGAAGAGGTGGACGCAACCGCCGCATCGCGTGTCGGGAAGCGGATAAGGCTCTGCTGTTACCGCATCCCGCATAAGGCGATTGTTGGTGGCACCTTGGGGTTTTAGTGGGTATGCACAATGGCGAGTCCCACATAACCCTTCTGCACCAAGCAGTCGCGCCGCGGAAGGGTATGCGCAATGCATTTCCCCAAGTAAAAAAAAAAAAAAAGTGAGTAATCATATTAAATTCATCATATATAATGCTATATCTACAGTATCAAAAGTTTCCGTTCCATTAGGTTTGTCAAAATATACAGTATTTACAAAAAGTTTGGTCCCTGTGACAGCGTGACTTTTAACGCCAGAATAATTTCCTCGCTGTATACATATTCGTTGAGTGAGGAAGCCCCAGCTTTGGGGTCACCTGGTACTATAGGTATCAATCGCCTCGTTTAATTAGCGCCTGAACCCCAGGGTCCCATATTCTCTACTCCAAAGGGAACAAAGTCGAAGTTGGAGGAAATATTTGAATATTTGAGCCAAGTGTTAGTTTCCGCTTGCTCTGCGGCTGCCCTAGCTTTCTTGCTTGTCCGAGGGAGGTATCTACAGTATATGTTACAAGCTATCTTTTCTGAAATACATGGCAAATGTAAATATAAATTTTACAATAAAAATACACTTTACCTATTTTAAATTGTACTGGTAAGTCTTTGAATTTTGTTAAAAAAAGTAAAACAGCGACTTATTAACAGTAATAAAAACTTTTTTTTTATTGGAATAGTACGGAGGGAGGCTTACTTGATGTTAAACGATACCGCCATCGCCCATGGACACTCACAATGTATTGTACTTCTAGCAACTTCGACATAGGGTCCTTCAAGAAAATAGCGTACCAATGGACCATAAGATAAACAAGTATCACTTATTCCATTGAATTTGAACCTGTAGACATCCCTACTCATCGGCATCTTCGAATCTACATCGAACCTACTTCCGTTTTTATATCGTCCACTGTCTTATCTTCATACCACCATTTTTAAATACACCTTTAAATCAGGAAACCACATAATTAATCATACCTATTAAGGAAAATTACGCGTAAAATCGTCGTGAATCTCCATAATTTAGTGCTCGGAAAATTAATTATGTTTATACTAATTATCTTTCTTAAACGATATTTTGGGTGGAATACTGCATTGTTTTCCATTAAATTATTAAGAACATAATGATTTTGTATTCTAGAAAAATATACACATGAAATTGACGTTTTGTATGGGAGAAAAAAAAGTCGTTTTTTATAGTATATATTACATTAATCTACGTACCTATGTACCATCTAGGCACTAAGCAATGAGGTTTAGTTCATTGATTCATTCATCATTCATTCCCTTTACAAAAAAAACTATTCGGACGGGAATCAATAAAATCTTTGAAAGCGGATCGACTACTCCATCTGAAATTAGTTTTTTACCTTGCAAGAAGTTATCCAACTCCCCTGAAACAGCCGATTTCAATGAATGCTTCGTGTATATTTTCAGAATTATAATATAACTAATTTCTTTGCTTTTCACAATATTGCATTTTACGTGACATGCAGGTTTTGTGAGAGACTGGTGGGTGTGATAGGACTATGAAAGTCTTATGATAACAAAGCCTTCATTCGCGGACATAAATTACTATGACTAAACTAAACTAATAGAAAAAATGAAGTATGGGTGTTTCTAGATTATTAATATAGTGATAATGATACATCCTTTAGACAATTTTGTAATTTTTATGATTTGACATTAAAAAATCACTGACTATCACTCTTCTACCACAAAATGTATCTCTTTAATAGCGATATTAGCACTGCATTTGGGGCAAAAAATTGCCTAGTCAGCAAGTGTGTAAATATATCTCAAAACCATTTTACCCTTTCATACTTCAAGATAGCTGAAATGAAAACTCGGCCATCTTTACAAAGTTTGAGAGACTTTTCTAATCTCTTCAATGTTCCAAACCCCATTTCTAAAACAATAAAACTAGAACACGACTTTAGATATTTCAACGTGAACTATTTTGTATCAGAGATGTTTCCTGTTAAGATCTAAATTCAGATAGATGTCTAAATATATAACCAATATGCACGAAATACTATTATTTTTCTAAATTGCCTTTTGCTTAATGTTCCATGAACCATGGGTCAGTGGACGTCCATAGTCAGCCATGCTGCCGATCGGTCTTACCTTCCCAATTGGTCCAAGTCCTTCCGGCCCTCTTCCTCTTTAAACTGCGCCCCAGCACGGTTTCTTCTTTTATACCATTTTACCCTTTCATACCATGCCTCTTGCTGATAGAAGACAAATCTTTGTTTTTAATTTATTTTATTATTCTTTGTTACTTAAGATGTCATATGGAACATGTTGTAATAGTCGCAGCTCATTACAAACGTTGTGTAAAAGAAAAAAACTTGGCGATAAAAAAAATGGCGGAGAGTTTATTGCTAGTTCTTCACATCCATTCTACGCCCTTGACTTGAGAACTGGCAGTAAATGTAAAATTTTGACGTTCATAGCTTCTGTTACCTATATGAATAAATGATTTTGAATTTGAATTTGAATCTCTTCGGAGTGTGTGGCATAAAACTTCCACGTCGGTTGATAAATTAGGTATGATCAAATTCAAATAAAACATAAGGTACGCTTATGACAAATATCTGTACTCTATGGAAAATGTAAGTGCGTGCTAATATTTCACCATGGCTATTTTTTATTAAAATTAAGTAACTATTAATTACTTAAGATGTCATGTGGAACAAGGTGTAATGGTTGCAGCTCCTCACAAACGTTGTGTAAAGAAAGGTAAGGTAAGGTAAGGTAGGTGGGCTCAGTTTCCGCAACTAGACTCGAAATTGGTCCGTTTTGCGTAAAGCCCTGGCTACTTAAGCCAGCCCAGCTCCTTCCAGAAGCACAGAAGTCTCCTGGGCACTTCACAGGCTTCTCGGAGCGACCTCACTGTTCCGAGGATTTCCGTACGTTGTTTAGCCACAGCCTCGCATTCCAGGACTACGTGGACTACTACTACTACTTGTGTAAAAGAAAAAAAACTTGGCGATTAAAAAGAGTGGCGAAGAGTTTATTGCCAGTTCTTCTCGTCCGTTCTACACGCTTGATATTAGAACTGGAAGTAAGTGTAAAATTAGAAGCATTTAATACGTATTTCTTTATTGACGTTCAAAGTTTACATTGTGTTACCTAAATGAATAAATGATTTTGAATTTGGGATTTTTTAAATATTATTACGACTGAAAGATTTGCGGTGGCAACATATTTAATTAATTTAAAATTAAGAATGTCAATAAAATAAATCAAAATTTAAAAAAATATCTGTCAGTGGTAACGAACTCTTTCTCAACGCCAGGATTTGTATTTAAATTAAATAAGTATAAATTAATCAAGGTTTAATTAACGAAAGAAGAGAAATAGGAATGCGTCTAATATGTATACAATTCTGAGATAAGCTGAATTCTCTCTGTGGTAGTTTAAAATGCTAGATTGACATTTGTAATCCGTCTTATACGTAAACTTGAATGAATTTAAGTTCACGAACTTTCATAGTCGGAGAGCTGATGGATTTCTATAGATAGACTTTATCTTAGATGAGTTTATTTCGTCTATGAGTTATTCACTTCTCCACAGTAAGTCTCCATCGCGTTCGGTCCCCAGTCCTCTTTGCCTCATCTGCAACTGCTAGGTTTGCCTGGGACAGCCACGCTTCCACTTTCCATGTGGGTTTCAATCACACCCCTATCTTTAATCTTGGTATATCAAAATGCAAACCCTAATCTAAAGATTGCATACATTGTTAACCTCACAGTTAAATTAGTTATCCTTTCGAAACATTATAACTTTAGTTTCACCTGTTTTAAGTTTTTAAAAAAAGGCTTTAAAAACGTGTTTGGTCTTTATTTGTTACACTCCAGAATATAATGTACACTGGGAGTAAATTATGTGTAACGAAATAAATAATTTTTGAAATTCAATTTTGAATCAATCCCCTGCTTAGCTAACAATTCAAGCGACGCAAGTGAAAATGGATAGGCCACTGAAGGGTTTCCAATTATAATCCATATTAATTTTAATAAACATACATATTTGTTTAGCCTGAGTATTTAAAGTTCGGCATACTTGAATGTGCTCAAATAGAGAGGAAGAGAAGAAGACCACGAAAACAACGTAAATGTTATAAAGCATCCTTTGTTCAGCCGGGAATCGACAGCACACAGGATTTTTTATTAATAATGAAGTAGAATGTGTAAGAATTCCTGTATTTAGGACGCTCCTTGATTAAACTTGAAATTAATTAGATTTCTCGCTAGACTTGGCATCGCTTTGAGACCATAATAATGTATTAACTTCCATCTAAAAAGATATTAGCTGTCCTCAGAGTTTTACTTGAGTTAATCTTTTATACCAGGTTGAAGCCTTTTTCAAGTTTTTCTTGTCATTGACGCGTTAATTTTTTTTAAGCAATTGCATAGATTTTAATGCGAGCTTTGAGCGCGGCGATTGAATCAAAAAATTCCGTTACGAAACTAAACCTAACACACGTTTGACTTTGCGCGGCTGGTGCAGTCTGTACGCGAGTCTGTTAAATAAATTAAAACTAGACTCACTAATTCATATACATATATATATATATATATATATATATAATATTATATAATAATAATAATAAAAGCCCTTTATTCGCTGACCATTTCGCTTAAATGCTATTCTTATCAAACTATATAAATATTACTATATTCCTAAATCTATTGACATAGCAAAAACAATAATTTATTCTTAACCGCCCTGGTCAGGTTGTTCGTCGACATAGGCCTCCCCCAATTGTTTCCATGTCTCTCTATCCTTGGCAGACCTTCTTGGCAGAACAAATTATTAAGCTGCCCAAAGTGCCAATGAGTGGAAAAGACAGTAATGGAGAGATTTGGAGGAGTTTACTAAAATAGCTAGAAGTTTCCTATATTATATATTATTATAATTAATCTCAATGAACAATTTTCTATTCAATGACGAAAAACGATTTAAATAAAAAACTTTTTTTGCCGAATTGAAGTTATATTATTTTAAATTTACAATTATTTAACATAATTTTAATTTTTCCGACGTTTTTCAATGAAATACAATATACGAAAAAAGATTTATTTAGGTCTGATGAAATTCCGAAAAAAGTTACTATATCCGTTACCATGGTTACCAAGTTTTTAACATGACTATGTGTTTTTAAAGAACAGGGGAAAACGGGCAGAAGGCTCACCTGATGTTAAGTGATACCGCCATCCCCATGGACACTTAATGCCAGAGGCTCGCGAGTGCGTTGCTGGCCTTTTAAGAATTGGTGCGCTCTTTTCTTAAAGTCGAATTGGTTCGGAAATATTTTAGTGAGCAGCTGCAAAAAATGCCTTGAAAAAAATTTAATTTCTGTTCTTACTTATAACTTTCCATAATGTAGTATATTATATTATATCAGAGATAGTTTTATATGCTGCTGAACCTATCCATTATCCGATGTAATTTTCGTTTGAAGTAAAATTCTTTTTTTTTATTGTTCTGTTACCTTACCTTTGCCTGTGGCTATACGCTCTGCGTAAAGCTAAAAAAAAAAACTTGTCTATGCGTAAATTGCAGAGTAAAAACAAAATAAGGCTCAAAAAAGGTTCTTAGTTCTTGTTTCATGTTCAAAGCTTGTTGTAAATATCGATGCAATGTGGGTGGTAGTTATCAGTGAAACGCAGGTCTAGGATGTCTATTTATAGACTGGGGTGGGAAATGCACCCCAGACCCCCGGATTACACCCCATTCATACGCAAGGCCACGCCCTATTTACAGGAAAAATATTCAAGTGTAAAATAAGAATATTTACGTTCTATTTTCAATTATTGCTAAAAGGACTTTCAAAATGTAGCTAAGTTCACATTAAAAGAAACGAAATCTAGCCTTTTATGATTATAATCTATGATCGTAATGAACACATTTATTATTTTTCCATAATTAGGTGGACGTCGTTGTCGTCGACAAGCGACAAGCGAGTGGGAAAATTATCTAACGTGCGAAGTGAAAATATAAAACGAATGATGCAAGACTATAACCTTACCAGCCTTTCAAACATATGTACATAGCATATATTAGCTATAAAACTTATATATTATATTTTAGTAAATATAAACTGTATGTGAAATGAAATGTACATCCTCTTGAATAAATCCTTCAAAAAAAGATCGTACCAATTCTTAAAAGGCCGGCAACGCACTCGCGAGCCACTGGCATTGAGAGTGTCCATGGTATCACTTAAAATCAGCTGAGCGTTTGCCCCCTGTTTTATAAAAAAAACAATTACAATTAATTGTATCGATGATTTTCACGTTAAAATTATAATAATAAGGAACTAATTTTTAATAAATAAATTATAGTACATTTAAACTTTATTAAGTATATATTTTTTTCATTTAATCTTTGATTACTACTGAAACATACTGGTCCAAATTGAATGAAAAGAAAACAGACGCGTTAGTTAAATAAAAATAAAAAGAAATCAGTGACGCCTTTTTAGTTCTGGGCCTCAGATTTCTGTAACTGTTTCACGATCATTTGTCAATCTAATAGGCAAGTATGTGATAAGCCTGTGCCTGACACACGCCGTCGACTTTTTGGGTCAAGCCATCCTCACTATGTTTTCGTTTATTCGTATTTTTATTTTTTACAAGCTGGACCTGAGAACTTCGTTTCGCGTCTACTTTTTAGTACATGCCAACATATGGAGCATTTGCTATGCTACCCCATAGATACTGTTTGCTTTCCCGAAATAAAACCTATACATTTTTCTCTCTATAAAAATCTTTAGACTACAAGGAATAAATAATAAAAAAAACTCACACTTACTAAAATATATTAACGATTCTTTAGTATTATATATTAAAAACAATAAAAAAAATATCAGTGGCGCTACAACCTCTTTAGGTCTTGGCCTCAGATTTCTGAATCTGTTTCATGATCATTTTTAAATCGAATAGGCAAGTAGGTGATCAGCCTCCAGTGCCTGACACACGTCGTCGACTTTTTGGGTCTAAGACATGTCGGTTTCCTCACGATATTTTCCTTCCCCGTTCGAGCAAATGTTCAATGCGCACATAGAAAGAAAGTCCATTGGTGCACAGCCGGGGATCGAACCTACGACCTCAGGTATGAGAGTCGCACGCTGAAGCCACTACGCTAACACTGCTCAACAAATTAAAAACAATTACATTGTGCAAATATAATCATTATCTCATGCATATCAAATATTCTTCATTGATATTTTAATGAGCACGAAAATTGGACGCCATATTGTCGCTACAGACCCGGCTAAATGTGTTTTAAGTCAACATTCAAATTTTTCAGTCTGTGCAAATTTATAAAGTATTAACTAAGTTTTAATCGTTCTAATTTTTCTAAACTTAGCCCATTAACTGAAACGCCATTAACAAAACTTCGTTTAACTTGATTTATCTTGTCAGATGATAAACAATTCTTTAATGTTTTTAAAAATTCTCTCACTGTTAAGCAGTTAAAAAAATAATGGTTGCAGCTTACAAACGTTGTGTAAAAGGCGATTAAAAAGCCTGGCGGAGAGTTTATTGCCAGTTCTTCTGTTCCATTCTACGCCCTTGATTTGAGAATTAGCAGTCAATGTAAAATTAGAAGCATTCAATGTATATTTCTATTTTGACGTTCATAAGTGTTACTTATATGAATAAATTAATTTTGTCTTTGACTTATATGAACTTTACAATAGAACTTGAGTACTCTGATGCTTGATTCCAGGTCTGAGAGTAAATCATTCGAGAGAAAACCGCTGGGGATTCAAATTCAAACTTCATTTCGACACAGTTTTTTTTTATAGATTAGGAAGTAAATGGGCACACCTGATGTTAATCACCTATGCACGTGGACTCTCAATGGCAGATAGCTCGCTAATGCGTTGCCGGCCTTTTAAGAATGTTTACCCTCTTTTGTTGAAGGACCCTAAATCGAATTGGTAATACTTAAGTAGATGGTGTCACATAATGGTTCGCGGCAAATAAAATACGTTAGTTGTGTGACGAAAGATCGGGAGGTGAGGTGGAATTTCGTATTCTGCCTCGATGGCCGATGATGAAACGCTGCAGGTTTTGATCCAAACAATTCCTCTGAACACTCGCCATGGTAAATGCGGCGGAGGATGCAGATAATTCATTGATAAGTCACTGCTTATAGTAGAGTCTTACATTTTTGTGTGCAATAATTATATTATATGGGGAGAAATAAATTTAGAATTGTTTCGGAAAAACGCCTTCTGTATGGCAATTAAAATTTACAATAGATTACCGAAAGAACTTAAAGATCTTCCGACAAGAGTCTTTAAAAAGCGACTTAGTGCATTACTTTTAGAAAATACGTACTACTCAATAAACGATTACTTGTGTGAGACATGGTAATTTATAAAAATTTAATTATGTATGATAATTGATATGAATCTGAGTAATAATGTAAAATCGAAACTAAGATAAATTTGCGCGCCACTGTGTGTGGCAGAATATGCGAACGACTGACAATTGTACCACCTTGACATTTTGTACCATATTCGTGCAATGAATAAAATTATTATTATTATTATTATTATTATTATTATATTTTTAATATACCTAACAGCTTTTATGAAAACCAAAAAATTTATTAACAAACAATTGCCATGAACCCTAGTACAATGTATCATACTTATAAATATTTGTGTATCTGTATCTGTTAGGTATGTGCTTATGCATGTGTGCGTGTATGTGTTTCTTATTATATTTTATCATCCCAGAAAGTAAATTCATAAAAACCTGTGTGTGACTCCTATCGGAAAATGTTTGAATGCGGGATTGCAAAGTACTCCGCCAAAAGGCCTTTAAGAATCTTTAATTGACCAACAGTTTACGCGCCTAGTTCTATTAAGCCATTTCAATTCGCGGTCTAAGAACCATAAAATTTAAGAAGAATTTTCTTAACGCAAATAGTAGTTGTACGCGACAGGAATTTAAAATATCGGTGTTACCAAATCACGAAATAACAGTAGGATACATTCTTTAAGCAATAACAGTAGTCATTTATTTTAAATGTTAATTAAAATCATCTTAGCCTCAATTTAGCCTCAAATGTTTCTATCTGTTTAATGATCATTTTTCAATCTAATAAGTAGATCATCAGGCTCCTGTGACACACGCCGCCGCATTTTTGGTCTAAAGCAAGTCTCACTATGTTATCCTTCACCTTTCTTGCGAATGTTAAATGCGCACATAGAAAGTTCATTAGTGCACAGCCGGGAATTGAGCCTACGAACTCCGGGATAAGGGTCGCACGCTAAAACCACTAGTCCAGCACTGTTCTACTCTCCACTATAATGCGTGTCCATGATTTCCCTTTATGGGTTTTCCCTTCTATATTCTATAAATAAGTTCTAACCTATTGCATAGATTTTGTCGCGGGATTAAGCGCGGTGACCGAATCAAGAAATTCCATAACGAAAATAAAAACCTAACAAACGATGACACGTATACTGCGTCTCACATCGGTATGGCGTGATCGGTGACAGGTGCGTTAGAGTGGGACAGAACGAATACTGCGTATTCACATCTCTCTGACGAAATCGGTGACGTAGCGTAAGCGCGGCCAGTGGAGCTGGTACGCGTTAGAGTGAGTCATATTATTTATGTTAGTCTGATAGAGTGGTAGATTAAATTAATTCAAAGAAAAAAAATACTTTATAAATAAATAATTATAATTGCATATGTTGAAGGCAGTTTCTAGGCTTTACCGTGGCAGTCCCCGAGTACCACATGTTTTTTTATATATTAGTTAGGAAGCTAGTTACGGATTTTACAGTAAACCTATACCGGCAACCGGTCGAGTAAGTGGAGAGAGACAATTCGCACACGAACGTGACCAGCGCCCTAAAGTGGCGTCAGCTGATATGAATGGATCTTTATTTTTAACACGTTCTTATTGCTATGCAGACTGCAGGTTACCAGAGGGTCAGATATACGAGTTAACTAGTGGATAGGTCTGAGGTCGCGGTTTGAACCTCGGCTGTAGTTTTTTAATAATATTACCTTTAAAGATTCATACAGAATCGCCAAAAAGTCGTGGTTCAAACGCACCTAGGGGTCTTTAACCAAACCTGCGTAGCCACTCATGGCCATGTGTATTTTTTTTTGTGTGTATTTTTTGTGCGTTGGCTCACTTTTCAGTAGAGTATTTTTTATACAGTGGGGTCCGAAGTAAACAATGTTATGATTTCAGTAATTTTTATTTTGTAAAACTTAATATTAAGTATATCATCATCATTACACCCAATAAACAACCATAAATAGGAACTCAAACCCATAGAACTCATCAATTCCAATGTAGTGAAAATCACGAAATGATACAGAATGTAGATTTTTTCCAATTTCCAAAGAATTAGTGATTGGGTTTTTAAAGGCAAGGTGCTTTTATAGCGTGGGCGAGTACCTAGATCATAAGTTTGAAATTAACGCGGGGAACATCACTTCAGATGTTATTAAATACAAGAAAAAGAAGCCTTACGATTAAATCGTTGTATTTTTTAGATAAGAATTATTACAAACAGTTTCGGGAATTGCGAGCTTTTTAATTGTTTAATATTTTTTCTTTTTTTAATATATAATATAGAACGAAGCCTGTACTCTTGATGAGCTAAAGTATTTCTGTGAATTTAGTCCTCTGTATTGTTTGCATAATGTATAAAATGGTAATGTACCCATATAATTAGTTTGTTGACAGTTGTATTATCTGTACTCTTTACATAATAAGCGATTAAACCTAGATTGTGTTCTTTGGTTCAAATGAGAGGACTTAAAAGGTTGCCTGGAAGAGATCGCTTGTTAGCGATAAGGCCGCCTGTTGCATCCCTTTTAATTTTTATGTATTGTTTTATTTTTGTTTCTTTGCAACGAAGTGTAAAAAAAAAAAAAAAAGGTAAATCTAATATATAAAATTCTCGTGTCGCTTCCCTCTATATTGGCACGTTATATTTATAAAAAAACAAATGAATTCATAAGTTTTTTTTTCGCCTATGCACGTTTTAGAACGGTAAACAGAACTGTGGCCTTAAGGATTCACACGTAACAAATTACCCAACCTGCGCTCACTCATGGTTATCCTGGCGCCTTAGCAGGATATTAGGAGGATATTTTCGTGTTTCTAAATCAATTTCATATACGACGGTGATAGTATTTACTAATAATTTATTTATTTAAATAAAATCTTTTTGATTAATTTTAATATTTATCGTTAATCACTACTCCATTTTAGTCTTTTTCCATACGCCAAAGAAGTATAACTTCTAACGCGCGTACATAAGTACACACACTCGTTTTTTGTGGTTTAGTTTTTGTATGGCCCTTTTTAGAGTAAAAGTCTTTTCCATATTTTATCCATTTCTCTTGAGCAACATTCATCCACTTTTACCTCGCTAGATATGTAGTCATCTGTCCATCTTTTCTTTAGTCGTCCTATCTATTTCCAGGATGTCCAGTCCATCATTATTTCTAGTGTCGATCTTTTATTACGCGTAGCGATATGACCTGCCCAATTGCCCATTTCCATTTAAGCCTTTGAGCGTGTTATGCGGATGTCAACTTTTTTTATTTTGGAATATAACATACAGGTATCACTTGATCCACGTCATTAAATTTGAACCTGTAGGCATCCCTACTCATCGGCAAAGAAGACAGAGGGTGTAGGCCGAGAGACAAATCCGGCGTAAAAACTCACGTACTCTTTTAACCTCAACTTTAAGATGCTTCTGTCCATTGCATGCAGGCAAGACCTTGCCTTGATATGGCAAGGGTATGTTCTATACCAAAATCTAATATATTTTTTACATATAGAGTCATCTCTGTCGTCTTTGAAAATATTACTTAATAAATAAATTCAGCGATTTGCTAATTCACAATCTTAACGGGGTAACGAACGAAATACACTTTGGCTCAAAGTGGAGTATTATCAAAGGGCCTATATGTTGCCATTGCTTTTAGGGATTTGGGGATTTCAAAGTGCTTACATAAATCTCATTTGCTATAATGTCTTTTGTTTAATGCAACCATATTTTACTTACTTATACCACATGTATCCCGGTTTGTTCCCACTTAACATTAAAAAAAAGTCGTAGATGTCGACGATCGCCCCATAGTCTGAAAATGCAGCCGAGAGAGTCGCGTTATCTATTTATACTGAAGCAATTCATATCCAAGCTATAACTAGAAATATGAATTATTAGATATAAATATGACTTACAAAAGCTATTCAAATGCTTCAAGGTCTCAACATTAATAACATAAATATACACTTAAAATACAAAGCTCCGTAAAAAGGCCCGCGTAATTTGTACCTTCCATGACCTCTAAATTCAGAAAAGCCTATTATTGCATCCATCCATCACACCTGTCATCGCCAGTCCCCGCCCCTAACTCCGCGGACATTAGGCCGTTTTTATGTAGACGTAATAAAATTAATTGATAAAAAAATTTAATGATGTTTAACAACGCGGTTTGGTTAAACATAAACCCGACACCGTAGTTAACAGTTAATTGTGTATGGTATCGTTAATGTAATTAACAATCACTACATAGTATAAAACAAAGTCGCTTTCTCTGTCCGTATGTCCCATTGTATGCTTAAATCTTTGAAACTACGCAACGGATTTTGATGCGTTTTTTTTAATAGATAGAGTGATTCAAGAGGAAGATTTATGTGTATAATAACATCCATTAAATAGTGGAGAAGTAATGTTATTTTTGAGGTTTCTAATGTGATGTCGTAAAAAATTACATTTTTTCCGCTTACATTGCAAACGCAGGCTGAACCCTACGAGTTTTATCAAAATAATGTACGAAGTATTGTACACATTGAAAAGGTCTACAGAAAAGTCCGAGATGGTATATGTCTATATGGTATATGTCGCGTATATTATCGGAGCTTTCCAGCGACGGAAATAACAATACATGATAAAAACCTGCTTTTCATCAGCATTGCACCCGTGCGAAGCTGGGGCGGGTCACTAGTAAGTATGTATGTAAAACAAAGTCGTGTTACGCCACTTATAACTCAAGATCGGATCAATATTTGTTATTTCTTTTTTGGTTTCTCTGTTCCGAATAGCAGAATAAATTATTAAATATCGGATAAGTTATCGAATAACAATAAATAAATTTTACGAATGAATGTGGTGCCATCTGTTAATAAAACTACGCATCATTTTATATGGATATCGTGTCAATTTAAGAAATTCAAATATTGAGGTGAAGAAGGAGATGCATAACCAGGCTTTGATCTTGATCGAAGACATGTGTTACCTCATCAAAAAATGTTATATGTCTAAAGTGCAGAATCGCAATATTGGCGCTAGAGAGAAGAGGCCTAATGTGTAAATCTGCCATTACACTTTCGCAATGGCAAGTGCGTTACGGGGTTAAATAAATCAGTGGCGCTACAGCCTCTTTAGGTCTTGGCCTCAGATGTCTGAATCTATTTCATGATCATTTTTAAATCTAATAGTCAAGTAGGTGATCAGCCTCCAGCGCCTGTCACACGCCGTCGACTTTTTGGGTGTAAGACATGTCGGTTTCCTCACGATGTATTCCTTCACCGAGCAAATGTTAAATGCGCACACAGAAAGAAAGTCCTTTGGTGTACAACCCGGGATGGAACCTACGACTGCAGGCATGAGAATCGCACGCTGAAGCCACTAGGCCAACACTGCTACTGCTGCGAGGTTGGCAGTAATAATTTTTGTCGATTACAACCTGATTCAAATTTACTTACAATTAATTTAATTTGTTTTTTTTTGATGTTCATAAGTGTACTTGATTACCTATATTTATAAAGATATTTTGAGTTTGTCGTTGTCCTCTACTTTGGTTGTTAATCTTATCTTTTCTGCTCTTTTGAGATTTGTCATGTATATCTATTGTCACATATTTATATGTACGTTTAATTTTTTAGTAAATTAGTGAACTTAAGATTAATTTTGTATTCATTGTATTACTTTTAGTACGAAGGCTTACCCCTATTATTTTTACTTAAACAGAGAACTTATTTACTTTTTTGCAGGCTTATTATTATTACATTATTTCGAGTCATTTAATTAGACATAATAAATTCATCATTTATATGTAAACAGTTTTATTTAAATTCACACTATTGGTATACACCAAACACACAAATTTCTGTATGTGTACACATACACATTTTTGCGTCTTAGGCATGACATTCCTTCACACTACGAGCGTTAAATGAATATAGAAAGTGCATTGGTGCACAGCTGGGGAACGATCCTATGACCTCGGGAATGTGAGTCGCACACTGATGTACACGTAAACAAACGATAATATTATCTTATAGATTACATCATACTCTAAAAATTCAGAAAGATGGATTTTAACACAGTTAGCTCGAAGTCACGTTTCTGATTGTCATTCTTAACGGTGTATGACTTGTAAACGTCAAACAAACAAAATCAAAGTTTGAGGAAAGACTCTTATATTTGAGATTTCGTTATGTTTCGCCTGCTCTGTAACCGCGCTAGCTTTTGTAAAAAATAAGCGTGCGTGAGTACAAAGTAAACATGTTAAATGCATGTAAAAATAAATTTGCACGTCACCTCTATAACAGACTGTATGGCGTCTATCCTTACTATCCTTTAATGTACCCAACATTATTTGTATTAGGGATGGTGGGGTACAACAGATTGGAAACCAGACGGGACTTACAGTTGGCCTACTACGTACTGAAAGTCTTGAGGGGGATAGTGTGTAACCCGAGTGTACTCCAGGAACTGGGCTTCTTAGTACCTATGGGATATGTGCGACGGCGACAGCGAAGGTTATTTGCGATACCAAAGGCAAGAACTAGTCTGTTGCACAGATCCCCGTTATCCAGGACGTTGCGCTTACTAAATGCTGTCTCCGATACTATCGACATATTTATATGTTCGCAGAGTGAATTCACAGTAGCGATATTGTGTAAATTATGTGTCTAATTTTTATGTAAATTATTATATTTTTATTAAATGTTTCTCCACATTGTCGTATTGGCATAGGCTGTAAAGATAATGTGTATGTTTGAAATAAATAAATAAAATAAATGTCAGAAGTGAAACTTCTTTGTAAATTAATAATTACTAAGTCTGATATGAACACTCCATGTATTTGTATATCTATATTCACACTTATTAGACATTGTATAAGTGCTTAGTGATAATATAAATAAATAAAATGTGCGTTTACTGAACAAGACGTTATGCCACAGAATTTCCATCTAAAGTTCTAATATGTACCTACTAAACGAATACATCAACCAATAGCGAATATTTTTTCTCGATCTCCCTGTCTCTCTCTCTCAATCGATCTCAATCGCTCTCTCCCTTTCCTTCGACAAAAACGCTGCACATCTTCGTGACGTTCCGTTAAACTCTTACCCTTATGCGTCCAAAGAACTTCACTTCAAAAATATTTACAAGCATAATGGTGCTAATTGCAAAAAGTCATTTAGAAGTTCGTCAATGGTGGATAATCAACGAATAATGAGTTCCGTTCAAAATGCTATTTATCAAGTTTTGTTGACCATGACATAAATATACATATATCTGCACATTTGAAATTTGGAAGGCTTTAGAATTTTTTATCTGCGAAAAATGTGATTTGTAGCGGAGCGTCCGAGGTCGTCGCCCTTGCCCGGCTCGCTGAGAAATTAATCGGCATTAACCTTCCTCTGATAAATGATATTGTAATATTATATTCTTTAAAATAACACTTCTTGCTAAATTAGGTGAAATAAATAAATTAAAAAAAAATCATTTATTCATGTAGGTAACATAATGTACACTTATGAACGTCAAAATATACTTTAAATGATTCTAATTTTACATTTACTGCCAGTTCAGTTTTTTTACAGAATGTTTGTAAGGAGCTGCAAAGTAAAGGATATGAAGATTTTTTTAAACTTAGATTTTATTCCTTTTGTAGTAACCTCTTGGGCAGTGCGTTAGTCAAAGATTTAAAACCGCCTGATAGTATACTAACATTTAAGGTACACTAGGATCAAACTTGTTAATTTTGTTTTAACTATATAAATTTTTATTTACGACGTAGGCAAGGAATATTGTACATACATATAAACAAATATTTTTGGATATTTAGTTATTTTCTCCAATTGAAGTAAATATAATGTTTTTAAATGCCTTCCATACATTCGTCTCTTTCAGCCAAAGACAGATAATTTTTTTCTATAGATTATTTCGTTATCTGATGATTTTGGAGTCCGCAACTGTGGAAAATTATCATTGATTTTCTTATTTTTTTTACACATATTTCCCACACATCGTTGTGTGCTTGAGAATGAAATGCATTTTCGAGAATTCCTACAAAAAAATACTACGTGTATGTATGTGTTTACATTTATAATGTAAACAGCGGTGAGTGAAAAAAAATTGTACAAGAGAACAGAGTGTCTTCCTTTAATAGTGTAAGTAGTGTTGTTGGAGTTAAGTTAAATAACCTATATAGTGAACTAGGTTAGTTTTATATTACTTGTAAGTCTTTTAATAATAATAATAAATAGCCTTTTTATACAGATACTTTTAGATTTAATCTTACTCTATTTGAATCTACTTTCATGTAACTGTATGCCCCTTTTCGGCAATGGCCTCTAAATCCCCCCATTCTTCTCCGCCTTGTACCTGCTGTTCCTTTAATTTGGTCTATCCACCTTCTAAGTGGTCTCTGTCTTTTTCTTTTGCTATGCTATGTGGTGACTGGTCGAACTTGCGTTGCGTGCTCCTATTTCACCATGCCTCCTGCTGAGAGAGGATCTTTGACAATCTGAGACAAATCTTTGTTTTTAAGTTATTACATTTTTATTGATTACTTAAGGTGTCATGTGGAACATGGTGTAATGGTAGCAGCTCCTCACAAAGTTTGTGTTTAAGAAGAGTGGCGGAGAGTTTATTGCCAGTTCTTCTCTTCCGTTCTACGCCCTTGATTTGAGAACTGGCAGTTTATATAAAACTTAGAATCATCTAATATGTATTTATTAATTAAATAATTATTAAGGCGTGTTAAACGAAGTATTTATGCACAGACAAGTTATAGAAGATAAATTTCCTTATAAACATATTGCTACACGGCACCAAAATAAACTCGTACATATAAAAACTACTAGTCAACGTCCTATGTTACACAAGCGTCTGGGGTCTAGACAGCTCCAGTCTGGACACTGAGAAATCTTTGTAGCGATATTAAGACAATAAATCTAAACAAATTCATTAAAAGTCATTAGAAAAACAAAATAAATCAGAGCTCCAACCTTTTTTTGGTTAGGGCTGAGCCTCAGATTTTTGTTTCATGTCTGTTTCATGATCATTTGCTAATATAATAGGCAAGTAGGTGATCAACCTCCAATGACTGACACACGCCGTCGACTTTTTGAGTCTATAGCAAGCCGGTTTCCTCACGATATTTTCCTTCGCTGTCCTAATCTCGCGCAATCTTCTTGGTCTTCATTGCTGAACATCCTTTCACTGTGTTCCTGCTTCCTGGGAGACCGGTGAGAATCGTCATATCAGTGGGTTGGTGATCTCCCCTGCCTTCCTTGGCGACGGGTGATAAGACCAAAGCAATTAAAGAAATCTTCTTTTCCAAAATGGTGAGAGTCTCTTACGAACTATGACTTGACCCCAGTTTGATTAGTTAGTTCTTTTAGCGGTCCATGGTATGAGAAGCCTCCTTCTCCAACTCCAAAATCATCTGCTTTTCCTGTCCTTCGCACGAATAGTCCATGACTCCGATCCGTAGAGGTATAAAGAAACCCATCGTCTGCACAATCCTCATCTATGTTGTATTTGAGACGGACGGAAGCGAAGTAAGCTGCTCATAGAAATAAAATCCATATCCAATTGCGTTCAAAGAATTGTGCACAGCCGGGTTTCGAACTGAGGACCTCAGGGATGATATTCGCACGCTGATGCTACTAGGCCAACACTACTACAAAAGTCCAACTAAAGAACTCTTAATGAAAGTTATGAATGTCTGATGCACTTTGCACTGTCACCGGAATTATGACGTCATATCCGTTGTTGGTCACAATATACGCACATGCGTATTGGCTGCGTTCCAATTTCAGCATGAATGCACTTTTATTGCCCCCATCCGACGATTTAGTGCCAAAACATTGCGACCTCGCCTCAATGAATTGCCGGGCATACCTTATATGCTACGTATTTTTTAAAAGTAGGTCAAAGAATGCTGCTAATACATATGGACACCAACTTCCAAAAATATTTGATCCTCAATCATATTGCTTCCACAGAACGCCGCGTACTACTGAGTTATAAACGCGTTGTTGTTTAACTTATCTTGACTAGTATATGGGGTAAATAATCATATACAGAGCAGTGACCGCATATTAAAACCGTCGTCCCTTACTCATTCTAAAATCCCTAGGTCTAAAATCAGCAATATTTTCCTAATTCCTTCTGCCAAAACCAACCTTTGAGTTCAGGCACCTCTCGTTCAAATTCTTCGCGATTTTAACGGATTGAACACAGCTTATCCGGAGCTGGATATATTCGGTAGTGGGCTGATCGGTTTTAGAAAAAGCATTGTTGGGTGCCTTTCTCAAACCTAATTCGCTGTTTTGCTGATTTTTTTTTCTGCTTTACAAAAAAAATTGGCAATTTTATTTTATTTTATTGTGTGCTTATTTTATCGTATATATGTTTTAATTGTATTTCAGATGGAAGATTTTGTGAAATATGCCGTAAATTTAGTACTATGTAAGATATCGTAAACTTAATAAATAAAATAAGTATATTTTTTCGTATTTCCGTTATTCGATTTATTTCGAAGACTTATTAACGATGTGGCTATCACCGTTGCCCGCCATTTCGATTTTCAAATAATTGAATGCAGGCGCCGATCAGATCGTAAGTCAAATCGGTCGACGCAACGCATTACTGACAACTGACATGTTGTCATTGACAATTTATAACCTGTTAACTGTCTTAGATGTAAAATAAATGACATTTTTTTATTATTACAAATATGACATATTTATTCAAACCACAGCTACAATTCACAGGGACCAAACTTTTTAACTTTGTTTTAATTTTCTGTTTCACGACAGGTATAAGACCCCTAAAGTGACCTAAACTTTTTGAGTTAATAAACCACTAGGTTAATATAAGTGCGAGTATCTCAGACACGTCATGAACACAGTGTCTAAATATTATAGAACACTAAGGTCCTAGACACTAACTGATTCACAATGTATAGATAAATTACCAAATAGCTATACAACATATAAATTATTCGAAAGATAAAAGTTCCGAATAAGATACTTCGCGTTTCATGACGACTAGCGCTATCTGACAGTCGTGAAACGCAAAAATACTGTTTATCCTACCAATAAGTAATAAATAGCTTATTTGGAACTTATCCGGACATTGTGAAACAGGCCATTAGTCTGTTAATGAACATTACCTTAGTTTAATTTATTAATATTGTAGAAAGTCAACATAAAGTTGTATTAGCTATAATTATTGTTTAGGCTAGATTGTTAATCATGTAAAATCACACTCCTTTTGTGAACTTTATTGTAAGAAAAAAAATCTGTTTATTAAGTATTATTATTATTAATACTAAGTAGGTGTAAACTTGTGTAATGATATATTTTATTATATATTTTTTGACATTATAGTCTTGGCTTATAAGGTGGTTGTATTTTGTGAATTATTATCAAGTTCATTATTGGTTTTATCAATCGCTATAGATATTTTGTAGAAAAACTCTCTACTCAATTTCCATTTTTTATGATTCAACAAAAGCTTCGTTATAAGCTTTGTTGACACTAATTAAATTGGAGCCAATCGACGGGAAACGCCAAAATTGAAATTATATTTGATGAATTTCTGCGCCTCGAAAAAAGGAAAGTTATTTTTGCCTAACTTTTTTTTTATAGAACAGGGGGCAAACGAGCAGGAGGCTCACCTGTTGTTAAGTGATACCTCCGGACACTCTCGATGGCAGAGGGCTCGCAAGTGCGTTGCCGGACTTTTAAGAATTGGTACGCTCTTTTCTTGAAGGACCCTAAGTCGAATTGGTTCGGAAATACTTCAGTGGGCAGCTGGTTACACTTTGTGCTGGTGCACAGCAAAAACTGCCTTTAAAAACGCGCAGTTGTGGAACGGCGGGCGTCGAGGTGATACGGGTGCAATTTCTTATTCTGCCTTACTAACCTTACTTGCTGTAGTAACTTTTAAATCGATATTTTTTCACAGATAAATTCAGCGTTCAATTAAGACATATGTCAAATTCTAAACATGTGCCATTAAATATTTTATTAGCGCCTGTGCTCTTGAAACCCAGACTCAAGCAGGCTCAAGAGTCTCTATTCCAAAGGAAACCAAATCAAAGGAGATATCTATTTGATGGCGTAGTTTTGCTCTTTCGCGAATTTTGTACACGTTTTTGACATTCATAAGCATGCCCTAAGTCGCATCTAAATTGAATAAATAAATTTTGATTTGATTGAGCCATTTCATTGCATAGTGTTAAATATTTCGATAAATCCACAAATATTACCAAAAACAGATTAATATTTTTATTTCACATTTTCGTAATAAATATACGACAAAATGGCGTTACAGTTACAGAAACTTAAGTATCTCTAAAACCAAACATTGAAATAGATTTTAGTCAAAACAAAACCTACAATTCATACAAAAAGTTTTTAATTGAACAAGTCTTTCGATAAATCGAAAACCACACGTGATTGATCGATCCGTCGAAAACAATGTATAGCTAGTAAACAAAGATAAATACGTCACAGGAATGTAAGTAATTTTCTTGTACTGGCCTACATGGAGTACTGTTTTTACCTCTTGAGCGTATTTAACAAAGAGAGGTTCTTATCGTCGCATAACATTGCGTAGAGATATGGGATCATTTCGCGTGTTCTACTCCATTTACCACGGAGAGTGTTCAGAAGTGTTGTTCAGATTAATACCTGCTGTATTTCACAGTGGATCGTCAGGCAGAATACGAAATACCGTCCGGATTACCTCGTCGTTCAACTGGGCGTTTTTTAAGACAGCCTTTGCCGCACACGCATTTTGTCGAACCAGCTGAAATAGTCATATTTCCTAACCTTTTCGACTTAGGGTTCTTCAAGAAAGCAGCGTACCTTAAAAAGGCCGGCAAAGCACACGCAAACACTTTGGCATTGTTAGTGTTTAACTCTTAAAACTACAAGTGACTCTTACCCGTTTTGACAAAAATTTACAATATTTTAAAAATGTTTTCACGTTTATTAGTACCTAAAAACCTACACACATTATTTTAATTTTGTTATTAGCTTTTATTTTTATTTATTAAGTTTACCACATCATTCATCATCTTCCATCTAAAATGTATGACAGTTAAAGTTGTTATAAAAAAAAACTATTAAGATAAAATAAGCACGCAATAATATAAAATAACCAATAATTTTTTCGTAAACCAGAAAAAATATATCTGCAAAAAAGCGAATTAGGTTGAAGAAGGGCCCTCAACAATGCTTTCTCTAATACCGATCAGCCCACTATCTAGAACTAGTTAGAACATTTTAATTTTATTAAGTCGCTGATGGTACGGGTTTCTGTGTGAAAATCCTCTGCTTATGAAAGCTAGGTGTTGCGTTAAAGAATCTTTGAATGCTTTCAACGCGTTGCGAATGGATCGCGTTGCGAATCCGAGCATTCGTATTTCATTTGTGAATCTATGAAAAATGTGCTAAGTATTTTGTCAAAAACATTCATAATTTTAAGAAGCCGCCAAAATGCTTCTCAAGCCAAGATGGTGGAATCACCATCCAGTATGAATTTACTGGTGGTAAGCTTGTCTGGAAATATTTAGTTATTGAGATAATTTAGAAGTTAATTTAAAAATTAAATTAACCTGTTCACAACCACTTCTACTATCTTCTCTTATTTATACTTTTTGTTACAGAGATGTCTCCCATAACAATATCAGCGTGTTACCTTCAGATGCCCTACTCCTAGCCACCGGACTAAGAGACTTGTAAGTATTTTCCTGACTGTTTGATAAATAGTGATGATGCTGTAAATTCTCCTAGGAAAGAGAAAAATACTGTCCGGCACACTCCAAACATTAGATATAATAAATAGACTAGTTTATTTCAATAAAATATTTTTTTTTTGCGTCGTGTCGGAACGAGTTCTTGAAAATGAATAATATAGTAGTTTAGACTGTAATTTAATATTTCTGTTGGATTTTTTTAATAATGATTACAGAGCAACGATAGGGGTTGATGCTTCTCTAAGCAGATTTTAGACGGTGTCCATAATATAATATACAATTATTTTGGAATCAAAATGTCAGGTACTCAGAATGCTTTCTGCCTCAGAAAGAAACGAGAAAATAATTTCACCAAGCTTACAACAAGATCTTGACAGATTTTTGGGTGGATTCAATCGATACATCATTATGACCTGGCAACGAAAAAACAGTCCATGACTTCATCTGTGTATGAAAATGTAATGTAATGAAAGGTACATCGAAAAATACATATTATACTTATGATATCTAATAATAAACCTACTGGCTTCAAAGTCCCTGAGGTCCTAGGTTTGATTGCCGGCTGTGCACCAATGGACTTTCTCTGTTCGCATTTAACATCCGCTCGAAAGGTGAAGGGAATAGTCGTGATGAAACCGACCCTAGACCTTAAAAGCAAATAGCGTGTGTCAGGCAAAGGAAGATCACCTAACTGCCAATTAGATTGCTAAACCATGACGAAACAATGATGAAAACTGAGGCCCAGAACTAAAAAGCTTGTCTGCTTATTTCTTTGTTAATGTTATATCCCGGGCACGTAGCATGGCCAGATTATATGTGAAAGATATCTAAAACTTGCCAACTTATTTGCTATAACTTTTTTTTCGCTACATCGCTGGCTATCATACTAAACTAAACGAAACTAGGGTTTCTATGTATATGTGGGAAAAGCAATAAAGATTATTTATTATTATTATTATGCACTATATATAACAGGGGGCAAACGGGCAGTAGGATCACCTAAGTAATACCGCCGCCAATCACACTCAATGCCAGAGGGCTCGCGAGTGCGTTGCCGGCCTTTTAAGAATTGGTACGCTCTTTTATTAAAGGACCCTAAGTCGAATTATTATTTTTAATTTGTTATTACATATCTGTAGTGTAGTATTGACACTCTGCTAGCAGCGACCCAAAAAGGGTCTTTCCGAAACGAGACACTTCCAGCGC
This sequence comes from Pieris mannii, assembly GCA_028984075.1. Taxonomy (NCBI): domain Eukaryota; kingdom Metazoa; phylum Arthropoda; class Insecta; order Lepidoptera; family Pieridae; genus Pieris; species Pieris mannii. The sequence continues at coordinate 5,954,735 of CM054798.1, read as the reverse complement.
TCCCTGGCCTGTGCCATCCGCCGAATGCTGGCTTTCAGCAGTTCCTCCTTCACTTTATTGATCTAGCTGTACCTAGGCCGATCTATTAGTCTCCTGCCACTATTTAAGTAAGCTCCCTTTTCTTTCGAAACGAGAAACTTCTAGTGCTGTTCTGTGCCATCCGAAAAATGCTGGCGTTAAGCTGCAGTTCCTCCTTCACTCTGTTGTTCCAGTTGTCCTAAGCCACCTCCCGCCATTTAAAACTTATCTATTATATTTCCCTGATCATCATTTTTTCACAATACCTGACTTGGCTCTAAATAAAATTTACATAAAGAAGAACGAACGAAGACTTAAAGACAAAGGCCTGTATCGAAACTACGACGGATATGCTAAACCATATAAATATCTAAGGTTTTAGTGTTCCATGGTGTCGGATTCACCAGCAGGCTACAGGAGCCTACAGACTAATAAAAAATTAAATGATTTCATTGATTTTATTGCAACTGAAAACTAATTGTTTACAGATAATTTATGCAATAATAAATATTTAACGACGTTTAACAGAACGTTCCGATGTAAAATACAAAATTTGTATGATGACCTGAGGTCGTAGGTTCGATCCCGGGCTGTGCACCAAATACCAATACTCTCTTTCTATGTGCGCATTTAACACTTTTTTGCATTTAGCATTTGCTCGAACGGTGAAGGAAAACATCGTGAGGAAACCGACATGTCTTAGATCCAAAAAGTCGACGACGTGTGTGACACTGGACGCTGATCACCTACTTGCCTATTAGCCTTAAAAATGATCCGATGTAAAATACTAATGTTATATGATTGTAAACGTTGAATAACCATTGAATTGCGGAGGTAAGTAGGGTGCAGCTAAAATTTATTTGCTGGTGGCTGGAACACATTTGCTGACAATGTTGCTTTGGAAGCCTTACACAAATCATTATTACATTTCTTATGTTGTCAATTTACACGTTATAATTTATTACAATTAGGACCTTGGTTAGCACAGCAATCTTGTGGTATGCTCCACCATAGTTAATACATTTCTAATTAACAAGATACATTATTTATTTGCTTTGACTTCATATTGCGAAGAGGAGAATGTATTTGACATTATTAATAAACTTAACTTTTATAAATAAATTAAAGTCTATCAGTCAGATACTCTGTAACAGTGTAATAATAATTTCTTAAAAGATTTGGTATATTCCTCGCCTCTCAAACTTCCCGGTAATTTGTTATATATTCTTATTGACGTAAATGGTCCTGATTCATGTAATCCCAATCTGGATATAGTTGGCATCAGTTGGCCTTTACGAGAAGGTCTTACTCCCGAATCCAATAATTAATCCACAATCTTAGAATGAAAACAATCAGACAGTTGATCGATCTCCTATCTTCGTCCCTATATCCAAACCCTACGAAGACAATCCATTTTTGGCGACGGATAGAATGCAATCTCTTCGCTCTTTACACTCATATTTCAGAATCAATATACATCAAATAAAGTAAATAAAACCGTACAAAAATTATTAAAAATATATATGTCTATGTTTTAAACATTTGAAATAGCTTTTTATTTATTTAAAAAACTGGTGTAAGTTAAAATCTTAGGATATTGGCACAGTTGAACTGTCATTTTTATACAAAGGTCTATTCCACATATACCGATCCGACCTACCATGGATAGTTTGTATCGACAGATGGCTATTACAATGCGTCAACACACGTCTTATCAATATTTGGATTAAGATGTCTATCTCAGATGGCCAAAAATGAATTGAGATAGATTATTGGGTTTAAGCGTTAGTGAGTATCTTCTTTGTATCTTCCCTTTTTTGTATATCAGGATAATTTCGAATAAATTGACATACATCTTGCAGCATCATATTTATACACGAAGAAAGCCCAAGGATTATTTAACTCCAAAGTAATAACACTTTGGACGTGTGATGGCACTGGTCGGCAGTGGTTCAGGTTTTGCGGCATGCCTTACTTAAAACTGGTTACATTGAGGCCCTACGTAATTTTAGCGAGATTTTTACATGGCAATCACTCAGTTTTACTTTTCGCTTTCACTTTTATATAGAATCTCTTTTCGTACACATCGAGCTTTTTGATTAAAACACATTTCATATCTTACTTAACATATTATAGTCCAAGACACCAGGGCCACCAGACGTCACGAATTCTGACGAAGGAAACGTGATGTAAGTCGTGTTAGTATGTACTAAGAACGCATGCCTACCTGCTAGTTTGCTCAGACGGGCAATTTTCAGCTCGGCTAATAAATAGTCTACCCAATCACATAATAGATAGCCTAACACTAACCAACATAAATTCTAAATTAAAAAAATTACTTTAAAATGCATTTGTCGCGCTCCTAAACAAGACTGCTATGGTTTCATCAATACAAACCACACCACTGAACATGGGCTATGAATTGCTTTTTTTTTATTATTTTTTTTATTGAGAGGAATGCATTTCCGCACAGAGTGTGGGACTCGCTCTAAAAGCCCTACCCACTAAACCCCTCCCACCAATCACGTCACTGTTGGGGTAGCTTGGGGTCGCGTAAGCATTCTACCAAGAGACCCCGTGACTGGCTGCTGCAGCAACCATCTTCTATTACATTGACATCGCCTGAGAAGTCTTTACAGTAGGGTTGCAATTTCTTGCACCTAACACGTGATTCGCCGCCATGTTCTCGCTTGCACATATAACACAATGTGGTGCTTCCTCACATCTGACAGATTCGTGTCCCGCTTTTCCGAACCTATAGCACACATTGCTACGGTCCTCCGTGGATGTGCATGACGCCCGTGTGTGTCCTAATTCCAAACATTTATAACAGCGCAATGGGGGTACTTTTAAAAGAACTACCTCCACCAAACTCCATCCTATTATGCACTCTCCTTCCAGAATTATTTTTGCTATTGCAACTGGGCAATGAACTGGCACACTTCTTATTCTGTATCGCCTTTCAATGTCTTTACACCTAATTAAATATGCTGCGCAGTTTGCCTTTTTCGACAGGGCAGCAATTGGGCTAGGAATTGGTATAGGGTGACATATTAATATCATAATAATAAAAACAATTATGTTATTGATAATTGTTATCCAATTTGTGGTCTGAATAATTGCGCACCTTCCCCTTGATTTACCTAGTTATCGATACTTAGTGATTTATAACTTCTGGCAAAGTGTTGAAATTGTAGTTTGATATGACGCAACAATTCTTAAATGCACGGTGCAATGCAGATACCCACGGCCGTGTTGGATCCCACGGTAGAAATAACAAAATTAATAAATAATTTTTATTAAATTGTTATTTTTTTACATGATAAATTGTGATTTATACAGTCACCGTTTTGTGCATATTATAAACATTTATATATATAGGATTAATTTAAGCTCGCTGATGTGATTTATCTTTGAAGCGATGAGCTTAAAAAGCTTGCACGCCCCACGTCGTGCCTTTTAATATAATGATGCGATTATCATATTTCAAAATACTTACAGTTGTATTAAGGAACGTCAAACAAACTTTAAGAGCTGTCAGACCGTTTCTTTATGACACCTGAGAGTAGATTGTGACCGAAGATTATATGAATTAAAATATGACACACGGATGTCAATCAATAATGATGACAAAATTCAATGTTGAATTTTAGTCTTAAAAATCTTAAGGCAGTTAAAATACATGTATGTATATGGTCCAAAGTTTATACCAAAGCGAGAGATTCTTTCAGATAATTTTCTCAAATTATCCCAAAGAATCTCTCATTCAACCCCTGATAATGATCTGTAATTGAACATGACACTTTGGTACAAACACAAGAGTTACAAAAGATTACAATGTTCATTAATATGGAGCATTTTTCACTACACTCGTGTCCTGAATACCGGTGGATATGAATCGGTTGACGTCACAATATAGGGTTGGCACTTTGACTATTATAGTAACGACACGTGGCTGCTCCATGTCAAGAGATAGAATGGGGGTAGGGTTTCTTGCTAGTTCCTCTCATCCATTTGAGTTCTGCGCATTCTGTAACTTTATTTTTTTAATACAATCTCTGTTTTTTTTTCATTTATTTCGTCTGTAATTTTTTTTTATATTTTGAGTTAACGACATCATACATAATTCTAAGTCTACAGATTATTTAACAAAAACTTACATCTAAAATGTATTCCAACAATGGTAACATTAGTTTTACAAAAAATAAAAAAATACAATTAAAACATATATAAGATAAGATAAACACACAATAAAATTACCAGAAACTGTTGACAAAACAAAAAAAATATCATCAGGAAAACAGCAAATTAGGTTTGAGAAAGGCACCCAACAATGCTTTTTCTAAAACCGATCAGCGAATATATATATATCCAGCACCGGATAATCTGTGTTCAATCTATTGAAATCGCGAAGAATTCGAACGAGAGTTTGTCTGAAGTGCCTTGAAAGCTTGGCTTGTTTTGGAGAGCGCAGCTCAGCCAAAATGGCATTTCCCAACGATTGGAGCTAGGGAATCTCCTCGGGGCTTGACTTTGGCCGCCACATGTATAACTTTAACACCGATAGGTGACGTTTTATGATGAAAGTTCCATTTTCCGTCAATACCTGTAGCCTTGACAACGCAACCTTGGGATCGAACAGAAATTTATTATTGTGAAATGGGCAGCCTTACAAAGGCTCTAGTATTAAAATCTTAATTTATTTTAACGGCTATAGATATTAATAATTCATAAAAAATCTAATATAATAACTGACCTCAGAATGTAATAACTAAAATATATTAAAGTAATTATTGTTAGTATTAGTAAGGTTCCGAAGATACTGACAGCGTTCCCCCTTTGAATAGCTAGTTCTAATTACTAATTCTTTGTCCGAGGTAGCTGCCAGCTCTTCGGTCTCCAGTGATGTCGACTAACCTTTTTGATATTTAATTAAGTATCATTAGATACCTAAATGAATAAATTATGTGTGAATTGCTTTAAAAGAACATAAGAAGGTTATGTTATGTAATTCACTGAAAATATTAAATAAAATTATTTTATAAGGATTTTTTCAATACGTAATATTTTACTTAACGCTTCTTAAAGATAATTATGTACAACAAATTTATGTGTTTAATTTAAGTATAAGGACAGAAATCGCTTAAAAGCGATAACTCGTTGCCCTAAAAATAATAATTATAATAAGCTAATTTATTGTTCTAATGAATTTTAATTGCCATTATAACAATTAAGAGCTATTTTTTTGTGTGTGTGGATAAGTGTTTTGGGACTTACTACTGTGCATACGCACTTTAATCCCACTGCTCTACCGCCCGATCACACTGTAACAGCATTATCTGTTCAAGTACAGTCCACATAGTTAATATAAACGCCATCTATTGACGTCACTATGTAACTAGTTATACAACAGTCGACAACCCTAGCGAGAAGGCGCCAATGAAATCTACAGTATTGCGTTATTGTTTTACGAATTTATAAACATCATGAATCAAAAGATACCAGCTGTATATCGTCGCGTTTCGACATACAAAACATAATTCAACTATATTCGTTCGTAACTGTGTATAATATTTATATTTGTAATTTTTCATGTAACAGAAGTCAAAAAGGCAGGAGACCTGATGTTATGTGATACCGTCGCCCATGGACACTCACATTGCTAGAAGGCAATCATTGCCGGCCTTTTAAGAATCAGAAATACTTCAATGGCAGCTGATTCCACAAATCGGTGGTGCGCGGCAAAAATTGTCTTGAAAAACACTGTTTTCTTTTTATAGAACAGGGGGCAAACGGGCAGGAGGGTCACCTGATGTTAAGTGATACCGCCGCCCATGGACACTCTCAATGCCAGAGGGCTCGCGAGTGCGTTGCCGGCCTTTTAAGAATTGGTACGCTCTTTTCTTGAAGGACCCTGTTATGGTACGACGAACGTCGAGGTGATACGGATGGTATTTTGTATGTTGCCTTGACGTCCGATAGTTTAACTCAGCTGCAGGTATTAGTCCGAACAACTCTCTGAACACCCGCCATGTTAAATCGTGGTAAATTTAAACTTCACATATTCTTTAACTAATGACCAAACAAGAGGACAGTATAAAGAAAATAAGAGACGATTGAAATGGCGCTGGATGTGGCACATGACGAGAGAAAAATCTTTCTGCCAACGAGGTGGAAAAAGGAAAAGAGAAAGACAGAGCAAGAGATAGGTAGACGATTTAAATAGAATAGGAGGCACAACTTGGCCAAGAAGAGCTAACATTAGAAAAGGAAGGATGTAGCTGGAAGAGGCCTAAGTGTCTGTGTCTTGACTCGCTGATCACCAAAACCAGCACATCTTATCTGTTAGAGTAATTTTGGTTGAGGACTCCCAAAACCAATTGTTGCGGTATTTTGTTCAGAAGCGGCAAAATTTATATAGCAATGGGATCACGTCCCTCTACTAGCAAAAAGTTACCTAATAAAATGGTACCTACATACTTTAGATAAATGTAAATAAACTATATTAAATGTTATGAATTTTCTTAAAAAAATGCCCAGACTTTTTCCCCAACGTAATATATTATACTGGGTGTCAGCAATAAAGGCTTAATAATATCGATTACGAGGCCTCGCAAGAGTCCCGTAGCGTTATTTTTCGTCACTACCTCCCCGTGCTGGGAGTAGGTAATTTGCGCGCCTGCTGGAATCGAACCCTGATTCCCCGTTACCCGTGACAACCATGGTAGTCGCAGAAACTACCATCGAAATGATTCATCGATTGATAAGGCAGATATTTGAATGATGCGTCGCCGGTACTGGACCAATAAAATTATCGACTTCGGAAGCTAGAACCTCGGCCGATTGGTTTTTATCTAATAAAAGCACTCATAATAATACATGACAATTCTATTTCATTACTGACGTTATTCTTTTTTTGAAACTAAAACACGCCATTATCCGAATAATGTTTTATCTTTCCGATTCGAAACATTTAAATACGCTATTTAAGTTGACCGTATCGACGGGATAACCCATGAGGGATTTATATTAATCATAATTTCATTTATTTATTTCAATTACAGACTTGGCTAAACTAATATTAAAAATAGATTATAATATAATATAAGTATACAATATTATACAATATTATTACTTATACAATATTATACATATCTAAGTATAGATGATAAGCAGCTAATAAGATCATGATCATGATGATATTATTTTTAAAATGTTTTTTACATTTATTAAAACTATTTATTCATTCGTCTATGGTTGAATTCGTCGTCTACAGATCCAAAATCACGTTCCTTAAATTATAGATTAGAAACTTCCACACTTGCGTGGTCTATTGCAAACGTACGAGGCTCGTTTGTTTCAAGTTAGATACTCTAAAACTCCGACGTGACTTCATTGACCTAGTTTATTTCAATAAAAAGATATTATTTATTACATAAATTAAACCTAAGAAATAACATAATACATCAAAATATACCTAATAACTAACCTTAAAATTTAATTATTAAAAAATATTATTAAAAGTAGTCCCTTTCAATAAAATATTTAACTTTTAACTCATACTAACATTCTTGTTCAAGTATCCTTTCTCTGTAATCCTAGAGTTACTGGAACTGGAAATCTTTACCGGCTCGCTTATCTACTGCTTTTCATGCTCCAGTGAATATCTATCTCGCTCTTTTTTAAAGTGAAACTTTTATTACATCGTCTCAAACTTTTTGGTCTGTGTGGCGCATGTCGCGTGACGGTCGGCCGCGGAGTAGGGATAAAGTAAATGGCGCTGGTCATAGCAGCCAAGGCCAATATGGCGGCGCACATAGTTCGCAGCAGCTGACCGTGTCGTGTATAGACTATTATTCATTTGTCACAGAATTCAATCATTCCAATTTTACAAGTATAAAATTAAGATTGATAAAGCGATTTTATACTCTTAATGGAATATTAATCCAAAAATTTTTAGTTAAATGTCTATAATGTGAAAAAAAGTTTCACTTCTTTAATTCTTCTTCTTCTATAAGAATTTACTATTAACTTTTAAGTTTGTAATGGAAGAGCTGCTAAGCAAATCTTATTTTAATCAATTTTTCTCGAAAAAATAAATTTTTATTTTATTGTTATATCAAGTTTGTGCGAACTTTTATTTTATTTTTTTCTTCTTTGTTGTTGCAGTTGGTACTTAAATTAGTGTTTAAGTTATACTTACTTAATTAGAATTTATTCTTATATTGTAATTAATTTGATCAGGAATCTATCAGCGAATCGGCTTGAGAGGGTCGCTGAAGGTGTACTGAATAGCCCATCACTGGCAAGGCTGTGGTTAGACCGCTGTTTGCTGGTGGAGCTTCCCACGGCGAGACTACCTCGGCTGCACTATCTGTAAATATTCTAGCTTTATTACAATTACTTAGTTATTCTAGTGATTAGGAGCTGTTCAAGTATTAAGTAAGCAGATTTTCTGTAATTTATCCCCCCCCCCCCGCTCCTCTTTCAAAGAGCAAAACTCTCAAAAATAGCACAAAAACGTATTAATTTCTTCTAGGAATCCTCGATGTTAAATTTCGTTTTTATTAAATTATTAAAGAATAATTGTTACGTGCCGTAACGTTTTTCTGTACCCAATAGTAAAACGTTTTTTTACCGCACAATGACTCTCTAAACCTAAAAATTACCATAATATTATGAGGTGTAAAGTATCGGAAAGTCGAAAATAATATTGACAATAACGTATAATTCAATCCCCGCCCCGCATCGTAACGTAACACCCCCCCCCATTCGTTACATCATACTTGAACGCTCCCTAATCTAAATGTGAAATTGTTCACTGCATATGATACACACATATATAAAAGCAGTACTGTCCTATTGGCTTCCGCGTGTGGTCTCTTCCTTGAGGTCGTAGGTTCGGTCCTCAGACACTGTCTATGTTTAACATTCGCTCCAAAAGAAAGGCAAACATCGTGAGGAAATCGGGTCACCTTACACTTAAAAGTCGACGGCGTGTATCAGGCACAGGAGGCTGACCTACTTGATAATTAGATTTACAAGTCTAATAAGGTTGCGTCAGTGGTTTTTTTAACATATATGTATATACAGTCAAACCCGTTTACGACGACATCGTTTAGAACAACATACCGGTTATATTGACCAAAATCGGTGCCGGCTGAATTCTATTGTATTAGGTATTAATAACAACGTCATCGGCTGTTACGACTATCGGTATTTACAACCAAATATGAGTAGGCTCTTCGATATTGCTATCATAGATCTTGACATTTTGTTTTACATTATAAATCAACTTAGCTTTCGGTCAGACAGATAGTTAAACGTTCAAAACTACTCACGTAAAAAATCAAAAGGCTAGGCTAAGAGATTCATTAACTCTCTGATTTAACTACTTAAGTGCGACATATACATATAATGTATAATAGATTATTTAATTTGAATTTGAATTACCTGACTTATATACCTGTATTGTTAGTTATAAGATTTAGGAATATAAGTTTAATTTTTTAATGTTTTTATGTAGGATAATTGGTGTGGGAATTATTTTGGAATGCTATCGAATTAGTAGTAACTGTTAAGATAGAAAAATGTCGTGGAAAAAATAAATAGATAAAAAAAATATATTAAAACATTACGGCAGTTCATATCTGAGTGCCGTGGTCAGCAAGAAAGCATCTGGTTAGGGCTATCAGTTTTCATTGGTTTCTGTCGACGAGTCTTTCACTTGGTCCAGCTCCCACGTGATCTTCCTTCTGTGTTACGACCGGTTGAATGTAGTATGGCCGAAATAACATACAATCTCTGTTTTCTGTTTAATACTAGAGTATCTACTAAGAAAAATGCATTTAAAAAAAAAAATATTTTAAGCGAAGAATTTTTGAAGTTAAACTTTAAAGGCGCATTAGGGTGCATTTTACGGATGTGCAGGGTTTTTTTTAAAAAAAGGGAGAGCGCGATTTTGACCGATTGAGAGAGAGTGAGAAAGGGAGATCGGGAAAAATACACGCTATTGGTTGATGTATTCGTTTAGTAGTTACATATTAGAACTTTAGATGGCAATTCTATCGCATAACGTGTTGTGCAGTAAACGCAGATTTTTATTTATTTATAATGTCATTAGCACGTATATACGTATGTAAACAGTTTGAATATACTGGTACATGATCATGTATTGGGGCTATTAGTTAGTAACCATGAGTGCAGAGGCTGTTTCAGCGCAGAGGAATCAGTCACCCACGTAGTCCTGGAATGCGAGGGTGTGGCTCAACGACGAACGGAAATCCTCGGAACAATGAGGTCGCACCGTGAAGCATGTGAAGTGCCCAGAAGACTTCTGCGCTTCTGGAAGGAGCTAGGCTGGCTAAAGTAGCCAGGGCTTTACGCAGAACGGACCAAATTTCAACTTAGTTGTGGAAATTGAGTCCATCTACTTAATACCTAAAAAATAGTAATCATTAATTTACAAAGTTTCACTTCTGACATATGTACGTTGTACGCACGAAGTTTTTTTAAAATCAGGAATCAAAATTGGCATCTATAAAACCGATGCATAACTGAATTACGAGACAAATCTTATTCAAATAATCCCTCGTGCTACAGTTTAATAATGTACCCGATGTTACCTCGAATAATATTGAAATGAGACATCCCACAACGAATAATTCGCTAGAAATAGTTTCGTGAAAGGCCAGTTATATTTAGGAAGTGTCTTTTATAAAGCTAATAATAACTTGAATCTAAATAGCTATAACGCTTTCTTACACAATAGTAAACACAGACAGAATGCAGAAGAGCAAAGAAGTGCTTATGACGGTTAAGAAAAGGAAACGAGCTCCTTCAACTAATCTTACAAGGCAAAGTGGCATGTAGAAGAAGACCTGGCCGCAGACGCACGTCCTAGTTGTAAAACTTAAGACAATGGTTTGGTCAAAGCACCAAGTCATTCTTTAGAAGTGCGGCATTAAACTAGCCATGATGATCACCAACCATCACAAGGAGATGGCGCTATAAGAAGAAGTCAATATTAAAGACTTTATTTCCAGAACGGAGAAGGGGTTTATTTACAAAATTGTTTATTTAGGTTTATTTACAAAATTTTGTAGGGAAAATACAATGTAACATTTAGGAACGTGGAATAAGTGATACTATTATGATCCTATGTTCCAAAATAAACGTATTTTTTTTTAACCATATGCTAGCATTGTCAGACTTTGGTTTGGCCACCGATTGACATATTTCGACACTGATTTTAATTCTCTGTTATTATTAATATATGTATATATTATTTCTAATATTGTTGGATATTCTGAGATTTTTCCGTGTGTAGAACCGGAAAAATTGTAATTAAAGTCATTAGGTAGGGTATTTTAATATTAAAAAAAGTCGTATTCATTAACGGTTCCAGTATGTGATAGCCATTTATTTACATTTGGTTTCATTTCAAGAAAAACACCAATCGTCCTCAAAATTATACACTGTCAAAAGAGCCGAAACAAACCGGCGGAAAAATATTGTCCGCTCCAGATGTCTCCTTGCTGACCACGATCAGACATGAGCTACCTCAATACTGCGTATGATGAAACGCGAACGGAATGATGCAAGAGGTTGTTAACCTAATGTTAATATAGACTGAGGAACAAAATAACCACATGCTATATTTAATCAGCCACAAATCAATGGAGTAAGGAAGTATGTTTAAGATTTAGGATTTTAGTGAATTTATGATATTATGAATAGTTAATTTGATTTAGTGATAGCGTGTCGCAGAGAGCGTAGCTTCAGAGATATTCCTTTTGAACAAATATTTTTCTTGTATTACTAGTAAATGTAGAGATAAATTTTGGCCTATTCCTAGGTCATAGGTTCGATATCTGTGCACCAATGGAATGTCTACGTGCGCATTTAACATTTGCTCGAACGGTAGAGGATAATATCGTGACATTCTTGACCCCCCCTCCATGTAACGAACCGTAACGTATTTTTGTATCCACCGGTAAATCGAATAATCGAAATATTTCAAATTTGTTTCACAGAAAAAACTTATATCTAATTGCGCTGGTTATATAAACAAAATTAGTCAGGTTTATCTGACGCTGAACTAGGTGTGAACCTGTATTTCAGCATACAGCGCCTAACCCCTTAAATATAATAGAAAAACTAGCATCAAGTACATGACTCATTGGCGAAACTTATATCTAAAAAACTGTAAAACATATGTTGTAATTTACAATAAATTTAATAAGTGATTCTATTTTGGTGTGAAAATATAAATATGTAACTTAACTGTATATACATACTACAAAAGCATAATTTAACACTCACACATTTGCACCCACACTCATGCACTCAGTTGATAAGTTAAAAACAAACATAAATATAAAAATGTGTGTGTGTAAGAAGTTAAACTTCTTTATTACCTTATATATTTCTAAAAATGATATATGCAAGTTTACAGAAATTGGTTATATCAAGTTAAATTAGATAAATTTTAACAAAAGGTTTTTATTATCATAGACAGTAATATAAATAAAACAATCATTTCATTTCAACTTATTACTACTAAGATTATTATAGAATTTCATTAATAAAGAATTATAACTATCAGTTAATAACAAAAATATATAATACCGTTAAGTATTATATATTTTTGTTATTAATGGCCTTGAATCTCTTCGAATCAACCGTGGTTGAAGTAAAAGATGCCGCGTAACCGAATAATGTGATGTGTAACGTAAAACTGTGACGCGTAACGTAAAAAAAGTGACGATCAAGTTTTTTTCAACGTTAATAAAATAAAATATGTAATTAACTGATAATTATGTTTGTTTTGGATGACCTGGGAACTCTGACACGTATTTTTTACAAAAAAGAATTCCCAAATCTTACACATTGCATGTACTTAAAATTAAAAACACATTATTTATTATAATGATTTCCGATAGCAACGTAGTTTGCCAACCAAATGTATAAACTCTGCAATTCACACGTGAATTCCGTTGTGCGGTCGTTAGTTAGATGACGTATGTTACAACTGGATCAAAATACTAGTTCCAAACAGGTATTGGCACATGTCCTTGATAAATTGCAAAACCATTTGCTCCAAATATTTATTCGCACGTACATCCTTTTACTAAATTTAAAATATCATTTAGATAAGCAATTTAAAACAGCTGGCCACGCGAACGTATTTATAATATGTATCTGTTAAAAGAGATAATTTAACATTAGATTTAAATTAACTAATATATAATTTAAAACTAACCTTATTTACAAATTTAAAAAATTACTCCTAACTGACACCCGAATGGCAGACATCGCATGGTCACGCACTTTAAGTGGGTGCGTTGCCGGCCTATGAGGGAGGAGTACACTCTTATTTTGAGTATATATATGTATACAATAAAAAAAGTTAAAGATAAACATTGGATGTATCCACAAAAAGTTCCACTAATAAAAAATATGATACAGAGCAAAACAAAACATGACAACAAATCCGGACAACGAAAAATATATTAGGTACCTTACATATGAAATTGGCGTATTTCGTACTGGCCACTTTAATCACGAGGTTCTCCTCTTTGATAAGGAATTCCAAATTCAAATTTGTACAGCTATTTACTCATGTATCTGTGCTTCGATGGCCGTCATTCATTTGTTTTTTCTTCTGTTTTTTCTGTTTGCGTCACTCATTTTACAAAATGGAAAACTTAAAGTATCGCATTATTTACGAGTACGACTTCCGCCGTGGCACAAGTGCTGCGGAAACGACTCAAAGGGTGAATGATGTGTATGGTGGTCATGTTGCAAAAGAAAACACAGTTCAAAAACATGAAGAAGAGAGATACAAGGATTAAGACATTAATAGTTGTTTTAAATTATTTTCAAATGAAGCAGTAGTGTGAATAAGGGTCGATGGTATTGAATCTAAAGCAATATCGTGTGGAGAGGCTCGTGGAACCCAATGTTGGTTCTGGGAGTCGAAAGACTGAACAATTTAGCATTGTCACTTACAGTCTCTATTAAGACAATCTGCTCTTCTGTTCTTTTTTTCACTTACCATTGTTAAGCTCTTGATACTGACGTGCTCAGACACTTGGTTTTGTCCTTTTCAATCTTCTCACTAGGCCCGTGGTGTGAAGAAGTAAAAAAAGCCTCGACATTTTTGGCTGGAGTCTTTTTGCTTGGGCTCCAGCAATCTATTTGTGGTTATGGCGTCTCGGATAGAGATCGTCATTGCTCCTTTAGATTTGATATTTATTGTTAAAAAAAATTAATCTAAATGTGTTTATTCATTTGCCAACAATTCGTTATAAACAACAAATGTACACTTTATTTACAAATTTATAACGCGCTAGGTCCCCACGGACCAAGGGTCTAGCCTAGACCCCTGTATTTGCAGGCTTTAGCTTTTTCAGCCGCATCACAAGCCGCACCAGCTCTTTTGTTGGTTCCATGAAGATTGGAAGGGGCCAGTGTGTCTGAACAGGTGGCATCCCATACCAAAACCCGACCCATCTTCCATGGAATCAAACTCATACCGTCCGGTCTCTTGCCATCGTCTCTAGCAATTCCATATTCGTTATTATGTGTAAAATTTTAGAACCCTTATAAGTAAAAAATCAGCAGGGATCTCAGCTTTTCCATAACAAACTTAATATATAAATTCCATAAATTATGTACATATATATTATTTTTTTTATTATTTTTGTTTTAATCAACTGTTTCTGCTTGGACGAGTGAGTGTGTGGATGCATGTGAGTGAGTGAGTGAGTGAATGAAATGTACATACTATTTGTCAGAAGCATTAATCATTTTTGAAGATAGATATTAATCTGCCCATGCCTACAGATTTAGTCTGACTGCTTATTGCGTCTGGTGAAGACAGTCCCAATAATCTTTAATTAACTGTCCAGAGATTCAAATTACCCTATGATTTAACTATTAACTGCGACATATATATCACTATTTTTATTAATATTTAGTGATGAATACTTTAGTTTCAAGGTCTAAACACTTAATCAGTGACAGCACCAACGATTCCACTTAATTATAGGATTCGATAAATGCGAGTAATCCCACATAACCCCATTATTTCACGTTAGCCCCGTGACGAGGGTCGACGCGGCTATCTTGCAATATACTCGCAAGATATCATTTAGTAGTTAGGTTTCTTCCTACTAATGGTAGGATTTGGGGAAACTTAACACCAATGAGTACCATAAATACAAGATTTTGACTTACTAACTTTAGTTAAGGTCTATCAGTGTAGGTAGGTATGAGCAGTGTTGGCCCAGTGGCTTCAGCGTGCGACTCTCATACCTGAGGTCGTAGGTTCGATCCCCGGCTGTGCACCAATGGACTTTTTATGTGCGCATTTAACATTTGCTCGGACGGTGAAGGAAAACATCGTGAGGAAACCGACATGTCTTAGAGCCAAAAAGTCGACGACGTGTGTCAGGCACAGAAGGCTGATCACCTACTTGCCTATTAGATTTAAAAATGATCATAAAACAGATTCAGAAATCTGAGGCCAAAACTAAAGAGATTGTAGCGCCACTGATTTTTTTAAATCTTTAGTTACGAGTATGGATAGTCTTTTAAATCACAACCTTTGTTAGTTTCGTTAGTTTAGTTTATTAAAGGCACAACAAGAGTAAGTATGCACAGACATTTATATTCTTAGATATCAGTAGTAAAAAGAAACGTCTTTTCTTGGCGTCCTTTAAAAATGTTGCCACATACATAAATTCATATAGATATAATAATACAGAACATAATAACATTTTGAGTGTGTATCTGTGACAAGTGGATGTACACGAGATCTTTAATTGAGAAATAAGACATTGTTAAATTTAGATTTCAATTGAAAATTAATTTGGACATTTTTATCAGTATGATGTATTCCACGAAAAGAAGTAAAACTCAAAAAAGCTAATGGAACGGTCACATTGCCCGAGTTTTTTAGGACATAAAGAATCTTTGGAATGGCTCAGTGGTAGGAAAAAGAGAGCACGCCCACCAGAAACCTGGTAAAGGAAATAAAAGAAATACCGGGGAAAGAAAATACATGCGAAGATGTGAAGGCCTACAAATAGAAGAATTTGTAGGCCTTCCCTCTGTCAGAGGTCGTGTACTATATCTAACTAACTAACTAACACGTCTTTTATATATAATCGATTTGGGTGAAAATTAGTGAGGTAGCTTTAGAACCAGGAGACGGACATAGGATTTTTACATAGGTTATAGGACATGTAATTCGTATTATAATAATCGAATACACCCAATTCTTTTTTATTTTAAGAAAGCATTTTTTGGCAAATGCGACGAAATTTATAAAACCTTTATAGCATATAGTGTTTATATGTCCCCGAAGTGATCGTACATAACGTGTTTTATTTCGTGGAAACATCTTGCAAAGCAATAAAGCCCTTATAACCCCAAAAACTAATACTTTATCACATCAAAATCTAATTTATTGCGGAAAGTTGGGAGTTTTTGTTTGCGAAAATCTAATATTTGCGAACACTTACATTTGTTTTCCGTATATTAGTTGAATATTTACTTTCCAAAGTGGAGAGTAGAAAACTCTGTATACAAACAATTTTACAATTAGATAATCTATTTAAATAAAAATGAATCACCCAGACCAATTTTAGATAATCGCTAACTTTATAGTAAGTCTAATTACACAGCGTTACTTTAATACATTTCTTAAATTTATTAAAAGGCAGAAGTAAGAGGCTCTGGGATTTTATTAAAGAAGAGTATCCCTTTTCCCAGAAAAGAATTACTAACTTTAGACAATCTAGTACGGGGAAATTGCAGCCTGCGTTTGTTCCGAGTATTGATATTGTGCGTATGTTCTATTCTAGTATACTTATCACTATTTTTGTACATATACATGCATAATATTTTCATAAATATATTGCGATGGAAAGGTAATTAAACTGCAGAGAGAGTTATTATCAAAAAAATAGTTTATTTGCTAGAACAGTGGTACAATTAGCTACACCTCAGATGCGCCACATATAAATAGGCATGCAAATGTCATCTTAATTTATATGTATATTATAATACAAACAATAGTATCCAAGTTAAGTTAGGTATTTAAAATCTGTGTCAAACTTATAATCTAGATTTCGTTCGCGCTATAAAACTCTTTACACTTTGCCTTTATAAATTCAATCAAAAATTCATATAACAAAAATTTGTAATTATATTAAAAATATGCACAAACCTAAAAAATAGTTTTTGTAATTTTACATTTTTTTATACAATTTTTATACAACAGTCGTGGTCAGCGACTTACACTTCAATTATTACAAATATTAACATTATTAAAAATTATTACATTTAAATAAGTATCACTTCTTATCTAAAAAATACAACGATTTAATCGTTAGGCTTCTTTTTCTTGTATTTAATAACATCTGAAGTTGTGTTCCCCGCGTTAATTTCAATCTTATGATCTAGGTACTCGCCCACGCTATAAAAGCACCTTGCCTTTATAAAACCCAATCTTCTTTATCTTCATTTTTGTGTTATCACTAGGCCTGTGGCTCATCCTTATCTTAGGTTCGTATCCCGGTAGTGCACGGTAATAGTATTTTCTTCCTATATGCATACTCGCTTGTACTATACCTGTAGCCATCCTGGGAAACATCCCACAGGGGGATAATTACAATTAAGGCAATTCGAAAATTGACGTTTTTAATTATATGTTTTGTCTTCCTATATGCATACTCGCTTGTACTATACCTGTAGCCATCCTGGGAAACATCCCACAGGGGGATAATTACAATTAAGGCATTTCGAAAATTGACGTTTTTAATGAAATGTTTTGATTACTTACTGTTTCGTTAAGAATTTTTGAAGTGAAACTTCTTTATCGACGTTGGAAAAAAATATACCGTCACATTTTTCGGTTACGCGTCACTATTTCCGTTACGCATCACATTTATTCGTTGCGCGTCACATTTAATCGTTACGCGCCATCGTTTTCTTACCCTACCACTGTTGATTCGAAGAAATTCGAAGCTTTGAATAATAAAAATATATAATAACGATAACAATGATAGTAATAATTCTAATTTAACTTTATTTCACTAATTTCTGTAAAGTTGCATATAGCAGATCATTTTTCGAAAAATAAGGTCTTAAATAACTTTTACTTCTTACGTGTGTATACTAATACACACACTTTATTTTAATTTAAGTTTCTTAAATTTTTATAATTAAAAATTATGTATGTAACAAAATTGGGAAAAATAGTTGTGGAACTGTTGACCCAATTGAGGACGTGAGGCCTATAACCAACAGAAATCTAGATTTTTATGAGACCGTAAATTTGATCTTGATCTCGATACGTGAACTGAAGAAGAGTTTTTATATAATAGCGGTTAACGAACCTTAGTTTTTCTAAGGTGTGTCGATAATTCACGCGGAATTATATTTCGTCGATGTCTTTGGATGGACTTATACGAAAATTTACCAGCACGTTCTGATGTGGCGTAAAAATATATGGAAACATCACTCACCGATAATCCTCTGTCTCTTCTCTCCGTGGGGAAGACCACAAGCACAAGAAGCACAACCACGCGTCGGCGGTTGAGAGTCTTCTGTAGCGTGGAGGCATGAAGAATGATCCTCCTATACTTGGGTATTGCAAGAGAGTTCAGGTGTGATACGCGGTAGAGAGAAGAGCCTTATTATTAAAAAGCCTTATTATTTAAAACACAATGATATGCTGTAAAAAGGCGGTAAATTTAAATTACATTATCAATTTCGTTTCTGAAACACATCCTTACTTTCTAGTAAACTCTCAATCAAATAATAAGAAACGATTTTGTTAACATAGAGGAGTTGTTCGGATTAATACCTGCAGCTGAGTTTCATCATCGGACGTCGAGGCAGAATACGAAATTCCACCCGTATCACCTCGACGTCCACCGTTCCACAACTGCGCGTTTTTCAAGGCAGTTTTTGCCGCGCACCACCACTTTGTGGAACCAGCTGCCCACTGAAGGATTTCCGAACCAATTCGACTGAGGGTCCTTCAAGAAAAGAGCGTATAAATTCTTAAAAGGCCGGCAACGCACTTGCGAGCCCTCTGCCATCGAGAGTGTCCATGGGCGGAGGTATCACTTAACATCAGATGAGCCTCCTGCCGGTTTGCCCTCTGTTCTATACAAAAAATAGTTTTGAGCATAAGACAGTTTAGAAAGTTTTTGCTGCTATACTTCTTTTGGCGCGTTAGGTAAAAATTAAGAGAGTAAATTTGTACGATGCGCGCACACCCCGTCACCAAAAACCGACACTCTGAAGTTATCTATAGTCAACATTTTATTTAATATTTTGAGATATTTAAATAAACTTCATTTAGATAATGCGTTTTAATAAAACTTTCAATGCATAATATCTTTTTTTGTTGTTAGTGTCGTCGCTTCTTAAAAAAATTTTTATAAAAGATTTTTATCTTGTTACGCCAAGTTAAATGTCGATAGTGTCGGAAAGCATTCAGTAAGCAACTTAGGGGATCTGTGCAGACTGGTTCTTGCCCTTGAAATGCCAGCTAGGCCTTGGCCGTCTCACACCGCTAGACACAATGAAACCCAGTTCTTGGAGTAAAATTGGGTTGCAACCAATTGCAAGACTTTCAGCACTTAGTAAGCCGTAAGTCCAGTCTGGTTTCCAATTTATTGAACCAATCTTATTGAACACTAGTGACCCGCCCCAGCTTCGCACGGGTGTAATGCTGATGAAAAGCAGGTTTTTATTATGTATTGTTATTTCCGTCGCTGGAAAGCTCCGATAATATACGCGACATATATCATATAGACATATACCATCACGGACTTTTCTGTAGACTGTTATTATACGTATAAACCTTCCTCTTGAATCACTCTATCTATTAAAAAAAACCGCATCAAAATCCGATGCGTAGTTTCAAAGATTTAAGCATACAAAGGGACATAGGGACAGAGAAAGCGACTTTGTTTTATACTATACCAATAATTGAATTAAAAATTGTGGCAAATGACGCCCACGAACCCCCTGATTCCATCGCTCAGTGGACCAAAGACATGATGCTCTATATGTATGTATGCGAGTCGTTACTCCCTCAACCTTGATACGTCCCTTCTCAGACATCTCGGCTGACAGCGACTTTGTGATTAATGATATGTCTTGTTATAGACGCTTCGGAGATTACTTTTTTCTATCCATCTAAGTTAGATATTAAGTTCGATGTTAAATGGCTTAATAAGTGTGTTATTTAGATGATTTACAAATAACTAATAAGTTATTGGGTATGTATGGAATAGGATTCATGATTAAAAGACTACTTATAAACAAAATAGAGGAAGGCAGGCTAAGATATGGGAGGATGACGTTAAGAAAATAGCGGGTGCAGCATTGAGTCGCACTGCAAAATTAGGAAAGACTGGAGAGCTTTAGAGGAGGCCTTTGTCGGAAGACAAGTTGTAACCGAACTACCGTTTGCCGATAATCAATAGATATTAAAACTGTTAGTATATTAGTTAAATTCTAGTTAATAGTCAAAATGTGTTTTTTAGATAGTAGTCATAAGTAAAATAATTTTAGGCACACGAAACTACTCTGTAAAACTTGTTACAACAATAAAGGCTTTATTATTATTAGTATAATAAGTCATTTAAATCTAACCTACCATACTTAAGGATATTTAACATAAAGTGCCTAATAACACTACTTACACTATCAAAGGGAAGACACAAATTTACTATTTTTTATTCACTTTTTACGTAGTAAGGTAAGTTAAAATAGCCAGGTTTGCCGGCCTTTTAAGAATTCGTATGCTCTTTTCTTGATGATCTGTAAGTCGAATTGGTTGAAAATACATCTGTGGTCAGCTGGTGCCACATAGTGGTGGTGCAAGGCAAAATGCCTACAGAAACGCTCAGTTGTGTAACGACGGACGGCGAGGCGATATGGATGTTATTTTGTATTCTGCCTTGACGTCCTTGAAAAAGGAATGAATGGAAAAAGGGAATAACCATTGTTTAGCTCTTAAGACTAAATTAACTAAATTTGTTATCGTCTTATATGTCAAAAGTAGTCACAAATTAAATTAATGAAAAACAGATAAATGGAAAATTTAAATATGTATGCATAAAGCGTTGGGTCCCCGTTTTTAAGCTGGCGGTAATTCCTCGCTGCATTGCGATACGATTGCGTGCTGTCTGGCATCAATTAACATCTTTAATAAACGTCTGTATTGGAAAGAGAGTATCTCCATAGGTAACAAACGCACTGATACTCAGTTACGGATTATAAAGATTTGTTTGTAGTTCAAAAACTACATTAAAAAATCTGTATCTCTGTAATGTGACCTTGGAGCTGAAAAATTCATAGATCTCAGATATTATAGTACATATGGTAGTACAAAAGTATAATATTTATCATTAATTATCCAAGCCATATATTGAGTAGCGGAAAGATTTTCTATAGGATATGTTATAATTATGTAAAAATCATATATTTTTGATTTCTTTATCAAATCTGTGACAAAATTCCGAATATTCCTAAAAATATCGCCAAAAGTTCATTGTGAATATATTTACGTTAAGATTTTAATTTAATTATATTTAATCTTTTGTATTTATGATTATCATTAATTGTTACGGTTATATTATACTTAATAAAAACAATTTTAGTTTTTATGATAATATTGATCCAATATGGAGGAATAATTATCGTCAAAATTTCTATAAATTAATTAAATAAATAGAATAATATAACAAATTCATAGATTAGATAATACGTATAGAATAAATTCATATTAAGTATTTCAAATAAAATCCCTGGCTCGTCGGCTGATCACGTTCTCTGTGAAATCGAAATTATCAAAACGGATGCAGTCTGAGGCCAAGCACCATCTTATCTGACCTTGAATGATGTTTCTATACAGGTGAAGGAATTATTTAAATATACCAAACAATAGAAAAACAAAAACTATTCGGAAGAAACAAAAAATACGACTTCCTATTTGGATAACCTTCAATTTTTTTCGCACAGTTAGCCTCGAACAAGTGACAAATACTCGATATAATCGTTATATAACAATGACGTAAGAGCAGTGTTGCACTTGTGGCTTCACTTTCTCTCACCCCTGAGGTCCTAGGTTCAAAAGGGACTTATTATCCATTCGACAGATGTGCTGAAGATGTAAGACATTTACTGCAGGCTATGTCAATCACTATTTGCTGTTGTCTTGGAAAAAAATCGACATCAGTGCCCTCGACATCATCCTCCTTCATCTTGAAAATGCTTCAGCGCACTGATAAGTCATCTGCCAAACAGTCCTTATCTGGCGTTCTGGGACTTTCTTTTATTCCTAAGAACTGAAGCTAAAATTTGAAGTATTCGCCCTACGAGCCCTGAAGATGCGGTGAAAGCGTAGGAAAATGCTATAGATGAGACCCCTAAGGAAGATTGGGCCCACTGCTTTTCTCAGTGGTTCCATCGAATGTGACGATGTGTAGAGAGGAACGGAGATTACTTCCAAAAACAATAAAAGTATTGGTTTTAAGCCGTTTTTCATTTTTATTTCGAGTGCAGGCCCTATTACGAATGTACGAATTTTTTTTTTTAATTCAAATCACACAATGGTACCCAAGAGATGGATAGAGAAAGAGAGGTAGACCACAAAAAAGGTGGGACGACGACATTAGACAAGTCGCGGGAACAACATGGGGTAGAGTGGCCATAGAAAGGCCAGAATGGAGAAGATTGGAGGAGGCCTTTGCCACCTGGCACCCAAAAGTGGAAGAAAAAGATAATCTACGAAAAAAATAATAATAATAATGCTATGTCCAAAAAAAGGCTATTAATTAATTAATATTTCAGAAGATAGTTACTGTTTTAAATCCACTGGCGCTACATTTGAGGTCAGAGCCTCAGATTTCTGTATCTGTTTCATGAGTATCAATTTATATAATATATTCAATTTAATAGGAAATATCAGTCTCCTGTTGAATTTGTGAGTAAGTACTGTTAGTACTTAGATTTCTAAAGTAATGTCGTATCTACCATACTTTATTACCCTTCTTAAAGAAGTAATAATTCCTCCGTTTGAAATTAAATACTCGTCTCTGAAGCCGGCACCACAGCCGCAAATATGGGCGAGGCGGCATGCCTTGCATGATTTTACGAGATGGACGTGATTGGAGTGACTGCGTTAGCTACTTTGTATTCCTACCAATTATACCTTGCATTTATATGAGAAATAAAATTAAAAATATTATATAATGCTGGCTAATTCTTTGCTTATCCCACTTGGATTCCGAAAAATTGGTTCCACTAGACAACGCGTTACTTCACTCCATTATAATAAAAAAGTGCTCAGTATGCAGTAGGCAGTACCAGGGAATTTAGCTTCTCCCCACACCACAAAAAGTGGACGCACTTATACGGGATATATCCCTCGACCCACTCCACTTTCTTGTGGGGGATTATAGAAACTTATGCAGCTAATTTAGGCCCTAGATTATGATCCGCCTTGAGAATATAATTAGCTAACGGTCCAGTAAATAATAATCTCTTTCGCAGGTCAGCAGAAGAGAATTTAATATCAGAAATAAAGGCTGATGTGTTCTCCGAGATACGGTTCCTTCGTGTTTTGCGCCTGTCTCGCAATCGACTGACTTCTGTTCCTGAGGCATTGACATACACCACGCGGCTCCAGGCATTGTAAGTAATTATTGTTGATAGGTTTCTCTCTGTTTCACTAATAACCTAGCTTGCTGCATCTATTCCAAGCCACCACCGATATTGGTCCGTTCTTTGTAAGTTCTATATATTTCTGTAATTTCATTCCAAGGTCTCAGCGTAGAAAGAGATAGAATCTCCCTTCCATATCTACATGTCAACTTCTTTTCCTACAATTCAAAGTTTTCGATGAGGATTTTAGCGTGGACTCACTAGAACGGCGTAGTTTTGTTCAAGTTTGGTTTAAGCATTATAAATAACGAAGCGGGAAGCGCAAACTTGCTGGGAGAGATTGAGACTACGTTCCGGATAATTATTACCACTGCCAGATACATAACCTTATTTTGTCTGTCTTCTCGCACAGTCCAGTGTGAACAAGCTCCCCTTTCCCCGATTACTCTCACAGAGTAATATTTTTCTTGACTCTTCGCCGGAGAACGACCTATTTGTGAAGCGAAGGGGGAGGGGATATACTATGATTAATTGATATTAAGTTTATGTAAATTTCATATACTTTTACACACAAATGTTTAATATTTCACTATTAATTTTGACTGTTATTGTTATTACATTCGTTTTCTTTTTGCGTCTGAGGCGCAAAGTTGTGGTCTGGCAGAATGACCAACTCTGTGGAACACGTCTGTTCTGAGCCAGGGCCAGTTATAATCATAACACACTTCTTTTCATTTTTGATTAATATTACCATCATTACGTGTCTATATTTTATTGTGGAGTGTCATAATTCTTATACATATTTGTTCTCATTCACAACACTCCTGTGATGAAATCTCACTATTCGATTCTCGGTGTATAATATAAAACGCCTGCTTTGTTACAACAATAATTATTTATATTTCCAACACTTCTTATCCTTAAACAACCACACAGCTTACAATTTAACGTCCGTCTTGGTCAAGCGAATCGGTCCGAATACCCTCACTTATTTTAGATCGTATCAAGACGACTCGTCATTCTGTTCGTAACTGTCGGTATCGAATCAATCAACTTACTCACATCGAGTAAAACAAATTAAACAAATACAACCATCAAATAATCTATACTATAAATTATAAATATTAATTATAAACATAATAAAATTGTAAAATAATAACATATTATCATAAATTCGTTACATCGTGAATCAAGTACAAAATATAAATAAAGTAGCTTGTAAATTGAATATAAATATTATTTAAAAAATAAACGTGTTTTAAATAATACATTTGTAAAATAATAATAAGTAATCTTAAATTCATTACACTCCTATTTTTTGCATCTGATAGGTCGTTGACTTTTAAAAACGCCTATTCACTGGCATCAGTGACTACCAGATAACGGTCGCGTAGATACAGTACTGGATATGACAAGAACACTTAGAACTGTAGACATGAAATACTGTGGAAATAAATGCAGCTTATGACAGAACAGAAATATTGGGCTACTGGTTTAGGGCGATTAAAGTATACGTAAGCAGATTTACTGCAATGTATTACACCCCCCCCTCCTCTTATCAGCAAAAGTAAGGAAAGCTCTCAAACACAATAGTATGTAAAGGTATATTTTTTTTAGGAATCTTGAGAGTGCATTTCATTTTGTACAATGTATGGGTAATATATGTAAAAAATTAAAAAAATACAATTAACGTAATCACAAAAATAAAAAATCGATCCCCCCCTTCACCCCTATATGTCTTACGTAATACTGAGACGTGACTCTCATAAGTCGAAAGATTCTTGCTCCAATGGCTTTCTATGTGCACATTTAACACTTGCTCGTAAGGCGAAGTAAAACATCTTCAGGTGGCAATTTGACCCAAGTCTGTTGGGCACAGAAAGTCGCCCATGGACACTCGTTTTAAGAATGGGTCCGCTCTTTTCCTAAAGGATCCTAAGTCGAATTGGTTCGAATACTTCAGTGGGCTGCTTTTTCCACATAGTGGTAGTGCGCAGCAAAAACTGCCTTAGAAAGCGCTTGATTGTGGAACGATGGATGTTGAAACGAGTGGAATTTCATATTCTGCCTCGATTCTGGTGATTTATCTCAGCTGCAGGCATTTCTGATGAAAAACTCCTCTCAGCTGTCAAATATAATTTAAATATGGAATTTGTTCCATTTTCCACGTGAGTACCTACCAAGAATTAATTGTGAATACGTATACGATTGATGCTTCTGATTGCAAAAAATAAAGTATACCAACCAGGCACTAGGATTCCCTGTATCGTGGGCAGATAATCTGTTCCAATTGACATATATAATAAGAATTTTAATAAATTCTACATAACACATACAATTTTATTATCAAACTACTTTTGCATAAAAATACTTTCCGTTTCAGCATGGGGCAGGTTTAGAAGATGTTTGAGACTTTTAGTAAATGTATAAATTTTTGTAAGAAGCCTCTGAAGAAAGTGTAGCGTTTTTAGGTAGGTTATACATATGTGAAATTAGCGTAAATTACAGTATAATAAATGAATTTATGTAAAATCTTTCACATCTAGTATTCAGTAGTTCCTAGTCGCACCCACGCCGACATCACGCTGTCACACAACTTAAGAAATACGGACATTTAACTTTTCAGCGGAGGATTTAATTCTAAAGAGCATTTCGAGTAATTTATCTATTACATTATTAAAACTATATTAACACAATAGTGATTTAAGAAATTTACGATTTACACTTTGGCGCCTATACAGTTTGCCAGATAGTGGAGTGTGAAGTGTGTATTTAAATTTAAATGAAATAAATGTCGGGAGTAAATAGTTTATACTTTAATAGAAAAATGTCTAGTATATGTAGTGTTTGTCTTTTTTGCCTAAGGTGCACTAGATAACTAAATAAGAATATGAAGAAGTACGACGAGCTGACCGCCATCCTCCAGTAGTGGAGAGGCACTACAAGAAGAAGAAGATTAGGCTGGTCAATCGCTCCACGCCATTGCTACTTCACGTCAACGCTAGACCACACAACAGACGGCTACCAAATTAGAAGAGCTTCAATTGGAATGTCTAAGACAACCTCCGTACTCCCCGGACCTTGCTCCAACAGATTACCATGTTTTTCGAAATTGGGATAACTTCTTGCAAGGGAAAAAATTTAACTCTGATGGGGCAGTCCAAATCGCCTTCACAGATTTTATTGATTCCCGTCCGACTGGTTTTTTTAGTCAAGGGATCAATGAACTACCTATGAGATGACAAAAGTGCATAGAAAACAATGGTTCACACTTTGATTAATTAAATATATTATATTTAAAAATATTCGACTTTTTGTTCCTCCCATACAAAACGCCAATTTCATATGTAAGGACCTAATGTATGAGAGGGTGAGATGTAAGAAACTATCAATCCTACAGATTCCTAAGCCCTAAAGAGATGTACTCTAACACATAGATAGTGATATATAAGTACGGCTTGTCTGCAACAAGAGACCAAAGGTTTAAGCTGGTGGGATTAATACAAAGCTATCGCTCACTACGGTAATTAATGGGTTGAAGGAGTCTTGAGGATTAGAGGATTCAAATTTTATTTATTGTTATAAAACAATAGCTTAAATACACATATTCAAAGTTTATATTATTCTTGTGAGCTGTTGCCATCGCATCTTCAGCTGTTAAAATTAAGAACAACCACGTGACACACGCGAACATGTTAGTGAACATCGCAAAATATTTTTTGTTGGTCACTTTTTGAAGTGACCCGGGTTGGTCTGGGAGGTGCAATGGACTGTCTTAAAATTGCTAAATAATCAAATATAGACCAGTGATCTCTTAAAGGACTTTAAAATTGTCGTCCCTTCATTCCCAAGGTTTTAAATCAGCAGAATTTTACAAATTTCGTCTCCAACGAAGTTCAGAAGTTGAAGAACTTCTCTTTCGAATTCTTCGCGACTATCCGGAGCTGGATATATTCGGTGGTGGGCTGATCAATTTTAAAAAAGCAGTGCCTATGTCAAATCTAATCCGCTGTTTTGCTGGTTTTTTTCTGCTTAACAAACATTTCTGGTATTTTTATTGTTAGATTTATGTTTACCTAAATTGTCGTTTATTTTAGATAAAGAGTTTGAAACATACCGTAGATATAGTATTGTGTATGTCGTGGTAAACTTGGATAAATAAATAAAACTGACACATACGCTATGAATCATGCGTTGATAAAATATAAAAATATGTTTATTATGGAACATAAGATAGGCAGGATTGAACTCATCAGCAAAGAAGACAGAGGGTGTAGGCCGAGAGAAAAAGCCGGCGTAAAAAACTCTCGGTACTCTTTTAAAAAAGCAAATTATCAAGCAACACTTAATCAAACAAATATCGCAAATTAATTACAAGTAAGCACATTAATTAGATGATTAAACTGTATTTTGGATGCCTCGAAATGTCATAAAAATAAGAAAGAAATAACAGATTACACGCTAATCAATACTTGTATACTGTACAAATACTTGGGTTTCAATTTTGGGCGTTCACTAAAGCGCAAAATACAAAACTACAGATGTGTCAGAGATGGATAGAATAATGTATGATAGAGAAGAGAAAAATAGATAAATACTTAATTCAAAGAATGACTAATTAATAGACTAACTACTAATCTCTTCGCTTTATACACTCATATTTGATAATCAATATAAAACATATAAAGTAAATAAACCGTAAAAATAATATTAAAATATACATGTCCATGTTTAATACATATCAAATAGCTTTTTAATTATTTTAAAAACTGGTGTAATTTAAAATCTTAATCTATTGACACAGTTGAACTGTCATTTTCATACAAAGGTTGGTTTAAATGTCTATCTCAAATGGAAAATAATGCTAATTGGGTTTGGGCGTCAGGCTCTCTCTTCACATTGCATTCATTCGTTGCATATCAATCAACATGTCATTATTTCGCTTATATTTTGTTGTTGTGTGTGTGGTTAATACATAAAAATAAAATCCTCCACTATTTCAAGAACCCCGAAGAACCAGGAACCGAACAAATTTAGTATTTAATGGAAAGTGTTTGCGCAGAAATAGCTAATCATAAAACAGGTATAAATTAGTAGAACAGTATTCTGACGTTGACGACAGTATCGACGCAAACCGGAAGTATTCATATACATTACAAATATGCATTTGTGACCTTACAACTACCGGCATTCCGCATTTTATATAAGAATTTACTCATTTATTTATTTATTTAGAAACCCTGCAGAAATATAAAACAACTAGCCGCCCGTCGCGGCTGGGCACAAGTAGAAATTTATTTTTCAAACATTTTGGCATAAACGTACAGTAAATGCGGATATGCTTAATAAAAATGTTTTTAGCAATAGTCTATCGCTGGCTCCCTTTGGGTACTTTACGATTGAAAACAAAATTGTATTATCACAGGATAAATGACATCAGCTGGTAATTTTTAAAAACATTTTACTGTGGCTTAGAGTATATAATAATTGATATAAAGATATTATAAAGATATTTCGACGTCCATCCTTCCACAACTATACTAAAACATTTAATTCGATTCAAGATTTGACAATTTCAGTGTTGCAACGTTATGAAAAGTAATAAATAATGACGTTGCGAAATTATTCGATACGGAAATGGAATATTTCCGGATCGATTCCTCTGTTTTATAGTAGTATATCTAAACAACTACTACTTTCATAGAAATTAAGTATATCAGGAAATTAAATATTTCTGAACGGATAATTTAGTTATGACGATTAATTTTATTAAGTTCATTACTTTTTTAGTAATAAAAAACAAAAATATTAACTTTTTATAAAATAAAGCAGCTATTACTAATTAATAAATAATTATTGTGAATAATTATGTATTTATTTAAATAAAAATCAATAATTTAGTCTTTAATTGGCACACCCATATTAAATAAACAAAAATCGCGAATGCTTATCAATTTTTGTGTACATATTATATTACATGTGGTATCATTATTTTACAAAATGACAGTAGCTTATGTCAAATTTCGGAATTGAATTAAAAGTCATGGTATAAGCATTTTTAAGACACTTTTTGTCGTTTCACTTTCAATAAGTTCCACTTTCGATTCCACTAAGGGTCCTTCAAGAAAAGAGCGTACCAATTCTTAAAAGGCCGGCAACGCACTCGCGAGCCCTCTGGCATTGAGAGTGTCCATGGGCGGCGGGATCACTTAACATCAGGTGAGCCTCCTGCCCGTTTGCCCCCTATTCTATAAAAAAAAACAATTCCACTAAGGGTCCTAGAAAAGAGAGTACCAATTTATTATGTTTTCAAAGGCCCGGCTACCCACTCGCGAGCCCTCGGGCATTGAGAGTGTCACTTAACATCAGCAATACCACTTAAAATCAAGTGAGTGTCCTGCCCGTTTGCCCTGTTTGTTCAAAAAAAAAAGCCTGGGCTTCAGATCTCTGTAGATCTTTTATGATCATTTGTCAATCAAAGGCAAGTAGGTGTTCAGCCTTCTGTGCCTGACACACGCCGTCAACTTTTTGGACCGGTTTTAATCACGATGTTTTCCTTCACCGATCGAGCGAATGTTAATTGCGCACATACACAGACCATTGGTGCACAGTCGGGAATCGAACCTAGGACATCAAACACGCGAGTCGTACGTTGAAGCCACTAGGCCGATACTGCTCTAAGTTTTTTAAGATAGAGCAGTATAGGCCACAGCAACGCTTGGCCGAGCCTGCTAGTATAATATATATTTAAGTTTTTTAAGATAAATATATATTATACTAGCAGACTCGGCCAAGCGTTGCTGTGGCTAAGGTTTTTTTACTTATAAAAAAAAGAAATGAAATAAGGTACTTTTAACACAGCGCCATCTGTTAGAATTGTTAGTTTATATATACTAAGTGATACAAAGATTTATAAATAAATCAAAATTTAGTTAGGAAATATTTGGTTAAAAAATAATATTTTTTACTTCAGATCTAGTTCTTTGTGATGCATAGATGTGATTTTGTAGATGTTTAGGATATATTTGACTGAACAGTCGATTGAAAAGCTAAATTGTGATGTCGCATCTTGCACCACCTCTGTTACATTAATAATAATAAATCGTTATCGCAAAGTGGTACATTTAGATCGTTTAATTATGTCATAATAATAAGTGCAAAATAATTCTAATAATATAATAACTAACCTTAAAATATAATTACTAAAATATATTATTAACAGGAGTCCCTTCGGGCAAGATTCCGAAGATATTGGCAGCGATTTGAATTTTGATTTGAAAAGACTAATTCTTTGTCCGAGGTAGCTGCCAGCTTTTCGGTCTCCTGTGATGTCGACTAACCTTTTTGCTATCTCCCTAAAAAGCCTTATAGCGCTAGGACCCTACGCACCAATGAGAATGGGACAAAATCATATTTGGACCCTAGAAACTAGCTACAGCCTGCAAATACAGGGGGTATTTGCAGGCTGTAGCTGTTTCAGTCGCGTCACAAGCCGTACCAGCTCTGTTGTTGGTTCAATGTAGATGGAAGGGGCCAGTGTGTCTGAACAGGTTGCATCCATACCAGCACCCGGCCCATACTCCATGGAATCAAACTCATCTCATCCGGTCTCTTGCCATCGTCTCTTGCAATATGTTTATAGATGTCGTCAAACTCATACGTCATAACTGCTTCAAGATAAACTTGGTACTGTCAAAAAAAAGATTTCGTAAAAAAATCATCTTACTTCACTACAGCTCATAATAGCCCTAAATATTTTCTGAGTAATAAATAGTTTTGTTACTGAATGCTTTCTCCATAATTGAATATGTCCTCAGAGTGAATTCATAGTAGAGATGTATTTAATTTGTTAGAAATATAATTTTAGATGATGCTAAATTTTATTCTTTTCATGTTTTTGTAAGTCCTCAAATTTATAATTTTGATGTGTTTTGTAACTATTGTAAGGTATCATTAGATTATTAGTTGGACCTCTATTATTTTTCCAAACTAATATAATCAAAATAACGTCTAAAAATTGTGTACCTCTCTTCTTGTTAAAGATATAATAATAATAATAATAATAATAATAATAATAATAATAATAATAATAATAATAATAATAATAATAATAATAATTTATTCATTGTAAGAATATGGTACAAAATGTCAAGGTGGTACAATTGTCAGTCATTCGAATATTCTGCCACACACAGTGGCGCGCAAATTTATCTTAGTTTAGATTTTACATTATTAGTCAGATTCATATCAATTATCATACATTATTAAATTTGTATAAATTACCATGTCTCACACAAATAATCGTTTATTGAGTAGTACGTTTTTTCCAAAAGTAATGCACTAAGTCGCTTTTTAAAGACTCTTGCCGGAAGATCTTTAAGTTCTTTCGGTAATCTATTGTAAATTTTAATTGCTATACAGAAGGCAGGAATGTTTTTCCGAAACAATTCTAAATTTATATTTGGCACAGCCAATTTCTCCCCATGTCTACTACTTACTACATTCGATTTAAAAATATGTATATTTCTATGTACGAACAGGGACATTTCTAATATATAAATACATGGAAGAGATAAAACATTGAGTCCCTTAAATAGAGGCACGCAACTATTAATTTGCTCCACAAATTGCTCTAATCCATTTTTTTTATATCGAAACGAAGTATGATCTCAGGTCTTATGATTTTAGTATAAAATTGTGTATCGACGGCCACCGAACCTGGAACATACTTAATGTATTTAATATTTTATTTTAAATTTCGTTTTTTTTTAATTATTAGTATTACAGCTTATATACACATTATAAAAAAAATACTAAGACAATAAAGAAAGCCAAAACATTACATAATCAAATCAAAATCAAAATATCTTTATTCATGTAGGTCAACATGTACACTTATGAATCAAAGAAAAACAAATTAAATTAACTGTAAATTTACATTTACAACCAGTTCGCAAGTCAAGGGCGTAAAGCGGGTAAGAAGAACTGGCAAGAAACTTTCCGCCACTCTTTTCAATCGCCAAGTTTTTAATACAAATTGTTTGAACTGGAGCAAATCAATCCCAAGGATTAGGGTCATTTAAGTATTCGTCACATTTATAAAAGGCTTTATTAATTAATTTACTTTTAACCAGGGCTTTGAATTTATTTAGTGACAGTTCTCTAATTTCGCTTGGGAGTTTGTTGTAAAAACGAATACAATTTCCATATAAGGAATGGTTTATCTTCTGGAGCCTGGTTGGTCGCACACTCAAATTAGTTCTATTACGCGTAATATACTGGTGAAAGTCACCATTTGTTTTGAAATCGTTTAAGTTTTTTTGTACATACAACAAGGCTTCAAGAATGTATTGACCGGATAATGTCATAAATATTTAGTTCCTTAAATCTATTCCGTACCGACTCCCTCGGGGAAACACAACAAATACCCCGAACAGCCCGCTTCTGCAACACAAATATGGATTGAACCTCTGCAGCAGCACCCCACAGTAGAACACCGTACGACATAACGCTGTGAAAGTAGCTATGGTACACAATTTTAGCCGTGTCCTTATCAGTAAGCTGTCGGATTTTCTTTACTGCATATGCTGCAGAGCTCAGCCTATTCGAAAGAGTCTCTATGTGTGGGCCCCACTGGAGTTTACTATTTATTGTTGTAAAACAGTTTTGTTAACAAAGTTTAGTTCACTGTCCTTGACTTTCAGGTTACCAATTTCTCGCTTTACGTTATTAGTTGTAAATCTAATACATTTTGTTTTATTCTCATTAAGCAGTAAGATAGAAGCATAGATAAACATTATATATGAAACAAAAAACAAGTACATTAATAGACAAAAATACATTTAAAAAAAACTAAAGAAAACTGAATTTAACATTTGAAACAACAAATAATACTTAATATTTAAAATTACTACTTAAACAAAATCAGAGTCTTCCCGCATCTTCAAGTACTTCCTCACATCTTTTTTTTGAGGTGGGAAAGATCAATATCCTGATAATGAGTGTCACAGTTTGATAAAGTCCGAAACATTTGCGATTTATGCAGATAATTCGACTTAGTACTAGTCACATGGAACAATTCTGAGTATCTTGTCGCAAGGAGAAGGGATTTTAAGAGAAATTAACGATAGAAAAAAGGAGCTATCAATCCGCCCATTAAGAATAGCATGTAAAAATAACAAGTCTTGCTGACTCCGCCGACATTCTAATCAGTCTAAATTTTAATATTTTCAAGAACTTGCATAACTTTTGCGAATCGACTACCGGTAGGGGTCTTCCCTGAGAGATACGACCTCCAACTATTCAAAATTCGAGCGTAAAGGCCGCAACGCACCCACTAAAAATGCGTGTCTATGGGCTGCGATAACTGCCCTTTTTGGGCGTCATGCATGCTCGTTTGCCCCACTATTACATAAGGAATAACTATAAATACGTTGATATTTTATAAAACCAAGAAATGTAACATTCATTTTTTGTATGTTTTCCACAGATTTTTTATATTTTATAATTATGGAGACTAGATAAGACATGCATACTCTAGCACGCTTCTAACATATGAAAAATAAAGGTATACAACAAAGGCTTAACAGTACTAAACC
The DNA here is from genome assembly GCA_028984075.1 of Pieris mannii. NCBI lineage: Eukaryota > Metazoa > Arthropoda > Insecta > Lepidoptera > Pieridae > Pieris > Pieris mannii. The sequence goes on along the minus strand of CM054798.1, from coordinate 5,920,419 downwards.
AATAATGTTATCCTATTGGTATAGTAGTCTAAAGAAAGTGTATTTTTTTTTAATAAAATCTTAATTATCTGATAAAACTTCCAATGGACGTTTGGAGCGACCTCCAAATCTTTAAGAAATGTCAAAATTCTCGTCCTGGTATTGCGGCAGCTGCTTTTTATGGCTGTTCCCTAGACTCATTTATATATAAAATCCTAAATATTATGATAATCATTAAATACAATAACATAAATTTCTTACAGGAATCTCGCTGGCAACTTGATCACGGAACTCGCAGAGTCATCACTGCCATCATTGCCAGTTCTTCACACATTGTAAGTTGTTTATCTATTAGCTTAGAAAAAATATACTATGGCATAAAATATTAATTTATTTATTTATAAACATTTCGTTGCATTACATAAAGGGAAAAAAAATTAAACATAATTTGAATGAAAAGCAACTGGCGGCCTTATAGCTTTAGAACGATTTCTTCCAGACAACCACTGTGTGTAAATTACATAAAGCAAGAAGTGCAAAAATACATATTACAAATACAATAAGAAGGAAAATACTTGTATAGCGACAAAATGCAACAATAACAACCAAAGGTGTGAAAAAAATATCCATAAAATATTGTCATCCATGCGATGTGGAAACTTTTTATGACAGAACAAAGCTTTTTTGTATGGAACGTATAAATATCTGCAAAAAGAAAGTTTCACCCATGGGTATGTATGTTAGCCTATCCCGAGTCGGAACTCCAGAACATGAAATTATTTAAATTATTTAAATCAACATCAGGTGAGCTTCCTATCTGTTTGCCCCTGTTCTATAAAAAAAAACGTGCTGTCACACAACTCAACAAAAATAAATCTCTTCTCTAATATTACAGAAGAAAATTTAGCATTTAAAATGTTTGTTTTTATTTTATTTATTTGTAATAAGCGTGCTACAAATTCCTGGACTGATTAAAATAATATTTCATTACCCACTTGAAATCAAGAATATTCGTTATAAATTAAAATCTGTATATGGATCATGAAGTAATTAAAAACTTAGACCGCTAAGTAAAATAGCATTTTTATGTTAACAATAACATTATATCTATAATCCGACTTTCCATTACCACAAAATCGGTATCTACGTGAGAGAAACCGCGAGGCATTGCCAGTAAAAATACAGTCAAAACCGCTTACGATGACATCGTTTAGAACAACGTACCGCTTAGATTCTTTTTTTATAGAACTGGGGGCAAACGGGCAAATGAAAAGATTGACCAAAATCAAAAGCTGAATTCTATTGTATTAGGTACTTATACCACTAAAAATGGGTGTCTATGGGCTGCGACGACTGTCTTTTTGGGTGTCCCGTAGGCTCGTTTGCCCCCCTATTATATAAAAAAAAAAACAGATTTTGTAATTATGTATTATTATGATCAATCTTCGTTCCCGAGTATGGTATTGACAGCTGTCATCAATCAAGTGACTTTTTATGTACAGCGAAATTTTAGTGGCAATTTCTAACTCGTGGTTATGATCACAGATTTCTGTATTTCTTTATTTTTATCATTTCCATAGACAAACGACGTTTTTTGTCAGTTTACTATGCGATTAGTTCATCACTGTTAAATTCCATTTACCACCTAAACTCTGACTTTTCATTCCGTAGAAATCTGACATGTCATAAGTGTTGCTACTAACAAAGTTCTCCACCGTATAAGGGACAAATTTGACCCATTTGAGGGTAATAAAAAATAAAATGCTATGTATTTTTCATGTTTTACCTATAGAAGGTAACCTAATACAAGAATATCTAATATTTTAAAATCCATGTTTTATTCTTTAGTTGGCACTGACTTCTTATTCCAGTTTTAGTAAACCTTACAAAATATTATCTTTACTGGTGCGTTTCTTTTAAAACGTCACGAAACGTTACACACTCGTCCTGCCCACTTCCCTGCTCACTACGGCTGAATGTAAATGCGGAATTACTGTTTGTGATGAAAATACATCTTATTATCACTCGCCGTAAAACCACTTATAACGTAGAGCACCGCACCTATTAAGTACGTATGGAATAAAAAAATTCTGCCCGACCAAAAAGGTTTCTAATCTGACATGACATAAAATGATAGCTGTCAGAATTCAACGGAATTAAAAATACAGTCGTATATGAAAACATTTTTCAGGCAAAAGTCTCATATTGTTAAATCTTTCAAGCCATGTATATAATGTATTTGGAGAAATTATCCAACCTGCTTTTAAAAGGTTTTTAAAAGTGTGGCACTAATTATACTTTCCGGAAGCCTATTCTAGTCAGCCACTTCTCCTTTTTTTACCCCGGTTAGTAATTGTTGGATAAACAAATCTTAAAACATACAGGGTCTATAGTCGACCTTTCGATACTTAATCACCACATAAATGGCAACTTTTAAGGAGTCACTGGGTGGTAACGAAACATTTCACTATTGGGTACAGAAAAACGTTACGACGCGTTACATGGGGGGGGGGTCAAGAATCTCAAAAAAATTTGTGACTGGAACGCTCCGTATTAAGTGTTCTGGTGTTTGATAATATTTTATTAATTAACATTGTAAATACCGTAACCAGTGGCGCTACAACCTTTGTAGATCTGGGCCACAGATCGATATCTGGTTCGTGTTCATTTCATTCATTGACAAGTAGCCTGACACGACTTTTTGGGTCTAAGCCGCTTTCCTCGCGATGTTTTCATTGACTGTATGGCGCTTCTAGGTCGGGGCCTCAGATGTGTGTATCTGTTTACCATGTTATCCATAGACAAGACGATCACTCTTTTGTGTCTGACTTTTATCGGTTCTTAGGCCCCTACCATTAAATGATTCTGTGCATCTATCGGTACAGAGGATTGAACCTACGACCTCAAGGATGAGCGTTGCACATTGAAACCACAAGGCTTTCGAGATGTTTGCTATTCCATATTGTCCTTTTATCTATAAAAGTAAAATCTTCTTGTCTTTGTCACATTCGAAATAATAATATTAACTTTTCGAGAGTTATGTTCGGTTGTTGAAGCGATGTTTAAATAAATGTTACTTACTTTGTAGCTAGTTCAAGGTATAGGTTTAAAGACTCTATAATAGACATTAGTCACTGACATGAGAAGACTTATATGCTAAAGTTACAATGTGAAAAAAAAACTTTTAACTGTTATTTCCGTACATTTATTGAGTGATAGATGGTATTTTAATCTTAATTTAAATATTGCTAGGCTGCCTGCACTTTTTATATTTTGTGGGAGTCTATTAGAATTATCTATCTAGAAGTCTTCCCACCTCGGTTGTTCGCCGCGGGAAGATCAGACCACCGCTCTCTAACAAAAAACATATATATATGTATATACATATATATTAAGTTTATATATATATATAGGATCAGAGGAGGCCTTTGCCAAGAGGCACACCGAACTCCGACATATACTGCAGTGAAAATATATCAAAGTTCAAATATAAAAAAGTGACTGAGTTTCGGAATTAAAAGGGTATATTATATTATATGTAATAATCTCTAACTAGCAACTTTGGGAGCGCTGCCGAGAAACCCCTATAAGTCAGCAGATCAAGAGACGCAAGTGGAATTGGATAGGTCACACATTTCGAAGGGATCCCAATCATATTGGAACCCGCAAGGCAAGCGAAAGCTTGGCCGTCCCAAGCAAACCTACCGCCGAACAGTAACGAGGCAAAGAGAGCTGGTAGGAGTTGGAGCGAGGTGAAATACCAGAAAGACCGAACGCGATGGAGACTCACTGTGGACGTCCTCTGCCTCTCCTAGGGGTTATAGGACATTAACTATTATATTATAATAAATTAATTCTCATAAAAGCATTTTGTTAGCTACATTGATAAGACATTCAAATGTACTGGAACAGTTTAGAAATAATAGAACATACGCTCGAGGCTTGAATCGTGAGTTCTCGTATGTCATGAATAGCGTGAAGGCTAGCCGGTCGTGTTGTTGCATTCGGAAGGTTCTCAAAGTGTAATTTTTTCTAAGTTATCTGTAGCAATTTGTTTCAATATTGCACTTAATTAGTATGTATTTTAAGTAATTTATTTATTTTTATTTATTTATTTCAGAAATACACACACATTATCTTTACAGCCTCTGCCAATACGACAGAAGTGGAGAAACATTTAATAAAAATCAAATAATGTTCATAAAAATAAGACACATAATATACACAATATCGCTACTGTGAATTCACTCTACGAATATACAAATATGTCGATAGTATCGGAGACAGCATTTAGTAGGCACAACGTCCTGGATAACGGGGATCTGTGCAACAGACTGGTTCTTGCCTTTGGTATCGCAAATAACCTAGGCCTTCGCCGTCGCACATATCCCATTGGTACTAAGAAGCCCAGTTCCTGGAATACACTCGGGTTAAACACTATCCCCCTCAAGACTTTCAGTACGAAAAGGAGAATAACTGGCGGCTTTATCGCTTTCGAGCGATCTCTTCCAGGCAACTACACAACACTTAACAAATAAAACTTTTGAGATGTGGTTGTGATGAAATTGATCTAACGCTAATTGTTGTGTGTCCCCACACGTGTTGTGGGTTGAAATTATTCCGTGTTACATGGTTGATGACGTGACCGGGCGTCCTGCTTTGAACGGGACTGCCTTTTTCCAATTACGAGTCCCGGTGTCCCCGGAGTGAACTGTGGCCCGCAGAATTGTCCCGTTTTCGGAAAACGCGCGACAATTTGAGCAGCAGAATATAAAAAAACGTGCTAAGAGTTTCATTCTTATTTGCAATCGTCGCCAATATTAAAACAAATTTGTTCTTCTGATAAATATAACGAAACATTTCGGTACATTTTGTGATTGGATGTAAGGCAAGACAATTTTCTCAGGATATACTTCCCCGTACGAGCGAGTGTTGATCCCCAGATACCTCACAAGGCCATTATGACATAGTTTTCTTATAAGCATTGTGTGGAAGCAATAAATATTTAAAGAAAACAGTTTTTTACCGGATTGAAGCTATGTATTATTGTAAACTTATAATTATTTAACATAATTTTAAATTTATCCGACGTTTCACGTGCTTTACAGCGTGCGTGGTCACGGTGACAGAAGACAAAAGTTGTTAAATGACAAAAAAGGGTTACTGTAGAAAAAGTTGTATGATCTGTATTTATTTACCCGGAGTTGCTATCGACTAAAAGATGAAGGGTTTCTGCAGAAATTGCTCACGCTGTTCTGTTTTTTTTTAAATATCTAAAAGCTATGTTAATAACAGACAATACTATGAGCAATAAATATTTTTAAAAAGTGTTAATAGTACTAGGATCTTGATTTTTTTAAATTATAAATTTGGGCTAGAAATTGGTCTACTCAAACGAATTCGCAGCTTCGAAAGTTTGAGAGCAGCTGTTTGACATGTATCTAATGTGCGTATGATCTGACACAAATACCAATGATGTATGATGCTTTTCCTTTCATTTCTACCATATAACACATGGTTGTATTTATTAATATAGACGAATGTAGACGTAAACAATGCGACCTTATATTTTTACATGCTATTTGCAATGGTTTAATTGACTGCCCTGACTTGTTATCGCTTTTACTATTTAAGACCCCTTCATCACCCAATACAAGGCAAATCCAATTATTCGAAATTCCTCGTTCTAAGACCAACTATTTACGAAACTCGGTTATGTATCGCATACCTACAGATTACAACATAAATTACCAGCAAATCGATATATTTCATGTGACTAAAAAATTCTTAAAAAAATTTTTTAAAAACTCAGGTAACTTTTACCAATAATGGCTTTGTTTGTTGTTTCATGTTGAATATATGTTTTGATCTACCAATCAATCAATCTTACAACTGTGCTTTGTAAAACTGTGCTTTATGTTTCTGTTTATATGTGTATTCCGTTTTGGCTTTTGTGTGTAATGTAATTGTTTGGATATTGTTTAATGATTACCTGTAGGAATACTTAAATAAATAAAATAAAATAAAAAAAATACTAATATTTTTATATTGCTATTATATGCTATATAACAATTGAGACGTGAGTATAAGTTCTAGACTACTAGAGTATTTCTTCGTCTCTTACTGTCAAATTGTATTTACGCTGTGATAAAAAGAGATGAGTACTTTAGTGTAAGTAGTGCAATCAGTGGCGCTATAACCTCTTCAGGTCTTGACTTCAGATTTTTGAATCTGTTTCATGATCATTTTTAAATCTAATAGGCAAGTAGGTGATCAGCCTCCCGTGTCTGAAACACGCCGTCGACTTTTTGGGTCTAAGACATGTCGGTTTCCTCACGATGTTTTCCTTCACCTTTCGAGCAAATTTTAAATGCACACAAGAAAGAAAGTCCATTAGTGCACAGCCGGGGATCGAACCTATGACCTCAAGTATGAGAGTCGCACGCTGAAGCCACTGGGCCAACACTGCTCCTAGAATACTCTTTCATAATGCACTGCAATTAGAATACTCTTTCATAAAGGGGTTGACTCTAAAAAGTTCTTACACTATAAATGTGCTTTGTCTACGAAAGTGCTTACTCTATACAAAGCAAAAATAAATTCGAGCATTGTTGAATAATTTTGACAGCTACGACCTCTAACTATTCAAAATTCGAGCGTACTCCTCGCTTAAAGGACGGCAACGCACTCACTAAAAATGGTTCTCTATGGGCTGCGATGACTGCCCTTTGGGCGTCCCGCTCGTTTGCCCCCCAATAAAAAAAAGCTTATTAAAACTCAACAACATTGCGTGAATTTTTTGTTTGCCGAGTTATACTCATGATGATGATATTAATTTATCCCCATTAGGGATAATATAATCTCTAAACCCAAAGGTCTAGAGCCAGGTCTTGTTCTTAGGCGGGGCATTAACGATTTTTAATTAATCGATTTTTAGCACGTAAAACCGGCCATTTTAAAATAACCAATGCATTGAGATACTTAAAATATAATTTATATAAACGAAAAACAATTAAAGACCAAAGATATAGCGAAGATGGAGTACATAATATAGACAAAAAAGTTCAAACATTTATCAACCAAGTCGATAATATTTAAGATTATCAAATATATTAAATAAAAATACATAAATAATAATTGATTACATAGGTAAATTATCGTACTCAAGAAAGTATTTAAACGAAGCGATACAGATAAAAAATAGATATGTCTAATGCACGTACCGTGTATTGTAGAAGCAAGCCTCAGGGCATGAATTTAAGTAAACAAATTTTAATAGTACGCAAACTTACACAAGCTTTTTCCGTAGGCAAAAAAATACAAGCAAACCTACTCTGACGTACCCTTTTTTTATATTCGAGGTTTTATACAGCTTCTTAGGGGTCTAAATTTAGCTTAAAAAGCGATTACGATTTTGTAATTTGAATTTTATATTAATAGATTCGATTCGATCGAATTGATCCGGCCACTTATTATTCAATTTTATTTATAACTAGTGACCCGCCCCAGCTTCGCACGGGTGCAATGCTGATGAAAAGCAGGTTTTTATTGTGTATTGTTATTTCCGTCACTGGAAAGCTCCGATAATATACGCGACATATACCATATAGACATATACCATCACGGACTTTTCTGTAGACCTTTTCAATGTGTACAATACTTAGTACATTATTTTGATAAAACTCGTAGGGTTCAGCCTGCGTTTGCAATGTAAGCGGAAAAAATGTAATTATTTACGACATCACATTAGAAACCTCAAAAATAACAGTACTTCTCCACTATTTAATGGATGTTATTATACATATAAACCTTCCTCTTGAATCACTCTATCTATTAAAAATCACCGGATGTTAAGTGACCCCGCCGCCCATGAACACTCTCGATGCTAGAGGGCTCTCGAGTGCGTTGCCGGCCTTTTAAGAATTTGTACGCTCTTTTCTTGAAGAACCCTAAGTCGAATTCGGACATACTTCAGTGGGCAGCTTTATTATTATTAGCTTTCAAGTTTTACACGACACATTAGTATTAAGTGAAATTAACTTTTATATTAAGAACACAAAACTACAAAACTTGCCAAGATCATGTTCGTTTAGACCAAACTTCTGTGTCCAACTTGAAGTTCGTTGTAATAGTTATTGTTATTATGGTAATAAAACTGCCAAATCGCATTTACGCCGTTATATTGACAAAAGTCTGTCGCTAAGTACGTCATAAAATATAAATCACTTGTCACAGACCATTAATTTCCACAATTCACTTTAATACGGCTATTGTTCCTGCAATTCAACACTTGCAAATAAATAAAAATAATAAATCAGTGACTCTACAATCTTTTTAGATCTGGGCCTCAGAATTCTGTATACGTTTCAGGATCATTTGTCAATCTTATAAGCAAGCAGCCTTCTGTGCCTGACACACGCCGTCGACTCTTTGGGTCTAAGGCAGCACATTCCACATGGTAATATCCTTTACTGTTTGAAGGAATGTTAAATGCGTACATAGAAAGTACATTGGCTGGGAACAGAACCTACAACCTTAGGGATGAGATTCTCACGCTGAAGCCACTAGACAAATACTGTAATATGATATACTATCAACGCAACAATGATACCAAAATCATTTTAAGAATACTTCAAAGGTGTTGAATTTTATTTTATTTTAAGTCGGTAATGAAAAAAAGTATTGCGTTTTATTAACATAAGTTTTACACACTTAAAGAAAACACTTTTTCAACTGATTGAAGCTATGTATAAATTAATAATTATTTTACATAATGGGCGTTGAATGTTAAAAAGTATCACAGCTGTAGAAAAAGTTATTATCTGTATTTATTTCCCCGGAGTTGATATCGACTAAAAGATGAAGGGGTTTTGCAGAATTGACTCACGGTATCCTCTATTTTCGCTGATTGTTTGTCTCGAGATTTATATCTTCGATCCGTTGAAAAAGTGTTTTCTTTAAATAAAAAAAATGTAATCAAAAATACAAAATGTAAAACTTTCATCTATAATATTAGAGATATTTATTTGAAGAACTTCAGTGTCTTAGAACTTGGGGAAGTTCAAAACAAAATAATTTCGGTGGCAGATTTTTTGTATCCAAATAAGAAATGTTTATTTCAAAAGACATTTATTAATTACGTACGAAACATGAAACACCTATTAAAGGTGAATGACCGATAAGGTTGAAATCAGAATAATATGGGGGAGTTTGTTTGTCGACAGTTACGCTTATCAGCTGAATTTATTTGTATGCGACATGCTTTTCTATTTTTTTTTTTTACTAACCAAATACATTTACATAAACTTAGGCCGGGTCCAGACTAGTACACCGTGTAATGTAAACTTACGAGTAATTTTGCATCTACAGTGTGGATGTAAAGGTTGATTTACATCAAAGAAACACAGCTATAGCTTTGTGTGAAACATTACAAAAACTCAAACATTTATTTATTTATAAAAATACTCTTACAGATGTGTAAATTGACAAGAGTACACAACAATTAAAAATTTGCAGACGAAACAAAAGTAAACAAGAAATTTATTAAGAAAAACAAAATTACATAATAAAAATACACAGTGTGTATGTAAAAGTCGAATTACATAAAACAAACACAGAGATAAAGCTAGAAGAACACAAGCACGCTGAGACAGCTCAAAGGCGCGAGCGGGTACGAACACGCAAGAACGCTGTAACTGATCGCGCGCGCGAGCGATATTCCATAGAAACTTTGTGAACGCACTAAGAACAATGAAGGAATGCTTTACGAATGTCTACACTAAACTAATTTGTTATAGTGGGGATAGAGTAAGCATTCGATCGTCTGATGTACATCACACGAACGGGAATCGCGTAACGAATCTTGGTTTCTATATATGTTCATGTAATTTACAAAAAAACAAGTACTTTTAAACTTGCAATTACTTGTTTTGTTTACATTAATACATTCTGGGTTCACTGATTAGTAAATATGTAAATTTTTATACCGTAAACAATAGAAATTATATATAATTTGTCACCCCGAATCACACCGTACACATCGTTCAATCTTAGCACTAAATCAGACTCCCGTACGTGATAAATGTATTAGATTTTGTGACAAGGTAGTTTTAGTTTGTGTTCTAAAAGTTATTAATATACATGTATATAATATATTAACATGCTTCTTACTGTACGCTTATAGTCAACAATCAGAAATCATTTATTCATGTAGGTAACATAATGTATACTTTTGAACCTCAAAAATGAAATATACAATGCTTCCAATTTTATATTTACAGCCAGTTCTCAAATCAGGGCGTAGAACGGAAGAGAACAACTGGCAATTAACTCTCTGCCACTCTTTTTAATCGCCAAGTTTTTTCTTTTACACAACGTTTGTAAGGAGCTGCAAATATACCAATATACTTTTAGGACTAAATAATATATTAACTTTAATTCAAAGGATTTAGAATCGCTGAAAAAACGTAGTCTGACACTTAAATTAATATGACTTTTAGCCTAGACTTTTAGCCCTTCAAAAGACTCGTGAATAAATTTGACAACTATCGTACTGTTAGTTAGTGAGAGTATTTTGAGGAAGGAACATTAGTTTGTATAAAAAAAAGGACGGGAGTGCCGGCAGAAGTGAAAACTTCAATATTAACGTTGTGCATTTTTGATAATTTGGGAATAACTTTGCACGAATTGCTTTAATTATAGGTATCAAAGTACTTTATGTGGTAAAATACAATATTTATTTATTTCGCTATCGTACACAAACATGACAATTTTGTGTACGATAGCTCCATCCGTCTTACGAATTTTCGATCAGGTCACGTGTTCTGAGGCGAGTTTAACATTTTTTACCGTTTTCAAAAAAAGTATATAACGCCGCTAAAGAAGTTTTCACTTAAAAAACTGATAAAATAGAATTTCGTGAGTGGTTTTTGACTCACCTGTTGTTAAGTGATACCACACGTGTGTGTGTACCATGTGTGAAGGACACTCACATTGCCAGAAGGCTCGCAAATGCCTTGCCGTGTTATTAAAGCATTGATGTTTGGCGAATTATATTACTATATCTACCAGAGTTTTGTGTATTCCACGTCTCCATTAAGGGGCTTTTAAAGGACTGTAATACCCTGATTAAGTCAACCTATAAAATACCTAATCACACTTAAAATACGCAATGCAAACTTAATTTTCCGAGGAGCAATGAAACTCATTTAATTACATAATTGCGCGATAAATTAAATGAATTTTCACGTGTTGTTCAGATCCCTTGGGCGTTTTGATTAAATAAACCAGACTGGAAAACTACTTGCTGCTAAATGAGACACGACGGAATTTTCTTTAAGATAAGGGTTTGTTCACATGTGTAGCGCGTTTAGCGTATTCTCATCTCGTAATTAAACATGTCTTGAATATAAATTCTTCATTATAATTACTATGAAAGCCGAATTAGTAATCTTTTTATTGATAAACAATTGCTCCGATCGGCACACTGATACATGAAAACTGAAATACAAATTTTAATGTGACATACACGAAGAGATAATGCAAATTTGTTTTGTCCTGTAAAAAAAAAGTAGGGTAATTTTTTTTATACTGTATATATTGGAAATTCAAGTCTAGTCTTTTAAATTAAAATCTTCTTCATTTCTACGTAATTATGTATTTACAATATGTATTCGTTGTGCTTGGAGTACCCGTGCGACTTCAATACAAGAAGTTCCCTTGTGAGTGAGTTGTATTGTGTCAAGTCAATTCAAATTATTTATTTATTTATGTGTTAAAAATAAATATAACTGCGTATTTTAAACAATTTCCATCTTTGTGAATAATAATAGAACCAGTTTGAGTGTGCGACCAACCAGGCTCCAGAAGATAAACCACTCCTTATATGGAAATTGTATTCGTTTTTACAACAAACTCCCAAGCGAAATTAGAGAATTATCACTAAACGTTTTTTTTTTTGACGCTCATAAGTGTACTTGTTTACCTATATGAATAAAAATTAATAAGAATAAAAATTCTAGAAAGCCAACACAGAAATGTTCACTGTGGCAGTGTACCATTGTCGCTGGCTTTTCCTCGCTATATTACGATAGCTATGGAGAGAGGAAAATATTAGCCCTGAGGTCACCGGTACTACTAACTCGTAGCACTAAAGTCAAATCAATTATTTGAAGCTATTAAAAAGTTAAAAATATAAAAAAAAGGAATTGTTGTTCCCAAATTTTTTCATATGGAGAAGAATGGGCACGAAGCTCCATACTTACTCATTTATGCGTTGATCTGGTCTTAACTTATCTCATGTCATTTTCACACACATATATCTTTTTACAACACATTAGCATATTATCGTCCTCCTTGTATCATGTGTGATGTTTGACAGAAAAAATGAATTATGCGCACAAATCGCTTTCCGCTTTCGCGTCTATTGTGGTGCGTTCACTGTTGCGTTTCATCGCCGATATATTTTAGTTTAAGACCTCTGTTATATCATTTAAAGTCTAATTTATAACCGCAACTGAAATGTTCAATTTGTTGAAAGAACTTGACAATATTCGTTTGAAAAAACCAAGACTTTAGGTAGTGTATTTCTTATTCAATTGTTTTAAGCCAATCTATACGAGTCGATATTAGTTGGCAAGACTTGTTCATCATCCAGATCGGTCTACGGGTCGTAATACCTGATTTGAGCCTGCTGAGTTTCATCATCGTCCCACAAATTAGCGTTTTTTTCGTTAAGCGTCCCACGGTATGTTGAACCTTTGCACCAAAGTATTTCCGACTTGTCCTTCAAAAATAGAGCATAGATATTCTTAAAACGCTGGCTTCGCATTTACCTTCTGTCAATGAGAGTGTCTATTAAACGCGAAACACACAGAAAAGGCGTAAGATGAAAACGCGGCGCAGGCATCGGCAAAATGTAAGTGAGCGGCACGTTGTTAATTATAATCACGCGGCGTGGCACAGGCACGTTGTTTCGTCGCCTGTTCCGCGGCGCACATGATGATGATAATGAGTTGCAGCAAAGCGACCGCATCTTCGCCATCTGAAGAGGAAGACATTCTATAACGATGACTCTTTGTGCCGTTTCCTCGTTTCTTTGATATAATTTAAGTCGCATCCGTGCCTTATCTGTTCCACGCCGGCTCTGCGCCTTCGCTGCGCCTTTTCTGTACGTTAAGGGCGGTATCACTTGCCATCAGATGCGCCTTCTGCTGGTTTCAAATTCAACTTCAAAAGTTATCTATTCATTTAGGTACAATATGTACACTAATGCATGCCAAATTTACGCCATCTCACTATCTTATAGCGGCATTAGTGACACAATGTTATCGTCTTTGTATTCTTGAACGGTACAATATCCTTTGTTTATTAGGATTTCTTTTACTACTATTTACAACTGAATTTTGGTTATATATCTGTATTAATTCACCCAAAAATTAGTGAGCAATTTTATGAAGTCTAAAATCATGAAAAGCAAGTCTATTCCTACTTTGTTGACGCCTTTTTTATAAAAAAAAACAAATATTAAACATCATTTTTTACTATTATTTGGACAACAAAATTATGAGAAAAATATAAAACAAACAAAAACAATTTAAAAACAAATAAGTTAATTTAATCTACATTGCAAAACCACAAAATAACTTTGAGTTATTTCCATTATGAAACAAAAAAATAAAAAAAAAATGAATGAAAAACTATTTTTTTAATCCGAGATTGAACCAAAGATCACGTCATAAGCATGCTACTAGTCTAACTAGAGCAATATGTCAGTTGTCACAAATACTTATTTGAGATTTGACAGTGATTTATACAAAGATATTCAAATATACAGAGATTTAACAATTGTTTTCATGAAATACTGTCTTTTATGAGGTGTATAATCTCGGATCTCCATTGTTGTAGACAAATTGGTCGCGTTTCCATTTGTATTATAATGTTTTTGTTCTATTTCAATGAAATATGAAGGTGTTTGGGTGTTACTTTGAATATTATTGTTTGTTTTGAACTAGCGTACGACTCTCATTCTTAAGGTAGTAGATTCGCTCCCCGACTGTGCACCAATGGATTTTCTATGTGCGCATTTAACATTCTCTCGAACAGTGAAAAAAAAAACATTTTTTTTTTACAGAACAGGACAAAACGGGCAAGCGGCTCATCTGATGTTAAGTGATACCGCCGCCCATTGGCACTCTCAATGCCAGAGGGCTCGCGAGTGCGTTGCCGGCCTTTTAAGAATTTGTACGCTCTTTTCTTGAATTGAAATTCGGCAATACTTCAGTGGGCAGCTGTTGTACCCTCTACATCGTGAGGCTTGCTGGCTTAGACGCAAAAAGTTGCGTATGTCAGGCACAGGAGGCTGATCACCAATTTTGCCTATTGGATTGACAAATGATCATAAAACAGATACAGAAGTCTAAGGTCCAGACCTAAGAAGGTTGTAGCTCCACTGGTTTTTTTTATATAACGGAGGTGGCGATGGAAATTTAAAAGATGCATCACTACAATTAATTTTAAATCTTAGTTGCATTGCATCAATAAAAATCTATAAATACAAAATCCTCGTGTCAATGTTTATAACCTGCAATACAAATGAACCGATTGGGATGGAATTTTCGAGTGTTTTCAGTAGGTCGAAGAAGTTCTTCCGAAGTAATTGCCTGCAACGCTACTAGCGAGGCTTTTGACAGTTAAAGCTAATTTTCCATCTGCCATAAAAAAAATTGCGTGCGTACATAATACACATCAAGTCATAAGTGAAACTTCTTTGTTAATTAATTATTACTAAAGTAAAAGCCCCAATAAATGACATGAAGTATGTATATATATATACTTCATGTCTTATATATATATATATACTTCATGTCTTACTATATATATATATATACTTCATGTCTTGCATGCATTTGAAATTAATTTTTAATGTTTATTGCAGCCATGGTTCACTATTTTGACTATAATACACATTAGATATATGTACTGTTGCGGGCCTTTCTGTAGAACTATTTACGATAAATATTTCCATCATACAAATGTATAACTTTAACGTTTTTGGCAGCGCACGCCAGAATAGCTCGCAGATGGTAGATTCTTTCTTATTTACTTGATATTCTGGACAATGCACACAATTTCTGTATAATGTCATATAAAAAGGATATCTAGTTTTTAAAAAACTTGAGAGGTGTCAAGAGACATTATTTTTTTAAAGTTATAATAGTACATTTTTTTATTATTAACAAATATAATGTTATATAAACTTAATCAGTAGGCTCAATTTTAGTAATTAGAGTGCCTTAAATTATTATTTCGTATTTATTTATTGTGTTTCATTTTGAAAACAAATCTGATCTGAAAAAGTTCCGTTCCATCATAGAGATGTCGTTAGCTTCGTCGTTACAACTTTTCGTCTTAATTTTTTCCGCCAGGCACCTTTCGTAACGCGCGATAAGGAACTTCGTTCCAATAAAAAAAGACGTTATGCATCAGAATTTCCATCTAAAGTTCTAATATGTAACTATTTAACGAATTTATCAACAACAAGCGTGTATTTTTTCTCGATCTCTCTTTCTCACTCTCGCTCTATCTGTCTCAATCGCTCTCTCCCTTTTCTTAGACAAAAACGCTGCACATCTTCGTGACGTTCCGTAAAATTATTACCCTCATGCGCCTTAAGAAGTTTCACTACAAAAAATATATTGATAAATCTATAACAGCAAAATATATAAATAACGTAATTTGTAACGAGTAAGTATAATCCTTTTACAAAATTTTTGTCTGAGAGTAGTCGCAATGGGGTGATAAACAGTATTTAGTGTCCAGTCTGCGAAGGCGGGGTCAACGACCGCCTATCTTAGTACATACTTGTACACTTGGCTTGAAATGAATTCACTGAGCCATAATGACATACAATGAATAACAATGAAAATATATTTATATTCGCGTTAAATTAAACTTAATAAATACATTTTATAGTTATACAACGAATAAATTCTTTTGTCACGGAAATCCAAAATGGCCGCTACTATATTATGGCGGGAAACAACGCATTTATTTAAATAAGGTATAACTTTCTTGGCCGGTATGTGCGTCGCTGTCATGTTATTAGTATTGCCAGTAAATAAAAATTAACCATGAAAAGGGGAATAATGAATTCCAACTTAATAATTTATTGCATAATGCAAGATATCTAGAAAATACAATTCTAGGTTTAATAAATGTGACACAAACTTTGGAATAAGTGATATGATAGATTTGTTACGCGTACTATTAATATAATATCTTTTGGGAAACCTAGAAATTAGAACCTTTCGATAATCCAAACTTTCCTATGCGTATAAAAATAAATACATTTAAATAAGATTTTTATTAGATATTGGATACCGAAATGGCGACGATTGTTCAAATTTCAGCGCCGGTATAGAAAAGAATATGACTGTAATCAACTGTAATGATAAATCTTAAAAGGTAATCTGTATGTAGGCGAAAAGATGAGATATTGAAGAAATTACTATAACTCTGAATATAATTAATAATCTTGGGTTACTTAAGAGGCTCTGATCTTTAACAGAAACAAAATTTTCACTAACGATTTAAAACTTTATACATTCAACCTGTCATAATATGCTTAAATGGAAAGTATTATTCTCGTGTAGTTTAATTATAAAAGGATTATGTTGAAAATTAACATGTAAACTGGAACCTTTTTTGGACTTAGGGACAGCAGGCCTTCTGGCTATATGAGTGATTAGTTTGATACAGAGTGTGGGTGTGATAGAAATTGAGTTAGAGAAGCTAATGATATTGGCAATAAAAGTAGTTGAAGGGTAATAATAATTTAAATACTTGTGTGTTAACACTTTCAGAAGTGACTTCCATCTAGCATTGTGTAGAAAAATCTAGAATTAATAATGAATCAATAAATATATGTAGTTATCGTTTATTAAAATAAACAATCAAATATACAGTACTTACGATTTTCTTTTTATTAATAAATAATTAATAAAAAGACAGTACAAATTTATGAAGTTTCGTCCCTGTGACAGCTTTAAAAGGCAGCAGCGAGGAAAAAAAAATTTATGAACAGATAAGTTTAATAACTTAATTTTATTCGCTTTTCTCACTCCATAATCCATCACTCGCTAATAGCGGTGGAGTTCTCTAGTTTCGGGAGCAGAGTTCATGGGTTAGGGTCTAATGAGCCTTTTTTATATAACGGAGCAAACATGTAGGATGGAGCAATGTCTGTCTAGTGGCTTCAGCGTGTAACTCTCATCCCTGAGGTCGTAGGTTTCTTTCGATGTGTGCATTAAACATTCGCTCGCACGGTCAAGGAAAACATCGCAAGGAAACCGGCTTGTCTTAGACCCAAAAAGCCGATGGCGTGCGGCTGATCTTACTTGCCGATTATTTATTTATTTATATATACATTCTAAAACAATGTGTATACACAATAACTACTAATATACCTAAAAAATACAAGAAAATATGACGTCACAAATTTAACACACTTACGCATACACATCAATTACATTAGAACTTAACCAATATATTAAAAGGAAAAACTAAAGAAACGACCGCAAAATAAACAAAAATAAAAATAAAACCAATTATTAATAATAACTAAAATTAAAAGATAAAAAAAACAGTAAGAATCAAACAAAACGAAAACTTAAACCACATTAAGAGCCTGCAAAACAAAGTTACGGTAAGTTGGTAGACTGTTGTAAAAAACATCAATATTTCCATCAATGTTGGTAATAAAGTTGTTAGAGCGAGATAGCCTATTCACTGGACCATTAAAAGCAGCAGATAAGTGAGCCGTAGGTACTTATAGTAGACTTAAAGTCTATGTACGTATGTAGATTATATTGGTAAATAATTATAAAACTGATACACTAAGCTGTTTACGATTGTACTGTAGATAAGTATTTTTCAGTGTCTTACAATTGGTAAACCTTATAAATTATTTCTTTAAAATGTATTTCTTGTAGGTGGCCAAATACTTTTGTGCGGTAGTATACATATTAAAGGTTTGTCGCATAAAATATAAATATATATATTGATAGCAACACCGGCTTTCTTGAAAGACCTTAAACCAGCCGTCTCCAAAGGCCAAAAAAATTCTATAAAGTCCTTGATGACGTACGGGCTGGACAGGCTTTCAGCAATAAAACGTTTTTATGTCTAAACAGTAGTTACTACAATCCCACGGAATGCGTTAAAATAGATTTTATCGTCTGTCAACTCAGCGCCACCCAATTTAATTTGAGAAGTTTATTTTTGTCTATACACAGGGTGTTTTGAACGGTTACAATTTGAAGAACTGGGCTCTGGATGTGAGGGGCTATTTAAATACATATTGGTTAATATATATTACTAACATTTACAATATGTATATTTATATAACCCTAGGACAAACCGTGTCTTTCTAGACGAGAAGAGAAGTAAGTTTTCATATCATAGAACAATTATATTTATAGCATTTAAATAGACATCGCAATATTTGAAACTGTCATTTGACAAGTGTCTGGCATTACTCACACATTCAAACTCAAACAGGGTGAGACTTCTAATAATTATTCAGCTGTATTTAGCTGATTTTTTTGGGCCAAATATAGTGATTGAAGTTTCACCCCCTTCAATGTTGATGATTGATCTCAAATTTGGTCCGCAGCATAAAACAAACCACCGCTACAAACGTTTTTTATTCAATCAAACTTCCTTTATATAGATATAGCAATATAATTTCCTTTTGGCACGGTGTGTGCTATATAGAGATATTTATGAAAAAAAATCTAATATGGCCGCCGACAATATTGTAAATCCGAGATGGATGCTGCTACAAGATGGCGGGTTTACATGTTTTAATTTTAATTATTTTTAATATACCGTTTACTGTACTTAAATAAAGTTTAACAAAAGGCTTTTACTATCAAAGACTTGAATACAAATAATACAATTATTTCATTACTACTAAGATTATTCAACATTTTCATTAATTGTAATAGAATTATTACTATCATTGTTTTCGTTATTAATGGCTTCGAATATCTTCGAATCATCCGTAGGGACAAGAAAAAGATGGCGCGTAACGGAAAAATGTGACGATAAAAAAGAAGTTTCACTTCAAAAATTCATAATTTATTCTAGTAAGTCTCGACTGTAGGGGCTGATTTTAAGTGATGCCGCCTCCCATGGACCCTCAAATTGCCAGAATGCGTCACCGGCGTTTAAAATCTTAGTGCGCTATTTTATTGAACGGCCCTAAGTCGAATTGGTTCGGAAATACTACCTACAATCTCCAACTCACAGAAAATAAAGTAAATATCAAATATATAAGTGTGTGTGGGTCTTCCCTGGGAGATACGACCTCCAACTATTCAAAATTCAGGCGTACTCCTCGCTCAAAGGAAGAAACGTGTCCATTAAAAATGGTTGTCTATGGGCTGCGATGACTGCCCTTTTTGGGCGTCCTGCAGGCTCGTTTGCCCCTATTATATAAAAAAAGAATGACGTGATTTTCCATTACTTGAAAATAGAAGTTTTGCGGTTTTACGATTTGCTGTTATTTCGACCATCCTGTATACGACTTTAAAACTTTATCTTACAAACAGACTGAATTCGCCAAATGGTCAGTAATAAAAAGATTTTATGACATTATTTTATTAACTTTCGATTATTTTATTGGTAATAATTTGAGTTTTTCAGTACCCATTAAAAATATTACATTATATGACAGTGGCCTAGTGGCTTCAACGTGCTCATCCCTGACGACTATGATCCCTTCTGTTGATGTGCACATTTAACATTCGCTCCAACGGTGAAGGAAAAACTCGTGAGGGAAGCGTCATTAGACGCAAAAAGTCACCCGCGTGTGTCAGTCACAGGAGGCTGATCACCAACTTGCCTATTAGTCAAATGATCATGAAGCGCAGACCTCAGATTTCTGTATATGTTTCATACATTATATGACTTGAGTCTTATATCCTCAACGAACGTTTGGAGCGCCTTTATCCATATACGCAGTGGTATAATGTAATGAGGAATTTTATTATACAAAATATTTAAAATTTCGTAAATATGGTACCATTTGACGAAGAAGAAAGTGCTGTTTCATCAAGAATGAATTGCTTCCGCATACATCGTATTCTCCTTGGCCGCCAGCTACTTTTTTCCTGTTCTCAGACCTCAAAGAATGCTAGAGAGAAGTTTTTTTTTTAAAATATTTATTTATTTATTATATATATTTTTTTTACGCTGATAAAGAGGTAACGGAAACTGAAGGCATCTCCGAAATCCGCTATGAACGTTGTATCAAAGGCAACTGAATAATCAAATCAAATTCTATCCAACATAGATTTTTTATACATTCGTGTCTCAGTCCTCCCAAACACATTGCAAATATATCCAGTTCAGCAGAATTAAGGACATGGTGCTCTGTACAGATAGCTGAGCATGCCTCCGAGATTTGACATAATATCAAATTAACACATCTGAGTAGGCAGTTCTTGCCCCGTACCACCACTATGTGAAACCAGATGCCCACTGAAGTATTTCCGAACTAATTACAATTTAACATCCTTCATACGTATTTGCGTGTTGTTCTCACGAGAATGTAAGTGCGTGCTCCTATTTCACCATGCCTCCTGCTGATAGAGGACAAATCTTTGTTTTTAATTTATTTTATTATTCTTTATTACTCAAGATGTCATATGGAACATGGTGTAATGGTTGCAGCTCCTTACAAACATTGTGTAAAAAAAACTTGGCGATTAAAAAGAGTGGCGGAGAGTTTATTGCCAGTTCTTCTCTTCCGTTCTCCGGCCTTGATTTGAGAACTGGCAGTAAATGTAAAATTTAATAGATTTTTTGACGTTCATAAGTGTACATTATGTTACCTATATGAATAAATTATTTTTGACTTTGACTTCAACAAAAGAGCGTTGCAATTATCATGAAGTGTCCATGGGCGATATCACTTAACATCAGAATAGCCTCGTTTGCCCCCTGTTCCATAAGAAAAAAGTGGGGGTATTTAAATAAGTATATATCTGTTACTATTTATTTGAGATATCTATTATATATCTTTATTATAACGGCTTGTAAATTACATGGCAAATTTTTATTCCTGATAAAGGCAACTTGCTACATTTCCCTTGATAAATTATGCAATAAACCACAATTTGCCCATAATCCGCAGACTTTGTTGTTTCTTTATATAGACACTGTTCGGTTTTTATGTCAGACAAAAGCTCTTTGCATATTTTTTTAAATAAAATCTCTGCACAAAGAAATTAACATTACGATCTACCCTAACTTATAAGTAATTTAAAACTTAACACTATTTACTAAGCCTTTACTTAGTAAATAGTGTTAAGCTTTTACTAGGCCTAGTGGCTTCAGCGTGCGACTCTCATACCTGAGGTCGTAGGTTCGATCCACGGCTGTGCACCAATGTACTTTCTTTCTATGTGCGCATTTAAGATTTGCTCGAACGGTGAAGGAAAACATCGTGAGGAAACCGACATGTCTTAGACCCAAAAAGTCGACGGCGTGTGTCTGAGACTGATCACCTTTTTGCCTGTTAAATTTAAAAATTGATCATGAAACGGATTCAGAAATCTGAGGCCAAGACCTAAAGAGGTTGTTGTGCCACTGATTTTTTTTTTATTTACTAAAAAGAATATCCAATATCGACCTGTAGTCTGTATTAAACAGAAGGCACTCTGTTCTTGTGTACAATTCTTTTACACTTTGCATATTAAACGTTAGAAAATTTATTGAAACATGCAACTTTAATATATACTTTCGGAGTTGATCCTCTTGGGCCGTGGGTTCAATTCACAGTTATTAATTAAAAATTGATGGTGGCGCCTGGTAGATACTACCCTGTGACCCTTCCTCGCACAGCAAAGTATCGGAAACACTGCCATGGGGACCAAACTTTATTGATTTGTTTTAGTTATTTTTTTTTATGTAGATTAAGAATATTATAAATACTGTGTATTGGAAATAAAATAATATTACCTTTAATTTTCTAAGTAATTTTTTCACAAAGCTTTTTTTGGAGTTAATCTATGCAAATGATTATTAGGGTTATCGCAAATTGTATCTTGATAGCTCTTGAGATAAATATTAAACCTTTATAAACAATCTATATATATATCTATCTTATCTTTTTTTATTTATATATATATATATAATGAAAATGGTCTTCGTTTGAGGCTCAATCACGCCTAAACCACTGATCGTATCCACATGAAACTACCACCATTCGATGCGAAATTTTTCCTAGATGGTTTATGGCTATTTATTTTGAAGTGAAGTACCTTCTTATTATACTTAAACTCCGTTATGTTAACGAGTATGTTTTACGTCCCGGCAAACTCAACTTACGAGCGACGAGTCGTCGAATGTGAGATGGAGGAAGATTAATACTCATTTCTCCATGAATCGGACCATTTCTATTGGACAATTTTTCCATTTATTCTTTGTTTTGTTGTTCATCATATTTATTATATATTAATAATAATAATTTATTATGTCAATAAATTTTATTTTAAGTGAATTTGACTCTTCTTTGAAAAATATTGTAAATTTCAGAAAAAAAATATAAATTAACAAAAAAAGCAAAAAAAAATAAAAATGATGAATAAAATTTAATTTATTTCCTTTGAAAATTCGCCCAGCAAAGCGGGCGGGGTCGGCTAGTAATTTATATATATATATTATATATATGTATTTATACATACACATAATATATATAATGTACTCTTTTCATGAGCTATTCGATTCCTTTTCGGATTATTTATTAGTTGTTTTAGTATTATGTTATGTGGTCCCCACTGTATTATTAATATTTCTATTTACCTAATTACTATTTCTTTACCTTGTATAAGTTAACCATCTGTTTACGTAGTTATAAGTTAAGATTAATTAGTTTGTTCCACTTAATGTATCCCTACTCTTAAACCACAAAACCCAAACCTTTAAGTAAACACACTTCTATTCCATATTCCCACTTGAACGCTAGTTTTTGTAAACCTTATCTTAAATAAAGTTTTTGTTAGTTTTAAAAACAAGTTTTTGTCACTGCCTCATAACAATTACAAATTGTTATTTTTAATCTGTAAAATTTGCGTTGTTCATTTTAAACATTCATAAAAATAACCCGCCAAAACTCCAATTCAATCTCTCACCAGTCCATGAAACATTTTCACATAATACAAATAAATAAAAAACTGATATTTCGGTCAAAAATAGTCTCTGAACAAAATAAAATGTATTATCAGATTTAGGCGGACAAGCAAGACCGTCGCTTTGACGATTCTGTAACCGTTTCGTAAAAAAAATCGGCCAGGCTTAGGTAGGCGTCTGTTTTATGCCTAAATTATCCCACAGTATCGAGAGAAAAAAAAACACCAAAATGATAATTAAATAACCAATTCAGTTATTGACTCAAGTCAACAAAATTGATGAATTCACAGAGAATGCCGACTGATTCACTGTTTCTTACGGGTAACATAAAACTGTATTACCATAAGAGAAACATTGAATTCTTGTGATAGCCATCCGAATTGAGATACTGCTTATTGATACAGACGTAGTTCCACTATCGTAGGGTGACCAGCCTTTTTGGAAAATGTGGGATATGTGATATATTTTCGAAAAATAGACAGTTTGAAAACTTTTCAGAGGAATGTTCCTTTTTTAAAATATATAATAATATAATTAATACTGTTATTTAAAATAAATAAAGGGTTTTTCAACAAGAACTTTGTTTTCTAGAACAAAATAAAACAAAGAATTTAGAGGAAAATGAATAAAATTTTTATTGTATTACAAAGAGAAAAGTTAGGCAATTATGAATGAAAAATGATATCTGGCAAATGTCCACCACGACCACGCTGACAGATGTTGATTCTTTCATCAAAATTTTTAATCACTTTTTGGCAAAATTGAGGGTCTATTTCGTTAATGACATCACGGATTTTGAGTTTTAAGGCTGCAATCGATTCGGTTGGCTCCGTATAGACTCTGTCTTTAACATAGCCCCACAAAAAATAATCCAGTGGTGTTAAATCACACGATCTGGCTGGCCACTTAACAGCTGAATTTCGCGAAATTATGCGCTCGGGAAATTTGGTTTGCAATAAATTGATCGTTTCATTGGCTGTGTGACATGTGGCACCGTCCTGTTGAAACCACATTTCAGTGATATCCATATCATCAATAATAGGCCAAAATTTAGTGGTTAACATCTCGCGATACCGTGATCCATTGACTGTTACCGCATTTCCAGCCTCATCTTCGAAAAAAAACGGCCCAATCACGCCTCCAGACCACATAGCGCACCACACACGTTGAGTATGCAAAGCCTTCTCAATAATTGCTTTAGGATTTATCAGAAGCCCAAATGCGACAATTTTGCTTGTTGACGTACCCTGACAAATGAAAATGGGCTTCGTCTGAAAAAATGATTTTTTCAGAAAAACCAGCAGGTTGTTCCTGAATGAACTGAGCGAATCTGCGGAGATTTGAATGGTCGATCAGCTTTAATTCCTGCACCAGTTGAATCTTGTAAGGCTTCAAAGCCTTTCGCAAAATTCGCCATGTTGTGCTTTTGGATAACCCCAATTGTTGAGAACGTCGTGAAATTGACAAATTTTGATCTTCTTCAACACTGTGGCTCACGGCGGCGATGTTTTCTGTTGAACGACCCGGTCGAACACGTGTTGGTGTTGGCACATTTTGTACCGAGCCTGTCGACTCAAATTTCGCGACCAAATTCTTAACAGCGGTCTCAGAAGGACGATTATGCTGGCCGAAAATATCACGAATTTTACGAAATGTAACTTTAACAGAACCACCATTTTTATAGTGGATTTGAATTATTTTAATGCGATTTTCGAGCGAAATTGAATTCATTGTAATAATTATAATGTATAAATATATATGTAATAAATTAGCCAAAGCACCTACTACGAATACCGCCAAAAACTAAATGTCAAAACTATCACGTTCTCGGTGTTGCCACAATTGAAAAACAAACTTCTTGTTGAAATACCCTTTATATCCCAGTCTTAATGCCGTAAACATTTGGACGCTAACCATGAAAGAGGAGGAGAAACTACTGGTGATGTAACGCAAAATTTTGCGTAAAATCCTAGGGCCATGGAAAGGTGATGGAGAGTCCGAATAAATGATTAAATAGAAGACTAAGAACATCCCAGCATATCTGGAAAATATAATAATATATAATATTAAGATCAGGTCGGTGAAGGAGCCGGCTTAATGAAACCCAGTAAGTCGGCTTGACTGCCCCTAGATAGACGTAAAGGACTGTGGTGGAAGAAACAGCAATTGGTGGGTGGCATAGGAGTGCTTTTTGTTGCCATATCAGCTTTGGGTCGCAGAGCAAGCGCAGTTAAGATACGGTTTTCCTATTTCTTAATATGCATTTCAATAAACACATTATCACCGGCACATAACTCGGTTATTTTGGTGTTTTTTTTTTAATTTGGCGTGAAATCCTAATACTAAAAAACCTCTGATAAATTTATATGTTACAACTGTATGTAATAACCACTTAGGCAGAGCTTTAACAGAAACTCTCGTTCTCGTCTCGAAGCATCCACGAGCCCACAGGCATTGAGAGTGTCCATGGGCATGTATCATTTAACGTCAGATGAGCCTCCAGCCCGCTTACTCGTATTTCATAAAAAAAACCTCACGTCAACTGCAGAAAACTCCCAGAATATTAAAACTCATAGTCATAGCTTCGGTCCCAATCTTTGCATAAATAGACAATATAGCAACTTAGCAATACTGGTATTGTGTTTACAGCAAACAGTTTTATTTGTATTCGAGCTCATTTCGAATTGTCTATTACGTAAATTGTGCGCGACCTGAAAAACCAATATGCCTTAATCTAAAAAAATAAATCGTCTACGTAAACGTGCGGCGTCTAGGATAATTATTGCAATTACGTTGTACAGTTTGCTAGCCAGTGGACTGTGATATGTGTGTTTATATTTATATGTATTGAATGTCAGAATTATCTGTATAGTATATGTTATGTATGCTAGCTGCACTAGATAACTAAATATATGAGAGGGTGAGATGAAATAACCTAACAACCCTACGGATAGTATTAATAAGTACGGGATGTCTGCACCGCGAGACGTAAGGTTACTGACGGAGCCCTACCGCTGGGACCAGAGGTTCAAGGTTCAATCATCATCAATCAAGCATCACCACAATAAGAGTTTGAAGTAGTCGTCGCCACTTGGAGAGGAAACGAGAAATGAATAATACGGAGCTATATTGAAATCTGATTTATTGTTATAAAGACATTTATTTAATACTACTTAAAATCATTCAACAGATATATAATATTGTTCTTGTGATCTGTTATTGTATTGCGCATCTTCAGCTATTAACATTTTACAAGCCGTGTCCGGTGATCAATTGTGAAAATCAAATAATATATATTTAAAATTAATATTTAGCTGTTAAAATTTGGAACACTATTTTTTCGATGTCAGCTATCAGGCATGACCTACGGTAGCGTAGTCTTCGCGCATTGCGGCCCCTCGTACATCCTCCGGCTATAGACACACTGCCGCTTCAGTCGCGATTCTCATGACTGGCGTGCCAAAGGTGAGGAATGATGCGTATCGGACGGCCCAATCAAATAGCCCGATTTGAACTGTCAAGGGAACAGAGAGATTCTATTAAAAATAAAATTGGGCACTTGGGCATCACAGCTCATAGCAGATCCATACCTTCTCGACTCCTCCACATATGGCTATATGCCTTGAGGTGACATCAGGACACTGTCAATTGGGGCTCACCTGAACTGACCCCTGAAAGAGATCAACAGATACACTTATGCTGGTAGCTTTTGGGCCAGTCATAGGTTAAGGGAGTATTCCTTTAGTCCTCGGTCCAAGGTTGGAGGAAGAGCATTACTATCCTCCCGAACACGCTATCCCTGAGTAGCTATTCAATTTTTAATAACAAGGCCTGCGAGGCCGGGACGTTCAATACTTATGCTCATTAATTCAACACTGAATGCTGTCTCCGACACTATCGACATATTTGTATGTCCGCAGAGTGAATTCACAGTAGTGATATTGAGTATATAATGTGTTTAATATTATAGTACCTGGATGACCGAGCCTTGCTCGGGATTTTTTTTTGTAAGTTGTGTTTTTTGAAAATTATATTTAAGTACGAATTACATACTAATAATATGATAAAATATGAATATAATTATCGAATTAAGATAATTATATTCATATTTAAGTTTTTATTAAAACAACACCTCCTGGTAGTCTTGCGAACGGATGGCGTAGTTTTGCTCTTTCGCGAATTTTGTAAACGTTTTTGACATTCATAAGCATGCGTTAAGTCGCATCTAAACTGAATAAATAAATTTTGATTTGATTTGATTTGATTTGATTTGATTTGACTGACATCTTAAAACGAGCAATTCTATGTTTAAGTTGATAAAACACGTATAAAATGACATTTTCTAGAAATGATTCCTAGCTAGATCGATTTATCGCCCCCGAAACCCCCCGTATACAAAATTTCATGAAAATCGTTGGAGCCGATTCCGAGATTCCAATTATATATATATATATATATACAAGAATTGCTCGTTTAAATATATTATTATATTTTATTAAATGATTCTCGACATTATCGTATTGTCATAGTCTGTAAGGATAAAGTATGTATTTTTGTAATAAGAGATGTTGAGATGTTTGAGATGTTTCAATTAGAGCAAATCCCTATAATTAGGATCACTTAATCGTCTTCACAAAAAAAAAATTGTGTGGTTTTATGAAACCACGGTAAAAGTGAAACTTTTTTTCATATTATAGACATTTAACTAAACATTTTTGGAATAATATTCCATTACGGGTATAAAATCGCTTTATGAATCTTAATTTTATACTTGGAAAATTGGAATGTTAATGGGACTAAAAAAAGTAGACTAAGTCTCCAACTAATATTTTTATTGAATTCTGTGTCTTAGAGAGTACGACATACATTATACATTTATTATAATTATTTATATTATTTATTAGCAATTATTTAGATTATATACACATATTAAAATAGCGTGGAGCACTGGCACAAATGAATCTGATCTATGACGAGCGTCTGTCACTTAATCCCTACTCCGCGGCCGACCGTCACGCAACATGCGCCACACAGACCAAAAAGGTTGAGACGATTTAATAAAAGTTTCACTTTAAAAGGAGAAGAAAGAAAGAGAAAAAGATAATTTGACGTGATTTTTTTCATATATATACACTAGTTAAAAGTTTATACATTTTATGCACTTAACCCATAAATACAAATAAAAATATATTGAACCTTTTTAATAATTTTACTTTTTTTACAGAATATTAAAACGCAACCGGATCTCACACATTGACCCCAACTCGTTTGTCCAAACGCCGGCACTGCGTGTATTGTAAGTATTATATTTATTTACAAACTAGCTATGCCACGCGGTTTTTCTCGTGATACCGTGGTAGTGGTAGTGTATTAAGTCGCACTATAGATATGTTTTAGTTATCGGCCGTCAAGGCAGAGTACGAAGTTTCACCCGTATCAGCTCGACGTCCGCCGTTCCACAACTGCGCGTTTTTCAAGGCAGTTTTTGCCGCGCATCACCACTTTGTGGAACCAGCTGCCCATTGAAGTATTTCCGAACCAATTCGACTTAGGGTCCTTCAAGAAAAGAGCGTACCAATTCTTAAAAGGCCGGCAACGTACTCGCGAGCCCTCTGGCATCGAGAGTGTCCATGGGCGGCGGTATCACTTAACATCAGGTGTGCCTCCTGCCCGTTTGCCCCCTGTTCTATAAAAAAAAAGAAAAAAAAAGAAAAAGAAAAAGAGTGTTATTTTACTTAGATACTTTTTCGATTTCGACGTGTCGGAGTCATGTTATTTGTGAATGTATTCGACATTATTAAATGTGATTTGTTTATTTTACTGTAAATGGTGTTAAAAAAAATATTAAACATAAACATAGGTCTTCCGGGAAACGCGAATGCTCCATAGCCTATAGCTGTGCCAAAAACCTTGGTCCATTTACCAATTCCAGATAATCTTATCACACTCTTGTGCGTGGGAGTTTATTTATTAGCACACTAGCGATATGTTAATCTCTATTGATTTTAACTGTTAAATTAGTTTAAAAATAGAATTATGATATTTGTTTCGAACACACAAATACACAACATTTACAATATTTACAACTTACATTGTAATAATAATTAAAAATGTATAAATCGCTCCATCTATATGTATATAATATATATGTGTTTGTGTACAATATATACATGTATGTACATATACATATATTAATTTTCTACAAATATTTAAATTTATTTCATGAATGTGTCTTAATTTTTTAATTTCTTCAAGAAAAGAGCGTACCAATTCTTAAAAGGACGTACTGGCGAGCACTCTGGCATTGAGAGTGTCCATGGGCGGCGGTATCATCCGGATCTTAACATCAGATCCCGTTTGCCCCCTGTTCTAAAAAAAAATCCGCACGCTTGGCTATTCGAGTCAGACATGACTCTCATCTCTTTCAATACTTAATATGTACTTTTTAATCCCGAAACTAAGATATTTAAGATTTAAGAATTAAAAATTAATTTATATGCTCAGGTCCTTATAACTATGTTATATAACTATGGTATATGTTACGCTCCTCCAATAGATGCTTTTGGAAAATTCCATCCCACAGCTCATCCTTCTTAGGCAATTTGTTTAGGACCTCCGCCATTAAGTTGTGGAATAAAGTGCCCTACTCCATATGTTTGGCTACTTTCGTAACATCTTTGAGAACTCTTCTCAAATTATGGAGTAGGATACGATATAAGAATGACCTTTGTAATTTCTGTATTTTGTATTCTTTTGCATTTTAACACAATTTATGAATCCGTGAGAGTAGCTTTTTTGTATTATTATTTTTTTTTTAACTCATCTTATAGAATTTAATTTATTAATTACAGAAAACACAGAATATATCAGACATTTTATAGGAGTAAAACGCGCGCAATATCTATAATCTATGACATTTCTTATCTGTGCCTGATTAGCGCGCTTGGCGCCATTTATACGCAACTATTTATTTATTACATTTAATGTCAATATAGATAAGAAAGATTGCAAGAGGATAGATTTGATGAACAAATAAAAATATTATTTATTTATTTATTTTCCTTATTTCATATTATTACAATAACACAATAGAAAACTAATCTAAAAACATAATATAAACATAACAAGTAAAAACTTAAAACCCAAACCATATTATAACTAATTATAAATAATATATATATACATACATATATATAATTATAATTATTAATAATAATGAGGCAACGCACTCGCGAGCCCTCTGGCATTGAGAGTGTCCATGGGCGGAGGTATCTAATGTAATATATAATGATAGGTAATGTAATAATTATTTAATAATTTCTTAATTTTGTCACTTACTGATTGACCGATCATCAAAAGTCTAGGCACTTCTAGCAGGCATGGAGGCTTCAAATTTAGAATACAATAAAGATTTATTATACTGAACATATCTATGTTACAAATCTTTTTTTTTTTATTTTTTTATGGCAATAGTTACAAATCTTTTAGTTTTAATAAAGGCATTGGAAACATTTTGCTTCCATGTGAAGGCATTGGCCATCACAAGATTGTTTAGTGCGATTGCCAAGTAATCTTTATATTAAAAAATAATAGACTTGTAATATTGATTAGCTAATTACGTATATAATAACTTAAGATAGGAGGTCCTTTAAGTAGGGACTGATTTACGCCCGAACCCAAAAACCTATCTCAATCCATTTTTGACCATCTGAGATAGGCATCTTAGTGTGCCAATAACCAATCAACGGATTGTAATAGCCTTCTGTCGATACAAGCTATCCATGGTAGGTCGGATCGGTGTATCTTTGTATGAAAATGACAGTTCAACCGAGCCAATATCTTTTTTAGTTTTTAAAATAATTAAAAATCTACTTGATATATTTTAAACATAGATATGTATAATATCATATTGTTTCTACAGTTATATTTACTTTATTTGGTTTATATTGAGAAAAAAATATGAATGTAAAGAGCGAAGTGATATACTATCCGTCGCCAAAAATGGATTGTTTTCGTAGGGTTTGGTTATTGGGATGCAGAAAGGAGATCGATCTGTCACGGTCTGATCTCCGATTGTTTTCAATCTGAGATTGTGTATTAATTATTGGGGTCGGCGTACACCGACATGGACCTAATGTTATGGTAAAAGAACTGCGTTGCGAGACTGTTTTCTTACAAGTTATGATTTTGATGGTATTAACATTTACTGCCAGTTATCAAATGGCATAGAACGGACGATAAGGTCTAAGAACTCCGTCACTCAATTCGCCAAAGCACTTTATTACCTTTTACAAAATATACAATTACTTATCTGAAGAGTGAAGTGGAATAATGAATATGTATCTTGTTGGGCGGAATTAATTTCCAAGAAGCATTGTTTGCAAATAGGATTACAACATAACGTACGTGTTTGGAATAAATATTTAAATTATTATTGTTAGCAAAGAAGCGTTGCGATTGCTATGTAAAGTTATTTACACTATATTATCTCCAGACATTTGTATGGTGTCAGGTCCTGGACGGAACAGATGAATCGACGAGATAATTCAAGTAGACGGTAAAGAGCAGAAAAGCAAAAAAAATGTGTGGTTTTATGAAACGACATGAACAAAGTGAAACTTTTTTTCACATTATAGACATTTAATAATATTCAATTAAGGGTATAAAATCGCTTTATCAATCTTAATTTTATACTTGGAAAATTGGAATGATAATAAAAGGAGACTAACTCTCCAACTAATATTTTTATTGAATTCTGTGTCTTAGAGAGTACGAAACACATAATATATAACAATTATTTAGATTATATACATATATTAAAATAGCGTCGAGCACTGGCACAAATGAATAATAGTCTATACACTACACGGTCGGCTGCTGCGAACTATGTGCGCCGCCATATTGGGCTTACCTGCTATGACGAGCGCCTGTCACTTTATCCCTACTCCGCGGCCGACCGTCACGCGACATGCGCCTCACAGACCAAAAAGTTTGAGATGATGTAATAAAAGTTTCACTTCAAAAATAGAAAAGCATGGAGTGAACTAGAGGAGGCCTTTACCCTTCATGGAGTTCCAATAATAATTTTAGATGAATAGTTATAAGATAAAAATGTTATATTAGGTTGTTGGAAATAAATGGGCTTTATTATTATTATCTCCAAAAATAAATCATTTGAGTTTAAATACCTTACTCTGTCCCATTAAAAAATGTAGACAACACCTATAAAGATGCCCCCTCTTTTTTTGTTTGTTTTGACCACGCCCATCAGTACGATAATCTAGATAAGACAATTGTGTCAGCAATAAAAGCCAGTCGTGCTAGAACCCATTTCGGACATTATGGCAGCTGAAGATAACGACATCCAGTTAGTGAAGGTTCAGGGTTCATGGGTTCAATTTTAAAGACAAAAGTTTAAAGCTATAAATCATACGATTACAAATTTACGATATTACAAGTGAATTCTATTCTTAAACAACTTAAAAAAGGAGGCTATCCCTGCAAAGTGTAAAGATTCTGTTCGATTTGAATATTTGAGAATGGTCTATTTAAAGTACCAAATACAATTTGTATTGTTCACAAATAGTAAGTGTTTTAGAGCGGATTTAAATAGGTATTTTCCGTAGGAAACAGTGATTTTAAATACTTACCATGATTGCGTATGTAATTTTGTTAATTATACAGTATATATTTAAAATATTCTTAAAAATAATTATAATTTAATTGTTCTAAATCTTGATGGCAAAACATGTTTTGTTTGGGTGTTTTTTTTTTCTAAATTATAATTTTAATTTCACATATTTCACATTGGAACGCAACATTCATATGAACAATTTTTTAGTGTGCTAAATAGTGCTTTCGGAATATTTAAACGCCCCCTAAGCTAGATACTACTCTTTCGTCTATTTCTAAAATTGTCATCACGTAACGATGAAACGAGATGAGCTAGTCACACTGAAATCTATTATTCTTCTCTCTCAATAATTTAGATTTGCAAAACGTATGTGGTGTGTAGAAATTATTGAAGCCATCACATGGAAGAGAATAGGCTAGTGCATTTTCTAAGTATACATCTAGATACGTTAATACAATTTCATGTGCAGTTTTTTTCTTTTTGTTTCTGTTAAGTATGTTTTTTTTCCTATTTTTATTATTTGTAATATGTATTTTTGCACTTCTTGCCTACCTTATGTAATATACTCACAGTGGTTGTCTGGAAGAAATCGCTCTAAAGCGATAAGGCCGCCAATTGATTTTAATTATGTTTAATATATATATATTTTTTTTACCTTTTATGTAATGCAACGAAGTGTTAATAAATAAATACAATTTGACAAATGACATTGGACACATTTGTTAATGTATTTTTTTTTTATCCAGGAATTAGTACTGGATTTAACTTGGAACGCGAACAAAATGTCTTTCGAAAATCACACATTAAACATTTCCTCAGAAAACGAATAATTAATGATGAATAAATCTCAAATCAAATCAAATCAAAATATCTTTATTCATACAGGTAAACATGTACACTTACGAACGTCAAGAAAAACAAATTAAATTAACTGTAAATTTACATTTACAACCAGTTCGCAAGTCAAGGGCGTAGAGCGGGTAAGAAGAACTGGCAAGAAACTTTCCGCCACTCTTTTCACACAATTAACATTAAAAAAATTTGAACTAAATATTCTTTTTAATATAATTTGATAACGATTCACAAATTATCCAAAATATCAAGTAAATAATAAAAATCTTACATCTGCGCGCTATTACGGCGTGCGCTGCCAAGAGCGCTAGAATTACACATATGTAATGTATGGTGGAAAGATTCATCTTAAATATACGAAAAAGCCCGCCATATATCTATATCTAATGGCAAAGCTTTAATAGTCAAAATAGTAAACCATAACTACAATAATCATGAATAATTTATTTCAATTGCACATTTGGTAGTAACAAATTGATTCCTAAATGAAAATGGATACTTTTATCGCTTCGATAAAATATGTCTTCACGCTACATCATTTGGACAATTATAATTAATACTGCGCAGACCAATTCGCGGGTTTCTAGTAATAAATAAGATTTATAAAACAGTCTTAAATCAGCTATTACAGCCATATTTCTTCCACTCGCTATTAATAACGCAGGAGATGCAATTTTTCACTTTATTTGCACCCACTGAGATAATATTCATGATTTATTTACATTCATCTTGAGCCTTTGTTTACGATAGGAATTATTTTATAGTCTGGAAAGTATATAAGTCTATTTTTTGTATTCCTTCACAAAAGGAAGTATATAATACATATATCTTATATCTTTAAACAAGCAATTCTTGTATATAAATATATATATATATATAATTGGAATCTCGGAATCGGCTGCAACGATTTTCATGAAATTTAGTATCCGGGGGGTTTCGGGGGCGATAAATCGATCTAGCTAGGAATCATTTCTAGAAAATGTCATTTTATTCGTGTTTTATCAACTTAAACATAGAATAGCTCGTTTAAAGATTTATATTACAAATAGTGTAATATAAGTATATAATTGTAGTTTATGCCATTTTCCTTTGAATTATTGTTATGGGAGGGTAAAACTTGCTGAGTTTCTTGCCCGTTCTTCTCA
Source organism: Pieris mannii (assembly GCA_028984075.1). NCBI lineage: Eukaryota > Metazoa > Arthropoda > Insecta > Lepidoptera > Pieridae > Pieris > Pieris mannii. The sequence goes on along the minus strand of CM054798.1, from coordinate 5,885,613 downwards.
GAACAAGACCTCCTGGTAGTTTTGCGAACGGATGGCGTAGTTTTGCTCTTTCGCGAATTTTGTAAACGTTTTTGAAATTCATGAGCATGCCCTAAGTCGCATCTAAACTGAATAAATAAATTTTGATTTGATTTTTCTTTTGATTTGATTAATATAAGAAACAATTAAAGTCAAAAATCATTTATTCATAGTACGTATATTCATATACGTACACTTATGAACGTCAAAAAAAAATGCTTCTAATTTTACATTTACTGCCAATTCTCGATGGCGAAGAACGTTAGTTCGAGTAACTCTAGGATTACAAAGAAAGCAAAAGTTTGTAATTTTGCAGTTAGTCATGTATTAAACATAATGTCCACTTATTAATGTCAAACAAGAAATATAAATAAAAGCTTCTAATTTCACATTTACTGCCAGTTCAAATCAAGGACGTAGAACGGAAGAGAAGAACAGGCAATAAACTCTCTGCCACTATTTTTAATCGCCATGTTTTTTCTTTAATGTTTGTAAGCAGCTGCAACAATTACACCATGTTCCATATGACATCTTGAGTAAAAGAATAAAATAAATTAAAAACAAAGATTGGTCCTCTATCAGCAGGCGGCATGGTGAAATAGAATTAGAGTTAATATTTTATATAAATAAACTAGATCAATGAAGTCACGTCGGAGTTTTAGAGTATTCAACTTGAAATAGTTCAAACGAGCCTACGTTTGCAATACACCAAGCAAGTGTACGATTGGAAAGCTTTCTAAGGAAACGTTTTTGGACAGTTTCAATAGTATTTACGTGTGTAGTGTGGTGACCAGATATCAGTAACATACTCTAAAAAAAAAAACATTTATTTCAGACCAGTTTAAATACTACGGACAAGTGATTTGTTAAGAGTACTTTGAACGTAAGCAAAGGTTATGTTACATAAATTGAAAATATTTATAAGATTTTGTAGCCATTTTTTCCCGTACGTATCGTTACGAAAACATTCATCATACTGAATACCTCTATTTCTCTTGAAAGGGTCGCAATTTTATTTATTTTATATAAATACCGCTTGCTGGAATAATTCAGTATTATTATGAATTTCACAACATACATATCAATAAAACCTGTTTATTTTCAATATTTCAACAAATGTTGAATACGGTTATGATATATTATACACTTTTTTTTAAATCGATATCCTTACATCCTTTGAGTACCATTGATCGGAACCCCTGCAGGGGGCTTCAGCTTTTCCCAATAATCTATATTCGCTTCCTGGTATATATTTAAGGGCTCCCTTTCTCCTTCTTCCCCTTAATCATATCATCGTATTACACAATGGACATTTTTCTCGCAGAGATTCTTTGGTTTCCTAGGCTGTTACCTATACAATAAATTAAATGCAAAAATTAACATTTACCCTCTATCAAAATATGAATGTAAAAACGGTTACTACTTGGCTGAAGACGTTGAGTTATGATGAAACAGAAGATTTATTAACTGTTACTCTGTAAAACACCCAATCACCCACACATACACACACACACACACGCACACACTAGCGCATGCGCACACACACACCAAATTTAATTTTACAACTCTGTTTGCAATTTTTTTCTCTTAGCGTTTACTTTTTTCTTCTATTGTATATTATGACAATGACCTGACTGTACGTGTTCCGGTCCGGTGGCGGAGAGGCTGGCTATCTGTCACTCAGGTCTCCTGTTACAGATACCAGTCTCTCACATACACTTTCAAATGTTATCATCTTAGCTTTAATCATTGTAACCTTGTATGTATATGTGAGAGAAGAAATAAAGATAATAATAATAATTATTATTATTATTATTAATCCATTCCATATAATTCCATTTAAAGTCTATCTTCTATCTGTGCTAGCTATATTGAGTTCCTCTCTGGGGTTTTTGTTTTATTAACAAATACAGAAATTACCCCGCGAATACACATGAAAACATAATTGATTTAACTTAGTTGGCAGACTTGTACAACATATCAATATTTTCACTGGATTCAAAGTGGCAGATTAATCAGCCGTAGATAAAGACAGACAAACTTTTAGTTTTAGTAACTCACTTATCTATATCTACTCTTATATTTATTAAGTATAATTGTCTTACAGTTAAACTCATTGCACAATTTTGAGTTGAATACAAGTATAATAAATACATTAAACATTAACATGTCTCTTTCTATCACAACGTCATTGTATAGAAAGAGACAAAGAGAGAGTGAACAGTGCGGAATAAATTAATGTTCTTTTCTGCAGACGTCTTGAAGATAACCTGCTGACGGAGTTGCCGCCTGCCATCCACCTACTACCAATGTTAGAAGATTTGTAAGTAGCAAAACATGACAATTTTTATTTTTTTATTGCAAAGAATATGGTACCAAAATAATATGGTGGCACAATCTAAAGTTCTGCCGCACATAATGGCGTGCAAATTTGTCGTAATAGGAATTTTACATTATGTGTAATTTATCTAATGTAAAATAACATGAGATGAGTGGGCAGTGTCTGTTCAAAGAGGACGTAATGACAAGGATACAAAAGGGTGTTGAGGTCTGGATCTCATAATAATTTGTCAGTCTAACAGGCAAGTAGGTAGTCAACCTCTTGTGCCTTACACACATCATCTTTGGTCTAAGGCAAGTCGATTTCATCATGATGTTTTCCTTCCCTGTTAGAGCGAATGTCAAATGCATTGGTGAGCAACCGGAGATTGAACCTACGATCTCACGGATAATAGTCGCATGCTAAAACCTCTAGGCCAACATATATGTAGTTGCTTCCTATATGCATCAGGATTTTTAATGCAGGTCATTAGCAAACAACAGAATAGAGGAAGTCGCTGTGGGGTTGCAGACGTGTGCGCGGCTGACCCGTCTGGAACTTCGAGGGAATCCCCTTTCTAAGCTGCACCCACAGGCGGTTGAACACCTGCCCCGGCTAACCACACTGTAAGTAGCGTAATCTTCATATGTATCACTTAACACCGGGTGAGCCACCTGCCCGTTTGCCCCTGTTCTATAAAAAAAAATTAAAACTGTTGGTTTACGATTTCAGTCATATTTAATTGTCTGACGTAACGCCCGTTTATGTTCAGTTGCGGGCGAAAGTGATGGGGCAATTTCGATAATTGGAATCGGTAAAAAACTACGTTAATTTACTCATTCACTGATATATCAAAAGATCAGCCTGTTATATTGATTTAAAAAAATACGGTATGATAGATTTTAATATTATTATTTATTTTTGTGAGGTGATTCATAATATTTGAACAAATTATATGAATGCTAGTTCTCTTGAGACTAATAAATAATAACGTAAAATTATATCATCTCCCCGTCCAATTTTAAATAGTTAAATCCCTCCAAAATTGACGATATTCATTAATATCAAGTAAATGATTGGCCATGCGTTATGACATACGTACGATACAGACTGAAGCTTAGAATTTTCTCACTGCACATATTATATAGGTAAAATGAATGCTTGACAAAATATTTATTTACGTCAAAGAAACCTATAGTGTTAGAAAAAATAGAAGACTTGAAAAATGTTTTATCGACTAATTTACGTGAAGCAACATCATTATTAAACTAGTCCCCAAACTGACCGTGTAACGGAGTCTAGTCTAACGTAGTTTGTATAATAATAATAATAATAATAATTTATTTATTGTATTTACAAGTTTATTATACTTATTGATGTAAAATAAGTAATCTTATATATTTAAACAAGCAATTCTTGTATATTTAATTGGAATCTCCATGAAATTTAGTATACGGGGGGTTTCGGGGGCGATAAATCGATCTAGCTAGGATTCATTTCTAGAAAATGTCATTTTATTCGTGTTTAACAACTTAAACATAGAATTGCTCGTTTTGAGATGTCAGGCAAATAAAATCTTTTATATATAAATATATTATCTTTATTCGATAATTATATTCATATTGTATCATTTTATTAGTATGTAATTCGTACTTAAATATAATTTTCAAAAAACACAACTTATAAAAAAAAATCCCGAGCAAGGCTCGGTCATCCAGGTACTTTTTTTAACACGGATTAAGAGTCGAAAAACTGACATGGAACTTTTTTTCTTTTTCTTAATTAAGTAAATAAAGTTACCAATGCCCACAGCATCATCACAGCTTAATACGTTTTAGGGAATACTTTCCCACTCTTTGGTATTCAAAACTCATCACCATACACAATTGAACGTAACAATATTCCCTGATGTATTAGTATTTCATTTTTTTAAAGCCTTATGTCTTATAAAAAAATAAAAAAAACTTGGCGGTAGTTACAAAAAAACCATTAATCCAGCCTCTGATTTCGCCTTACTCAACGCTACACAGATTAAAAATGTCTTTGCGTTCTAAATTCAAAGGTTGCAACTTAGTTGAAAATATCTTGTTTACAAAAGTTTTACAAGTTTTGTTTTCCAATCTGTGGCGACGTTCTGTCTCTGTTTACCACTAGCTGTTTCAGAAGTTCAGATGGAAATAAACTTGTGAAGGTTATTTTAAAACTAGGGTATTGTATTGGACTGAGCATGCATACTGGCTGTATTTATAATATTTTTTTTTATTACAAAATATACATACATCCTTACAGACTATGCCAATATGATAATGCCTAAAAAATATAATAACACAATATCGCTACTGTAAATTCATTCTGCAACATACAAATATGTCGGATATATGTCGGAGACAGCATTCAGTAGCAACGTCTTTGTCAAGGATCTGTACAACTGGTTCAGCCCCTAGATATCCTGGTCTTTCAAATAACCTAGGCCATCGCTGTCGGTATATATCTAATGTCCTATTGGCACAAAGAAACCCATTTCTTGGAGCACACTAAACCACCTGAAGACTTTCACGCCGACTGTGAGTGCCGTCTGGTTTCCAATTTTCCAAGTTTTCCAAAAGATACGAAAGTAACAAAGTGTCGAAAGTAGACTTTATAACTGTAACTATCTTAGTATGGACATGATTGTGTTCTTATAGAAGTCCTGGTATTCATCTCGAATCCTGATCTTACGTAACATGTGATGTTTGAGAGAAAAAATAACTAGTCGGAAACATAACGAATGCGAGAATTCTACCTGTAATTTTCTTGACACAAATCTAAAATAGCGATAAAATTATAACGAAAACCGATTCCTTTGCTGAAGCAATAAAGTGGTTGACCTCTTTTCCCGGCTGTCTTTTGCACCGCACTTCAGATAATATTTACACTCGAATAAACCTTTATTTCTAAAGTTTAAAAATCTAATAAATAAACTGCAATGAGTGGCTCATTTTTATTTTTATTTTTGATTAGCTTTCGCTTTATTTAGCATTGATTTAGTAACATTTTTATGAACTTTAAGTTGGAATAATGGTTGTATTATAAATAAGGGTCGGAGTCCTCCATCGCGTGCAGCTGCATCTGATCATACCCTTCCCCCTTCTCTTCTTCCCAAGAAATCTGATAGTTTCTTAGGATGAGAAGGGGGTGCGCTCCAGGTTGTACTGCGATTGGTATATGTTGAAACAGTTAATTAAGATCACCTTATAGTAATAGGACTTAAGAAACAAAAGTATAGACCGAAAACAGACAATAGGGGAGGCACAAAGCAATATGCACAGATAAAATGTGAACTATAAACACAACTATGATATTTATTTATTTATTTATTTCAAACATACACATTATCTTTACAGCCTATGCCAATACGACAATGTGGAGAAACATTTAATAAAAATATAATAATGTACATAAAAATTAGACACATAATTTACACAATATCGCTACTGTGAATTCACTCTGCGAACATATAAATATGTCGATAGTATCGGAGACAGCATTTAGTAAGCGCAACGTCCTGGATAACGGGGATCTGTGCAACAGACTAGTTCTTGCCTTTGGTATCGCAAATAACCTTCGCTGTCGCCGTCGCACATATCCCATAGGTACTAAGAAGCCCAGTTCCTGGAGTACACTCGGGTTACACACTATCCCCCTCAAGACTTTCAGTACGTAGTAGGCCAAATGTAAGTCCCGTCTGGTTTCCAATTTGTTGTACCCCACCATCCCTAATACAAATAATGTTGGGTACATTAAAGGATAGTAAGGATAGACGCCATACAGTCTGTTATAGAGGTGACGTGCAAATTTATTCTGTATGCGCTCCAACATAAGACAGTATTTAGCTTCATGCGGAGCCCAAACAGACGAGTTAAACTCCAACATACTTCTAACCAGAGCGTTGTACAAGCTTGAGATGGCTTTAATATTACTTGAACGTTGTTGCCCTTCGAAGGACGAATCCCATCCTTGCGTAGGCTTTCTTGCAAATGTCCACAACATGATCTCGTAAATACAGTTGTGCATCCACTCGCACTCCTAAGTCTGATATGGACCAAGGAAAATATTTTTTTGGTCAAAATCATTTCTTCTTCTTCTTCAAGTGCCTCTCCATTAATGGAGGTTGGCCGTCAGTTTCCTGAAGCGCGTCTCGTCCTGCGCCAGATGTAGCAACTCTTCCGCATTTGCAATACCCGTCCACTCCCTAACGTTGCAAAGCCGTGATTTCTTCCTTCGAAAAAAATCATTTAATTGCATCTAATTACTTACAAAATCTTGTTTTTTTTTTTTTTTTTTTTTTATATAATAGGGGGCAAACGGGCAGGAGGCTCACCTGATGTTAAGTGATACCGCCGCCCATGGACACTCTCGATGCTAGAGGGCTCGCGAGTGCGTTGCCGGCCTTTTAAGAATTTGTACGCTCTTTTCTTGAAGGACCCTAAGTCGAATTGGTTCGGAAATACTTCAGTGGGCAACTGGTTCCACAAAGTGGTGGTGCGCGGCAAAAACTGCCTTGAAAATCGCGCAGTTGTGGAACGGCGGACGTCGAGGTGATACGGATGGAATTTCGTATTCTGCCTCGACGTCCGATGATGAAACTCAGCTGCAGGTATTAATCCGAACAACTCCTCTGAACACTCTCCATGGTAAATGCGGTAGAAGATGCAGAGTGACCCCACATCTCTACGCAACGCCAAAGGATCAAGCCGCTCGGAGAGAGATTGGTCGTCGACGATTCGAACCGCTCTTCGTTGAACACGGTCAAGTGGAAGGAGTTGGTACTGGGGAGCCCCCGCCCAGAGGTGAGAACAGTACTCCATGTGGGGCCGAATTTGCGCTTTATATAGTTGCAAGCGGTGGCCCGGAGTGAAGTACCGTCTCGCCTTGTTGAGCACACCAAGCTTTTTGGAGGCTAATTTAGCCTTTCCCTCCAAGTGACCGCGAAACTGAACGTCGTTCGATATGTCAACGCCAAGTATTCCAATGCTGGCTGCGGCTTTAAGAAGAGTGTTTTCGAAAAGAGGAGTAGCGACAAAGGGTGTTTTTTTAGCGGAAAACGCGCAAACTTGTGTCTTCTTGGGGTTAAATTGGACTAGATTTAGTCTGCCCCAGTCGGAGACTCCACGTAGTAGAGTTTCTACTTCAGACACAAGTTTGTTCCGGTACTCATCGACATCTGCCCGAGAAATACCTGCCCGGCCAATGTAAAGAGTATCCCCAGTGCTGTCATCCGCATAGCAATGAATGTTGCTAAGTTGCAACATATCATTGATATGCAGAAGAAACAGGGTCGGGGATAAAACACAGCCTTGTGGGACCCCAGCGTTCACGGGTTTAAGGTCGGAACAAGCTCCGTCAATGACGACCTTGATGCTCCGATCGGCCAGAAAGCTGGAGATCCAATCGCATAATTTCTCGGGAAGCCCATAAGCTGGAAGCTTCGAGAGCAGTGCTCTGTGCCACACCCGATCGAAGGCTTTCGCTATGTCCAAACTAACCGCTAGAGCCTCCCCCTTGGACTCAATTGCCTCCGCCCATCTATGCGTAAGGTATACAAGAAGGTCACCAGCCGAACGACCACGACGAAAGCCGTACTGAGAGTCACTTATCAGCTGGTGGCCCTCCAGATACCTCAAGAGCTGGCCATTAATAATGGATTCCATTATTTTGGAGAACAAGGAGGTTATCGCTATTGGGCGATAGTTGGACGGATCAGAGCGATCGCCTTTTTTAGGGATCGGATGTATCGAAGCGATCTTCCAGCACTCCGGGACAGTGCCAAGCGAGTACAGGTACCGGAAAAGGCGCGTTAAGACCGGAGCCAACTCAGGAGCACAAGTACGCAGCACAATTGGAGGAATACCATCCGGCCCGCTCGACTTATGTATGTCCAAGGAAGATAATGCTTTGCGGACAGCACGTTGCCGGAATGTAACTTCCGGCATCGAAGAATCACACCTTGAAATGATCGGTGGTGATCTCCCTCGGTCATCCAAAGTCGAGCTGGATGCGAAGAGACAGCCTAAAAGGTCGGCCTTCTCCTTCGCAGTGTGGGCCAGCGAGTCATCCTCCCTGTGCAATGGTGGAATGGAGGGCTGACAAAAATTCCCTTGGACAGCTTTGGCGAGAGACCAGAAGGCTCGAGTCCCCGAAGGGAGTTGGGCCAATCTCTCGCCAAATCTGGCAATGTGCTCTGACTTTGCCTTAGTGATTTCCCGTTTGAAGGACCTGGAGGCTGAGTTATATGCTTTTTTGAGTTCGCTGGTATTAGCATCACGAGATTTCGCCGCTTCCGCCCATGCCTTAAAGCATTCTCGCTTTCGACGCGAGGCCGCCTTGCAAGAACGTTTAAACCAGGGCTGAGACTTGCCACCGATCGGCACCGCAGAAAATGGAATAAAGAGTTCCATGCCCTGCAGAACCACTTCGGTGACAGAGGCAGCGACGGAATCTGGAGCATCCAACGAAAAGCAAATAGGCCCCCAAGGGTAGGACGCAAAGAAAGACCGCATCCCGTCCCAATCTGCTGACTTATAGTGCCAAATACGGCGACAACCCAAAAAGCGGGGCCGCGAAGTGCGCGTAGATGGCACAGTACTCCGGACCACACAATGATCCGATGAACCCAATGGCGGGTCAACAGAGACTTGATAGTTCTCCGGATGCGAAGTCAGCAGAAGGTCCAACAAAGAGGGTTTATGACCAACCACATCTGGTATTCGCGTAATCGCAGGGACCATTTGTGTCAGGTCGTAGGCTAAAGCAAAGTCGTGAAAGGATCTTCCCGCGTGATCGGTGGTTTCAGAGCCGAGCCAATCGGCATGGTGGGCGTTAAAATCGCCAAGTATCACGATTTCAGCGGTAGGAACCCTTTCGAGCAGGGAATCTGTAGCCATTTGGATGTGCTCAATGAGTCGGTCAGTTTCATCATTTCCGCTATGGGACCTATACAGGCACGCATAGAATCGCGGATGGTCATCGCAGTCTACGCGGAGCCAAAGGTTAGATTGGAAGGGACCTTCCTTCAAGCGTCCCAAGGCGACGAGAACAGATATCCTCTCTGACGTACACGCAAACTCCCGCCCGCGGCACAAATGAATGTTCCAATTTGTACCCCGGGTAGGAGAGGTAAGAAGTATCAGCCGGGGAGGATATCTGAGTCTCAGTAAGGAAGAATAAGGCCGGCTTCGCAGTTTCAAGGTGAAAGTGAACCGCGTTTAGGTTAGAATTGAGCCCCCTAACATTGGTGAAGTCCACTGTGAGCGTGGAAGGGGTTGCCTTCGGTAAATTCTTCCGTTTGCCCCAAGGACAATTATTTTTGTAGAGCGCAGAATTGCCCCCCCCAGAATACGAAGGGCAGCCTGTGCGTCCACCACCGGGTGCAGAGTGCCCCGGTGACTGACGCCCAGAGGGGGATTCTCCACCGCGGGCGCGTGTGGTACCCCCCTGGGGTAGATTCTTTTTTTTCTGCACCTTCATATTTATTTATTTTTTTGGGGAGGGGGGGAAGGGGGATGGGGGGGGGGTGGGCTCCGGGAATCTCTCTCACCGGACGAAACGCGAGTACAATAAGGCGAACCCATTGCATCACTTGACGCCGGTTTTCTGAGAGACAGTGGTACTGCCCCGGTCGTGCCTGCCCATTTGGCTGAAGCCCGAAGGCAACAGTATGGCACTCCCACTAGGAAGGGGTTGACTGATTGCGCTGATGAAATAACCTCTGCCACAGGTTATTTCACCAGTGGGCGATGGGGTCGTCACGTCCCGACGCCTATAAAAAGCCAAAAGGCTGATTGCAGATAGGTAAAATAAATTGTAAATTGGCAATAAACTGTCTATAATTATTATTATTAGTAGCAGGTCTGACACGATACTCATACTGATACTGGTGGCGCTCGAAGGGGGCCGTTCCATTACGTAAGCAGATTTACAGTAATATATCCCTCCCCCTTCCCCTTTGACAGCAAAAGTAAGTTCAGCTCTCAAAATAAATATTAGCTACATATACATATTCACTTTTTGTAGGAATCCTCGAAAATGCATTTCGTTTTCCAGCATAGACAATGTGTGGGTTATATGTGTAAAAAAGTAAATACTGTTTTTTTTTTATTGATAAAATTTGCCAACGCTCGGCACACTGACCCATTGGTAAAAACAAACACAAAATACAATTTTTAATGTGACAAGCACTTAGAGAGCAAACATGACATTCATTTAGAGCACATACATATCAATCGAAACAATTATTAAACAAAACAAAGATTACAAAGAAGATACTGTTGATGTAATAACCTATCGTGACACCCCCCCTCCTCTTACGTAATACTTGAACGGCCTCAACGCTGTCAGGGGTTTGTTTAAAGTGTTTCATATTATCACATATCACGACAGAACGTTAAGAGCTAAAGTCATTACACGATAAGATGGCACTCGCTTGACCCCGCTACAAATACCACTTAATGTGTTTCTCGGACACAACTTGGCAATGTCGTTAGTTGAAGGGGTTTTACCAACCAGCGGTTGCACGTAACCGCAGTGCGGTTAAACCGCCACGGTTTTAAGCTACCAAAGTTCCTTAATCAAATCAAATCAAAATTTATTTATTCAATTTAGATGCGTCTTAGGGCATGCTTATGAATGTCAAAAACACGTTTACAAAATTTTCGAAACAGCAAAACTACGCCATCCGTTCGCAAAAGACCCAGGCCTTGTTCTGAGAAGAACGGGCAAGAAACTCAGAAAGATTTACCTTCCCTCTACATAGCAATAATTCAATGGAAAATGTCATAAACTAAATTATAATAATAAAGCCTTTATTTCTGTATTTACATATTAGGTACATAAAAGTGTGAAATACTAAAAAAGTTGTCACGAAATAAAAATAATAATACCAATAATTAATGGGCAAGCCGGTTAGTTTTATTATACAGCTTGTCTTTAGACATAGGTCTCCTCTAAAGATTTCCAATCTTCTCTGTTTTCGGCTTTACCCATCCAATGAGGGCCAGCTACTCTTCGCAAATGATCTTCCCATCTTTTCATTTGTCTTCCTCGTTTTCTTTAGTCATTGCGAGGAAGCCATACCGTCACTTTCTTCGTCAATTTATCTTCTGTCCATTTCCATTTCAATCTTTTACCAGAACTTACAGCATTTCTAAACTTTGTCATGTCCTGTATTTCTTTTGTTTTTCTTTCTTTCAATTTCAGACCTAGAACACTCCTTTCGATACTATTCTGACTATATATAAAGTTTCTTAAATATTGAATATTAAATACATTACAAAAAGGAGAAGTGTACAGTATCAGCTGCTGTGTTCTTGTATATAGTATTTGGATTAGAGATAAACGAACATAAAAATTCAGTTGAATAATTTTACATGCATGTCTTCCTATCTTTGTATTATATGCCATTATAAAAAATATTGTGACTGATGGCTGATAATGCGGATTTTCATAATTACACCATCGCTTATCGAACTAGTGCTTGCACGTAACCGCAGTGCGGTTAAACCGCCGCGGTTTTAAGCTACGACTGTTTTTTTCGCAAGATAACACCGTGGAACCTACTCAACAACGTATCAATACAAATATACCTTTAATATAGTGGCGAGGAGTTTTAGTTAGTTCTTCTTGCTCGCTCTACGCCATTGACTTGTTAACTGGTAGCAAATGTAAATTCAGAATCAATATAACATCTTTTAGTTGACGCTGATAATTGTATTTGGATACAATAAATAAATTATTTTACGTTTGAGTTATATGTATCGGTAAAGGAATGTCGACTGTATCTAAATAGACATGTTGTCGTTGGTCAGGCCGTAAGAAGTGACTTCGCCAGACGCGATATGCCGGCTGACTTTATCTATAAATTAAATAGTCTGCGAAATATATACCTGTTCAACATCAATATATATTTTGAGTTAAGCGAGGAAAACACCAGCTCTAGTGTCAGCAGCTCAGTTTTAAATCCTTGTCTTAGTTATGATTTTTATAACTTTTGTCAGTCGTAAAATATTTTAGTGTATAATCTGCCTTATCACACGTAAAACCTACATCCGGCGTGTGACGCAAAGTCATGAATAATTTCCGACATGTCGATAAACTTGAAAAGGAGATGACATTTCATTTCTCCATTTTCTTTATCAATTTTCTCAAAGAGATCAACGCCCCCTGAAACACAATAGTTTCTAACAAACACAGCTCCCCTTACACTTTGAAATTATCGTTAAGTTTTTATAATTTTACTAGCAGACTCGGCCAAGCGTTGCTGTGGCTAAGATTTTTCTTATATAACATGGTAGTAAACTATTCAAGGGAAATGGTAGGAGAACTTATGTGAATGATATATAGCTTATGTGAAACTTATATTAACTTATATGAATTGTATCAAATAATAAACAAATAATTTGCAATAAAATAAAATTGCTACTATAAGTAAAGATATTTATATAAGCTATCCTATCTCTTAAGTTGGACCAGATTGCTCACGGTGTGCCAGTTTCATTTAAAATCGTTTATGTAGTTTAGGAGTCCATCGCGGTCAAACATCGTGACAGGAGATTTATATATATTAAGAATATTTTGTTCAATTTTTGTATTATCTCTTCGAGAATGTGTCTTGTCACATTAAAAATTATTTTTCATTTTTCTTGTACCAATGTGTGACGATTGTTGGCAAGCTTGTATATAAATAAACTAGATAACCTTCCTTTTTGTTTCTTTTTTTTCGATAGAGGCTTAAACTAGCTGCTGTGACTTCTGGCAGAATGACCAGCGCTGTGGAACATTCTGCTCCTCAGCATAACGCTGAGCAAGGGCCAATTACAGCCACAGCACCCACGCATTACACATTTGAAACGAACCGAATGGGAAAAGGGAATTTAAAAAAAATTGAGAGATGTCAAAGGACACGAACGAAGTTCCTTTCATTAATTTGTTTTTTTTTTGGAATCATAACAGTATGATAGATTTTCTAGACACCAATACTATATTACATCGTCTTTTAAAGTTTTAAGAGACCAGGAATTTAAAAGAGGATGAAGGATGATGTCTTTGTGCTATGCAGTGCATTAAATAGTAAAATACCTAAATTTAAATTAAGTAGTGTGCTACGTCATGAATAGGCACATTTCGTGGTTCAGATGTTTTAATTCAGTCACATCTGGTTCATCTCCTTGTATAAGCTGCTCTAGTTATGATATTAGTTCATTAAGTTTTGAATTAGCAGAACTTCATGACATTTTCCTGAAATATTATTTTTTAATGAATATAATGAATATGTTTTAAAGGTAATTGATGATTTAACTGTGATTCTGGTGTAGGTACATTTGATCTCTCGAAACGAAAACAAGACTAATTTAGTTCAGTGATTCCAAAAATAATTTTCATTTCTTATCTAATAATTTTCATTTATTACGCAAAGAAAAAAATGCCAACATCACGAGGTGTTCCCAGGCGGTCACCCATCCAAGTACTGACCTCGCCCGACGTTGCTTAACTTCGGTGATCGGACGAGAACCGGTGTATTCAACGTGGTATGGACGTTGGCGACAGATGTTTCGAAAATATAAAACAGAACAACTATAGCAAAAAAGTGTCGTTACAACTTTTTGTCTTAATTTTTTCCGTCTAGCCCCCTTTCGCAAGGCGCGATAAGGAACTTAGAAAAAAAAAATTGTTTTTGGTATCTCTCATTTTATTTTGTTCTTTGATTATTATTATTTTGTTTGGTAATGTGTGTGTGTGTTTTTTTGTTTTTAATAAACGCTATTTGTATGAACTAAATATATTCGTGTGTAAACGTAATACCTACTACATTTTTAAAACCTACCAAAGACAACCTCAAACTACACATGAAACACACATTTCTGAAGGCAATATGACAGCCAAGTGGCACTTCTTCATTTCAAAGGACATATGAATACACAATAGGAATTGATTTTATTGGAAATTTCATCTGTTGGTTTTAATATTTTTCTTTACTTATTATTTATGTTTCCCGCCGTTTAAACCTTCTCTGGACTTTCACAAATAATTCAAAACCAAAATTAGCCAAATGAGACTAATGAATAGCATTCAACATAGATAAATACGGCTTCCCGAAGAACGGTAAAGATCACCGCACTCCATTTGCATACGTCTGACATACCACTGCCACCATCTCTCATCCACGTTTGTAATTCCTTCTGGTAGGTTTTGACCCATCCCTTCTATAGAAGGTCCTGGTCTGTCCCGACCTCAACATCCATGGTTCCCTTACGTTTTTTATAATATAACAATTGTCTGTGATTTCAATCAATAAATTATCTTAGTGTCCCAAGTAAAATTGTACAGCTGATATCGCTTGTCAATAAATTTAAATTTTGATATTTATAAACTTCTCAACGCTGATTTTGGTTCCTTTAATATTGTATATTAAATACATTTAAAAAGGAGAGGTATTCTAGCTAGAGAATTTTAGCTGCTCAGTCCTTATACATAGTATTAGCATTAGAGATAAACAAACAAAATAGTAAGTTGAACAACAATTTTTATATGCATTATAAAAAGTTCTGTCATTTGCATGCCTATTTATATATGGCTGATTGTTCGGATTTTTGTAATTAATATATCTAATTGTATCACTATCTTAGCAAATAAACGATTTCATTTCAACCATAGTATATTTATGATACTATCGTTCTTTACGAATTTAATGAATATTATGAAGGCGCATGGCTTTTGACCCATAAATAAATTTAAAACCTGTTAAGAATTATAGATGTAAATGATAGTGTCTTTAAATTTATAGAATTAAAATTGTGCTCCGACCGGGAATCGAACCCGATACCCTCGCATAGTGGACACTTAATAAAGGCGCTAGACCAAGATTTATTTCCACTATGCCTTGTAATATTAATTGGGTTACTTTGTAAAAGTCGTAAAGAACTATAGAAAAAAAGTTAGGTTAAGTTAAATTCAAAATTGTGTACCTTCTTTCATTAATTTCACAAATCATTATAGTTTAATTAATTTCTATGGGTGTAAAGAAAATGCACCACCACATTATGAAATATGAAAATAAGGAAAAAAAAATTTAATATGGAGCCGTGATAAAGTTCTAAGCTATGTGACATTTAAGGACAATGACAGCTGACAGAAGCGCCATTGCTCTGACGTAAAATTGTTTTAATTTTACCCCAACGTATTGCTGCTGTAATTGTTGCTTTGGAGTGCCAAATCAATTTAAATGATATTTAAAATGCTTCTGACTGTAATGTCTATATTCTAAAAATATTTTAACAAGCTCCAATCCCATATACGCGCGTTTAATTAGTCTATAAAATGTAATTAACTGATAAACCATATTTGTAAGAGTCGGTTATGGAAAAGGGTCACATTAGTTTAGCAGCTGAACTAAACCTTCGACCAGGTTAAATTCTTGTATTATTTTAAAATATTTCACTCTTATAAAATATCATTACTAACGTTTACATAAATAACAGTCGTATTTACCTTCAATTTAAATTTAGAACAATTAATTTTACTGACGTTTGAAATTAGGAGTTTTAAGAAGACGTCAATAATTACCTGATATTAAATGATATCTTTCCAGTATCCTATCAGAAGCCCGTGGTCTACCTGGTGTTCCATCACTGAACGGATCTACACGTCTCCGGACGCTCCGTGTGGACCGTGCAAGACTCACCAAGCTGCCAACCCATTTATGTGCCCATGTACCTCAACTACGGGCATTGTAAGTAATGTACTCCTTTTCTTGTAAGGAATATGCTAGTTTGGAGAAGTTTCCCAAGACCAATCTGAATCCCAAAGTCTGGGCTTCAGATTTCTTCATCTCTTTCGTAATATTTTTTAATGTAACAAAACTAACTAACTAGGCCAAAGATATGATATTAAATACTCCATTAATGACCTGATTAAAAAATCATGTTTTTCGCTTCACTGATTTTACATAGACACTTCAAAGCTAATCGAATTGCCCGTAAGCTTTTTTTCTTGCTGTTGGCTTTGAGGAAATTTACAGTAGGCGGGCTGTTTTGGCAAAATGGGTTTCCCGCGCCTTGCACAAAGGCGTCTCCTGCGAGACTATAACCTCGGCTTTGTTTAAATTTCGATTATGTTTTTCTTTTCTATTGATGTGCGTTGTAATTTATAGATTGATTTTATATTTTCTCTTCTTATTACTAACGTTTTATTAAATTGCTATAGCCACTAGTCCACCCCATCAGGCTTGGGAGGGAGGCCGCGGGGTGGGCACATGTTCCAGAGCTGGTTTTATATTTAATTCCCGACTCCGACTCGACTGCACTTCTTGTTCAATGTTAATACGTAATCAACATGAGGCAAACTAGCAACTAAAGCAGATGCGCGGTTATGTCAAGATTCTAAACAAAATGTTCATAAGCTATTTTAAAAAGT
Organism: Pieris mannii; assembly: GCA_028984075.1. Taxonomy (NCBI): domain Eukaryota; kingdom Metazoa; phylum Arthropoda; class Insecta; order Lepidoptera; family Pieridae; genus Pieris; species Pieris mannii. The sequence continues at coordinate 5,868,830 of CM054798.1, read as the reverse complement.
AGGTATTGGAAACAGCCAAGTAGGTGTTCAGCTGTGACTGACCCATGTGAACTTTCTGGGTCTAATGCTATTTCTTCACGAAGTTTTCCTTTGCCTTACGAGCGAGAATTGAACGCGCATAGAAAGGCCATTGATGACTAAAGCCAGGGTGACACATCAGCTCTTCGACTATTCAACCTGCGACTCTGAAGAGTGAAGTTCTCTAGTGAAGACTCTAGACCAATACTACTCATAATAATAGGCACAAGAATTAACGATAGGTTACGATATATAGATAACGATAGATAGATATAATCAGCCAAGATGCACTGAATAGTTATTTCATTATCCTACAGTTAACATAAATTATATAACTTAAAACAATTATACTAAAGATATAGCCAATGATGGTATACTTAAACGTTCAAACATTTACAAAAGGAACAATAAAAATTTAAAGTAAACACTTTTTTACCAGATTGAAGCTATGTATTATTGTATTTTTTTTCTTTAAATGTGTAAAAGATATGTTAATAAAAGACAGTACTATGAACAAAAAAAATTATTAATATAGTAATATCTAATTTGGCTTTGTTGTGCGATGGTGTAAATGTGGGGTTCATGATGCAGGTGATTTTGTGCTATGGATATTCTCAGTAGAAGGAGTATTAAATATTATTAAGATTCCGCGATTAAACAAGTCAAGGCTTACGTCGTTTTATATCCGGGCTACAATTCAATTACAAAGATCTAATCAATCCCTCACAACGTAATAATCATATTCAAATTTAAATTATCCCAGCTCATAATGTTATCATTTAATTCAGTTAGTTGTAATCTTATAAGAAAAATGTAGTGTCGGTCTGTATATAAAATAATAACATTGACTTTCCAACGGATCATATATTATATTTATAATAGTGTAAAAATGGTGATGAAACTGTACGGTTCCTGGGTGGGGGTGCATTAAATAATAGAGGATTTAATATCTATAAATCGTTTCAAATTTTGTCTAGAAGAATGGGTATCGACTTGAATTTGAAAATGGAAGCAAATAGTGTAGCTGAAAAAAGGTCCATCACCGATAAATTTTCTAAATCTCGTCAGAGAAAGGTCAGTGGAAGGAATGGCATTTTGATGAGCTTTGAGATGAGCGTCTCTAAGATCCGGAAAGATTGTTCAAAGTGAAGATATTTTATCGAGTATTCACTTTCGAGGACATCATTATAAACCAACTGAAATGCGTCTCCTTCCAATGAATGTAACTGTTTCAAAGTTTTGCAGCCTTCCACTTGCCATCTAAAGTTCTTATATTTAATTTCTAAACGAAAACATCAACCAATAGCGTGTATTTTTCTTGATTCCCTTTCTCACTCTCTCTCAATCGGTCTCTATCACTCTCTCCCTTTCCATAAAAACGCTGCACATCTTTGTAACGTTTCATTCGTAAAAATTTTAGCCTCATGCGCATTAAGAGTTTCACTTCAAAAACAGCCTTTGGCGCATGACTGACATTTCTATAACTGTATAAAACTTTTAAATTAAAGTTCCTATGTAAGCAGCTAAACACGCGGGTATTACTTGTATCTTTCATAGTAATTAGATTATTTCTGTAGTATAATTTACTGAGTGGGCTGTAAGCGTCCTGCCAACAATGCAATATGCAATCAGGTTGATTGATCGCTATTAAGCGAGAATTTTAATAGAAATATACGATACGGTGTTTCAAATCTTTATTGTTATTGATATAAGTGAGATGATTCTCACCTGATGTTAAGTGATACAGTTATGGACACTCAATGCTGCGTTGCCGGCCTTTAAGAGTTGCCAAGATAACCAAGTGCTGTCTGTGTGTTCAACACCGAATGATAAATGTTTTGCTGGTGGACGCCCAGAGGGGGATTCTCTACAGCTGAATCGTGTGGTACCCTGAGTAGTCTCTGTTCGAACTGCACCTTCATTTCTTCTAGAATCTTCTAGGTTTCAAATCATCTATCTACATAATTGAATCTGATTCAATTCGGCGTTATTTGGACTCTGGAGTAATCTAAATGAACACAATACTTTTAATTCTCTAATACTAGGACAGTCAATAGTAATAAATTTTTTTTGTAAAAACATGTGTTTCTACAAAAGGATTTTTTAGTTCGAAGTTCTCCTAACTCTTGCTGTTGTATTCAGGATAAATGGAGGTTATACGAGATGTGTAGAAATTTAACGCGACCTCTAAATAACCCTACGCTAACATGCGGTATTTTTGACGTATGAATTTCCAATTTCAACCCAATATCCCATATTGTTTTTTTTTTCAGAGATGTAAGATCAAACCAACTGGAGGAAGTACCTGATCTTCACGAATGTTCGGAACTTCGGGTCCTGTGAGTATTATATATTATTTTATTTGAATGTAGGCAAAAAAACCTTAGCAATTAAAAAAAGTGGCAGAGAGTTTATTGCCAGTTCTTCCTACGCCCTTGATTTGAGAACTGGCAGTTAATGTAAAATTAAAAAGTGTATATTTCTTTTTTTGACATTCATAAATGTACATTGTGTTACCTAAATGAATAAATGATTATTTACTTTTAACAAGCCCGTGTGCTAAATTTCATTCAAATTCGTCGGAAACTGCGAATTTCGATCTTTCTTCATTTAAATCACAAGTACCTGGATGCCCGAGCTTTGCTCGGTATTTATTTATTTTTATAAATTGTGTTTTTGGAAATTATATTTCAGTACGAATTACATAGTAATAAAATCATGAAATATGAATATAATTATCGAATAAAGATAATTATATTCATATTTAAGTTTTTATTTGACTGACATCTTGAGAAATTCTATGTCTAAGTTAATAAAACACGAATAAAATTTTCTAGAAATGATTCGTAGCTAGATCGATTTATGGCCCCCGAAACCCTCCTTATACTAAATTTCATGAAAATCGTTGGAGCCGATTCCGAGATTCCAATGATATATATATATATATATATATATATATATATATAATTCTTGTATATATATATATATATATACAAGAATTCCTCGTTTAAAGATAAGATTACACTTAGGGTACATTTTAGTTTCATTAAATTTCGTCCATCACTCAAAAGCTCTTTTAAGATCTTCTTCTTCTTCATGTCCTATAACCCCTAGGTGGGGCAGAGGGCGTCCTCAGCGAGTCTCCATCGCGTTCGGTCTTGAGCATCGTGTTTCACCTCGCTCCAAGTCTTACCAGCCTCTTTGTCTCGTCCGCTACTGTACGGCGCCAGGTTTGCTTGGGACGGCCACGCCTTCGTCTTCCTTGCGGGTTCCAATCAAGCGCCTGCTAGGGAATATGATTGGGATCCCTTCGAAGTGTATGGCCTATCCAATTCCACTTGCGCCTCTTGATCTGCTGACTGATCGGGGTTTCTCGGCAGCGCTCCCAAAGTTGCTCGTTGGAGATTTTTTCAGGCCAGTAGATACCCAGAATATGGCGAAGACAGCGGTTGACGAAGACTTGGAGTCGGTGCGAGATGTCTTTGGTGACCTTCCACGTTTCACACCCATAAAGCAGCACAGCCTTGACGTTGGATCCGAATATTTTAATCTTTCTTTGGGTTTCATTGAATTTTATATTCGTTTCATTTAAGTCAAAGACAATGTAACTAAACTGTACTGTAACTAATCGTAAAATATAAATCGATGGCGGTACAACCTTTTTAGGTCTGGGCATCAGATTTCTGTATCAGTTTCATGATTATTTGTTAATGTAATAAGCAAGTAGTTGTCAGGCTTCCGTGCCTGACCCAGGCCCTCGACTTTTTAGCTCTAAGACAACCACCGTTCACCGTTCAAGTGAATGCGCACATAGAAATAAAGGCCATTGGTGCACAGCCGGGTATTGAACTTACGACGACACTAAAAAGCTTTAGCGTGCCACTAATTAATAATAATATGGGGCTCTGGACTTTTATGGTCTTGACTGCGAATACAGATTTAACTATAGGGCTTCTGTGACTGAAATATATCGTAGATTATGTGCCTTTTAAGAGATGGTAACGAGGTTACGAACTGTAGGAGCCACCAGGCTAACTACTTATGATCGTAAATCAATAAAATTAAATGACATTTAGGGCCTGTTTCACAATGTTTGGATAAAGTGTCAAATAGCTATGCAACACATAAATTATTCGAAAGATAAAAGTTCCGATAAGATACTTCGCATTTCATGACAAATAGCGCTATCTGACAGTCGTGAAACGCAAAAATACTGCTTATCCTACCATTAAGTAATAAATAGCTTATTTGGAACTTATCCGGACCTTGTGAAACAGACCCTATATAAACTTTTTAAAAAATAGCCTGTATTCGATGATAATTGAACAATTGATTATCTGTTGTGAAGATATACGAACATACGGCTGATACCAAGTGTCTGAAATATGACCGACGGATACCCGGTTTGTGCAAGACGATCAATGCAATTTAACACCCCAATCCGTATCATAATTTGTTAATGTACACACAAAATATGTGACATGGCGTAAAATAAAAAATTGTGTTCCAAATTCAAACATACTCAACTTGTCTCTCATACTCCACTTCTAATCCTTTCTCGCTGTCCCTTTTATTCCACCTTCAGAATAAAAGTTAACTATTTACTGTTCTCAAATCAAGGGCATGGAACGGTCAAGAAGAGTCTTTTTCGCATTTTTTTTATTTAATTCAGATCCACTAGACATTGAAAGATCTACGTTTTTCCTCTGTAATCTATGAACAAATGTTATTTCAATATTTATTACAGGGATATGTCAGATAACAAAATAACGACGATTGGGAATGGTGCGTTGCGAGGTTTGCGACGCCTTCACGATCTGATGCTGGCCAGGAACCGCATCAAGAAGATACCATCTGATGCATTCTTGCTAACCAACCGGCTTCAATTACTGTAAGTAGAACAAAAAAAAGTGCGTGCGTACAAAGTACACATGTCAGAAATGAAACTTCTTTGATAATTATTACTAAGGTAAAAACCCCAATAGATGATTATGTACCAGTATCACGGCATGTATTTGTATATCTATATTCACACTGTATACGTGCTAATGATAGCATAAATAAATAAAAATATCTGCGTTTACTGCACCAGACGTTATGCGACAAAATTTCCATCTAATTTTCTTACTATTCAACGAATACATCAACCGATAGAGTTCATTTTTTCTTCGATCTCCCTTCCTCACGACAAAACGCACATCTTCGTGACGTTTCGTAAAAATTATCTCCCCTCATGTAACATTTTACGCGCCTAAACAAGTTTCACACTTCAAAAATACAAAATACGTTCTTTAATATTTTCCTTCGAAACCATTCCTCCTCTTGAAACAAACGCATTCCATGCTTCTGTGTTTTGGTTTTTCTAGGCAGTTTTTGCCGCGCACCACCACTTTGTGGAACCAGCTGCCGACTGAAGTATTTCCGAACCAATTCGACTTAGGGTCCTTCAAGAAAAGAGCGTACCAATTCTTAAAAGACCGGTAACTCGCGAGCCCTCTGGCATTGAGAGTGTCCATGGGCGGCGGTATCACTTAACATCAGGTGAGCCTCCTGCGCGTTTGCCCCCTGTTCTATAAAAAAAAAAAAGAAAATGATACTGTGATATCTACTCTGATCGTGCCTAGTTTACAGGACTAGAAGAACTAATTCATACAAAGCCATGAACAAAGTCTCTAAAAGTTACATGACTTATGTATATGAGTGAAAGAGACATCTATGTTTCACTCATGTGCTTTTCTCATTTATTAAATTTCAATGCATTTAAGCATTTTAGTTGCAATTGTTTCGTATTTGTCAAAGCGATTCTACGTAACGTAACAAATATAGTTTTATCCCTTTTTAACGCATGAGAAAGGCGTTAGGAAATAAAGGATCAACACATTCCTGACAACTCCACGTGGCAATCTATGCTGTAGTGTTGCCACCAAAGACAATATTACAAATTAAAGATGGCAATTACGATACCAATGATCGCCCGTTATGGACATGAATTATCTCCGAGTCGACCTAAATTTTAAATTTGGTAATCTGCAATTTCATTTAACTCAACAATGACCCATAAATATTAATGTATGTAATTATGGGAATGGAATACTTTTTAATCTTTCGCAAATCAGGAGTGTCAGCCATAACATGCAATAAGTTTTCTGTGCAATTCATTTCAAGTGACAATTGACAGAGGTTGTAGACTATTTTTCTCACCTGAGTTTTGAGATTGTTGTTGATGAGACCGTACCAATTATTAAAAAGGCCGGCAACGCACTCACAAAAAAAAAACCCTCTGTAATTAAGAGTATCCTTTGGCGATGGTATCATTAAACATCAGATGTCACTGTTCTATATAAAAAATTTAGATATAGACGAACTAAAATTGTATGCTAAATTTTATTCGTGTTTAATTAATTTCATGAAAAACGGAAACATCTATGTGTAGATTCATATCTAAACAAAATATCACATCACAAGTTTGAGATCTATCGAAATATATAAATATGTAGTATGTGATAATAATAATAATGTATTGCCAGAATATGGTGCAAAATGTGTAAGGTGATACAATCATTAGTTCTCATATTCTCACACACAATGGCGCGCAAATTTGTCCTATATAGAATATGTGAAATGGCGCAAAATAAAAAAATTGTATTCCAAATTCAAAATAATTAAAAAGTTGAAATAAAATGAAAAAGTTTGAAAACAAAAAGGTTTTAATGTAAAAGTATTTATTGCCATTGCGTTGTCAATTGTAGGTATTATATTTTCTATAGCATTGTTAATAGTTATTAAGATACTATATTTCTATAGAAATACATTAATACAGAAGGATTATTTATCCTTAGAATAATTGTCGCTTTTGTATTCGAGTTCCGGTTATGCAAAATACGTTCGTTAGTTACGAAACTTGTCTTACAGATTTAATGTTATTTACGAAGTTTTAATGATACGATTTAGTTCTGAGACTTCATTGAAGTATGAATTGAAAATACTAATAAGCAGCAGTGATGCCAAGGGAGTTACCCCCCCTATTTAGGGGCAATCACATCTTGAGGGGTTTTTAAGAGTTGGTAGGGGGTAGGTAGATTATTTTTAACGATTGTAATTTTTCTGTTTTGATTTTGTGTGTAATAAATGTTATGTCTATGCCTGTAATTAAACAGTATAATTTATTTATTTTTCTTGTATTATAGAGACCTGGAGGACAATCAAATCGAACATATAGATTTGGAGGCGTTCGTCCCGATCACAAAATTGGAAGACTTGTAAGTATAAGTTTCTAACACCTAAATAATAATATAATAAGAGAAACACAATTATATCATATACAGTAATCGCCCTTATAACGCATTTTTTATATAACACGATTTCATTCCCTCATATAACGGGGATTCCCCCACATGTGGGCATTTATTTTGTACACGCACTCGATTGGAATCCCCCCTCCCCCACGTGAATTATTTATACTTACATAGCGCGTTATACTGGGTCATACAAGCGCGTTATGCGAGAACTATGCGGAACCACTGTACCGTGTTAATTGTGTTGTTAATAGAATTGCATTGTTAAAACAATATAGTATAAACCACTAACCATCCATAATTTCTTTTTTCTCGTTTTAATAATTAAATAGCTCACATTATACTAATAAATCGCTTTATATGAAATGCAAATTCATTAATTTAATTAAAAGTTGGCGCTTGATAGATTTTTTTTTCTCTTTATTTTACAAAATAATATAGTATATCGTAATAAGTTACATTAGAAAACCGCTGTGGTTTGTATTAATGTAACCATAGCAGTCTTAAAAGTAGTTTATTAATTTTGAGTTTTAGTGTTAGGCTATCTATTATCTGATTGGGTAGACTATTTATTAGCCGCGGTAATTAACCGCAACGTTCTCTCGCCGTATACGTTGTATGCTCTCGATGCACAGAGCCGACTTGCGTTACCGCTCGAGTCTGTACGTCATGCTCCACATGTTAATACCTATATATACGATAGTACCGGTGATCCTAGTTTCTTTCTTCACTTAATGAATTTCCACATTATTTATTACTATGTATGTAGAATACTGTAGTGTGTGTTGGAATTAAATTAATGTATTTGCTGCTATTACAACATATACACAAAATGTAATAATTAACGTGATGAGAAGGGATGCCAACAGGTTCGAATTTATTGACGAAGTTAATAACGTGGAATAAGTGATACCATGATGATCTTATGTTCCAAAATAAATGTATTTTATTTTATTTATTTTTTAAACGTCTGTTGTTGTAATATTATGTTCGAACCTGTCATATGAATATTGCTGACTTATCTGATACTGGTTATAATACAATAATTGTGTATATTTTACTAAGCTTAATATACTAATATGGAAAGATTTTTCTTTCACAAATTTATTTTATAAATAATTCTAATATAATAACTAACCTTAAAATGTTATAACTAAAATATATTATTAAAAGGAGTCCCTTGAAGCAAGGTTCCGAAGATACTGGCAGCGATTTGAATAGGTAGTATAATTCTTTCTCCGAGGTAGCTGCCAGCTCTTCGGTCTCCAGTGATCGACTAACCTTTTTGATATTTCCCTAAAAAGCCTTATTGCGCTAGGACCCCACGGACCAAGGGTCTCGATACCGAATGGGACAAAATCATATTCAGAGCCTAGAATTATTAATTCGACTTAGGGACCTTCAAGAAAGGAGCGTACCTTTCTTCTTTCTTCTTAATTCTTAAAGGGCCGGCAACGCACTCGCGAGCCCTCTGGCATTGAGAGTGTGTATGGGCTGCGGTATCACTTAACATCAGGAGAGCCTCCTGCCCGTTTGCCCCTTGTTCTATAGAAAAAAAGACCCCTGTATTTGTAGGCTATAGCTTTTTCAGCCGCAACAGCTCTGTTGTTGAATTTTTGATGTAACTGGATCAATTTACTGGACTGATGCTTACAAAGGCTTTTTTTTAATATTAAAACCCTTGCGAAATCGGGATTTTCTCCTGTCTAGGTAATACAAACCTCACCTAACACATTGTTACCGTGTGCTATTAATTATTAACTAACACTAAACACATGCCTTTTAAATTGTGTTCAAAACTATTAAAAAGTAGATCCATATACTACCCAGCGCTCTCTATCTGTAAGAGGATAATATCAATAACTACTGAACTTTTCTCATCAATTGGATCGTGCAATTCCTGAGAAAAGTTTAGGAGTCTAATTACTTATTACTTTATATTAATATTCGTACCCTCGGCAAATCTCTAGAATATACAAAGTTGTTCAGGTAAAACCTGCAGCTGAGTTTCATCATCGGACGTCGAGGCAGAATACCAAATTCCACCCGTATCACCTCGACGTTCGCCGTTCCACAACTGCGCGTTTTTCAAGGCATTTTTTGCCACTACTATGAGGGACCTGCCCAATGAAGTATTTCCGAACCAATTCGACTTAGGGTCCTTTAATAAAAGAGCGTACCAATTCTTAAAAGGCCGGCAACGCACTCGCGAGCCTCTCTCTCATTGAGTGTCCATGGTATCACTTAAAATCTGGTCATATAGTGGTATGGAAATAAAGGACGGCAACGCACTCGCGAGCCTCTCTGGCATTGAGTGTCCATGGTTCTTATCACTTAAAATCTGGTAATATAATTATATGGAAGTAAAGGCCGGCAACGCACTCGCGAGCCTCTCTGGCATTGAGTGTCCATGGTATCACTTAAAATCTGGTAATTGTATGGAAATAAAGGCCGGCAACGCATTTATGCCGGTCATTAATATATGAAAATAATGCACAGACATTTTTAATTGTCCGTTGAGTGAACTGACTGGTTATGCAGTTCCTATACTACAAAAATAGTTAGTGTAAATATTTGTATCTATAACTGTTTAATATTGTGTATTTCTATGTGTGTATTGTTCTTGTATGTAATATAAATAAGTTACCGCATTAGAGTAATCAGTATTATAGTATTTGTTAAATACACCAGATACACCAATAAATCATATTCAATTTCAGGAATGTAGGCAACAACGTGTTTCCCAGCCTACCAGCCAGTGGTCTGCAGAAACTACTCCACTTGAAGGCCCACAATAATCCAAATTTACGCCATTTCCACCCTCCAGAACTCTTCCCCAGGATACAAGTAAAGTACACGCTCTTCTGTCATTTTAGATAGAGAGAGATTAGCTCTCGCTGGGGTTAGGGAAAATGCTAAACGAGAAAATCAAAAAACGAGAACAAGTTTACTTAATAATACCACTAGATGGAGCCAGTCTGTTCTCTACCTACTTGGTAAGATTCAGAGTCGAGACAACATACTGGACGGCAAGCAGAAGAGAAGGAAACTAGAAAAATTACAGATCTCTTACCTATCATTTAGAGCAGGCCACAGACGGACGTCAAAGAATCTTCGGCTTGGTCAAAGCACTAAGTCATTGTTCAAAAAGATCCAAAATTCACGCTTTGATGATCTCCAACCGTCAAAAGGCACTATGAGAAGACCAAATGAGTCAAATCAAATCAAAATTCGTTTATTCAGTTTAGATGCGTCTTAGGGCATGCTTATGAATGTCAAAAACGTTTACAAAATTTGTTTTACACTCCCTCTACATTACAATTATTCAAAGTAAAATGTCATAATCCAAAAAAGAAATAAAAAACAGTATTGGATTTTGATATACGGGAGTGATACTTAAGTCTGGACTTAGGGTTTAAAATGACAGCCTTAAGCTGAGCTTAATCCAGAATTCTTATCGGATACTTCATTTTTATAAAATTAATTACTAGTTATAAATATTATATATTGAAACTAATCAAGTAATCAAAATCATATCAGGTATTCCAACTAAGGTAAAAGTTTCATCAAAATCAGTTTAATCGTTTATGATATCGCTTTCTGGAGAGTATACGTATAAGTTATTCGAAGTTAGTTTTAGCCCACTTGGGAGGTCATCAATAAATACAAAATCAGTGGCTCTTTAACCTTTTAGATCTGGGCCTCAGATTTCTGTATCTGCTCCATAATCAATTGTCAATCGAATAGACAAGTAAGTGATCGGATATATGATACATACCATCGACTTGGATCTAAGGCCAGTCGATTTCCTCACGATTTTTCCTTCATCTTTCGAGCGAATGTTAAATGCGCACCCATCCGTCTGTGATTCTGATTTTCCCTATTTTTCCCTGTTTCCCCTTTTCATCAATGGACTAGAAAGTCCATTGGTGAACAATACCAACAGGGGAAGCCTTTCTGTACAAATAGTTTATATAAATATATATATTAACGTTCCAAACTCTAGACACTGGTCCTCTCCTACGCTTACCACTGCTGCGAGTTCCTTCCACTTATGGAGGAGACGGGAAGTGGCGAGGAATGGGAGAGAGAAGGTTTCAGTGATCTGGTGCTGCTTCCCCCAGCGCATGTGGACTTAGCAGCCTGGGCGAACGCCACTGATATATGGCCGCATTATTGTAAGTATTTTACAATGTATATTTATTAAAATAAATTCACAGTCGTACACAGAGTCGTCTGATTAACTTTTGATTGAGGGTCTCGCCACGAATATTGGCGGTTCGAGGCAGTACCAGAGGTAGCCAACCCTACCTCGCATACTATCAATCAAATCAAATAATAATAATTTATCTATTGCAAGAATATGGTACAAAATGTTAAGATGGTACAATCGTAAATTGTTCGCATATTCTGCCACATACAGTGGCGCGCAAATTTATCTTAATTTACATTTTACATTATTAGTTCAAATCAACAATTCACAAATCATTTATTCCAATTAGACCACCTATAATGCCACTTTTAAAGGTAACATAAACTATAAAAATAAATAAAATAAAATACGTTTATTATGCAATACAGATATCACTTATTCCACGTCATTAAATTTGAACCTGTATCCCTACTCATCGATAATTAAAGATGATTCTAGTTACCTCTTCCAAAAGGTAGTTTTGGGCAAGAAACTCCACACTTACTCTTTTAAAATAATATTTACAATATTTGTATACATTAACTAAATAATTATATGTGAAGACAATGTACGCCCAACTTCAAAATTGTACAGCGAAGCAGGGCTCCTAACTGTAAGACAACTTTATTTAATGGCAATATGCAGGCTTTTTTGAAAACAAACACCCCCCACACCAAATCTAACCAAACGCAAACCTTTATATAAGCATCCTAAAAAACGCACTTTTTTCGCTCAACGCTTTTTCTCCTTCCGTGGTCCATTCATCTTTAACCACCTTATTAAAAATAAAATTATTACTAACATTTCAAAAATCACACTTCATACTTTCACTAAAAAACTCAAAAAAGAAAACATTCTTATCGTAAAAAAATAGAATAGGTATAAATTTGTTAAGTAAAATTAATTAATTAAATAACGTTTAGATGTAAAAGGAAGAGACTGGCTGCCCACAACACAGGGAATCCTAGTGTGGGGGCCAGAGCACTCTACTTTATAGAAACAATTATTGTATTTTGTGTCTAATAAAGTTATTTCTTTCTTTCTTTCTTTCTTTCTTTCTTTCTTTAGGATAAAATTACTATACAGGTCTATTATTGTATTGTTAGTATACATGTTCCCCACATATTAATAATTATCGAAACCGTAGAATATTATACATTAAAGAATAATAAAAAAACAATAAAACAATGTGTGAGACTACCATAAAATAATGCGTTTGTAGTATTATATATAACAAAAAATAACAAAAATATGTAAAATTAGATCAGCAAACAATTGATTTTGTCTATGATTGTCCTGTGGATCAGGACCAGCATTCCATTTTAATTTCCTGGATGTTTAGTTTCTCTCTACCACAAACTGGACGTGACATAATACCTATGTTAACAAATATTGCAGTAAACGCAACAGGCGAACGTGGTTCTCGTCTACCAGCAGCTGGGACCTGGAGTGGAGTTGAGGTTCGTTCAGCTGGAAGACAAGTTCGCTGCTTACCACTACCAGGTATTTAGAACATTCTTCATAGTTTGGAACTCAAGGTACTTAGATCGAATTACCAAGAGTTCAAAGTAAAAGCTGGATCTGAATTTACAACTTCCTTGCAAATAAACGACGTATTATTAAACACAAAAAACTAAAGTTAAGTAAACCCCCTCAAGTTATCTGAAGCTGAAAAAAAAAACGCTTTAGTTTTTCTAACACTTATAAATTGTAATATAGGCATAACATTCTCCTTTCCGATAATGTCCATTAGGTCGACTACACTTATATTCTTTCTTAGATTTACGAACCATCCCCACATCGCAGCGTCGCATCCCCACTACCACAAATTTATGTTAGTTAAAGGCTCATGTTTAAAACGGTTAAAGACAACGTCCTGTCCTTCAAGCGATTGACCCTGCGATGGCCCAAACCGAGGTTTGAGTCTTACTGAAGACGTCCTTGCGCTAGTCGCGGTAATTCAGGCCGAGCTAATCTGTAAAGGCCTAAAGGGCCTAAAGGTCAAGAGGTCAAATTTCATTACAAAAATAGTGCGTGCGTACACATGTCCGAAGTGAAACTTCTTTGTAAATTAATTATTGCTAAGGTAAGAGCCCCAATAGATGGTCATGTACCAGTATATGATCATTCCATGTATTTGTGTATCTATATACACACTCAAATCAAATCAAAATTTATTTATTCAGTTTAGATGCGACTTAGGGCATGCTCATGAATGTCAAAAACGTTTACAAAATTCGCGAAAGAGCAAAACTACGCCATCCGTTCGTAAAACTACCAAGAGGTCTTGTTCTGAGAAGAACGGGCAAGAAACTCAACAAGTTTTATCCTCCCTTTACATACAATAATTCAAAAGAAAATGTCATAAACCACAACGTCATTTAAGTTACATAAGTAAAAATAAAATAAAATCTGTCACTGTTTACACACTGTATACGTGCTAATGATAATATAAATAAAAAACAATTCTACACAAGAGAAGAAGAATTTCCATCTAAAGTAATTTGTAACTATTAAACGAATACATCAAACAATAGCGTGTATTTTTTATCGATCTCCCTTTCTCACTCTCTCTCAATCGCACTCTCCCTTTTCTTCGACAAAAACGCTGCACATGTTTGTGACGTTCCGTAAAATTTTTACCCTCGTCTAAAGAAGCTTCTCCTCAAAAAGCAGTTGACAGCTACCTTCAATCTGTTTCATTTATTTGAACCTACCACCACCGAACTTAACAATCGATTAAACTTTACCAGGACCATTCCTTCCTTGCGTGGACCTATTTGACTGGTGGACACTTCGGTGCGGTGTATGGGCCGTGTTCCTACTCGCGTTGTTGGGGAACGGTACCGTGGTATTCGTCTTGGTGTTCAGCAGAAGCCGTATAGATGTACCCAGGTTCTTGGTGACGAATCTGGCTGCCGCTGACTTCTTTATGGGAATCTATTTGGGTAAATAGTTTAATGTGAATGTTTTTCTTTGATTTGAAAACTCTTGCAGTGTTCTGTAATATTATTGTAGTCTGCAAACCTTGAAAAAATACATTTGTGCTTCAAATAACATCTCCAGCTACATCCTCTTTAGGTCTTGGCCTCAGATTTTGGAATCTGTTTCATGATCATTTTTAAATCTAATACGGAAGTAGGTCATCAGCCTCCAGTGCCTGATACGTCGTCGACTTTTTGAGTCTAAGACATGTCGGTTTCCTCACGATGTTTTCCTTCACCGTTCGAGCAAATGTTAAATACGCACATAGAAAGAAACTCCATTGGTGCATACCCGGGGATCGAACCTACTACCTCAGGGATGAGAGTCGCACGCTGAAGCCACTAGGCCAACACTGCTTTAATAACGAATACTTTATATAATAGTATTTTTGGGCGCATGCCATAGCAAAGAAGCAATTAAAACTATTTAAAATAACTTTATTCATATAGGTAGCCAAGTAAATGTATGAAAGTCAACAGAAAGAATATTAAATCGATTCTAAATATACAAATATACCAATTCGACTTAGGGTCTTTCAAGAAAAAAGCGTACCAATTCTTAAAAGGCCGGCAACGCACTCGCGAGCCCTCTGGCATTGAGAGTGTCCGTGGGCGGCGGTATCACTTAACATCAGGTGAGCCTCCTGCCCGTTTGCCCCCTGTTGTATGAAAAAAAACATTTGCTGCCATTTCGCAAGTCAAGGGGTTAGAGCTGACGAGAACTGGCAAGAATCTCTCTGCCACTCTTTTTATACGCCAAGTTTTGAGTCATACAAATACTTTAAATTGGAGCAAATCACTCACAAGCATTAGGATCATTTAAATATTCGTTAAATTTATAAGGAGCTGTATTGATTAATTTACATTTCACGAAAGTTTTGAATTTATTTATTTATTTACACTTCGTTGCAAAGAAGCACAAATAACACAATACATAAAAATTACAAGGGATGCAACGGGCGGCCTTATCGCTAACAAGCGATCTCTTCCAGGCAACCCTAGTAAGAAAAGAAAGCAATATATAAAAATGATAAGTGCAAGAAGTGCATAACCAGAAGTTATATAAAAAAATATATTTATATTAATCTATAGAATCTTAATCTAGAGAAAAAAAAAATAAAAAAAAAACAGAATATAACTAACTAAAACTAAAAAGCTAATATTAAGGATTCAAGAATAGCTAATAGCGAAAATTTAGTTCAAATCGCTGACTAAGGTAGGTGGGCCCAGTTTCCGCAATTAGACTCGAAATTGGTCCGTTTTGCGTAAAAAAAAAATCGCTGACTAATAAACAAACAAAAAAAATCCATACACGGAATGGTTTATCTTCTGGAGCCTGGTTGGTTGTGTACAATTTAATAATTAATTTATTAATTTAATGGTTAAGGAGACAAATTAGAAAATGGACTCAACGTCATAATATCATTATATGTTTAAACTAATAATATAGGGAATAATAATCTTAATGAGAAATGTGAGGTACAAGAAACAAAATTGGCAATTTTATCTGTTGATGTTTAATACAAGGCTATATGAATAAGACAAAGCTACATAAATCTTTTATATTTAATAAAACAACACCATAAATACTATTTAAACCCATTCACACATACATAATATTATTGTGGTAAGCTGTCACGTGTTTGGAACCACGTGAGACTTGTAAGCAGTTGGTTAGTTTCAAATGAAATATAAACCCATTGTATTAAAAACATATTTATTACAAATATTCTGATGTAACTGAAATATTTTATTTTATTTATTCACACTTCGTTGCAAAAAAACACAAATGACTCAATACATAAAAATTACAAGGGATGCAACGAGCGGCCTTATCGCTAACAATCGATCTTTTCCAGGCAACCCTAGTAAAAAAAAAAATGATGAGTGCAAGAAGTGCATAACCTGACGTTATATACAACAAACAAAAAAAATATATATTTATCTATAGAACCTTACTCTAGAAAAAAAAATATATATATATATATATATTTATTTATTTATGTTAATCTATAGAACCTTAATCTGAGAAAAAAAATAAAAAAAAATAGAATATTAATAACTAACTAAAACTAAAAAGCTAACCTTAAGGATTCCTGAATAGCTAATAGCGATGTAATACAAGAGAAGAGAAGATACAGGAATTAAATAGGTCACGATTAATCAGGGTATGATAAGGTTAGGTAATGTTTATATAAAAAAGTTTTAAAAGACGATAGGGGAGCCAATCGTAATATGTAATTGTGATTCATGCGTCCTTTTCATATTGTGCCTTTTACTGTTTACGTATGTTTTAATTGCTTTGTTTTCTTCAATTCGTTTTATCTAACTATATCTTATATTTTTGCACTTCTTGCGCTCACTATTTTACGCTCATTTAATTTTCTTTTCTCACAGTGGTTGCCTGGAAGAGATCGCTCAAAAGTGACAGTAGCCCTCCTTTTTATTTATTGTAATACTTTTGTGTACTTTTATTAATTAGACATAACATTTATTACTAACAAAACACACAAAATAACAATAATCAAAGATAAAAAAATAAAATAAAAAAAAGAATGAGAGATTTTATCATTATAAAAAAATTAAACAGAATATTTTTTAATATCCCTTCAATTTTCAGGTTTCCTAGCTGTGGTCGACGCTGGTACTTTGGGAGAATTCCGAGCTCATGCCATCGCCTGGCAAATGTCTGGTGGATGCCGCCTCGCTGGATTTTTAGGAGTGCTCTCTTCCGAACTCTCTGTTTACACCCTCGCTGTTATAACCCTCGAAAGAAACTACGCGATCACCCACGCCATGCATTTAAACAAGAGATTATCTCTCAGACACGCTGCTGTTGTTATGGCGGCTGGATGGGCTTTTTCACTGACAGCTGCTTCCTTACCATTGTTAGGCGTGTCGGACTATAGAAAATTCGCTGTCTGCCTTCCCTTTGAGACCAGTACAGCCGTCTCCCTCAGCTACGTGGTCGCTCTATTGGTTATCAACGGAATCGCATTCCTGGTCCTGCTTGGATGCTATCTGAAAATGTACTGCGCGATCCGCGGATCGCAGGCTTGGAACTCAAACGACTCTCGGATCGCAAAACGCATGGCTCTTCTAGTCTTTACGGATTTCTTGTGCTGGTCCCCTATAGCTTTCTTCGCTTTGACTGCTGCTTTTGGAGCTCAATTGGTATCTTTGGAGGAAGCCAAAGTCTTCACTGTATTTGTTCTGCCATTAAATTCTTGCTGCAATCCGTTTTTGTATGCGATCCTGACGAAGCAGTTCAAGAAGGACTGTGCTCTGGTGTGTAAAGCGATAGAAGAGTCACGAGTTACCCGAGGTATAGGACGGTGTAGGCATTCGTCTAACTTCAGTAATAGGCAGACGCCGGCTAACACGAACAGTTTGGCGGAAAGATCGTCCAGGGGACAACACGGGACGACGTGTGCTTGTCGAAGACTGTTGCCAACAAGTGCTCCTGTAGTCAGTGAAACTAATACAAATACTGCTTCTGGAGAAGCGAGCGGTGAGAGGCTCCTACGCTGGCTTCGAGCTTGTGGACGTCGATCTACCACCCCCGCACCTCCTACTCCGCGCCAAGTCCCGACAGCTCCAGCTCGCACTGGTTCAGTGTCTTCATCAGTAGAATTTTCTTCATCCCGTTCAGACTCTTGGCGGACCTACGGCCGTCCCCCTCCCCCACCTCGGAGAGCCGCGTCCTGGCTCGTAGCCAGAAAAACTTCGCAAGACTCCAACCTGTCTTCTTCTCGTAATGATTCATCTGGGTCGAACGCGACGGCATCCACGGGGACTTGGAGGACATCCAGGTCTGGCGGTAGCGCAACGACTACTGGTTCCAGACCTCGACTAACACGACAGCCAGCGATTGTAGCAGATGAGCCCCCAGCTTCACCTGTCGCTTTGCCACCACCACGACTTTTGCATACCATACCATCAGCGGCTGAAACGGAGATTCAGCCAGAAGAGTGTGACTTAAAATAAATTAGCAAAACGTTTATCACAAATTAGTATTAAGAGTTGTGGCCACAGTGAACAAAATATGACCATAGACAATTAGAAAATTACTTAATAACCATGACAAACAACACGAAATACAGTTTGAACTTATTAAAGACTTTATGTGGGAGCCCCCATGTTTTAATTGTAAATAAATATAGTACATAATATAGTGTTTAATAAATTGTTTTGTTACATATATTTATGGATAAAATATAATATGTAGGTACCAAAAATTAGCCGATGTGCGGTTTATAGATCTAATAAAAACCATAAACAATATCGGATATATTTAAAAAGTTACTGTATGTTATTGGATCTGGACATTTCTTGTTTTTATTGAAAATGGAAATTCCCAAAAGAAATATGTATTTTTAAAGATCTTTCCGTATTTTGCCGCCTGTACATCGTTAAAGATTTTGTTTATGTTTGCTGTTTCAAAGTGTAATTAATTGAATTCATTAGTTCATTATTTTTATTTAATATCCCACAGCATTAAACATCATTATCTGATACGAGAGTACAGTCGCCATTGCAGCTCTTGGCTCTATCAAAAAAATAGATGTGTCTTAAACTACCGTCCATTATCGCTGTCGCATGAAGAGCCAACTTTGAAACTACCCTCAAACGTAGATAAGCCAACATGACAAATAATTATGTACAGTATTATTAAGTAAGTGTGTTATAGTAAAATATATGAGTATAGCATTAAATGTATGAAGTGATATTATTTGTAAATTTTGATGTGAATATTTGAAACAGTATTTAACAATGTTATTTAAATTACTATTTACAAACTAGGATTTTATATTGTAGAGTTGTTAATTTTTTAATAAGGTCGCGTTGGTGCGAATTAGCCTTGAAACATAAAGTAAAAATCATTCTTAGGTCACCGAATACACTCTGGCTCGAAGGACCATTAAAATATGAAATAGCACTTGATTCATCCAGGTTATTAAAGATCCTCAGATTAACTTAGTTGAGTCAATGGCGTCGGCTGGTACTGTCTGCTGATTGAACTATAATTATGTTTGAATAATTAATGTTAAATAAAAGAAAGAAAGAAAAGTAAGCTAAATTTAAAACGCTCAACATGAAATTAGAATCAAGATGGGACGTACGTAGTTGGTTTATTAAAAATATTTAGTCTTGCGAGGGTGAGCAACCCAAGTGTTCTCCAAGAACTTGGTTTCTTTTGGGATATGAGCGACGGGGAAGGCCAAGTTCGTTGGCGATACCAAGGGCTGGAATCAGTCTGTTGCATAGATTAACAAAGGGTTGCGCTTACTGAATGCTGTCTTCTATGATCTTGATATCTTTATATGTTTGCATATGGTATACACAGTAACAATGATGTGTATCTTATTTAATTTTTGACATTTGGCATAGTGAGGCATTTTTTTATTCACAAAACATTATGTTTTGTGAATAAAAAAATTCGAATCAAAAGCGTGGACCGTGTGCATAATGTTCTAATGACAAGATAAATTTACGATATCGTACCTAAGGCATTGTTTTTTTTAATATAATAATTTATTTGTTAGAATACATTTTCTATTTATTAATAGATATTATTTAGTACGTAAAATGTATGAATGACTGGTTTTACAGTAAAATTAAAGTATTAAAAAGTCTTTGCTTTTATTTGCCATCCAGTATGTAAGTATATGTCTGTTTTCTTAATGATGATTGATGGCCAAGAGATTTAATTTCTTTTTTAGAATTGGGGAGCTAACGAGCCCACGCAACACCTTAAAAAAAGGCTATCATTAAGGAAGCCTAAGAATACCCTTTCTAGGGGGTGACTGGCTGGCTTATGAGGCTACTCTTTCTTTAAGTGCGCTCTACACTCGCGGCGCGAAGGGCCGCGAAAGCCGCGAAACGCGAGTGTAGATGGTTTCGCGCGTTCGCGTTTTCGCTTCGCGCCGTTCCCCGTTCGTTGTCGGTTTTTTGTCCCGCGACAAAGGTTCGCGCTTGGTTCACAGCGCGCGAACGCGAATACAATCCACACTCGCAGTTTGTCGCAGTAGCTGAGAAGACGTCTCCACAAGTAGTTGTGCATTATTTATTGCGTACTGTACTTAGCAACTTTCTTTTTTTAAAATGAGTACTACGTGGAATAATGAACTTGAATTAAAATTTATTGAGTGTTTTTAAAAACCCCAACCAATACTTTGGCAGTCCAAACACAAGGACCATAAAAATAAGACCCACGATGCCTGGACGCGGATAAGTGATATTTTGGATATACCTGTGGGTGAATTGAAAAAAAGAGGATTCACTTATGTCCAGTTATAAACTTTGAAAGTGGTTTCCTCACGATATTTTCCTTCACCCTACGAGTGTTAACTGCACACATACAATGTTGATTGGTGCACAGCTGGGGTTCGAACCCATGACCTCATTGATGAAAATCCCCCGCTGAAGTACCAGTTTCACACTCCCCTAATATTGTATATTTGAGGGTCAAATGAGATGAGCATTGCTAGTCTGTAACTTCCGATTGCAATTCTAACGTTTTCATATGTAATTTGTTGTATATAACGTTATTTCGAAATTGTAATCGCTATTGGTTATTAAAGAATAAAAGTTGCCTCTTGGAAGTTAAGAAAAATGGAATAAATGATTAAAAACAAACAGTTTATAAAAGATTCATACTATCAAAGAAAATGCGATTTAATTAACGTTAAGTACGTTCAACAAGCGATGAATTCCATAAAAGTATAATTTATATCTTGATTAACAATTTTTATTATCAATTTTTAATTAACAACTTTAATTCTTTTGGTTTCGAAGTTTGAAGTTATACTTCTTTTGGCGCGATGGAGAAAAAATGATGAGAGTGAATTTTTACGAGGCGCGCGCACACCGACACCTAAATTTAACAGCATGAAGTTAGTTAATAATAATAATAATAATATATTTATTTTATTTCTCACAAAAACATATACAATAATTGTCATTTTTCTTTGGAGCAACTGCTAGTGCTTAAGTGAGACTGATGCCTGTTAAAGGTTGTGCACCTGTGTTACAGGTCATCAGGCCTCCACCACTTCGGATCGACAAAATGATTATATGTAAAGAATAGACAATTATATTAATTATAAGGAAACCACATGGTGTATGTGTATGTGTATGTGTGTGTGTTTGTGTATGTGTGGGTTTGTGTATGTGTGTGTTTGTGTATGTGTGTGTATGCGTATGTGTGTGTTCTGAATAATTGACGTAAAAATATTGCACAACTACACTCCAAATAATTATGAAATAAAATTTACATAAAATTTGTGTCAAACTTTATGCTCAACTATTTAGTTATGATAAGCATTTTCTCGGTAACCTCATAGTTTAAGTCCAATAGCCACAGTGTAACCGTCTTCTTGCACTCATTTTTTGTTAGGGGATATATGGAGAGAGAAGTGTTGACCTTGTTATATAAGTAATCACCCAAAAAACAGAAGAATTTTTGAGCAAAGCTTGTGCGAAAGGGTTTTGTATGGCACAGTGCATTTTTTCTACGCTTATTATCATTGAGGTGTGGGTCATATTTGAGAAGTGAGTGTTTGCGTAGTATTGTGGCAAGAATGAAGATTTGACGAACAGTGAGAACCTTCCAATGTTTGTAAGTCTCTGCCGTGGGATACATGAACGGAAGGAAAGCGCTTACCTTGAGAATAGCTCTTTGAGCTCTTTCTACCTTCAGAAGTTGTGTTTTTGCGGAGCCACCCCATGAAGATATACAATAGCCCAGAATGGATTGACATAGTGATAAGTAGACGGTTTTTATTAAAGTGTGATTAGCCATGTGCCTCAAAATTTTGAATATATAAATCAATTTTCTAATTCTACCGGTCAATAGATCAATATGAGCTTGAAAATTCAGGTTGCTATCTAGCATGACACCTAAGTATTTCAAGGTACTTGTGGAGGTAAGTTTTGGACATCCGCATTGCACTTTGGTTAAACATGATCCAGCATGTGACACAAGTTCAAGATTAGAAGGAATTTTACGCTTCGTAATTTCGAAGGTTATGAATTTGGTTTTATCAGAGTTAAGGGCCAGAGAACTTCTAAATAGCTAATCAGAAACTAAATTCAAACCTATCTGAGCATGTTGAAAGGCCACAGACCAATCCTGACCATGGAACAACAAGGCTGCGTCATCAGCAAAGGCTACAATTTTTCCATTTCTAAGGTCCATCCCACACAAATCATTTATATAAATAACTAAGTTCTAGGTGGTATGAAAATTGATAACTATGTTCAAGTTGTATATTCTAGTATTTTTATATGTAGAACACGTGTTTCTTTACGAAACACGTTTTCTACTTACGAAACTTTCGTAAGGGTACAAGTAAACAGTGTGAATAAATAAATATTATTTTGGTGTTTTTATTAAATCAATTACATACATATACGGCGGTGATACTAATAATTTATTATTCATTAGTATGTTTAGTATGAATATTAGTGATAAAACTGATTTGAATAAACTGTTTTGAGTGCATTTATAGATTTGAGGTTAATTGTCGGTATGTATAATTTATTTACATCGTTAATTAAACATTATTACATTATTATCTAAAAAATTTTTTTTTTATTTAAATAAAATCTTTTTGATTAATTTTAACATTTATCGTTAATCACTACTGCATTTTAGTAATTTTTTTTCATACGCCAAAGAAGTATAACTTCTAACGCGTGTACATAAGTACACACACTCTTTTTTTTACTCGCTTTCCCGAATTAAAAAAATCACGAGTTTTGTACTTTATTTATATTTGATTAATGAAAAATCTTCATTATTTTTTCTAATGTTTATTAATAAATTGAATTACAAAAGTTCCTTAAACCTATTCCACATTTATTGATAAATATAACATATTGCATTGTAGTCATTAGCCATCTCCACTTCTCAATTTTTTTTTCTTTCAGCCATTTTAACTTTAGTTTTGAACAAATGAATAGTAGTACCCAGTGATGCCAACTCCGAAAGAATATTCCCCAATCAAGAGATAGAAATATATCTAAATATCGACTTGGTTTAATAGGTATCTTTAAATATACATCAAAAATATATTAAAGTATAAAATATCCACGTTGGAGAAATTTTTTTAATATCCGTTGAGCTCTAGGCTTAATATAAGTGAATCATGCGTAAAAAAGTATATAAGTTAGTTAATTGTATACTTTGTTTGTTTGTTCACTTTTGTAAATCTTTTTGTTTATAATTTATCATGTATTCCATCTGTGGCTATGTTCTCGGTGTATTTTTTTGATATTATATGTAGTTTGTGTTAGCTGTAGGAGTACAAAATAAATAAATAAATAAAGTAACCGTTATAACTCCCCGGGATATTCCCCCAAAACTTGGGAAGAAATCACCAAAAGCATCACTGATTCAAACGTCGGAATTAACTGCCAAACAAGATGGCGGATTATGATCAGCTGTTTGCTACAAAATGGTTGCTAGTTTTTGTGATTTCAAATGTTTAAGACAATTATTATAATTATATAACGTTTTAAACATTAAGATATAATAATTTATTCGGCCATAACTAAAAAAATATTATTTTTATTGACGAAAGCCACAAAGATATTGCGACTGCATTACAAAATACTAGCGCAACTCCTTGAGAGATATTTGACTGGCTAAGTATTTTTTAAACGGCACGTTTAAGCAGATACCAATACAGCATCTTCGCATCTACTTATGTGCAATAAACGCTTTATAAAGGAATTGAAGCAACCGATAAAAATATGCTATGAGCCGAAAAGAAAGGCAGTCCGTGCAGCGGCCACGTATAAATACACCAATCTAAAACTCGCATACAATAGTGACATCTATGTGGGTTCACTTTGATCGCTGGGTTCGTGATCCTCTATCTCATCTGGTTCATGGATGATGTCTCGACGTCTACGCGTTCTCCTGTTGCGAAATTCTGTGAACTGCCTTCCGAGTGTTTCATCTAGGATATCCGGTTTTCGACGTCGCTCTTCAATGCTGGGGATTGATATGTTGGAAGCTGTCATTGGGATCTGCTCGTCCTCTTTGTCCTCATCAACTTCCTGGAAATGAATAGCAGCAGTTAGTTGTGTTGCTCCAGTGATTTGAGTGTGTGAATTATCACCGCGGTCGTCGCATAGGCTCGAAGCCTGGCGTTAAAGTACATAAATAGTATTATATATATTTTCATTTAAACTGATGATATATGTTTTGTCACTTTTATTGATAATTAACTTGATACGTCAGTAATAAAGACAAAACATTCAGTACACAAAACAGAACATTTTTGATGCTCTGTGTTGTTTAAATACAAGCAATATGTACTGGCCGAATTAAAACATATTCGGTAGAGTCAACACTAAAAGAAAACATTTATAATGAAATACGAACAAAAATCCACAGATGTATCAACGCTTTTTTTAACTATAAAATTCAAAATCATTTGCAACCAACGCCATGTGTTTATATAATTCTCAAAACGTTCAAGGCTAACATTACTATCAATATTCTTAATATAATGGTTAATAATATCTTATTACCAGCTTCAAATCAAATCAAAATTCATTTATTCAATTTAGACGCGTCTTAAGGCATGCTTATGAATGTCAAAAAAGTTTACAAAATTCGCGAAAGAGCAAAACTACGCCAGTACTAAGTTTAAAATAATGTTAAAAATCTAATATGTATTGCAACTTGTCTATTTGAGAACGTCTCTTCTGCGCAATAAAAAATTAAATTAGATATGTACGTAAAATAATCCAACAGAACAAAGCAATTAAAAAACATTTAGACAGTCAAAATAAGGTAAAAAAGGATATGATAATTTCTGTTACATCAGTATAACAGTTTGGCTAGGTTATTTTGAAAGAATCTCACGTATGGCCTAGTGGCTAGGATACCTAGCTTTCACCCAGGAGGCTTGGGTTCTATTGCCGCTACAGGAAATACTTTGACGCTCATGACGGAGATCAAGGGAAACTGTTACCGCGCCTCCCATCCATAGGAAACTGATGCGGCGATGTGGCTGGGGAGTGTCCATTGCACCATACGGACTGAACCCCACACTCCCCGCGTCATTTTTCCTTCAAGGATCCTTCAAGAAAACAGCGTAACACTTAAAAGGCCGGCAACAGAGTGGCGAGTGTCCATAGGCACTTATCATTTGATCAGGTGAGTCTCCTGCTCGATGTCTCTTGATGCCAGCCATGAGAACAACCTCATGATTAACAGCCTCACCTTAATTTCAGCAAATGTAACAGGCATAGTACGATGTCTCTGTCGTGGCTCGGTGCGTTTGCGTCGTCTTCCGCGTGTAAGAGCTGATGCTGCAGCAGGGTAAACGGCCTCCATACTCCTACAAAATCGTTGGATTTGTTAAATATGAGCCTTTGAGTTACGCCAATTAAGTTATTAGATCACCAGGATTCTTGAATATCATTCGCAAACATGCTACCTGAATGTTTGAAGGATTTATTTTTAATTAACAATATTAATAAACATAATTGTACTAATATAAGAGCAGTGTTGGTCTAGTGGCTTCAGCGTGCGGCTCTCACACCTGAGGTCGTAAGTTCGATCCCGGGCTGTGCACAATGGTCTTTCTTTCTATGTGCGCATTTAACATTTGCTCGAACGGTGAAGGAAAACATCGTGAGGAAACCGACATGTCTTAGACCCAACAAGTCGACGACGTGTGGCAGGCACTTGAGGCTGATCACCTACTTGCCTATTAGATTTAAAAATGATCATGAAACAGATTCAGAAATCTGAGGCCAACACCTAAAGAGGTTATAGCGCCAATGACTTTTTTTTTAATTGTACTAATAATAATTTTAGATTAAAGTTGGTGCCTTGTAGTACTGGTGACCCAAGAGCTGGTGTTTTCCTGGCTCAACGAAGATCGCAACACAGCGAGGAAATGCTGCCAGCGTCAAAGGTGCACTATGATAGGGACCAATCTTTTTTTTTAGTGTTTCATTAAACCATTTTCTATTATTATTATTAGTAAGAAAACTTATGTAACAGTGTTAGCCTTATCCAAGCGTGCTACTCTCTATCTATTAGATTGACAAATAATCATGAAACAGATACAGAAATCTGAGGCCCAGACCTCAAAAGGATGTAGTGCCATTATTTTTTTCCTTATGCAGAAAATCTACGCCTTGAAAATGTAATTAACATAATAGATAAAGCATGTACTCATTAGTTTTTTCGTATTATATGTGATTTATCAAGTGAATTACTGTTTCTTTGTTAAAGAAAAACTACAACCGAAAATGAGCCATAACTAAAAACATTTAAGATTTAAAACATATTGAGCAATGCTATTTTTATCTACAACGCTTAAACATGTAGGGAATCAATACTTACATCTATTTTGGTACACTTTCCACAGCAATTACACACTAGAACACAGATACACACACGTGTTAATCACAATGGCCCCTCATTATGACATAATGCAACACGCGAAGCGACCGACCCATTTATGCAAATCAAGCAAACTGAGTAATCACTTTTTTTCAGCGAGAAATTTGTTTGGCTTACAATGGCGTTCTGCCAAGTTCCCTCACGGCCGAATTTATAAACAAACTCGAATCGTGTGTAAACAAAATTCTATAAATGCGGATAGAACATGATGTCACATTAACTTAATCGTAGAAAGTCTGTACAAAATATTATTAATAAAAGTACGAGCAAATACTGTACATTTGAGAGGTAGCTAACCAGGACTGGATTTCAGTTAGATTAGGGCTCATGCCTGCCATCGTAATCTGAATCATGTTAATAGTGCAAATAACGTAGGGACGTGATTAAAAAGTGTTGTATTTATAGACTCTAAGTATATAAAATATCTTTGTTCTTTTAACTGAACGAGGCAAGGCTTGTACATTTCAGAAGAAAGAAGAAAAAGAAAAGAAATTCTTAAAAGGCCGACAACGCACTCGCGAGCCCTCTAGCAACGAGAGTGTCCATGGGCGGCGGTATCACTTTACATCAGGTGAGCGTCCTGCCCGTTTGCCC
This sequence comes from Pieris mannii, assembly GCA_028984075.1. Taxonomy (NCBI): domain Eukaryota; kingdom Metazoa; phylum Arthropoda; class Insecta; order Lepidoptera; family Pieridae; genus Pieris; species Pieris mannii. Next base: position 5,841,311 of record CM054798.1, on the reverse strand, counting down.
CCTGTTCTATAAAAAAAAGAAGAAAAAAAGAAGAAGCCACCCAGGACTGGATTTCAGTTAGGTTAGGGCTCATGTCGGGACCTAATGCTGGTGATAGTGATTACATTTTTTTATTTTTAGAGACTTTTAAAATCAAAAAAAGCCTTGAGTTTTTTGCCTGTGCTAGCCCAGGCTGTACATTTTGTTGACTCGGGTTTTTTAGTTCTATAAGCCTGGTACGCAGGCACTCTCTTCGTCGTTAACACAGCATTATATATTTACTAAAATTTGCTTTATTTTTTTTATACGATCCATCAAACACGTTCTAAACATTTATAGGTGACTTAACATAAGAAAGATTTTTTTTTATTATAAGTACATATTAAAAAGAAAGTGCACTAGCCCCCAGACTAGGCTCTTCCACTGCACATATCAACCGTAACTGACATAATAATTTTAACATAACACTTACATTTTATTAAACTACTGTTGCACAAGAATATTTTCCATTTCATTATAAGAAGGTTTAAATGTTGAACATTGTTTGTGAATGTATAAAGTTTTTAATCGATAGTTGATACATGATTATAAAAATAAAGATGAATTCATTATACGCATAAAATTCAAATTAAAAATCATTTATATAGGTAATACAATTTACACTTATGAACGTCAAAAAATAAATATATATTAAATGCTTGTAATTTTACATTTACTGCCAGTTCCCAAATCGAGGGTGTAGCACAGAAGAAAACTCACAATAAACTCTCCGCATTCTTTTTAATCGCCAAGTTTTTTTTTATACAACGTTTGTAAGGAGCTGCAATCATAACATTCCACATAGCATCTTAAGTAATAAATCAATAAAATAAATTAAACACAAAGATTTATCTTAGATTTTCAAAGATCATCAGCAGGAGGCATGGTGAAATAGGAGCACGCAATTACATTCTAGTGGGAAGGGAGAACTAAAGATATAGCCAAAGATTGAAAAAGCAACCAAAATTATTCAATACATTAAACTAAGTAATATCTTATTCGGTTGTTTTGTGTGATGGTGTAAAAGTGAGTACACACACACTGTGGGGTGTGCTCATGGTGCAGCTGATTCAGCTCTATAGATATTATTAAAACATATTTTAAGACTCTACGATAGCAAGCAAGACAAGGCTTAAATATATTATACGCTCTTTTTGTTCTAGTAAAAAGCCTGAAAACTTTTTCCTACAAAATCTGAAAATATTACAGACAATTCACGACCCAAAATTGTCTACGTTTATTTCATCTATGGACCCCAAAACGAGCTGATTCTCCAGGTTGTATTTCGATGCGATATCACCATTTCACCTTGGCTTTTTAAAACTGTGTTTTTTAGACAGGCCTTGCGTACCTCAAGTATTAGAATCTGGTGCAATTCCGGCCACTTCCGAAACATGGGTTCAAGAGATGATCGTAAGAATCCCTAAAAGGCAAGTAGTGTACTTGCAACCTCGTGTTTCAGATTTCTATCTTAGGCCTTTAAGTTACCCATTTTCCTCCTAACCCATTAAAAAGCTATCTGAATTTTAATGACGGTTATTTAATTAATCTTTGACTATATTTTAATTAGATTATCATGATTCATGTGCACTTTTTACTTTTTGTTTTTTTTTATGTATCCTTTATCAGTTTACTTTATTGTTATTTCTTTTTGTTTCTGTTAAGTATGTTTTTTTCCTTCTTATTGTATTTGTATTATGTATTTTTGCACTTCTTGCCTACCTTATGTAATTTACTCACAGTGGTTGTCTGGAAGAAATCGCTCGACAGCGATAAGGCCGCCAGTTGCTTTTCATTAAATTATGTTTAATTTTTTTTTTCCTTTTATGTAATGCAACGAAGTGTTTATAAATAAATAAAAATAAATATATTATGTAGAATTATTAAAATAGCATAAATGTGTGAATGACACTATAAGGATTCTTAGGTCTTGATGGATTAAATGAAGCCCTTGAAAGTTAAATCTAGATGTCACCGCCAATGTGTTGAATTCAGCATTTTAACAAGTTTCATAAAAAATTGGTAATACTATAAGTAATGTATCATTAAAATACCCAGCATCAGAGTAATTCAGTGGTTATTATTAATGAGTTCCAAATGTTAGAAAATAAATACCCGGCATCCAAGTTTTCTACTGCAACTAAGAATAAGACATAACCGTCGACAGTCGATCATTCCTTTCGAAGCTAAAATTACTCCTTTTGCGATAACGTTAAAAAATTATCTATATTCAAACATAATTACCGTAACATGCTGCAAATGTAACATACATTGTATAATATCTAAATTTAGTATGTACTGTGTAGTAGTATACTACTTTAGTCATTAGATAAATACATTTTTGTAAACAACATTTCCATTTATAGATATATAGCATATGCAGCTGTATAGTATAGAATCCAGCCAAAATTGTGTCGTGTCTATAAATACTTACATTAAATGGATTTACGCGCATGAGTTTCGACATAACTATGATTTTAAATTAAACATAATAGTGATTATCAAACGTTTTGAAGCGGTTAACTTGTACTTCCTAAAAAAAATTACAGATTATATCATGTTTATTAATTTTAAACATAATGTGATATAATTAGTTTTTTCTTAACATGAGAAACCTAATATTAATTCAAAACATATAACATAATACGTAAAAATATACCTAATAACTAACCTTAAAATTTAATTATTAAAAAATATTATTAAAAGGAGTCCCTAGCAAGGTTCAAATTTTAAACTCAATGTCATTGTGTCATCGTTGAATTCCGTCAACGACACACGATACACTTTTTTTGAATAGATGACTATTGACTTAGTTTATAAATGACAGTTGCCATCAACAATATAATAACCAAATAACAATATTTTTACTTTATTTTACGCTATATACTTAATATTTTTCTTTGTGAGTTGTGGTTAATTTAAAGGAGCTTATTTAAAAACATTCACTATGAGTTATATGTTGGGACATTTGCATAATGGCTGGCAAGTCGATCAAGCAATTCTGTCGGAAGAAGATCGTGTTGTGGTAAGCTTAATTTTTAGGCTAACGCGACTTCGTACAAAAATCCGTGAAAAACTTTTTCACGTCTGCAAATACATGAAAATATATATAAATAGTATTGACATTTTATAACCCCTATCATAAACAACCAAAATGTTATTGATTTGCTTAATTAAATCATATATATAGAATTTTATGTTTAGGTGATACGGTTTGGTCATGACTGGGACCCAACCTGCATGAAAATGGATGAAGTGTTATACAGTATTGCAGAAAAAGTAAAGAATTTTGCTGTAATTTACCTTGTAGACATCACAGAAGTCCCTGATTTCAACAAAATGTAAGTATTACTTTCAGACATTGTGAATATGAACTTAAATATATATTTTAGAATAAGAATAACAATGTCATTTACTTCGGCAAGTTACCATATATGAGAAAACCTTGGATAAACTTTCCAATATGGACCGTAAATTTGAAAGCTCAAATTTTTTTGTAGAAAAGTTTATTTTCTTTTTGTTACGCTTTCTTTTGTTTCTCATTAAAAGAAAGCGTAACGAAAAGAAAAGAAACTTTCAAATTGTCTTACAAAACATATATAACATTTATTCTAATTTACAGGTACGAATTGTATGATCCCTGCACAGTGATGTTTTTCTTCAGAAACAAACATATCATGATTGATCTTGGAACTGGTAATAATAACAAAATCAATTGGCCGTTAGAAGATAAGCAAGAAATGATTGATATTATAGAGACAGTATACAGAGGGGCTAGGAAAGGCCGTGGTTTAGTAGTCTCACCAAAGGACTATTCAACAAAATATAGATATTGAGAATTTATTGTATTTATTTTGGATTATATCTTTGACATTTCCAATGTTTGGATGTGAATAGTGGCTTTTGATCTAAGATTTGTATCAAAAGAAATTGCGGTTTTTAGAAAATTCGTTTCAAGAAAATCATAAAGAATATGGAAACAATTTTGGTTTTTATATTAACAACCCTTACTTTCTTAGACTACCTTCATGATTAAATAAAATTAATTTTAATTAAAGGGCTTGTTTACGTATTGTTTGCCCAGTTAAGATAGATTCAGTGCAATAGCTAAGAATCAGTAGAGTATACAATAGTAACGCACTATTTAGATACAATTTTTAAAGACAAAAGACTCCTTAACGCATAGAAATCAATTGGCTTTGGTTGGTTTAGATTGTCTTTCATACTGTTTACATAGCATTACACCTATTGAGACTAATAACGATAACACTTGAGTAATAAATTACTTTTTAAGTTGCTAAAATTATTTATCAACATAGTTATATACAGATACGTCGACGTTATAAACATAGTGTAATGTTTATGGAGCATTTGTATAATCATTTAAAAGAAATTAAATCACTTTCCATAGTAGCTTATCATTTAAAAAATCAAACTATTCGACGAGCGAGTTTGTTTGCCGAAGCCGCGTACAAATTAATTGAAGAAGTCTATTAAGTAATAAGGTGTGCAATTCTGTAATCAATTACCAACTTAAATACACAATATTTTCATGATCTAAGCTGATGGCTAATTAGGCTGCAGCCTAGGGCGCGCTGAAATCGCGTCTTCGCAAGATCCTATGCATCAACACTGCATATTTCAATTAGATCGAGGCAAAACATTAAATGAATTGTGTACTGGATCTATAAGCAGAAGGGAGATTTTAATATCCAAATTAAATGAAGAGTCGTTGGTAATACCACCATTACCAACTGCAGCTGCAAAGATCTTTTTCAGCACTAAGAGTTAAAAGTTACATGCACTCTACTCCGCCAGCAAAAACTTACAGCGCTCTCGCTAATGTACATATAATATGATTTTTTAGAATTATATTTTACTAGTGACCCGCCCCAGCTTCGCACGGGTGCAATGCTGATGATAAGCAGGTTTTTATTATGTATTGTTATTTCCGTCGCTGGAAAGCTCCGATAATATACGCGTTCGATCGCTGCTAAATAAGCTGTAATGGGTTGTAAAAATCTATATTAAATGAACAATGTATTCAAGGTATTTAATTGGTTAAGGATTAATGCTGTTTTGGTTAAAATCGCTTCGAAAATTAGCCATTATTTGTCGTAAAAAGTAAATGACAAAAAAAAGTTATTGTGGGTTATCCATAAGAGATAGACATATACCATCAAGGACTTTTGTGTAGACCTTTTCAATGTGTACATTACTTAGTACATTATTTTGATAAAACTCGTAGGGTTCAGCCTGCGTTTGCAATGTAAGCGGAAAAAATGTAATTATTTACGACATCACATTAGAAACCTCAAAAATAACAGTACTTCTCCACTATTTCATGGATGTTATTATACATATAAACCTTCCTCTTGAATCACTCTATCTATTAAAAAAACCGCATCAAAATCCGTTGCGAAGTTTCAAAGATTAAAGCATACAAAGGGACATAGGGACAGAGAAAGCGACTTTGTTTTATACTATGTAGTGATTATTATAAATATTGAATTTGAAAAAAAAGGGCGCATCCCGATAAATAGCCTAGGGCGGTTAGAACTCTCGATCAGTCTGTGTTCTTGTCTCGAGCCTATTAGACTAAAATTAGGATGGTGACGTCTCATAAAAATACATATATTGTATACATTATACATGTGCCATTTGATTATGACAGCAAATATCTCGCGGAAACTTGCTTTAAAATCAACTAACAATGATTAGGAGTCCTCGGTTTGTAAACAATATTATATTCATAATATGTACTGTTTTATTAATTGTTACCTACGCGTAATCGAACGGGTCGGATAGGAAGGCCTGTCCTACGACCTAAAGCGAATCCTCAACTCGAACCACTGACTGGTCCGATGACCCACCAGGTCAGGAAGTATTAACTCCGTTAGCGGGTTATGACGTCATCAATGTACGTAGCGTACAGGTTTCGCTACAATATTTACATACATACACGTAAAATAATGGCTCCTTAAAAAGTTATATTACATTAGCAAAAACCTTCGATAAGAAAATCGTGATACAATTCAAGATTCTATTATCTTGGATTAAAAATATTCAGTTATTAATTTTGGTTGTAATTCTCTAAAAACTTCTCAACAGATTATTATAAATATTGGTCAATAAATGTAAGATAAATTAAACAAGAAACGCCGTAAAGAATCATTTATTCAGTCTTCAAGAGACAGGTTTGTGGTCACGACTAGCGAATGCTTTGTTAAAATACCTTAAATACCTAAAGGATCATCACACGATGACAACTTAAAATTAAACAGGTTACCTGAGTCCAAACGCCAAATGAGATTCAAGTATCAGCAGGTTTCAAATTCCAACAAATCCAATACATCTCCCAATCTACCTTGCCCCTACAAACATATGTTTTATTCCAAGCTCAATTTTAATGCTAAAGGTCATATAAAAATGTTATAAACCTTTATATAATTGCGAGTTTTGATTGTTAAAATACACATAATAGTATTATTGTTAATAGACATTGGATAGATTTAGAAGCATTAATTGTTAATGTCACTGTCAATTTGAAAAATGTTTTGGCGCGCAATATTCGCTCGAAAACGATGGACACAACATGTAATAGATCAAAGTTCTCTATAAAATTGCGCGCTATAAATTTTTACGCAATTATAACATTAAACCCCTATATTATAAAGGGTTTATAACCATCAAAAACATTAACTAACATTTTTCATACAGACACAGACGCATTGACATGGGAGAGCTCAGAGCTTCACGAAATAGATAAATAGGATTGTAAGTGCCTTTGGGCGAACTACTGGGAACCAATTATTTATTCAAATTTCATTTGGGAAGTGTCCCCATTACACTGTTACATGTCAGAATACTCTTTGTATTTCTATTTACTAGGTTTAACCGTTTGGTGTCCAACCAAGATGTACGACCAACGTTGTATTGTACTTTTTTGCGCCTGATATGTTCATAATACGCCTACGAGGCAATGTAATGTGTAGACCAAAGCAAAACCTATGAAGTTAAATGCTTTCTTTAGCTTGCGGTGTCTACATTCCCTATTTATCTATTACGTGGTAACATTATATTTCCATTACCTTTATAGACTGACCATTGTGCATTGTTAAACGCAATAATGTCGCAATTACAATTCTCGAGTATTTAAAACATCTTGCCTTTTGGTTATGGTGTCATTAACACACCCCCATTTGCATTAAATCCATCAGATAAGAATATTAAAAAAGACACAAATTTAAAAACTAAAACAACTTAAATAACTAAATTAGGAACATTAAATTTTGGCCAATTTTAGTGCAAATAGGTAAAAAGCTCGTACTTCAAAACGTGTACAACTTCACAGACTACGCCAGTTATATAAAATCGTAATCCTTCAAGTATGATTGCCGCCATTTTAACAAGCGACGTTTTGCCTCTCAAATCAAAATAAATTACCAAACAGCGAACTCTAAATTGTTAATACATATATTCATTTTAAATGACGTGGTTTAAATCAAAAGAGCAAGAATTGACCTTGGGAAGGTTGAAAGGATTTCTAGTTTGCTTTGAATTGTCAAAATTCTAAATACTGAATAATTTAAAAATCAAACAGTTGTTGACGTTTTGAACGGTCACGCCATGAGCATTATCTATGGAGCCATTAAAAAACTTCATTTGTAGCAAAGTTTATTTTAGTTGTAACATACAATCTGTAATAATAAGTTTGTTCGATTACAAAAACAGTATCATCGGAACAAAATACACATGACTCGTCATTTCATACTGCATTTTTATGTCCGTTCCTTGAAAGAAGTTCTGTAAGCGATTATAGTATGTTGCCAAATGCCAATCCTAAAGAAAACGATATTTAACAAACAGAACAATGTTTAAAAATTCTTACCAATGATTTCGTATCGTGTGCCCCTTAATTAACGAACATAATTGTCACGGACAATCATTTAGTCACGTCTTTAAAAATAACGACAAATAAACAGCTGATAATAATCCGCCATCTTGTCTGTAAGTTTCGCGGTAAAATTTCGAGCTACGTTTAGCAATTCGATCGGTAAAAATATTTCAAACATTTCCCGCCAATTTCTATTAGTCAATTGTCAAACTTCATTCGAGAACGGACATAATATTACATCGGTTTGTTCACATTTGATAATGGCCCGGTGATGTGAAACCATGACTAGACATCACCAAACACATCTTCTGTTACAACATTTAATAAACTTTAATATCAGAGTCCATTGTAAAAGCGAGGTCACCTTACCTTGTAAAATACAGCTTGTTCTTGTTTGCTTGAAACTAAAACCTTCACGGAAACTAAACGACAGCTTCGAGCTTTTGAATACGTCAATGTCAAGTTTTGACAGCTGAAAGGCACCGAATGTTTTGTCAAAATGTCTTCAGTTACTAATCTATCCGTTGACGTTTGTGACCAACCAGTGATCAATTTTACTTTACATTAAACACAAAAAAGCTATATTTCACAAGTACACGATTATAATGGCAATTTAAAAAGTGGTTGGGTTTCTTTTTTACTTATCTTAAAAATTACATTTATCTTACATTGCCGTATAACCGTAATACCGTCATAGCAGTTAATATCTTAGTAACATAACTGTCAAAACTTATTTTGACAGTTATAAAATTAAAAAAAATCGCATAATCTGTGTAATTTGTGCAGCCCACAAACTAGTGTAAGAAGTTCTTCCCACTGAATTGATAAATGAGGTTATGAGGGTTTTATCATTTATAATATTAGTACTTTTTCTTTATATTTGGGGCATGATTTATTTTTGGGGCACAAGTAATTCTTGGGGTACAATAAATAATGCGATTACCCTTAAAGTATGCAAAGGTCGAGTTTTAGTTAATTAATAAGTTACTTAGATATAACTGACTATAAACGATAATTTAGTTGTTCTGTTCATCATCGTTGGGGGGATTGATGTGCCAATCGTGGGGGGCAGGGGCCCAAATGGAAGCCAAAGAGCGGAACGGGTCATAAGGGCGAGGGGCCTGTTGGGCGAATCCAGGGGGCGGACGCATGGGGGCGCCACCCCAACACCAAGCATTGTTTGCCCCCCATACGGACCCTATATTGTTGTATGTTGGGGTCTCGTCTGGAAATATTATACTCAGTTAAACCAATATATATATTAGTTAATTTTAACTTTTATAATGAAATAAAAAGTCTTACCAAGGAAATCCCTAGTGGACGTGGACGGCGTAAATGGTAACCTCTCAGGTGTTCCTATCGCAGGCCTCCAGGCGAACTCGGGCTCCGGCCTAGGCGGCTCCGGTGCCCCATTGTAGTAGAACAGGGAGTTGTCAGTATTATTCTCTCGCCTGCGGACGTCCGACCCAATGGGGGCAAGCGGGGGCCCCGCGACGACTGAACTCCACGACGCCCCCCAACGGACATTGCCCCTGCTTTCCCCAATCTCCCCTGGTTCAACGTTCTCCTTCACGGTGACAGACCTCGGCGGGGTTGTAGCCCTCTGAGTTCGGCGTTTCTCCTTCCTCACATGTGGGCGAATGTTCTTCCTGACAGTCTCGTCGTTTCGTCTCTCCCGCCGATTGTTAGGGGAGCGTCGGGTAACTTGAACCTTGGGAGGGGATTGCGTCCTTATGGGGCTTATTTTTGGCTCCACTATGGTTTCTTCGGGTGAATCGCGCGCGTCCAACTCTGCATCTGCCGTATAAGCTTCATCGTTTTCCTGCTCATCCACTTGAGTGGATTCGTCAGACGCGCTGGACACCTCTGTCTCTTCTGGTTTCTCTGGCTCCTTTTCAACTACCTCTTCTTTCTTCTCTTTCTCTTCCAGATCCTCACTGGAGCGGGAAGAATCGTCGTCTGTGCGTCTCAGAACTTCCGTGCGCCATCTTTCGAAGGCAATTCTTTCTGCGCGTGGGTCTGTTCTTCTCGTCGGGCGCTTACGCCTCGATGGAGGAGCTCTGGGGGGCGGCGGTTGGGTGACCGTGGTGGTCGCCGCGATTTCTCGAAGATCTAAAGGGGGACGGATAGATGGCGCTCGGGTGGATCTCGCTCTGCGTAAGAGTCTCTCAGAGTCATACACAGCGGTGAATAGGAGAACGGCGAGTATTATAAATGTGAGGGTATTGACAAAGTTTCGAATGGGGGCGTCCCATGGGTGTTTCGGAAACGTGGGGGCACAGCGGGTCAGGAGTTTAACGGGAACCGTGGCCAGTAGGGTGTACTCGACGGGACCTAGGTCGGAAAGAAGCCGAAGCTTCGCGGACTGGCGGGAAAGGGTGTAGTCTGGGGTGAAGGCGAGGTGTATGGGGGCTGTCTGATTGGGGGCGAGGGTTAAGGGGGCGCAGGGGTAGACGCGGAAGCCCCGACCGCGGCATCCTTGGCGGGAAATGTCCCACCCGTGAAGGTGGATGGAAACTCTACCAGTGTTGCGAGCAACTATGCGTCGTCGGACTACCGCGGAACGGGTGCTCGACACGCACTCTTCCACCTGGAAATACGTACCAATGTAATAATCATAAAATGTAAAAATAATACATACTATCCAATTTTTGTGTTTATTACGCCTGAATCAATAAAAACGGTATATTTTCAACTTAACAATTTTTTTGACAAATTGAAAACTGTCACGATGTTTGTCCGCGATGGACTCCTAAACTACTTAACCGATTTTAAATGAAATTGTCACACCGTGAGCAGTCTGGTTTAACTTAAGCGATAGGATAGCTTAGATCTTTAATTATAGTAGCAATTTTATTTTATTGCAAATTATTTGTTTATTATTTGCTACAATTCTAACAGATGGCGCTGTGTTCAAAGCACCAACGTTTCACATAAGTTCTCCTACCGTTTCCCTTGAATTGTTTACTACTATGTAATATAACAAAAATCTTAGCCACAGAAACGCTTGGCCGAGTCTGCTAGTATTTTATAAGTATTGTACAATGTCAATCAAACGTCAAGTTTCAAGAGCTGTCAAACGATTTTTTTTGTAAGTTTGACATATTTGACAGCGCTCAAGAAATCGTGACCTGAGATTCGAATATGGTCCTAAGATTGTAAAACATGTGGGTACTTACATATCTACCAATTATTACCCACTGAAATATTTCCAAACGAATTCGACTTTTGGCGTACCACTTGTTAATATGCAGATAACGCGAGCCTTAACCTAAAAACTGCGAGGCTTCTGGCAATGTGGGTACGAGCTAAGGCTGTACATTTTTCTCACTTAGGTTTTCTTAGTCTTGTAAGCGTCATGTTTCCCTATGTACGTGCCAAGGCTCGTACATCATGCTCAGTTACAAACGTGAAGATTTCCAATGTATGTACGTGCCATGTTTGTACATTTGGATCACTTATAAGCAGGACGATTTCCTAAATCGTCGGAGTCACGCCCCGAGAGTATAGCCGGTCGCAGGCACTCTCTTCGATTGTTTAATTATCATTTTATTATATCGCTCATATTCTATTGTTATACGTAAGTGGTGAATATACTGATGACCCAGGAACCGTACAGTGAGTGTCCATGGGCATCAGTTCTTAAATAACCGGCAACTAATTCTTTCATTAAGGGTGTCCATGTCTTCACATCATATGATTTACCGCCCCCTGTTCAAAAAAATACTAACCTCAAAATGAAATATCGAGGATGGCCCAGGTCTTCTTCCACCCAAATCAAAGCTTGGCACCGCTCCCACACCGTTTAACTGTACGCCTTCTAATATCGTCAAGTTATTCCTAAAAAAATCGGTTGTCTGTAAAGTCGGTTTACTGATAATTGAACGTGACGTCATAAGAAAATACTGATGGAATGGTTGCATTTAAAAAAAAAAAAATGTTCTATAGATATATTGTATGGATATATATAGAGATGGAATAAATGATTTCCATTTATTCAATTGAATTGATCAAGTTACATTAATTTGTACTCATAAATACAATTATGTCAATTTTTTAACGAACGAACGCTGCCGATCGTGCCTCTTTGTCGCTCGTTCCGCGCTCTCGCTTGCACTTCAAGCCCTAAATGGAACGCCTCAGAGCGGGGTAACGCCGCATGCGTCATGTATTCCGTGCGTGCAGCCGGCTCCATCGAATTATAAGACGTTGTCTGTTTACTGACGATAGTTGAACGTGAGAACGTCATAAGAAAATACTGAAGTGATTGCATTTTCCAAAAGAAATTTTTAATTTACTTTGTTTGATAGATATTTTATTTGGATATAGAGAAGAATGGAAATCACAATACGCTTGCACTTCAAGCCTTAAATTTAACGCCTCAGAGCGAGGTAACGCCGCATGAGTCATCTTTTTCTATGCGTGCAGCCGATGCGTGAAGCCCTCTTCGAATTATAATACATGTGAAAAATACATTTGTGTTAAAGTTACATCTTAAGATTATGTTTTTACAAACTATTATTTACGATAAAATTGGTAATGTCTCAAAAAATAATTCTTTTGTTTTTGGCCGCCGTTTAGTGAAAAAGGCTAGTCTGTTAATTGAAAGGCTAATTCAGCTAGTTGACAGCGACATGTATACTCCAACTTTTTATTGAATTAAATATACTTTTATGAATAAATGGTATTATTTTTATTAAGTTATCACTATCTTGTATCCTCGTGAGTAAATCCTCGGACACAGATCAATCGAGTGGAAGAGAGATAGATACGACAAGCGCGCAATGAGCGTAACGGGACAACGAGTGTAACGGGACAATGAGCGTAACAGGACAATGAATTATGCTTTTCGTACGTGCAGCCAGCGTCCGTCGATGTATTAGACGTTTTCACAAAATAATGAAATCCATACCTTAAATACAAATACGTAGTCAAACTTGCAGCCTGCTTAGGCGTAAAGTTCACACGCACGTCCACCTCCGCCCGCGGCTCGAGCCACACTACGTCCCCCTCCCACGCCCTCGCTTCCCCCTTTACCCCCCTCCACTCCTCTATTGAGAAGGAGTCCGACCAGACACAGGCAGTGGATTTACACCAGCCCGATTCACCACCCGCCCTGAACAGAAATACGTTATATATAAATCTTAATAAACTCCGAAACGGCTGAACCGATTTTGATGATTTTTTTTAGATATCTAACACATTTTTTAGTATAATGCGCTCATACACACACGCTGTTTATAACTTTATATTTATAACACACGAAACTTACTCTTTAGGCAATACGTCAGTTAGAGTCGGGGCCAAGACGGGCTGCACCATAATCGGTTTACTCGAAGGATTGCGCACGCGCAGCCAAACGAGCCCACGCCCCCCAACAGGGACCAGACCCACGCCCCCCAACTCTTTAGACCCACTCGCTCCATTTGCTTCACTTTCCCCATTTTTAAGGGAACTTGTCGCATTGGGGTCGACCACACCACTGCTTACGATAAGGCGTGGCCACGTGTGTTCTATCATTACGTCGACAGGTGTTTGAATCACCTGAAAATTGTAAAAGAATAAATAAATTATTTCGTTTTTTAATTAAACAACAAACAAATAAAAATCATAGTCATTTTAGTCAAATTAACTATAAAAGGTAAAAACTTTTGTTGAAGAACTACCTATATAACACGGTACTTTTAAAACGCTTTTTCATATGACGCAATTTCAGTTCCTTGTATTACACGTTTAACTCGCATATAACACTGGTAGTCCTCCATATATCGCTGGTAATCCCCCATATAACACTGGTAATCCCTCTTATAACGCTGGTAATCCGACTCATAACATTGGTTATCTCCTATATAACGCTGGTAACCCCACATATAACGCCGGTCATCCCCCATATAACACGGGTAATCCCCCATATAACACGAGTAATCCCCCATATAACACGGGTAATCCGCCATATAACAGGTGTAATCCCTCATATAACGCTGGTAATACCCCATATAACACGGGTAATACCCCATATAACACGGGTAGTCGCCTATATAACGCTGGTAATCCCCCTTATAAACACGGGTAATTCCCCATATTACCCACTATTTGATTTAAATCCCCTTTGACGAGAAATGTTAAACGTGAATTATACATAACACGTTATATACGGTCATACAAGCACGTTACGCGAAAATACTCATCGCGATTTCTAAAGGGCGGAGCAATGTTGTGGGGAACTATGCTCCACCATAGTTAATGTATTTTTATTCATACAAGATACATTATTTATTTAAAATATATATCAAGTAGTGTTGGCCTAGGGTCTTCAGCGTGCGACTCTCATACCTGAGGTCGTAGGTTCGATCCCCGGCTGTGCACCAATGGACTTTCTTTCTATGTGCGCATTTAACATTTGCTCAAACGGTGAAGGAAAACATCGTGAGGAAAATGACATGTCTTAGACCCAAAAAGTCGACGACGTGTGTCAGGCACTAGGTAGTCAAGTAGGTAGTCCTACTTGCCAATTAGTTTTAAAAATGATCATGAAACAGATTCCGAAACCTGAGGCCAAGTCCTAAAAGAGGTTGTAGCGCCCCTGATTATTCTTATTATTACATTATTTATTTGGCTTCACATTGCGAAAAGGAGAATTTAAATTAACTTTTAAAAAAGATATTAAAGTCTACCGTTCAGATACTCTGTAACAGGGTAATAACACTTCTTATATAATAATTTATTTAAATATTTGTTAATGTTTTTTATTGAGGAGGTCGATGATTCTCATTTATGCAATCCCAATCTGGACATTTTTATTTATTTATTTATTTATTTCCAGTAAATTTTCCTATCTTAACAGTTACAACTAATGCGATAGAATTCCATTATATTACCCACACCAACCTACATACAATCATTAAAAAATTAAACTTAAATTCCTAAATCTTATAACTAACAATATAGCAAGCAACTCTTGTGAACTCAGCCAGCGTACAAACAAATAGGTCTACCTCAATGGAAATTTTGTTAATGATCTGTATTGCTCGCGTGAGTGGCGCTTTGCTAACCAAGTTGGAATGTGCCGTAAGCCTCAGGTTTCTACTTGGTACCCGTAGACCCAGTCTCTCCATTAAATCCGGATTATGCACCCGACCCGTAAGTATTTGGTGACATAGGTGGAACCAAGAAGAGGATATACGAGGAGAAAGAAGGAAGTTAAACACAGACATACCTGTGTTGTATGTAGATATATAGAGTAGTTTGTGTGAGTCAAACTATTCCCAAATTGTTCCAGGCGTGTCTGCAACGCATTTATGTCTGCACGGATTGTGTCCGCCCAGTTTTTTCCCTTGGATCGCTCCAGCCATAATAGACCAGCTGAAAATCATTATATCATCTAAATATGTCAGTCACGTGACACAAAACGGTCACGATTAGTCGAATCGACGATGACACATCATGCTTGTAAATAATGTCATTTGTCAAATTCTAACGAAAACTTTAGTGAAGTTATTGTTTACAAGCAAGGTACGTCATAGGGACTGGCGCGTCGCCATCTTGTCTAGGAACCCAAAAATATTGATTGCATTTTAAAACAAAATCAAAAATAACAATTTCTATAGTTAACAATAAATAATCTGAAATGGATTTAAGATCTCGTCAAAGAGCTCATTAGAGAAGTGAAGATGCTCCTTTTCCTACGATCTAAAGGTGGAATCCTCGAACAGTGTAAGAGGCTGCTGTTGGAACAGCGACTGATGTCTGGTGGTCAGAGGGAAATACGTCGATAGCGCGTTTTAAGGTATGACATCATCGCAATTGGTTCCGTGGTAGAAGAGAAATGGAAATTGCTACTAAAAGCAAATTGCAATAATAATAAGGCCATGTACAGTGGGGCCTAGTTAGATAAGACCTAGGCAAGAGGGGAATATTTTTTTTTTGTTCCTAGTAAGCCTACCTTCCCCGGCTACTTTATCACTGGGGCGACGACTAAACTAATCATCTTTTCTTTTCATTCATACATCCTCGAAATAAAAAATACAAAAAGTTTTTTATTTACAGTAACACTTGTGTGTAGAAATTTGCCTTTAGGGGGCTGGGAGTTGATGCTATTTGATACATTCTTTTTCCCAGCCTCTAGTGGGGACTAGTTAGGTAAGACCTAGACAACTGCGGCTAAGTTAAATGAGGCCATGTACAGTGGGACTTAGTTAAATAAGATCTGGTTAAGTGGGGCCAAGTTAGGTAAGACCTAGACAAGTGGGGCCTAGTTAGGTAAGACCTAGACAAGTGGGGCCTAGTTAGATAAGACCTAGACAAGTGGGGCCTAGTTAGGTAAGACCTAGACAAGTGGGGCCTAGTTAGATAAGACCTAGACAAGTGGGGCCTAGTTAGGTAAGACCTAGACAACTGGGGCTAAGCTAAATAAGGCCATGTATAGTGGGACTAAGTTAAATAAGATCTGGTTAAGTGGGGCCAAGTTAGGTAAGACCTAGACAAGTGGGGCCTAGTTAAGTAAGATCTGATAAAGTGGCTTTGACGTCTCAGACATTGACAGAAGACAGAGGGTGTAGGCCGAGAGAAAAAGCCGGCCTAAAAAACACTCGGTACTCTTTTAAAAAAGCAAATCATCAAACAATACTACAATATTTAAAACAAATATAGCAAATTAATTAGAAGTAGCCTGCCCAGCACTAGTCCCAGGCCCTTTTATCAACTAGATAATCACTAACTTTATAGTAAGCCTTTTTACACAGCTTTTCTTTAATACATTTCTTAAATTTAATAAAAGGCAGAGATAAAAGAGCCTCTGGGATTTTATTAAATAAGAGTATCCCTTTTCCCAAAAAAGAATTACTAACTTTAGACAGTCTAGTACGGGGAAATTGCAGCCTACGTTTGTGAGAAGAGAATTATTAGAGAAGATACTCACCCGAAGAGTCCAAAGGCAGTCCCGTATAGCAATTCGGTTCGCAGAGTTTCTCGGGTTCATAATGAATGTGCCCCACTGTATGTCGACCTGGGCCCACCTCTGTACTATCCAGTGGGCTGAAATTTATACATTTTGATATGAAACATCTATAGCCGCACGTTAAACCGATTTCTGGCGTGGCGACGCATGCCGTGGCGACGCATCGCCACGCTATATGATGGTATATACATACAATCTATATGCAGTAGTAAATTTTTGTATTTAATGAAAATAAATGTTTATTCAATAAATAGTCATCGTTATCTGGAAAACAAAATCGTAAAATTTTATTTTATCATTATGACATATATATTTACTTCCTATCACAATCTGTTCTTTTCTGCGTGCCAGGCGTCCCGTGACGGCTGACATTTTTTTTTATATACATTTGGGAAAGACATAAACATTTATAAAGATTAAATAAAATGTTTTCACGGTAGAATTGCAGTTTTTAAAATGACTAATATAATACATTCATTCCATTTTCAACCGTGGTGGAAGGTAGTCCATAGCCGTGTTAAAAGTATTATTAGCCGTGTTATAAGTGTTATTATTCAATTTTTAACAATAGTGTTAGCTTTCATAAGTCAAATTTGAAGTAATACAGAATACGTAAAATCAGTGAAGTGAATAATAGTGAATCTAATCGAGCTATGAAGTGCCATGGCTGTAATAACGTATTAAATGTCGATCATTTTTTAAAGTGTAATAATTGCAAACGCAAGTTTTGTTATGAATGCCTTGATGTTGCTGCCGGGTCGACTAAGCAGCTCAGTGCTGAGCAATTGGCATCACTTAATTGTCCTCTGTGTCAGAATGTAACTCGGCGTAAAAACAATGACGATAATACTCCTGTCCGGCGGGGTCGCAATAACCAATCACCAAGCGCCTCCTCATATATAACGACGTGTAAAGAGCCGGAGTGTGATTTTGCTACGAAAACTTCTGCAGGCGCTGACTTTTCTAAGCAGCCGGTTACGTTGGACAGTATTAGCAAACTTATAGACTTGAAACTGTCCCCTGACTCATCGTTTATGCTAAATCTACGGTCCGCGCTTAGAAAGGACTTGAAGGACATGGTGACCGACGAGGTTAGCCGAGCTGTTGAGTTGGTAAAGGCTGACTTCACGACGACAACGGATTTTATCATCTTAGAACAAAATGATTTGAAGTCAAATATTGCAGACAAAGACAATCGAATCAGGGTACTCGAGACTGAACTTACGAAATCTCAAAACACGTTATCAAAACTCCAGAGTCGTTTATTTACAGTTGAAAAGATTTCACGTGACTTAAACCTCGAGATTCACGAGGTACCCGAAAGCAAGACTGAGAATCTGATGGAGTTATTCAAAAAACTCTGTGAGTGTTTAAATGTTGTGGTATCTGAGAGTGATGTTAAAGCATGTCGTCGTGTAGCTAAGATGGACTCAAACTCCAAAAGGCCGCGAAACATACTAGTTACCCTCTCAACGCAGCGTCAGCGTGATACACTCTTGTCTGCGTTGACTCGCTTCAATAAGTCCCACCCTGACACCAAACTATCTACTACCGATATTGGTATTGGCGGCTCGTCGTCGAGCAGGATATACTTGTCTGAACATTTGTCTCCTGAAGCTAAAGAGTTACACCGTGCGGCACGTAAATTTTCTACTGACAAGAACTACAGGTTTGTTTGGGTGCGATTTGGCCAAATTTATGTTCGTAAGGATGAATCAAGCCCGGCCATTCTAATTAAAAGTCATGATTCCTTCACTAAATTGTCTTAATTGTCATTACTACTACTAATTTGTTTGTTTATCATTGCTTAGTAAGTTACTTGATCAATTTTTGTTTTTATATACTGAATCACACGTTATTTCCACAATGATTAATATATTTTATCAAAATGTAAACAGAATTCGTAGCAAGTTAACTCAATTTTCTTTAAATCTGTTAAATTCTAACTTCGATATTATATGCTTGACGGAAACGAACTTAAATATGAGTGTTTTCGATGGCGAAGTTGTTGACGCCCGTTACAATCTCTTCAGACGAGATCGTGCGGATTCCTCCTGTGCTAAAACCGAGGGAGGTGGAGTTTTACTCGCCGTCCATAAAAAATACCAGGTCATCCGTCAAGCATCGTGGGATAGTGATATGGAGGATGTCTGGGTTACTCTTATTCCTGAAGCACGTGACACTTCTCGCATAAATTTATGTGTTTGCTATTTGCCTCCTGATATTAGAATTAACAAGCTTGAACTCTTTTATAGCCATTGCCAAAATTTACTTCTTAATCGTTTCCCTTTGGATAATTTCTTATTAATTGGTGATTTTAACACACCTGATTACTCTGATTCGATTAATCCCTCTCTGTCAATTTCCCCTAACCCGAGTAAGAAGCTCCTTCTACTAAATGAATTAATGTCACTGTGTAATCTAAAACAGCATAACTTTATCACAAATGCAAACGCTCGCTTGTTGGATTTGGTGCTTTCTAATATAGATTGTATAAGTGTCAATGAAACACTTGCATTAAGTTTGTTAGATAAAAATCATCCCGCAATTTTGATTACTCTTTCTCCGATTCAGATTTCTAAAGGGCTTCAACGCGCTAACATTAAACGGCTTAATTTTGCTAAATGTAATTTTGAAAACATTAAATCTGAACTCCAGTCTGTGAACTGGTCCGAAATCTTATCGTCCCCTTGTATTGATGAGTGCACCGAAGCTTTTTATGAGCTTTTATTTGAAATAATATCAAGAAATACACCAAGTTGTTGTAGCAAATTCTCATCTTATCCAGTCTGGTACAGCAAATCCTTAATTAAATGTAATAAAGAAAAAAACTTATATCATAAACGGTTTAAGAGGTTTGGGAATCCCCGCGATTACGACGTTTTCTCTTTGCTGAGGGAGAGATGCAAATTTCTTACCAAGATTTGTTACGACAAGTATATCGCATCCATCGAGGACTCGTTGGCCAAGGACATAAAATCATTTTGGAGATTTGTGAATAATCGTAAAGGCCATATTTCAGTGCCTCACACCATGACACTTGAAAATACTTCTGAGACAGACGGTCAGGGGATATGTGACCTTTTTTCGCGATACTTTGGTTCAGTTTTTGACGACAAAACTAATAAAACTATATACACTGACCAATCTGGTGCTGTAAATAACACGTATTTTAATATATTATCTGGCTTTTCTATTACGGTAACAGATATCAAACGTAAAATAGATAGTTTGGATATTAACAAAGGGGCGGGTCCTGACCTTCTGCCTCCTATTTTCATAAAAAGTTGCGGAAAGGAGTTGTCCATTCCATTATGTGTTCTCTTTAATAAATCGTTAACTAGTGGTGTGTTTCCTAAGCGCTGGAAAACTGCCCACATAATACCTATTTATAAAAGTGGTGATAAGTCCAATTGTAAAAACTATAGACCGATAAGTATTTTATCTTGCGCTGCTAAATTATTTGAGTCAGTGATGTATACTCATCTGTTCAGTCATTTTAAGCCTGTTCTTTCAGACAAGCAACATGGTTTTGTTAGAAACAGGTCTACGGTCACTAACCTTCTGGAATACAAAAACTATCTCTGTCAAGTGTTTGCCACAGGTGGCCAAGTTGACTCTGTTTACACTGACTTCTCTAAGGCTTTTGACAAAGTAAATCACCATCTGCTCTGTCATAAGTTAGCGTCACATGGTATCCACGGCAGTTTATATAGATGGATCTGCTCATACCTAGACTCTAGAACTCAGTTGGTTGCGTTAAAGGGCTTCATCTCTGCACCTATCGCAGTTACATCGGGAGTACCTCAGGGATCCCACTTAGGGCCATTATTCTTCGTAGTTTTTATTAATGACCTTATTCAACAACTGTCCTGCAATTGTCTCTTATATGCAGATGACTTAAAAATATTTACTTCTATTACTAATTTAGATGACTGCTTAACATTACAGCGTGATATCAATACCGTATCACTATGGTGCAAGACGAACTACATGTATTTAAATATAGACAAGTGTTTTGTCATATCGTTTACTAATAAACGAAACAAAATCGTATGGAACTATGTCATAGATGGTCAATTAGTTAACAGATCAGATGTTGCAAAAGACCTAGGTATCCTGTTCGATGACAAGCTTTCATTCCGTGCCCACTATAGTCACATCACGTCTAAAGCAAACCATCTACTGGGTTTTATTCTTAGATCCACAAAAGGTTTTAAAAATCCTCGTAGCACCTTGTACTTATACTTCAGCCTCGTAAGAAGTATATTAGAATACGGTAGTCCAATATGGTCGCCGAATTATAAGGTGCACATTGACGATATTGAACGAATTCAGAGGAAATTTCTCAGAATTTTATGTTATCGTATAAAACCTGGCCGGTCTAACTTAAATTATTGCGATAGACTCCTGAAATTTAAAGTTCAACCATTAGAATCCAGACGCATAGTCTTCGACTTAGTTTACCTTTACAAAATCACCCACTCCATTATAGACTCTCCCGAACTACTAGCTCACATTAGCCTTAACATTAGATTTAGTGCCCGTAGAGCTAACGAAGTCAATTTATTTTCCCTTCAAACTTATAAGAATAACATCTCTTTTTACAACCCTTTGACCAGGATGGCTCGTCAATATAACGAGATGGCAAAGAGCAACCACTTACTTGTGGACATATTCTGTCGCAACATCAATAAATTCATTAGTGTCGTTAAAGACATCCTCCATCGTAGGTTAAGTGCTGACCCTTGTGGTCCTGGTTAACGTTACGTTAAATTGGTGTCGAGGAACTTATTATTATTATTATTATTGTTTTTTTTTTTACTATGTTACCTTTGTTAGTTATGAGCCTTTTATTGATGTAACATTAATTTTGCAGTGTGCACATGGTTTTACATTAGAATCCTGTTCATAACTATTAGTTTTAAGTTTATTTTTGTAAAGATTATAATGTGTTTTGTGCACCAAATAAATAAATAAATAAATAAATAAAAATACAATCTTTTAACTACAGTCAAAAAACGATAAAAATTAAATCAATCAAAAATATTTTATTTAAATAAATAAATAATTATATTAAATAAGTAAATACTATCACCGTAGTGTATGAAATTGATTTAAAAGCACCAAAATAATATTTATTTATTCAAAGTTTTTTTGTTTAAATACATACTTCAAAAATAAAGTAGGGTAAGTAAATAAATAAATTATTATCATTGATAAAAAATTGTATGAAAACGCGTGAAAAAACACTTACACAAATTTGAGTGCGTCTTGTGTGTGTGTGTCGACGTATGACACCCCTGTGACCTTCATCCAAAGAGACATCGTGCTGTCTACCACAAGTGGCGCCACCGAACCTGCATACTGGAATATTACATTCAACTATATTACAAGTTTTGTGTATACGAAATATAGCAATAATAGTTTCAACGAGAATCAAACTTAGGATCGATCAGACAAAGGAGAGTTTTTAAATTTGAGTATATAATCAATACCAAAAACTAACAATTTCCTCATAATATTGAAAATTTAATCAAGTTTACTGGTAAAAAAATTATATTTTATCAATAATAAAAACTCATACAGGTGCGGCAGCTGGCAACACCGGCGATATGGCTGCAAGTCGTCCGCTGTGCGCTCGTAGCGTCAGCGTCGCGTGCGTGAACGCGTACGCTGTTTGCGCACGTATCGAGCCCACTACCACGCCTTCTCGGGCCGGTGCTACCACCCGCAGCCAGGCTTTCGACCAGCCGTAGGGCGGAACGCATTGCTGTAAACAATTAATATTGTATCATATATATAGAACGCAGGATAAAAGATGGACTGGACCTGAAAAGAGATGAATAGGACGACAAAAGAGATGGACAGATGATGTAATAGAACTAGCGAGGAGATTCTCATGACAAAGTGTATGGTTTACAAGTATTAATGTAAATGACACCATGCAATACGGTTTGCTAGTGCGTTCATTTATAATATTCACGTGATCATTTGTCAATGTAATCAGCCTCGTAGCCTGATACGTAGTCGACCTTTTGGGTCTGAGACAAACCAGTGACTTGCTGTTTGGCTGCACTGTTCGAGCGAATGTTAAATTCGCAAAGAAAGTCCATTACTGTACAGCCAGGGATCGAACCTATGACCTCAGGTATGGTCTTACTACAATTATAGGTTAACATCAAAATATTTCTCACCGGCACAGCATTAGTGAGAGTGGCAGAGGCCCCCGGCAACGTTGCACTCAGGCCGGTGACGCAAAGTTCGACGCAGGCGCGGTTGCGCAGCCGCAGGCCTACACGCCATGTCGTCGACGTACCGACCACGCCCAAGTCCAAATTCGCGTCCGAATTAGGCCAATCCCATTCCTAAATACCAATATTAAATAGATAATCAAAATGGCGATTTGGTTGGCCGTCCATCCGATCTTGAATATATTATTTATATATTAAATAACATATATTGTTTAAAGAAAATCACTTTTTTAACGACGAGAGATGAAGGCCTAAAATTATCAAACGCCTGGGATCCAATAATATCCAAATTAAAATCTCAACACAAACAATCCGCGAAAATGGTGGACACCGCGAGCAATTTCTGCAGAAACCCTACATTTTTTAGTCGATACCAACACCGGGGAAATAAATACAGATAACACAACATTTTCTACAGCTGTAATACTTTTTGACATTTAACACCTTTGTCTTCAGTCACCACGCACGCTGTAAAGGACGCGAAACGTCGGTGAAATTTAAAATTATGTTTAAATAATTATAAGTTTAAATACAATAATACATAACTATAATCCGTAAAAAAGTGTTTTTCTTTAAATGTGTAAAAGTTATGTTAATAAAAGACTACATATACTGCTCAAAACAATTACGGGAACAAAACTTTAAAGTAGAACTAAACTTTTTACTTAAGGTTTTAATTATTACTGGCCACTAGATAATGTTAAGGCATTGTCGAAGAAAATAAAAAAATAAAAGAGCATCGGCGTTTTGGTTAGTAGTCCTATAATAAAGTGGCAGTGTGTCTAGAAACACCTAAGAACAAAGTGACGTCTTTGAATTTTCATTACTTTCTAATCACAGAAAACACATTTTAAGTAGTTTTTTTCAATCTTTTGAGTATGAATAGAAATTGAAGTAAACCTTTTGAGTATTGTTATTCATTGAAGCGAGTGAGTTTAGGTCATAATGCCAGATCTGACTGAATTGCATGTCTCCCGAGCTATCGCTTTGCTTGAAGAGGGTCGAACTATGCGTTATGTAGGAAATAATCTAGGAGTAGCCCCTTCTGTTATCTACAGACTTTGGAAGCGATACCGTGAGACGGGAGAATACTCACGAAGGCGTGGTCAAGGTCGAAAGAGAAAAACTACACGTTTGCAAGATCGCTACATCGTCAACTGTGCTTTACGTAACCGCACCACAACTGCAAGAGATCTACAAAATGCACTAAGGACGGGTACTGGTGTAGAAATTTCCGACCAGACGGTAAGAAATAGGTTGTTGGAAGCCAATTTGAGATCACGCCGTCACTAAAGACGAATATTCAAACGATATAAGAATATTTCTTTGATGGACCTTTTTTATCCCCAATTAGTTTTTCGTCTACAATGCACATTTTAATTTTTTTATATAAAAAAAATACAAATTGATTTTTTTTATTAATTGTAGTAATTAACAAATTAAAAAATAATAAATAATTTTAGTTTAAGCAATAGAAAGGGGAAAAATCTTGTTCCGCTAATTGTTTTGAGCAATATATATTGCTGATAAAAGAAAACTTTTCATTTTTAATGTGATTTTCTTTTTGGCAACAAGCTTCGATAGCTCCTTGCACATACGGCTGCCCTGGTTCAAAACATAAATTTATTTGAAGAACTTTATATAAATAGACTTATATAGTTCATAAATAATCCTGAATTAGATTATCATGATTCAAGTGCACTTTTTACTTTTTGTTTTTTTTTTATGTATCCTATATCAGTTTAGTTTTTTTTTGTTTTTGTTAAGTATGTTTTTTCCTTCTTATTGTATTTGTATTATGTATTTTTGCACTTCTTGCCTACCTTATGTAATTTACTCACAGTGGTTGTCTGGAAGAAATCGCTCTAAAGCGATAAGGCCGCCAGTTGCTTTTCATTAAATTATGTTTAATTTTTTTTTCCTTTCATGTAATGCAACGAAGTGTTAATAAATAAATAAATAAAAACATGTGTGGCACTCGGGGACTGCCGCGGTAAAGCTATTGGCATAGCATTTTCAATCAACTTATGCAATTATAATCATTTATTTACTTTTTATTTATGCATTATTTTTTCTTTGATATTAATTCAATCTACCGCTCTACCAGACAAACACGCCTATATAGTCTGTCTCACTCTAACGCGTACCGGCTGCACCTATATTACGTCATCGTGTTTGGTTATTTCGTTACGGAATTTCTTGATTCAGTCGACGCGCTCAAAGCCCGCGATAAAATCTATGCAATAGCTTAATAAATAACTTAATTCGGGAACCATAATTTAAAAAATACTTACAAATGAAAAATTCCCATTGTAGAGCCGCAGGGGTATATGATACTGCGAGAGATTCGTGTGTACTGTTATACGCGTGTCAATCGTATCTGGCAACGTATGCAGACGCAGAGTGAGGAGCGAGCCCAACGCGCCCGGGTTTAGCAACAGGGGCGTGTTTCTCTTAACCTAGAAACATATGCACACATGATGCGATGGAAAAATTGCAATTTATACAGAGAAAAAGAAGATAGGTGAGAAAACAAAAGGAAACTGCGTAAAGAGAGAGAAACAGAAAGAGGGCGAAAGCTAAAAAGGAAAAGAGAAAGAACGGAGGAAGAACGATAAAGAAATACGAGGAGGAAAAGTGAGAGAAAGATAGTGGGTTACCTAGAGAGAGGGAGAGACAGATAAGGACATTGAGAAAGAGAGGGGCTTAGAGAGAGGTAGAAAGAGGAGGGGGCTGGAGATCGTGACGGAAAGAAATATGTTCAATTTTTATGTTATTCGTATTCAGATATATTTTCGAAGTAATTATTTAAAAAAATATTTAATCACCCAAAAGGCAATAGACAAGATAACGAATTTAAAGAAAAACACTTTTTTAACAGATTGAAGTTATGTATTATTGTAAACTTATAATTATTTATACATAATTTTAAATTAAATCGTGCGTGGTGCGTGGTGTAGAAAATGTTGTATTATCTGTATTTAAAATAAATACAGATAATACAACATTTTCTACAGCTGTGATACTTTTTGACATTTAACACCTTTTCGCGTCGGTTAAATTTAAAATTACGTTTAAATAATTAAAAGTTTACAAGAATACATAACTTAATTCCGTTAAAAAAGTGTTTTTCTTTAAATGTGTAAATGTTGTTAATAAAAGACAATACTAAGATAACGAATTCCATAGTAATTAAAAAAAGATTACCTCGAAAAATGGCAACACCTCGTCAGGCAGATGCACCGCAGTGATACGAAGCGGCGCCTCAAACTGATTGTGGGCGAAGACCTCACGCTCCTTGAACGCTGACTTCTCATCAGACGTTATTATACTAAAAAAAAAGGTCACTATTCCAATGATAATGAAGATGAAATATCCGCCATTTTTAAATTAATGATTTATTTATTTATTAACACTTCGTTGCATTACATAAAAGGAAAAAAAATATTAAACATAATTTAATGAAAAGCAACTGGCGGCCTTATCGCGTTAGAGCGATTTCTTCCAGACAACCACTGTGAGTAAATTACATAAGGTAGGCAAGTAGTGCATAAATACATTATACAAATACAATAAGAAGGAAAAAACACACTTAACAGAAACAAAAAAAAACTAAACTGATATAGGATACATAAAAAAATAATAATAATTAAGTTTAATTAATTAATTAATAATAATAATCTTTATTTATTTTCTCACAAAACTGCATACATGATAAGTTACAACTATTTATTAATGTATGTAATTAATTGTCATTCTTCTTTGATGTGAGACTGATGCCTGCTAAAGGTTAGAGCACCTGTTACAGGTCATCAGGCCTCCACCACTTCGGATCGACAAAAGATAATAAATAATAGAGAATAGACGATTATGGTTATAGTAGGTTGTAACGTTAACAAAATAAAAAAAAGATTTATCTATAATAGTATATACATAAGGAATGTATATATTAGAGGGAAATCACATAAGGTATCTATGTGTATGTATATGTGTGAGTTTGTGTATATGTGTGTGTGGGGTGTGTGGGTGTGTGTGGGGTGTGTGTGTGGGGGGTGTGTGTGGGGGGTGTGTGTGGGGTGTGTGTGTGGGGGGGTGTGTGGGTGGGGGGTGTGTGTGTGTGTGAATGTGTGTGTACTGAATTATTGTCGTAATAATCGTACAAAATCATACTCTAATGTTTTGAACATAAAAATATGTGTCAACTTTATACTCAACTATTAATAACACATTCTGTGCCCCACCTCTCCATTGCGCACCGCTTTCGCCAAACACTGACACAGCTATTCGTGCTCAGATAGGGCCTCAACACCAGAAACTTATACAAATAAAAATAGAAATAACAAGAGACTCACTCGAGCGTATCCGGTTGAAAGGCGAGCGTCCCGGGCAAGAGGGTGAGGCTGTATGGCACGGAGGCCTTACCCAGGCGCACGCAGCCCCCACACCAGGCCACGCCCTCTTTGCTTTCGCCATTACTTTGCTCGTCCACCTTCTGGCGGGACATTGCCCAAAGCTCTGCATCTGTAGTGATGAAACTTTGCAGTATTTTTTGGATATAATGGACCGGGTCTCCGAGTTCCAAACAAGGCTCTGAGGTGGAAGTCACAACTTTTGAATGTACCGTATAAATCTAAAATCCCACACACACTATACACACACATATCAAATCAAAAATCATTTATTCACATTAGTAACATAATGTAAACTTATGAACGTCGAAAAAAAATTAAATGCTTCTAATTTTACATTTATTGCCAGTTCTCATAGGACGTAGAACGGAAGAGAAGAACTGGCAATAAACTCTCCGCCACTCTTTTTAATCGCCATGTTTTTTCTTTAATGTTTGTAAGCAGCTGTAACCATTACACCATGTTCCATATGACATCTTGAGTAAAAAATAAAAAAATAAATTAAAAACAAAGATTTGTCCTCTAAATACTTTATATTTAAAGAAAAACACTTTATATAATAGTTATGTATTATTGTATTTTTTTTGTTTTTATAGAACAGGGGGCAAACGGGCAGGAGGCTCACCTGATGTTAAGTGATACCGCCGCCCATGGACACTCAATGCTAGAGGGCTCACGAGTGCGTTGCCGGCCTTTTAAGAATTGGTACTTATAATTATTTAACTATTACTTTTAACTATAATCCGTAAAAAAGTGATTTCTTTAAATGTGTAAAAGTTATGTTAATAAAAGACAATACTACACAAGTTTTTTGTTGCTTTTGTTAATTGTTTTTTTTTTGTACTCTACCCTCTGATGGTGTTTCTTTAACGTTGTTTCTCATTAGGGTTGCCTGGAAGAAATCGCTTGTAAGCGATAAGGCCGCCCTTTGCCTTATATCTTTTGAAACTGTTTTTTTTTTTTTTTTTGTTATGCGTGTTTTTGTATAAGACAATAAAGGATAAATAAATAAATAAATAAATACTATATACTTTATATTGCCAAATAATTATCCTCAGAATTTGGTCAAAATACAGTCACTATCGGATGTCCACATTCCACCCGTTCAATTAAGACACTTGGAACCGGCCATTTTCGACAAAAAACCCATGTTAGTTAAAATAAAACTTACAGTTAAACGTGAGTTTTGCGACTCGACTGAAGTCCTCAAACGGCTCCAAATGTGACTTGAGCACTGTCAAATGTGCTCCACTATGGACGTCTGCTCCACCTGGACATGAAATAAAATCGTTAGAATGTGCAAATATTATAATTCTGTGTGTTCTGAAGTTGATAAATATATTGTGAAAAAAAAATTTATTACATAATAATATTTTTTTTTGTCATTTTTTTTTTTTTTTGATATTTAGTGTAAAATGCTGTGTACAGATGTGATTGGGTTTCAGATTTTCAAATGTTGTTTAGTGTGTAATAACTGTATGTATCTACCCCTACTCATCGACAAAGAAGACAGGGTGTAGGCCGAGAGAAAAAGCGGGGGTAAAAAACTCTCGGTACTCTTTTAAAAAAGCAAATCATCAAACAATACTTATTTTAAAACAAATAAAGGGTATTTCAACAAGAAGTTTGTTTTTCAATTGTGGCAACACGGAGAACGTGATAGTTTAGACATTTAGTTTTTGGCGGTATTCGTAGTAGGTGCTTTGGCAATTATTACAATGAATTCAATTTCGCTCGAAAATCGCATTAAAATAATTCAAATCCACTATAAAAATGGTGGTTCTGTTAAAGTTACATTTCGTAAAATTCGTGATATTTTCGGCCAGCATAATCGTCCTTCTGAGACCGCTGTTAAGAATATGGTCGCGAAATATGAGTCGACAGGCTCGGTACAAAATGTGCCAACGCCAACACGTGTTCGACCGGGTCGTTCAACAGAAAACATCGCCGCCGTGAGCCACAGTGTTGAAGAAGATCAAAATTTGTCAATTTCACGACGTTCTCAACAATTGGGGTTATCCAAAAGCACAACATGGCGAATTTTGCGAAAGGATTTGGCTTTGAAGCCTTACAAGATTCAACTGGTGCAGGAATTAAAGCTGATCGACCATTCAAATCGCCGCAGATTCGCTCAGTTCATTCAGGAACAACCTGCTGGTTTTTCTGAAAAAATCATTTTTTCAGACGAAGCCCATTTTCATTTGTCAGGGTACGTCAACAAGCAAAATTGTCGCATTTGGGCTTCTGAAAATCCTAAAGCAATTATTGAGAAGGCTTTGCATACTCAACGTGTTACTGTGTGGTGCGCTATGTGGTCTGGAGGCGTGATTGGGCCGTATTTTTCGAAGATGAGGCTGGAAATGCGGAAACAGTCAATGGATCACGGTATCGCGAGATGTTAACCACTAAATTTTGGCCTATTATTGATGACATGGATATCACTGAAATGTGGTTTCAACAGGACGGTGCCACATGTCACACAGCCAATGATACGATCAATTTATTGCAAACCAAATTTCCCGAGCGCATAATTTCGCGAAATTCAGCTGTTAAGTGGCCAGCCAGATCGTGTGATTTAACACCACTGGATTATTTTTTGTGGGGCTATGTTAAAGACAGAGTCTATACGGAGCCAATCGAATCGATTGCAGCCTTAAAACTCAAAATTCGTGATTAACGAAATAAACCCTCCATTTTGCCAAAAAGTGATTAAAAATTTTGATGAAAGAATCAACATCTGTCAGCGTGGTGGTGGTGGACATTTGCCAGATATCATTTTTCATTCATAATTGCCAAACTTTTCTCTTTGTAATACAATAAAAATTTTATTCATTTTCCTCTAAATTCTTTGTTTTATTTTGTTTTAGAAAACAAAGTTCTTGTTGAAAAACCCTTTATATCAAATTAATTAGAAGTAGCCTGCCCAGCACTAGTCCCAGGACCTTTTATCAACTAGATAATGTCATATATAATTAAAAAAACATGGTATATATAAATATGTATAGGCATAACACTAGACCAAAATCTTAATTGGAAACAACACGTTTTAACGATATGCACGCGCCTTAATAAATTTGTTTTTGCTTTGAGTCGAACTCGCAAAGTGGCTTCAAAACACGCAGCAATTATTGCTTATCACGGCTATGTTGCCTCAGTTTTGCGCTATGGTATCCTTTTATGGGGAAATTCGGTAGATGTGAGTAAAGTTTTTATTACTCAGAAAAAATGTATCAGGATATTATGGGCGTTGGACCTCTTACAAGCTGCAGACCGATTTTTCACGAACTCGGTATTCTGACAGTACCGAGTTTGTAAAGGGTATTTCAACAAGAACTTTGTTTTCTAAAACAAAATAAAACAAAGAATTTAGAGGAAAATGAATAAAATTTTTATTGTATTACAAAGAGAAAAGTTTGGCAATTATGAATGAAAAATGATATCTGGCAAATGTCCACCACGACCACGCTGACAGATGTTGATTCTTTCATCAAAATTTTTAATCACTTTTTGGCAAAATGGAGGGTCTATTTCGTTAATGACATCACGGATTTTGAGTTTTAAGGCTGCAATCGATTCGATTGGCTCCGTATAGACTCTGTCTTTAACATGGCCCCACAAAAAATAATCCAGTGGTGTTAAATCACACGATCTGGCTGGCCACTTAACAGCTGAATTTCGCGAAATTATGCGAATAATTAAATTAAATAACAAAATAAACCCTCCATTTTGCCAAAAAGTGATTAAAAATTTTGATGAAAGAATCAACATCTGTCAGCGTGGTCGTGGTGGACATTTGCCAGATATCATTTTTCATTCATAATTGCCAAACTTTTCTCTTTGTAATACAATAAAAATTTCATTCATTTTCCTCTAAATTCTTTGTTTTATTTTGTTTTAGAAAACAAAGTTCTTGTTGAAACACCCTTTATATCTTTGAAGCAGTTATGACTGTAAAGACGTATCCAACATTATTTGAAACATTTAAAGAAACTTCCTTGCATATACCGAGGGATCCAACACGGCTGCGGGTACCTGCATATTGCACCACGCTGTATTCTAAAAATTGTTACGCCATGGCTGTTAGAATATTTAATCACCTTCCTAGAAGTTACAGATCGCTGCCATGTAATGTTTTCAAGGGAAAGGTGATTGGGGTTTTAAAGGCAAGGTGCTTTTATAGCGTGGGCGAGTACCTAGATCATAAGTTTGAAATTAACGCGGGGAACATCACTTCAGATGTTATTAAATACAAGAAAAAGAAGCCTAACTATTAAATCGTTGTATTTTTTGGATAAGAATTATTACAAACAGTTTCGGGAATTGCGAGCTTTTTAATTGTTTAATATTTTTTTCTTTTTTTTTAATATATAATATAGAACGAAGCCTGTACTCTTGATGAGCTAAAGAATTTCTGTCAATTTAGTCCTCTGTATTGTTTGCATAATGTATAAAATGGTAATGTACCCATATAATTAGTTTGTTGACAGTTGTATTATCTGTACTGTTTACATAATAAGCGATTAAACCTAGATTGTGTTCTTTAGTTCAAATGAGAGGACTTAAAAGGTTGCCTGGAAGAGATCGCTTGTTAGCGATAAGGCCGCCCGTTGCATCCCTTGTAATTTTTATGTATTGTTTTATTTTTGTTTCTTTGCAACGAAGTGTAAGTAAATAAATAAATAAAAAATGTGAGAGGGGGTACCTATATTATATCCCCTCAAAAAATGCTATCATAAACTGCTGAACTGATTTCGATGAAAAAACACTAATCATTGCACATTTTGATATTATTTATGAATTATAAAGACATACATTATGAATATAAATGAAATTATGGAAATAGTCGTTAAATAAATATATCTTACTGACCATTAGCGACATGCGCATGCGCACAAGGCGGCGGAGGTGCTGGGGCGCTTCTCCAGCAGCTGGCCGCGTCTAGAGCTGCGTCTAGCCTCACGCCAGATGCTGCACTGTTCGCCGCTTCCACGAACACCTGGAACCCGTTTTTATTAATTGTTTATGTTAACACTTTATTATATAAATTTCCTCTGGGGTTTGGGGCCGCTGTTTAACTAAAAAAAAATTGGAATAATATTTAACCATTAACGGTAAAAAATTGGAATGATACTAGGACTAATAAAAGTAGACTAAGTCTTCAACTGATATTTTTATTGAATTTTGTGTCTTAGAGAGTACGACATACATAATACTTAACAATTATTTAGATTATATACACATATTAAAATAGCGTGGAGCACTGGCACAATTGCCAACTATGTGCGCCGCCATATTGGCCTTGGCTGCTATGATGAGCGCCTTCACTTTATCCCTACTCCACGGCCGACCGTCACGCGACATGCAACACACAGACCAAACAGTTTGAGACGATGTAATAAAAGTTTCACTTTAAAAGAAAATTTCGTAAGATGTTGAATGTTAAAGTCAAATACTTCATACAAGTAAACTAAATGAAAGAACGGAACGTCACGTCACGTCGGAAAGAAAAGCAGATCCGGACAAATGTGATCGACTCACCGAATGCTCAGGATCGTTGGAGCCCCGCGGGCGAAGCCTCAAATGCAGCGGTCTCGTGTGTTCCCCGGGTGGTGCACTACGGGCTTCCACGCACACTACTAAACCACCGCCCGGGATGTTCGCCTTGATCCTGAAAGTCAGAAAATCACTTATAAAGATGAACATTTGTAAATCTCTACCAAAAGTTGCGGTCATTACTATAGCCTTCTACCAAGGTATCCAACACGGTGGGTGCCTCCATGCACCAGGATGTTTTTAAAAATTGTTACGGCATGGCTATTAAACTATTTAATCACCTTTCTAGAAGTTATAGATCACTGCCGTGGGGCTTTGAAGGGAAAGGTGATTATTAAATCCAAGGTGTCTTTATAGGCACATTACTTAGACCATAAGTTATGACAACAGTTATAAACAACTTAACTGTTCCTGTAATTATGACATAGTGTCTTATAATTTAATTAATATTTCTAGAGATAACATAAATTTTATATATATAAAACAAAAACCATTAACATTGAAAATGTTTAGAAACTGGACAGTTACAAACATTGCTAGTCAAAACTTTTTTTGAATTCTATTATTTGAACTCTTCGGTAACCTAATAACCTAGTATATTAGCTTCATTTGTCATTGGATTTTTTGAATTGGCGGCAAATCTAAAATTCTTGTTACACGTGAAAATGAACATAACGCGAGAAAATTTTCGGTCAATGATTTATTACGATTTTATTCGTTATGGGTTTACTCAACAACGAGTTAAACGTAAACGTAGCAATCTAAATGATGATCCGCGTGAGGCACGTCCTTTAACAGCGACTACTGAAGATAACATCAGTGCTGTGTGACGTAGACGACGGCACGACCGACGACCAGAAACACCTTCGCATGAACTGATGTCGCCAAATGTTAGATAACGGCGGAGACTCAAATCATGTATTTAACATCGTCACAGGTGATGAAAGCTGGATAATATATAGATACGAACCCAAAACCAAAAACAATCAGCTCAGTGGGTGTTTCCTATCGAGGATCGGCCATCTAAGGTAAAGAATGGATGAAGTCAAGGAAAAAAGATGATTGCCTCATTCTTTGGGGGAGAGAGAGTGCTGTGTCGATCGTCGATCGCGTGATTGGTAAATCAGTTGACGTGTGTGTCCCGCGCTGCGATACGATGCGCAAACTTTCCCCCACTCTTTTGTTTAATACTCAAAAAGTTTGCCGGTACAGACCCAGGGTGTAGTTTTGGGGATTTAGGTATTAATTGCACACTTAACAGGTAGGTACGCATCCGTTTTTGCGGATTGACTGATTATAATGAATTTTTGTGTCTATTATATCCTAGAATATGTTATATTTTAAGACCCAAAAAAGGTAAAAAGTTTTTTTCTAAAAAAAATACATAATGTCCTCTCTTCTACTAACAATGTTACAATCTTTATACAGCAAAACGCCGATTCAGTATAATAAAAACATGTACTCACCGCACATACGCAGCCAAGGGCTGTTTGTGAGTGGGTGAAACCCTTAATCGGACAAGGGCCCGCCGTTCCCTGGGAGGGATGGTCCAGATATCGCGTGGGGCTCGGGACTCCCCACTAGCGAGGCGAAGACCTAGCCATCCGCCAGAGGAGTACACTTCGCTCACCTACAAAAAAATGTTGCAGCTGCATCCCTTCATCTTCAGATTTCATGGTTTATTTACGCCCAAGCCCAATAACCTATCTCAATCCATTTGATATGTTTTAAACATAGCCATGTATATTTTAATATTATTCGTACGGTTTTATTTACTTTATTTGGTTTATATTGATTGTCAAATATGAGTGTAAAGAGCGAAGAGATTGCAATCTATCCATCGCCAAAAATGGATTGTCTTCGTAGGATTTGGTTATTGGGATGCAGATAGGAGATCGATCGACTGTCACGGTCTGATTGATTTCAATCTGAGATTGTGGATTAGTTATTGAGTTCGCGCGTTAATAGGCAAGTTGATGATCAGATAGGTGTCGTGACAATTTTCAACCTCTTGGGAAAAAAATGGGAAAAATTAATTTATTAAATTTCAGCAAAAATTAAGGAAAACAATTTTTGAAAATTTACCAAAAATATACAATTTAAAACCATTCATTCTGCATGTCCTGTATATACCTGTATAGTTTTATCGGTGGGATTATACAAGGTGAGCTCCGGTTCGACAGATGCATTGTGAGGCACACGCAATCCAACAAGTGGCCAAACGTCATATTCGCTGGCCACGCCTATCGCTGACACCTGAATACCAAATTTAAAAATTATCCGACACACACACATGTAAATAAATAATTATACTTCTTTTATAATGTCATGTGTCAAAGATTTTCAGGGTTTGTTAGTCTGTGAATAAGGCGCGAGTTTTGCTTGTCATTTCAATTTTCACAAGCATATTTTTTGTTTGGATATTTTCGGATTTTAATTTAGGTTTTAAAGTCCTTTTATAAAATAAGCATATAATGTTGTTTCTAAAATTATTTCAGGTATTAATTACTTTATTATTCCTTAACTATTAATAAATATGATTATTCGATGTAAGGTTTTTTGTTTAAAAACTAAGATTATATATAATCATTTCAGCAACACATTCATTTTTTTGTGCACTACACATGTTGTTGTTAGATCTCTATTTCAACTAAATTTAACGAAGTCTGTTGGAAGTTTAACTATTCTTGATTGTCGATAGTTCTAAATTTTCCAAGAAATTTCCAGACATTTTACATTGTATCCCACAAAATCAAAACCGGTTCAAATCAAAATATAATTTTCTTTGAATAAATTTGAATTCATTACATTGACAGTTGGAAATGTAACAAAAGATAACTCACAGGATATTTGTGTACTCCAAGCGAAGTATGAATGTAAAGATGGGCTGTGACGAGCCCTTCCCGCCGCCCCAGGTACACCACGCTAAAGCTTGTATTGCCCTGAGGTGGTATTGACTGGAATACAGCAACAAAAAACAAATTACTACACGCAGAAATCAACTTGCCACCTGCGTGGAATGTGCTTTCGGAACAAATATTTATTTCGACAGGAATCTTTTTTTAATCAGCGACTTCTGTCTGTCAATGTCCAAAGAGTTTGACAATTGACAAGTCTATGGTTGATAAACACTACAAATTCTAAAAAAAAAACTTCAAATTATCGCATGTAAGCGAACAAGATACTATTCCTTAATTTTAGGGTCCTTCAAGAAAAGAGCGTACTAATTCTTAATAGGCCGGCAACACACTCGCGAGCCCCCTGGCATTGAATGTCCATAGGCGGCGGTATCACTTAACATCAGGTGAGCTTCCTGCCCGTTTGCCCCCTGTTATATAATAAAAAAATAATATAATTTATCGAGTATTGTTCGAAGAACCGAAAATTTGATATAACCTAGAGTCGACTGTATATAAAAATTGTACATTTTTCTAAAAATAACGAAAGGCCAAATTGTATAGAAACGTTGGGCTTCCGCCTGAAAAAAAAAAATTAATCTTTCTATAGAAAACAATTACATTGGTCGAGATTAGGAATAGAAATCATTTATCATATTATAACAATAGAATACTCAGCATACATTAAACAAAATCTTAATAAATAAGTAGTCTTTATTTAGGATAATAATATGCTTAATATTAGAGAGATACAAAAAATAAGGCACTCCAAAATTAGAAATATGTATAACCAAGGCAAGAGATGGATTAGAACACGCTCAGTCACTAAAATGGAGGTGGGCTGGACATGTGGCGCGGCTACGTGACAAGAGATGTGTCCACAGGGAAAAGGAAAGAGAGGTAGACCTGTCGCTAGCTGGGAAGACGAAATAAAAAAAAACAGCTGGTCCCAACTGGATCCAAGTAGCTCAATCGAGAGAGGACTGGCTGTCTTTGGAGGAGGCCTTCACCTATAGAAGAGTTTTTACAGAAGAATAATAGTTTAAAAGTAGGAAAAACTAGCACAACTAAATTAAGGATACAAATTTAATTACTAACAAAACTAACACTAGTATGTAAGTAAACTTAATTAATCCAACTTCTTGTTCTCCTGTAAGAAATAAAAGGCTTTTTTATTTTTATTTTATTTATTTATTTAGGATACACAGATTTTATTAATATTCTAAAATGGTGAGAATTTCTTCTCTTCTGTAGATAACGCAAAACTGAAACGCAGGAAAAGTTCGAGCTTGCCTCCCATTCCATCTCATGACAAGAATCGAACTCTTCCCGCGCCCCAATCTCGCTCTTTTCTTTTCTTCTTAGTGCTTCTTCTTCTTTAGTCGAACAATCCCAGCCTTTGAAGCCTGGGTAAGATCTGTAAGAGCCTTTACTTGATCAGTCCAGTAAGTAGTGGGTAGCCTGGAGGTACCCTCCACTCTGCCAATAACGATAAGTTTTTTATATTTTTTGGGTCTCTTCGTGTTACATGTTGAAAAATTAAATTATATGTTAGTGTCTATAGTAGTTACTTAATTTCTTGTATTTTATATTATGTAATTTCATATGTTAGTTTTTTTTGTTTCGTCTGGAAAATTTTTTCACTTATTGTACACTCTTGTCAATTAGGGTAGATCTGCCGCTATGTGGAACCAGCTGCCCACTGAAGAATTTCCGAATCAATTCGACTTACTCATTCAAGTAGAGTATCAATTCTTAAAAGGCCGACAACGCACTTGATATGAGGTGAATCTCTTGCCCGTTAGCCCCCCGTTAGTAAGAACAATTTCTAAACGTCAATGTTAAGTGACATAAATGTCAATTGTCAATGAATATGCGAACTGTCAAAGGCGTCATATACCATATTACATGAAGCTCCTTTATTTTATATCCCCACATGTTAACTCAGACTAAGTTATTTTTTCAATGTAGTTATAGAAAGGTTTAAAAAAAAACATACCGCATTGCAAAAATGTAACATAAATGTCAATAAAAGAATGACACACATTTCTTCGTAACAACCGCAGCTGTCAAAATATCATAACAGATTATATGTATGCACGGTAGCTACACTTGACGTTCTGTGTAAAATATTCACTGAAATTACAATAATGGCTAGATTTGTATCAATTTAATTCGTGTCTATATAACGAATGATAACAGTCATGGCCATTACAAAATCCATATTAAAATTGGCTTTTATTTTAGATTGAAAGCCATCCAACAGAATGTTTAGATTTACTTCAAAAATCCCTAAAAGTCGATTAAAAACCTTTAAATATTTTGTTGTTGAGTGTTGACTCAGTATGGGAGGTAATTTCAAATATGCATCAAAAATGTATATTAAATTTCGGAGTTGGACTTGCAGTGTTATAGCGCCGAGATTTCAGTTATAGCCACGACTTATGTATATGCCGCAGTACAGTTAAATCATAGATTTAATTGAATCTCTAGACTAAGATTAAAAGATTCAATTAAATCTCTGAATATTAAAGATAGATATTCAATCAAGTCGCTAGCATTTTGATTGAAATAAAGCAGCGTCGGACACATTTAACTATCTGTTTGACTGAAAGCCAGAATCAACAGATTAATAACGTAAAACAAAATGGCGGTCACGACAATAGCTGATTACTTTTAGAGTTTTTCTTTCAAATTGTGCTTTGGTGAAATTTGAAAAAAGAAAAAAACACGTTGTCGACTCCGCCATGATTATTTCATTTGTTATTTCGTTCGTGATCGTGAAGAACTAAGAGCTCGGAAATTCCGTTTCGTTTCATTGTAAATGGTTAGTTTAGATTATAGATCTTGTTGCCTAGGAAGGGTGTGGCTGGCCAGCATTTACGGCTATACTAGAACTTTTAAATTTTAATTCGATTCCTGATTTGACAATTTCAGTGTTGCAACGTTATGACGAGTAAGAAATAGTGACGTTGCGAAATTATTGACGGAAACGGAATATTTCCGAATCGATTTCTCTGGTTATAGTAGTATATCTAAACAACTACTACTTTAATAGAAACTATAGATAAGTATATCAGGGAATTAAATACTTGTGCTCCTGAGTTGGCTCCGGTCTTAACGCGCCTTTTCCGGTACCTGTACTCGCTTGGCACTGTCCCGGAGTGCTGGAAGATCGCTTCGATACATCCGATCCCTAAAAAAGGCGATCGCTCTGATCCGTCCAACTATCGCCCAATAGCGATAACCTCCTTATTCTCCAAAATAATGGAATCCATTATTAATGGCCAGCTTTTAAGGTATCTGGAGGGCCACCAGCTGATAAGTGACTCTCAGTACGGCTTTCGTCATGGTCGTTCGGCTGGTGACCTTCTTGTATACCTTACGCATAGATGAGCGGAGGCAATTGAGTCCAAGGGGGAGGTTCTAGCGGTTAGTTTGGACATAGCGAAAGCCTTCGATCGGGTGTGGCACAGAGCTGCTCGAAGCTTCCAGCTTATGGGCTTCCCGAGAAATTATGCGATTGGATCTCTAGCTTTCTGGCCGATCGGAGCATCAAGGTCGTCATTGACGGAGCATGTTCCGACCTTAAACCCGTGAACGCTGGGGTCCCACAAGGCTGTGTTTTATCCCCGACCCTGTTTCTTCTACATATCAATGATATGTTGCAACTTAGCAACATTCATTGCTATGCGGATGACAGCACTGGGGATACTCTTTACATTGGCCGGGCAGGTATTTCTCGGGCAGATGCAAACTTGTGTCTGAAGTAGAAACTCTACTACGTGGAGTCTCCGACTGGGGCAGACTAAATCTAGTCCAATTTAACCCCAAGAAGACACAAGTTTGCGCGTTTTCCGCTAAAAAAACACCCTTTGTCGCTACTCCTCTTTTCGAAAACACTCTTCTTAAAGCCGCAGCCAGCATTGGAATACTTGGCGTTGACATATCGAACGACGTTCAGTTTCGCGGTCACTTGGAGGGAAAGGCTAAATTAGCCTCCAAAAAGCTTGGTGTGCTCAACAAGGCGAGACGGTACTTCACTCCGGGCCACCGCTTGCAACTAAAGCGCAAATTCGGCCCCACATGGAGTACTGTTCTCACCTCTGGGCGGGGGTTCCCCAGTACCAACTCCTTCCACTTGACCGTGTTCAACGAAGAGCGGTTCGAATCGTTGACAACCAATCTCTCTCCGAGCGGCTTGATCCTTTGGCGTTGCGTAGAGATGTGGGGTCACTCTGCATCTTTTACCGCATTTACCATGGAGAGTGTTCAGAGGAGTTGTTCGGATTAATACCTGTTGCTGAGTTTCATCATCGGACGTCGAGGCAGAATACGAAATTCCACCCGTATCACCTCGACGTCCGCCGTTCCACATCTGCGCGATTTTCAAGGCAGTTTTTGCCGCGCACCACCACTTTGTGGAACCAGTTGCCCACTGAAGTATTTCCGAACCAATTCGACTTGGGGTCCTTCAAGAAAAGAGCGTACAAATTCTTAAAAGGCCGGCAACGCACTCGCGAGCCCTCTAGCATCGAGAGTGTCCATGGGCGGCGGTATCACTTAACATCAGGTGAGCATCCTGCCCGTTTGCCCCCTATTATATAAAAAAAAAAATCTGAACGGATAATTTAGTTATGACGATTAATTTTATTAAGGATTTGAGAGTTTTCTTAAATAATAGTGTATTATTAGTAATCATGAAGAATGAGACATGAGACGTGAGAAATAAAACAAATAGATGTATAATTTTATCAATCGACGCCGTCATCGCTACGTTATCACTGTCACTTTCTGCAACATTTATTATTAATGTGTCTGTGATATTGTCAATTAACATATCTAGCCTACTCATTTTTTCCTCTTCTTTGACAACATGAGATACGCATTTAGACCATTCGGTAGTCGTAATTTTTTGATTGCCCTCCTCAAATAAATTCGCACGTCTGTCAATTTGAAGGTTTTATTATTTTGAGCTACATGCCCCTTTACCTGCGCCCATATCAATTCGATAAGTTCAGCTCGCAATGGTAAGGGGGCAGTCTTAAAACCGTGATCCGATGTTGTGCTGCCATTTCGTCTACAGCGTACTTAACAAAACAAAACAACAAAACAAAATTTATTTATTCATGTAGGTAACAATGTACACTTATGAACGTCAAAAAATTTAAAAATTGTGAATTTACATTTACTGCCAGTTCTCAAATCAAGGGCGTAGAACGGAAGAGAAGAACTGGCAATAAACTCTCCGCCACTCTTTTTAAGTAAGTTTTTTTTTACACAATGCTTGTAAGGAGCTGCGACCATTACACCATGTTCCATATGACATATTGAGTAATAAAGAATAAAAAAACAAATTAAAAGCAAAGATTTGTCCTCTATCAGCAGGAGGCATGGTGAAATAGGAGCACGCACTTACACACTCGTGAGAACAACACGCAAATACGTAGTATAAACAACTAATATCACCGCATACACGAATTCAAGTACGACCAGTCACCACAAGTAGCACCCGTTCACGAGTATGACGCATGGCCAGCCATCGGCCCCCTCGCCATATTTTAGGGAGAGAGACAACCCGACGCATGGACGCCGCCACAAGCAATGACATTTGAGTGAGCATGACGATCCTTGAAATGTGCACTTGGCTACACAAGAAAATAGTAATAATACTAATTATACTGAAATAATTTGATACCACATGAATCACGGTTTGTTCCCACT
Source organism: Pieris mannii (assembly GCA_028984075.1). Classification (NCBI taxonomy): domain Eukaryota; kingdom Metazoa; phylum Arthropoda; class Insecta; order Lepidoptera; family Pieridae; genus Pieris; species Pieris mannii. The sequence continues at coordinate 5,799,603 of CM054798.1, read as the reverse complement.
TTACATTAAAAAAAAGTCGTAGATGTCGACGATCGCCCCATAGTCTGAAAATGCAGCCGAGAGATTCTATCGCGTTACCTATTTATACTGAAGCAATTCATATCCAAGCACTATGATCGTTTAAGTATTCATTTATATTATAATAGGCCTTAGCAAGCAGTTTTACTTTAATGTACGATTTAAATTTATTTATTGACAATATTTGTATCTCACTAGGGATTTTGTTGAAAAAACGTATGCAATTGCCTTGGAAAGAATTACTCGTTTTATGCAGCCTCGTGGTTTGTGCGCTAATTTTGTCTTTATTACGAGTACTATAATTATGGAAGCTACTATTCTTTTTAAAGATATCTATATTTTTCCGCACATACAAAATATTCTCATAAATGTATTGACTTGCCAAAGTTAAAATATTTAATTCCTTAAACTTATTTCGGACTGACTCCCGTGGGGACAACCCACAGATCGCTCTTATAGCCCGTTTTTGCACTACAAATATCGAATTAATGTCAGCGGCATTACCCCACAAAATAACACCATATGACATGATACTATGAAAATAGCTGAAATAAACGAGCTTTGCTGTATTCTCATCCGTAAGATCGCGTATCTTTTTCACTGCGAACGCTGCAGAACTTAGCCTATTCGAAAGACCTTCTATGTGTTGGCCCCACTGGAGTTTACTATCTAAAGTAATTCCCAAGAACACCGCACTATCAACAAAGTCTATTTCCTCGTCTTTAATTATTATTTGAGAATGACTACTTTTTACATTTGTAGTTTCAAATTTAATACATTTTGTCTTCTTCTCGTTTAACTTAAGATTATTTGTACTAAACCAGTGAACCACACTGGAGATGGCACTGTTTACATTCTCAAGTGATGGATTTCGTCGTTTCACTTTAAATAAAAGCGAAGTGTCATCAGCAAACAGTACTATCTCGTGAAGCTCCTTTACAAGAAATGGTAGGTCATTTATATAGACGAGGAATAAGAAGGGACCAAGTATGGAGCCCTGCGGTACGCCCATAGTAACAGACGATCCCTGTGATATAGCTCCATTTACATTTACCTTCTGAATTCTATCGCTCAGGTATGATTCCATAAGATTTAGCGCATTTTCGCTAATGCCATAGTGTTGAAGTTTTTTGATAAGGATTTCGTGATGGACACAGTCAAAAGCCTTTGATAAATCGCAAAAAACTCCAATGGCATCATGAGAATTTTCCCAAGCATTTAAAATCTCGGAAATTAATTTAACGCCAGCATCGGCTGTAGAGCGACCTCTTGTAAAACCATACTGCTGGCTATGCAAAAGTTTATTATTATTAAAATGTATCAGTAATTGATCTAGAATTATTTTCTCAAAAATTTTACTCAATGCAGGCAGCACAGATATGGGTCTAAAATTTGTGGGGTCAGAAGTGCTGCCCGTTTTGAATAACGGTGTGATTTTACTAAACTTCATCTGGTCTGGAAAGACTCCACAATCTATACATTCATTAAATATTATAGCCAACTCTGAACTGATAGCATCGATTACCGATTGTACAATGAAAACAGATACACCCCAAAGATCTTTAGTTTTTTTTATTTTTAGCTGTTTAAATGTTTTTATAATATCATTGCAGCTAATGCGGCTAAATATAAACTCACGATTGCATACAGGAACATTCTGTTGCAATAATAAAAGGGCGGCTGATGGCGAAGAATTTAGAACGCTGGTTGTATTTAGTGGAATATTAGTAGTAGTGAAACTTATTAAAAGACTCTGTGTACATCACTACACTTTTATATGTGGTATCATTATTTTACAAAATGACAGTAGCTAATGTCAAATCAGGAATTGAATTAAAATTCGTGGTATAGACTATGCAGTATTTTTAGTATGTTCGGGATATAAATGTTTTGTATGATATGAATGTTTAGTGTCCCAGCCGTGGCCACTGCAATAAATCTAAATATTTTTGCTCGATTTACGGCCTATGTGCGTCCCTTTTTTTGTGTTTCTTTCTGTTTTTGGTTATAAGTTCTAGCCAAGCCCTGTATATAGACCGAGTAAAGAAAAAATAATGAGTCCATATACTATTGCAGTTTTTTAATTTATTTATACTAAAAATTTATTGACATTGAAATGACTAATTATGATTGGAATTTGAATTTGAGGATAATTGAAATAGTATTAGTTTATTTATAATGCATGCACATATTATGTAATAATTAATCATATGAAAAACTTGGCGATTAAAAAGAGTGGCGGAGAGTTTATTGCCAGTTCGTCTCTTCCGTTCTACGCCCTTGAATTGAGAACTGGCAGTTAATGTAAAATTAGAGTCATTTAATGTATATTTCTTTCTTTTTGACGTTCATAAGTGTACATTATATTATCTATATGATTAAATGATTTTTGATTTGATATGATAAACCTGTTTAAAATATATTATTCATTATGAAAATAAACATACTGTTACAGAAAAATGGCCAAGAAAAGCATTTTGTTTTTGAATTTTCGGGGTATGGTCAGCAATGACGTAGCCACATATTTTATTAAAAATGTAGCCCGTATAGCACTTTAGGAATGGAAGTACATACCTTGGAATCAAAGAACGAAGCGTGGAAGTCTGGCGTAGTCCCCGCCACAGATGCGAGGTGCAACGTTGTGTTTGCCATATTCGTTAGCGTAACCAATTGTGTGTGTGGCTCTGCGAGGGCGGAGCGCCCGAAATGTAGAGCTGGAGGCCAGAGCGCCACGCCCTCCACGCCTTCGCCAGCCTCGTTGCTGTCCACTGACATGGAGTCTGCGCCCCATTCCTACACAAAAATTATCTCACTCTTAATATCTTCTGGAAGGAAAATAGTAAACATATTCATAAATGTACCTATAATTTTCCTGCCTTTGCCCGGCCTACGTAATTTGTAATTCTGAAATTGTGCTGTTGTCTTTTATTTCGATCATTAGGTGAACAATGGTCGGAGGTTTGATCCCCAGCTGTAAACTTGGACTTTCTATGTGCCTGCTACGGTTAAGAACAGAGTGAGGAACCCGGTTCCCCTAAGACCCAAAAATACTCATTCAGGCACAGAAGGTTGATTATACAAAAGAAATCTAACATCCAGATGTAAAAGGCTGTATTGCCACTTTTCTTTTTTTTATTTATAGAACAGGGGGCCAACGGGCAGGAGGCTCACCTGATGTTAAGTGATACCGCCGCCCATGGACACTCTCAATGCCAGAGGGCTCGCGAGTGCGTTGCCGGCCTTTTAAGAATTGGTACGTTCTTTTCTTGAATGACCCTAAGTCGAATTATGTTCATAAGTATTCTTTATGGTCTTTCGGGTCGAAAATTTTTGAAACCAAAAAAAAAATAGTAGAAAACAAATCATTGGAAAGGGAGAATATTAAAAATGAAAGGAAAATTTTCGAGGTCGGGAAGGGGAAGGGGTGATTTTTTAAGGGTAAAAGCGGTTTATCTCGATTTCCGGCAAAACTAAAAGTCCCATGGAAAAAAGTCAAGTGGCAAAGTTGTAGATAATAAAAAGACCTAAAACTTTTGTATTTAAATTTTTTTTCACATAACCTAAAAATTTATGTGAAGATTTAATTCAAGTTTTTGGTTTTTTATTTTTATGTCACGTCTGAGTCGGTGTGATGAAAAGGTGTTGTTCCCACGAGAATCTAAGTGCGTGCTCCTATTTCACCATGCCTTCTGCTGATAGACGATAAATCTTTGTTTCTGATTTATTTTATTATCATTAATTACTTAAGATGTCATGTAGAACATGGGGTAATAGTTGCAGCACCTAACAAAAATTGTATAAAACAAAAAAAATGGCGATTAAAAGGAGAGGCGGAGAGTTTATTGCCTGGTTCTTCTCATAATAAATAAAAATAAATCAGTGGCGCTACAACCTCTTTAGGTCTTGGCCTCAGATTTCTGAATCTGTTTCATGATCATTTTTAAATGTAATAGGCAAGTAGGTGATCAGCCTCCAGTGGCTGACACACATTGTCGACTTTTTGGGTCTAAGACATGTCGGTTTCCTCACGATGTTTTCCTTCACCGTTCGAGCAAATGTTAAATACGCACAGAGAAAGAAAGTCCACTGGTGCACAGCCGGGGATCGAACCTACGACCTCAGGTATGAGAGTCTGCTGAAGCCACTAGCCCAACACCGCTCTTCTCATACATATAATTTGAAAACTGGTAGTAAATATAAAATTAGAAATATTTAGGGCCTGTTTCACAATGTATGGATAAAGTAACAAATAGCTATGCAACACATAAATTATTCGGAAGATAAAATATCCGAAGAAATTTCGCGTCACCTGACAGTTGTGAAACGCATTAATAGTGTTTATCCTACCCATAAGTTATAAATAGCTTATTTGTAACTTATCCGGACATTGTGAAACAGACCCATAATTTATATTTGTTATTTGACGTTCATAAGTGTAAATTGTGGTACCTATATGAACATATGATTTTGAATTTGTCTACGGAATTTAGACACACATTCATATTTATTAAGACCAAATATAATAATGTATGTTGTATATAAACGTATAATGTAATTGCTTAGCCTAGTTATTAATCCAACCAAAAAAAAAATTTTTTTCTTAAAAATGATTATCATTGTTAATTTTATTTACTTTGTACGTTTATACACAAGACTTCATTACATACACTGCTGACTATTATTGATATTATTTTTTCTACTAAATATTTTTCTTTTTTACGACTGACGCGGAAATTTGCTGCTGTGGTCTCTGGCAGAATGACCAGCGTTGTGGAGTGTTGGTTTGCTCCTCAGCATAATGCTGAGCCAGGCCCAACTACAACACTAACACACACGCATTACACACTTAAAACGTTCCTTGTTCTTTAAAAGAAAAAAAATAGTTATCTCTCATTCTTTTTTCCTAGATTTTTGGTATTTTGTGTGTGTTTTGTAAGTAAGAAATGTTATGTCTATGTAAAATAAAAAATATAAATAAAATAAAATATGTTTACTATGGAATATAAAATACAGGTATCATTTATTCCGCGTCATTAAATTTGAATCTGTAGGCATCCCTACTCAACGGCAAAGAAGACAGAGGGCGTAGGCCGAGAGAAAAAACCGGCGTCAAAAACTCAACACTTATTTTAAAACAAATATCGCATATTAGAAGTAGCTTGTCTAGCATAAGTCCCAGGCCTTTTTATCAACTAGATAATCGCTAACTCTATAGTAAGCCTTTTCACACAGTTTTTCTTTAATACATTTCTTAAATTTATTAAAAGGCAGATATAAAAGAGCCTCCGGGATTTTCTTAAAGAAGAGTATCCCTTTTCCCAAAAAAGAATTACTAACTTTCGCTAGTATAGTAAACGGAAATTGTTACCTGAAACCTATGTCCACGTCTTATGTCTAATTAAATAATTTTCAGTAGTTTCATGACATGTCTGAATTCTTCAATGTCTTAATAGACTCCTTTTGATGTTTTTTTTTATAGAACAGGGGGCAAACGGGCAGGAGGCTCACCTGATGTTATGGACACTCAATGTTATTGTACTCTCAAACAACAAATGACTAACAAATTAAACTAAACTACCAATGATTTTCATGATTGCTTTTATTGCTACGATACTATATAACTATTTGGCTAATGTTCTTGTTGACATTGTAGTTGTCAAACTCGTTTTTTCATAGCCATCTTTCATTTTAATAATGCTCTTAATTTGCAATAATCATATTTTGAAAATAATATATTTCAAGATGAATAAGTGGGATCTGCTCCGTGTTTTGTATGCTAATTAATGCAAATATCAATTACTTTTAAGAATTTGAAATGAAGGTTTATGTTTTATATATAATTCAGTCAGCCTAGATAGGATTATAAGAGAAACACAACCATTTATATACTGCAGACAAAATATATTATAGATCACCAAGTTTTGGAATATAAATTATAAATAATTCAATTTGATTAATATATTATAAATCATTGGCAAGAGATAAATGATCTCTATGATTTCTGATGCTAATCAACTTGGTTTATCAGCAAGATCACTTGTAAACCAAAATGTACCAAAACAAACAAATAACATCTGTAAGTATGATAATTTTAAATGGCTTAGTGATATTACAGAATTAAGCACAATTGGTAAGAACACATGGGTTGACTTCCAACACAAATCATCTGAATAAACGCTGCATGATTATTATTTAAGATTAGATTGAATAAAAAAAATATATGTTTATTTTGGAACATAAGATCATCTAGGTATCATGTCATTCAATTTTTTCCACTTCAATCAATTCGAACCTGTAGACCCTTTTATCAAGTAGATAATTGCTAACTTTATAGTAAGCCTTTTAACACAGCTTTTCTTTAACACATTTCTTAAATTTATTAAAAAATAGAAGAGCTTAAGTATTGATTTTTTTTAATGTATACATTATTGTCATTTTGTACTTCAACTGTTTTTAAAAGGAATCAATTTTATCACACCTTTTTTACTATGTTTTTTAACATTATTCGTCTGCTATCTGTTACATTTTTAATATCTATATAATTTTATGTTAAATAAATTATAATATTTGGATTAATAATTACTGTGCATTTTATATATATTTTAAAAAATAATTAAGTATATAGAGTTTAATACCATATAAAAGTTTATTAGATTTTTTAAATACATTTTAATTAAACAATTAATTTTATATATTCATTTTATGTTTAATTATTTAAATTGTTATACTATAAAAAATTATATGTTTTACAACTTACTTGAAATGCAATCCCTTCTGTGATAGAGTCCTGCACTGAAGCACCTGTAAGCAATTATTGTCCAATATATATTACAATATACTCTAGTTATATGAATTTTAAGAAAATCCCACATTTAAAAACATTACTAACATTGTCTTACAATAAACAATACTCAAATGATAAGGGGCGGAAGTGATAACAGCTACGCTTCGGCATAATATTACAAAAAGTTATTCAATAATTGAATGTCGGTCTTGTACGCAACTCGGACGGTATGCGCAACTTGCGCGCTGCACATTGCATCCGCCTTGTTGCATCTTTACCGCCAAAACTACGTATTTATCCCATCACAAATCCAAAAATAACCAAATATATACAGAAAAAACAACAGCGCTAGGTAAAAATAACATCGCGTGAAGTCATAAAATATATTCAATTTCGTTCCTAGAGAATGCTTTCATCATTCGTAAGATTTTACTTGAAAGGTTTTTATTTCGAAAAATACTTAAATAAACATGTAGTACATGTTTCTCACATAATGGGTACTCATATATTTGGAAGATGAGAAATCGATTTTACCATGGCTCTTCCCCTGGGCTGTCAACTTCGAGTAAGGAGATATATCAAATGATGTCAATAAAAATACGTAACACCACAAAATTTTCCGATACATTTTGCTGATTCAGTCTTTTTAAACACCGTTTAATCTCATTTCAACATAACATTTGTTTATAAAAAGCACTATCGTAATTTTATCTCATTACAATCACAAGATGTGCGTTCAAGAAAAATTGAGACGAAAGTCAAAATCAAATAACACATGACAAATCTGATGTACCTAAGTCAATAATTTGATTGCTCACTTCATGTTGACAATTGACTATATTAACTTACGAAACAAACCTAAACGAAATATAGCTGTATACAGAGTAGTAGTCTGTTCTGTTTGTTCATTTTGTGACAAGAAATCACTAGATTTGTGTTGTTGACGCGAAGCTGGCGCGACGTGAGCCATTGTAATTTGTAATGTACTAATTAATATAAGACATGTCACATAGAGCCGCGCCGACCGCGACGGCTCTGTGTGACAGTCTATGGAGAAGAACGGCGGGACGGAGTACGAACGGAGCGTGAGCACGTCGCTACACGTTGTATACTATTTATGTTCGTTTTAGTAGTCAAACAGACAGCGGGACAGGAAACGTCGGTCTCGACGCGACGCTTGCAAGATTATCACTTCCAGTCTCCACTGTGACATTCACAGCGCGTCGCCGTCCCACCAGCGGCACGTTAAGCCGGGTCCACATTTGTAGCATTTCGGTGTATCGTATCTCCGTTGCGTGGCTTCGGCGCATAGTTGGACGCAATATGATACTCTTTAATGATACATGCCGTATCTGATACGGTCCGACCCGCACTAACCGCGTATCTTGATACACTTCGTATCCGATACGCGTATCACGATCGGTGGTATGGACGTATTTTGATACTGTATCACGATACTATATCGCGATACGATACATGATACACGGCGAACCATCCATTGTCGGTTTTTTCGCGATCATCAAAGGGAATACATGTCGTATCGAACAAGTTTGAACGTAAATCCAGTGAAATAAACATTGTTGAATGAAGTGTAGTAGTTGTTAGTCGCAGTGAAAAAGGAACAAGATCAGCTGGGTTAACGAGAGTGTTATAAAACTGATCAAGTTGTGAAATACTATTAATAATAATATAACAGGGGCAAGTCACCGTCAAATTGTAAGCAATTGCTGACATGGCTAAAGCTTTTGAGAACGAAGACATTACTAAACCGTACGAGAAGGGAAGGGCACACTGAAAGACACGCTCCTCAGGAAAAGATACATGAGATGAAAAGTGAGCGTCTATATTTGTAAAGCAAAAGCCGATACACTGACATGATACAGTATTTGATAAGTATGGACGCGTCTTTTACAAGATACCCCTTAAAAATACGCCATGGACAAAATGAGCGTCCATATTTATGATACAAATAGTAGATACGATACGACTGATCGTGATACGTCAACATGCTACAAATGTGGACCCGGCTTTACGGGCCGTCCGGCCCTGTCCGCGTTACCTTATGCCACGCAACGGAGATACGATACACCGAAATGCTACAAATGTGGACCCGGCTTTAAGCTATGTATTTTTTGCTCGTATTTAACAGAATACAATAGTCATTAATAGCCAAAACACATTGAAAGAGGAAATATGGAGATGCCTTTGTCGAGTTAAATTGTGCATAACTTTGTAAAGTCTTTTTACACTACATTTTCATTTGACGAAAGAGATAAATATTTAAAATGTTACTTAGTTGAAAAGAATTGTAAAGGAAAAAGTATTTTCTATCGAAATAAGAGAATATTAAGGCTTTGCTTCACTGATTTCTTCAGTATTCAGTTTTGAAAGTTAGAGTTATTTGCAAAATGCTGTTAGTCTATTAAAGTTAGGAATTTAGGAGGCCAACTATTTATAGGTACTTGATAAATAATTAGGTGCCGCGGCGCCACTCCAAAAAGATGCTGCAGAAGTAAATACTGTAAATAGGTAAAAGTAGGCAACTGACCATGTTTTATAATCACTCTACTAGAGTCTGGCTGACGAAAGTAGATACTGGATTTTTTTGCAAACTTTTTATATGACAACACTAAAGTGTTCCTACCATCGGATATTTACCCTACAAATTGGGGTATTTTAAGCAGAAAGTACTTAGGAACAATTAATTCCAAAAAGGCATTTTCAAAACAAACTTATTTTAAACATTTTATAAATTGAGTTTTAAAAATTCGTACGTGTGCTAAACTTGTATTCATCGAAAATAAGTATCGTATGTACGTGTTGGGGATAATTTCAAGAGCAACACTAAGCCTTAAGTTGGTCTAATAAATAGCTTAATTAATTAGGTACACTATTTACTAGAGAAAAACTTGGCAAGATTATTTTAAAGAAATTAATTTTCGGCTGTTTTCCAAAAGATTTGGTAAAATCAGAATCAGTGTATGGTATCCCTATCTCTGACGCAACAAGATGGCGTGTTGTTGATGTTTCGTTGTGGTTGACTTGCGTATAGTTTTGTTGTGATATATCCGTGTTAATGCTATAAAAATGAATAAAACTAAAAAGATTGAAGTGCGAAAACTATTGTTTTGTATGATTTCGAAATATGAAGAGAAAAAGCTTGTGAAACAAGCCGTATTGCGAGAAAAACAGGATTGTTTACGTACTGTGACTGATTTTTTTGGTTAGTACGGTCAAAATGTCTTGATATTTTTTTATTTTAAATAAGTACATATTAGTTTTAGTTACTTTATAAAATGTTATTGTTCTTTTACAGATAGTCTTGAGGATAATTCACGAACTGCTGAAGTAAAACAAGCAATTGAAAAAATCACAAATTTAGATCAAAAAGATATGATGAAATCGCAGAACCAGTACTTAGAAGAACTATCTTCACTCACCGGTAAGTTTTCACTCAACGTTAATCTTAGACTAGTTTTGTAATACTTGTGTATTTTCTATTATTTCTTAGTTATGAGACTCACGATAATTGACATTTTATTTTATTCTTTTTACAGATGTAAGTGTTATTACATTGAAGAGAATTAAAAAAGAAGGTGCGGTGAACGAAGGGGTCTGGAGGACTCCAGGTAAAAAACGACCTCACCCTTTAAAAGTGTCGAACTTAGATAGTTTCGATATGGATGTTATTCGTAATAAAATAAACGAATTTTACATTGTGAGGAAACAAGTACCAACATTAAGATCTTTGTTGGTAGAGTTAAAAGAAAGTATAGAATTTGGTGGATGTCGTGAAACTCTCCGTCGCATATTATTAGGCAACGGTTATGAATTTAAGAAAAATAAAAATGAACGTTCATTATTAATTGAACGGTATGATATAGCTGCATGGAGAAATCGCTTTTTGCGTACCATTGCATCGAAACGTGCAGAAGGCAAGCCAATAATCTACTTAGATGAAACTTATGTTCACAAAACCTATAAGCCTAAAAAATGTTGGCAAGGTCCATCAACAAGTGGAATAATTGAAAATATATCGTCAGGAAAACGATATATTATTGTGCATGCAGGATCAGAGAAAGGCCCTGTTCCAAACTCATTGTTGGTATTTAGCACCAAATCGAAAATGGCCGACTACCACCATGACATGAATTCCACAAACTTCAACAAATGGCTTCAAGAAAAGCTTATGCCCAATTTGAATGAACCAAGTGTAATTGTAATGGACAATGCATCATACCATTCTGTCATAATAAATAAAGCGCCCACATCTCAAAATCGAAAGTTAGAGATACAGAATTGGCTTACATTGAATGGTATTTCATTTGAAACATACAATTCAAAAGCAGAGTTGCTCTGCTTAGTAAAACCGAACACACCAGAACCTATTTATGAAGCTGATGAACTTTTAAGCCAAAACGGACATGAAGTGCTAAGACTTCCTCCATATCATTGTGACCTAAATGCTATAGAACTCATATGGAGTCTAGCAAAAAGAAATGTGGGAAGCAAAAATGTAAGCCAAACTCCAAAAGAGTTCGAGGATCTTATAAAACAATCTTTTGAGTGTATTACAGCAGATGATTGGAAAAAAATGACAGACCATGTCATTCATGTGGAAGACAAGTACAAAAGAAGAGACCATATAACTGAAAATAATCTAGAAAGCTTCATCATCAATTTAAGAGACAGCAGCGACTCCAGTGATTGTGACGATTCACTCCATGTTGAATTTTTAGATTCAGATTTTGATTATAGTGATTAAAAAACAGTATAAAAATATATGGTGTTGTTTTCTTTGATACATACTCACATAGATTTACAAATATTTAAAACTCATGATAATATTGATACTCATGATAGTGTTTGATAGCCTGTTTGTCCCTCTATATACGCCACAATGGAGTGACGTATCCGTGTGATAATAAAGAGTTAACAAGTGATATAAGCTACTTTTAATCTCGTCATAACGCGGACAAAATTTTGCAATTTTGTCCACTAGTAAAATAAAAATAAATGTCAAAGTATCAAAGTGAGTTGTTCCAACTTTCCTTTTTACTTTAGGGCTGCCATACTGATATTTTTTAAATTTGCCGCGCTTTTTCAGTATCAACTTTCATTAGCCAGACTTTACTAATAAACTTACTTCATTTGTCAGGGGTGTCGGCTGTCAAGAGTCAGCTGTCCATGTAAGGTTGAAGAATAAGATCGTTGTCATTCGTCAGATCGTGTTTACTATTTTAGTACATAATTGTTATCGTTTCTTTAATTGTTTCAGGTTGGACTGTGTGATTTGTTCAATTTCAGTTAATTTACATAAATTAAAATTATTGATAAATTCATATCTTCATATTTACCTCTCAAGTATGGATGACGGTGAGAATAAAAGCATTTTTTATGATATTGCGTTGCGACATTGTTTCTTTATAAAATAATATGTGCGGAAATGTTTATAAGGGACTGTAAGTGAAAATGAGGAGGATCGGACTTCGGGAAGTGAAACATCTGAAGAAATACAAAATCTGGAACAAGAGGCTGAAGAATTCGATATTACCCTTGCGGCATCACATTCAGTAAGTACCAAACCTAAATGATGGCGACATACTTATCCTTCTTACGATTTATTTTTTAAAATACTGCTTAATAATAATAAAAGTTTCATAAGAATGAAGGTAAGTATTCCTTAAAATAATCTAGACATGCAACTGACTGCTATTCTATGTAATGTTATTTTGTGTAGCTATCCTAATTGGAGCCTGGACAAGCTTGTGATTGATGGTTGGACGTTTAAATGGTGCAAAAGCATTATTACCTTTTTACCATTTAATTCAAAATAAATACTTCATTCTCAGATGTGCAAAGTCAAATTTTTATTTGTTCTCTGTAAGCTAGATAGTAACTAGAGCAACTCTATATATATCTAATCACTACCATTTACATTTTAAGTTTTTAATGCTCAATTTTAATATATATTTTAGTATCTGAGCCAAGATCTTGTTGCAATTACTGGAAGACCTGACCTGGAGCCTGGATGGACGGGAAAAATTCCAGTTATGGCACACCATGGAGCAGTGTTTCCTGGAGAAACCGTACCAATGCTGCTCACAGATACACAAGATATTGCTGTGATATCACAGGCATTGGATAATGATAAAATCTTTGGATTGCTTTGTCCTGAGTAAGAAAATATATTATATTTGGGATTGATAAGTATTTTAATCTCTCATACTCCAAATTTCACCTTTGATGTTATGAAATAAACTGTAAATATTCATATTTATATCTTAAGAATGGTGTGTCGATCATAAAGATAAGGCAGTGAACAATTTATACAGTTATATGATTGCTTAAATGAGTCAAGTCCGGCAACACACTTGTCACCCACTAGCGGTGTGAGTGTCCATGGGTATGACATAAGGCATATCAGATGAGGCTCCTTTTATTTCTTATTTTTAGAAAATATATATTTAAAAAAAACCTTTTCAAAATCGAGTCATATGTAGAGCATATTATTGTAACCGGAAGACATTTATTTATGTTCAAATATATTGTGATCTAAGAGTGGAAGACTTTTCTACCTTGCTGAGGTGCATACAAACATACAAATGCGTCTTATTTATAATAATTAAAGGATATATGTAAATTTTTTTCAGTGAAACATGTACATACATTTCTGGGTATGGTGTGTTATGTGAAGTGATTGAAGCAAGCGATTCCAATGATGCACCACAAACATTGTCATTTCGGTCTCGAGCAAGTCATCGATTTAGATTCAAAGTAATGCCAAAAATGTCAAAACCTATACACTTGTATAATAGGTAAGCTGTTCACTAACTTGACCTAAGGTCCTGAATTCGATTACCTACTGGAATAATTGTTTCACTTGAATGAAACATCTATTTGTCTCAAAAAATCATTATTAGAATGGCTTGCCCATTTCGGGTTACGGTATTTAATCCAGGTCAAGTCCTGATCATGTTGAAAATTAGCTGTTTGACAATATTTTATAAATCTTTCAGATTTATTGGTAGCGACTATAAAACCTACACAAATTGTGACTATTAATTTTGTTAAGTAAGTTAAAAATCAAATTAAGTATGTATTTAAATTTCCCTCCAAAACGCTTCTCCAGACAAAATGGCGTTTCACCAGTCCAAGATTGTAACAAAAGGCGAAGACTATTTTTTGTCACGTGAATCACATTTTTTTTACCATGGATTTCATTATTTTCAAATTATTTAACTCCATAACGTTTTTATACAGATTTCACAGAATAACACATTTCATTCTGTCAAATGCAGTGAAAGCGGACAGAGAAGTAAAATATAAGTTCTACCACAGACTGCCTTGTATTTCGAAAAGACTTAATTTTCAATAAAATTATCTACCACTAGTGACTAGTGGCGTTCCATATATAAGAATCGTTAATGAAAAAACTTTTATTACATATAATTAATAATTTAATATTTTTTTTTAGAATGAAGTTGGTTGAAATATTAATATTACCTGAAGTGCAACTTGGGGATCCCTTACAGCAAGTGCGACTTCCCAGCCTCGATCATTGGAGACGAGAACGAACTATGTTGGTATAAACAAATTTATGTAATGTACTTAATTGAAATAAATTTTATATATGGTAACAATAATATAAAAATAGTAGAAACTATTGAATAGTTTAGTAAATTAAGAAATAAATTATAAAAAAAAAAAAAATAATCAAATAATTCAAAGTATATATATTGCTGTCACTTTCTATCAATACGTTTTTAACCCAATACCTATTGTTTAAAGGCCTGCAAATCACTTGCAAGCCATCTGCCAATTTTAGTGTCCTTGACCGTCAGTATCACTTAACATCGAATTAGCCTCCTGACCATTTGCACGCCGTGCTTTAATAAATATGGGACCTTCGTTCAAGCTATAAGGAACTGGTTTTTCATAGTTGCGGTGCGCGGCTTGAAAAACAGAGAGATTTATTTGCGTTCTGGTTATCTACCACAGCTCTTTAAGGTAAAATTAAAAATTTCAGGTTGGCTGATAATCGCTTCCGTGTAATAGATTCGGCGATGACAACATGGCCACATTTTGTCTATGACATATTCGACTTTCATCGAATGAAACAGACAATTAAGGAATATTTCAGGAATATTGTTAAAAGTAAGTAGTTATTTCTTATTTTAAATAATATTAACCAAAAATCACCGAGACCTTAGTTCAAGTAGTCTTTCTAATTATAAACATATAACTTATACACCTAAAACTTATATACTTACAACGTAAACATCTAAAACCTTTACATCTACAACTTATACACCTAAAACCTATACACCTAAAACTTATATACTTACAACTTATACACCTAAAACCTTTACATCTACAACTTATACACCTAAAACCTATACACCTAAAACTTATATACTTACAACGTATACATCTAAAACCTTTACATCTACAACTTATACACCTAAAACCTATACACCTAAAACTTATATACTTACAACTTATACACCTAAAACCTTTACACCTAAAACCTATACACCTAAAACTTATACACTTAAAACTTATATATTTACAACGTATACATCTAAAACCTTTACATCTACAACTTATATGCCTGCAACTTCTCAACTATATCCACTAAGACCTTTGGGCCAATTCGTGGTTAGACTGATCGAGGATCCTCGCATTAGGTTGGAGGAGTAGTTCCATTCTTCTTCCACAGTATCATTCTGAAACGAGATACTGGCAGTGCTATGTCATGTACCATCAAATATCTGTTTTCATCTGAGATCCTGTTGTTCCATCTAGGTCTCCGGCTTTAATAAGCTTCCGTCCCAATCTTGACCATGCGATCAAGGTGTCCCAGTTACGATAAGCCCTGGCCTAGTGGACTGGACTTTATAATATCAGAATATGTCTTTGTTATATTTTAGCGTCAATACCAGAAGAGCCGGTCTCTTTATCTTTTTGGACTGCATCCAATCTGACACTCACACCGAGGGACAGACTGGCTCTGTTCATGGTGGACGATGCTTTACTGAGGTTGCACATGGAAGTCAGGCTTATTGGATTGGTAAGTTAATTAATAATTAAAATTGTTTGTCATAAAATGTGTCATTTCCATTTTTCTTAATCTTTGGTGTCTTAAGTTTCTTACGTGTAAAGTTTTTTTTTTCTAGAATATAGCGTACATAAAGTTTGTAAGTATGGATGTACCTATGTTTGATACACTTTAACGTAAAAAGTATTATTTTAATGAAACTTTACATTATTTTTTTTTAATTGGACCACAAAATTAGGACAAACACATGTCAACATTAACTTACATTCGAAAATATAAAAAGCGGTGTCGTCCATAAAACATGTGGACACGACCAGCGAAATCAGGTAAATACAATAAAATTATAAAACAAAAAACAACCATAAATTTAAAAATAAAAGCTATAAAGAATTAAACCACTAGAAAGAAGAAAATAAATTATTGGTATTGTGTCCTAATTCTACTCTTAGCTGAGGACAGCGAACCATGAAAAATGACAAAACTTTGTGCAATATCATTATAATATAGCTTATACATCAGAATAACTGTATATATATATATATACGTATATGTAGCGTCTGTGCAGGATTAAAATTATATTTGTTCAAATGATGTAGTGGGAAAGAGATATTTTATCTACTTTAAATACCAGAAGCGATAAAATATCTATTTTGATTTAGCAATCCATTTTACAAATTTTTGTGCATATAATATTAGTAGGATGTATTAATAAAGGAATACATTGTTCACAGAATAGTGTCCTATGTTGTGTATCTTGTTCGACGGAAATCGCGCGAAGAGAGAATATGTTCGCTATGTCCTCTGAGGGAGTGCATTCAAATTATATTAACCTGGGTGAGAAGTTTTACAATTATTTTAATTAATATTTAAGATAATATAGATTTTATCGAGCGCAGCGACCGATTCAATAAATTCCGTAACGACTATAAACCTAACACACGATGACGTAATATGGGTGCGGCCAATACGCGTTAGTGCGGGACAAATCGCATACGCGTATTCATATCTGTCTGACGAGATTGTTGACGTGCGAAAGAGCGGTTGATGCAGCCGTTACGCGTTAGAGTGAGACAGACTGAATAGGCGTGTTAGTCTGGTAGATTGAATTAATATTTAAAAAAAACTGCATTAATAAATAATTATAATTGCAAAAGTTGATAAAAAATACTATGCAATATCTTCACAAACGCCACAAGTTTTTACGGAAGTTAAATTGGGTGGTGGCTTTCGTGGAATGTTAAATCAATGTGTCCCCCCCACCCCATCTCTCTAGTAAACATACATAAATAATAAATTAAAAAAATCTATTGTTTTATTAAAGAAACCTAAATTTGTTAATGATAGGTAAAACATATATGTATAAAAAATAAGTTAAATATAGACATATATAATAAAAAGTGTCATTCCAAAAAAAATTATCAAATAATGAAAATTGCCAATAATCATTCGATGGATTGTAATAGCCATCTGTCGATACAAGCCATCAATGGTAGGTCGGATCGGTATATGTGGAATAGACTTTTGTATGAAAATGACAATTCATCTGTGCCAATATCCTAAGATTTTAACTTACACCAGTTTTTAAAATAACTTAAAATAACTTTGATGTGGTTTAAACATAGACCTGTATATTTTAATATTATTTGTACGCGGTTTTATTTACTTTATTTGGTTTATATCGATTATCAAATATGAGTGTAAAGAGCGAAGAGATTGCTTTCTATCCGTCGCCAAAAATGGATTGTCTTCGTGAGGTTTTGTCATTTTGTCTAAGATCCCGCTGCAGGATTGGTGTGTTCATCGAGTTTTTGTTTAAAACCAAATTTTTATGTTTATTTATAATTAGGAGAACATTTACTAGGGTGCCTATCAAAATTTGGCCGCCATTATATTTAATTGATTTTTGGTAAAAAAATTCGTTTATTTAATTTTTAAATAAAATAACAACATCACGGTAATTAATATGAAGATTATAAAAAATCACGGTTGTCGTTGCGCACCTGGCCGCACCTCTTTGCAGCCAAGTGTACACTGGAATGATTTCGATAAATTTATACGTTTATAACGCATATTTATTAATTATATGTCAAATTGAAGATAATTTTTTTCTATTAATTTTCATATAAGGTTGCCTAATTAATTCTGGCCGCAAATAAGGGTTGCTGGCGGTTAAAGATGATAAATATTTAAGGTAGAGTGAAAGAGAGTTTGCGCGTAACGTTATTTAATTGGGATGCAGATACGATACCGATCGACTGTCACGGTCTGATCTCAGATTGTGGATTAATTGGGTTCGGCCGTTAATAAACTAGTGTTTTCTATAATTCGTCTAAAATCATAAATTAAGTTCAACCAATCAGTAACACGACATTAATTGGCTGGTAGGCGGTACGAAGTTCGCCGGGTATAAATTTTTGATAGACAAAATACAGCTAGGTCAATCCGTCAAATGTCAAACGTCAAATGACAATGTACATTATACAGTCAAAACCCTTAACGACGACATCGTTAACAAGAACGTACCGGTTGTGTTAAGTAAAATCGAAATCCCAGCCGAATTATATTGTATTAGGTTCTTAGTAACAACGTCATCGGCTTTAACGACTAAGAGCGCGGCCACATGATGCGGTAACTGTGCGGTGAGGCACCGGAACCGTGCCGCAACGTCATCCTCGTCATAGAAATTACTATACCATGCCGCACGCGGCGTCGCACCGCAAGCGTGCCGGACTTGTGATCTGCGAGACGAGAAAGGGAGGGGTAAAATATATTGCCACACCGCAAAACCCTTTAGCTCAAAGTAATTGCGGTGCCGCACCGCATCGTGTGGCCGCGCTCTAACGAATTTTATTAAATATGAGTAGTGCCTTCAATGTTGTTATAATTGTGACTGTAGTTCCTTTGTCAGATGACACTGTTCTGTTTTAGGTGGATATATGCACGATTTGGTGACCGTCACCCGAACCCAAAACATACAATTGAGTGGCCCGGCTTCGGCCGAGTTTTCTTGGTTTCCGGGATATGCTTGGAGTATCGCTCTCTGCGTTTGTTGTATGGCGCATGTTGGTTGGAGGTGAGTAAAAACTTGTAAATTATAATTATTAACACTTTCTTCGTCCACCGAAGTGTCGACATTACAATCACCTGCCTATTTTTTTTATAGAATAGGGGCAAACGGGCAGGAGGCTCACCTGATGTTAAGTGATACCGCCGCCCATGGACAATCTAAATGCCAGAGGGCTCGCGAGTGCGTTGCCGGCCTTCTAAGAATATTTTTTTATATTTTTAGCCTATTTGATTGATAGTTAATAATGTAACAGATACAGAAATCTGAGGCCGAGACCTAAAAACCCATCTCAAATTAAAGGCACAAAATATTTTTTATTTTGCAGGTTCGATGCCCTTAAGCGCGCAGTACGCCCATCACAGTTCTTCGGCCTTTGCCGCAATAACGTCGTACCACGACCTGCCCCAACTCCCCCCCTTCTACCTTCTCCTACCCCACCCCCTAATAATCTTCCCTCAGACGGATCAGTATCACAACCTCTATAAACCATCAACCCTCATATGAATAATTTTTGTTCGTAGCAGCTGAGGTTCATCATCAGACGTCGAGGCAGAATATTCCTCCCTTGACGTCTGTCCACAACTGAGTGGTTTTTAAGGCTGTGTTTATGGTTTACCACTATGTGGAACCACTAATAATATAATACATCAGCTAAAGTATTTCCAAAACAATTTGTCTTAATTCAAGAAAAGAGGGTACTACAACTACTACACGAACAAATCAACTTGGCACCTGATTTGATTATAATGACGCTTGGCGAGGTGCCTAGTTATCTGCGTGTACCGATTCTTCAAAGGCTTGGGTGGCCATGGGCGGGATCACTTAACGACTTAATTACGGTGCTTTGAAAGATGTTAAAAAAGTTAGATCATATTTGATATAAATTTAATTAAAATTCCATATTGTTAAAAAAAATGTTGTGTGGTTTTATGAAACCACGGTAAAAGTGAAACTTTTTTTCACATTATCGACAACTAAAAATTTTTGGAATAATATTCCATTAAGGGTATAAAATCGCTTTATGAATCTTAATTTTATACTTGGAAAATTGGAATGATAATGGGACTAATAAAAGTAGACTAAGTCTCCAACTAATATTTTTATTGCATTCTGTGTCTTATAGAGTACGACATACATAACACTTAACAATTATTTAGATTATATACACATATTAAAACTTTATCCCTACTCCGCGGCCGACCGTCACGCGACATGCGCCACACAGACCAAAAAGTTTGAGACGATGTAATAAAAGTTTCACTTTAATAATAAAGACTTGATAATCTTAAATACGGAAAAGTTGTGTATTTCAATATGAGAGCGTTAAAACGTAAAAACTTAAATTACATAAAAATTTAAAAAAAAATTATTTGATTATTCGAAAACGATAATAGTAATCATATAACTCGATACCATAGTACGATTTGTTGGCATCAAACAAAAAAACCTCTTCCTCAGCGCACATGGCCAGCTTGTATTTACTAGAGGAAACAGGAAAATATTTTTGAAGTTATACTTCTTTTGGCGCGTTGGAGAATAAGGATGAGAGTGAATTTTTACGATGCGCGCGCACACCAACACCTAAATTCGACATCGTAAAGTTAGGTCTAGGTGGCATGGAAATTGATAACTATCTTCAAGTTGTATAATCTAGTATTTTTACATTTAGAACACGTGATTCGTAACAGTACAATTAAACAGTGTGAATAAATAAATATTATTTCGGTGTTTTTAAATCAATTCATATACGGCGGTGTTAGTATTTACTAATTATTTATTTATTTAAATAAAATATTTTTCTTTAATTTGAATATTTATCCCATACGTCAAAGAAGTATAACTTCTAACGCGTGTACATAAGTACACACACTGTTTTTTTTTACAACATCAATTCAACAATGTGCGTAGAGTAACTCAGTACTGTTGATAATTTCCGTAAACAGTCAAGCATTTTTTTTTATATAGATATGTATTACATACACCTATTAACATAATTAAGCCTATAGGCTTAATTAGAACAGAATGGACGTCAGCAATATATTGCTTTATATAATCTTCCCATCTTTTGCTCTGTATTCCTCTTTTCCGATTTCCATCTCGTGGTTGCCACTGTGTAATAATTTTGTCTATTACAACCTCGTCCACTCCAGTGCCTACTTTGGTCGTTTATCTTTCTTATCTCTTCTGTTCTTTTGCGATGTCTGTGTTGCACCCACCATACTTCTAACTGCATATAAATTGTATTTTAATACATATTCCAATTAAATATCTTTTTAAACTCTATTTATTCATACAAAACAAGGTGATTTGAAGAACGAGAGTATACAGTTCCTGAGCTGCTTTATATAATAGAGGATTTTATTTTTACTACATTAACAACTCGCATACTACGAAATATGAGCTAAATAATGAAATGTTAATTGCTATGTAACAAATTTAATATAACAGTTAAAGAGAGTGCTTTCATTAATACTTACGGGACGTTACTTCAACGATTTAAAAAATCGTCACGCTTATAAAACTAAGATAAGGCTCGATTACACCTAACGAGTACAGTGACGAGTCACTCGGCCGAGTGCTCGGTTGGTATAAACACTTTAACGAGTGCTCGGCCGAGTACTCGGTCGAGAAGAGAGGCGAGAGAGTCACTAGAATCCCAATTTGTTTACTAGGCCGAGTACCCACCACCCCGCTTCATTCTTCTGCCCCCGCAGCGGCTCGCTATCCCGCTCGGCACGTATAAACACGCACTCGCTTGTCACTCGCCACTCGTTATACGCGAAATAGTATCTTGTCTTTGTATATATGGAGTTATGTTCTCCAGCAATGTCTCATAGCGTTCTACAGTCATTCTCAAAAGTTCCTTGAATTCTTTGGGATTTTCTAACTGCAATTCATTAAAAAGGCTATTTGTTGCTCCAAGGGCATTTCGCCAAAAATCTATTTTCTGGTCCATATTCGTTGATCTTCCTCTTCTAATAAATCCCACAATTCGTTAATAAAATCTGGTAACAGCCGATTTAAAACCCGTTTAAATTATTATTTTTTCGATCCATTGCAGACGTCGTGATCAAAACTGAACTGACTCGCCACTGGTGTAAATAAGTGTAAACACCCATTCGGTTCGGCAACTCTCTCGGCCGAGAGCATAAATTACTGACTCACCACTGTACTCGTTAGGTGTAATCGACCCAATAGCATGAGTGAGCAAAATGTACACTCTTGGTTCGTACAGTGAGTACTGTCACTTCATAGATTAAAGACAATTCGTTAACGACATTATAACAAATTTCACGTAATATTGTACAGTGATAATGAGTGCTTAGTTTGTATATAATACTTCTATCAGTTATTTTGTGTGCTAGATTTTAAGATATTGTAAATAATTAGAGAATAATAAAGTTTTTGGAAATAATTTCTTATGTTTTTTTTATCCTATCCCTTCTTATCCTTTCTAAAATTCTTATGCAAACAAATAATTCCAATTCAACATACATATTTTATATAAATAAATGAATTGTAGTAATTTAAATAATCGAGAATTAAATGAAAGGTTTTAGCAATGAATTATTAGGAAATTGTCAATGAAGAACAGTAAAATTTCAAAATATATGAAGTAAAAATTTTGAACTGTCCTCTTGGGCGTGGGTGCCACGTTCGGAAATATTTTAAACAAACTATACTTTACTGTTAGGAATGACAGAAATAAGTGGTTTTTATTATAACTATACGTAAGTAAAATTTGTCGGGATCTAGAGGGTAGCTGGAAGGAATTGGATGACGATGGCACAAAATAAATTAGGGTGGAAAAAGTTTGAGGAGGCTTTACCCCGGACAGGGGCCGCATCTTAGTTAAAATCGTATTTATATCAATTTAATTTATGTAAATAGGATGTGGATAGAATAAAGGCTTATTATTATTACAAGTAAAATTGAATAAATAAGTGTTAATTTAATATGCCATCCGTATCACCTTGACGTCCCTCGAATTTGGACATGAATGTAAATACATATACATTAATAACTAATCTATCTATAAGAAATATGTATATTACAAATGTTGTTAAACTTTTGGCAAAAGATGCGCTGTAATTAATTTTCTGAAAAAGCTGATGATTTAGTGGCTTCAGCGTGCGACTGTCATCATCATGAGATCTTAGAACTACTGCTGTGCACCAATGGACTTTCTTTCGATATGTGCATTTATCATTCGCTTGAACGGTGAACGAAAACATCGCGAAAATCCGCTGATCAAGATGATGACAATTATGTCTTCACTAACACCCGAACCCAATAATTAATCCACAATCACAGATTGAAAACAATCTCAGATCAGACCGTGACAGTCGATCGATCTTCTATCTGAAATCCCAATAATGAAACCCTACGAAGACAATCCATTTTTGGCGATCGATTGCATGCAATCTCTTCGCTCTTTACACTCATATTTGATAATCAATATAAACCAAAGAAAATTAAACCATACAAATAATATTAAAATATACATGTCTATGTTTAAGACATCTCAAATCGTTTTTAAATTAATTTAAACACTGGTGTAAGTTAAAATCTTAGGATACGTAATACATAAATCTGAGGCCTAAGGTGTGCAATTATTTAATCAACCGTCTAAAATTTGTAATATTAGCGCATCAGAATGAGCCTAGTTAACTAAAATTAGGACGGCTGATGGGGACTTGTATCTCATTAGTATATACTTCTTAAGTAACGAGAGGATCTTATGAAAAGGGCACATATTTCCGGTGTATTCATTTAGTTAACGAAATACCTTTTTCCGTTGTCCGTTGAGCTGGCAAAAGTTCTATTATTTGTTAGTGCCTATAGTAGTTAGGTAATTTCTTGTATTTTTTATTATATAATTTTGTTTTTCCTATTTAAATTCATACGATTGTTTTTTTTTTGTTTTGTCTGATAAAAAATAAAAATTTCATTCTCTTATTGTCCACTCTTGTCAATTTAGGGTCACCTGTTAAGGCAGGATTGTTTTTATAAATAAATTAATAAAAAAAATGTCATGTAAATAAAAATACATATCTGTGATAAGAAAAAAAGCTCTTTAAACAATCAATCTACTGATTTTTTTTGAATACCCTTTTCAAGCGGTCTTATTACGTAAAATAAAACAAAGTTTTATTAATATAATTAATTTATTATCTACATCTTAACAATAGTATTGGAAAGTTTTCTGTAACTAAATAATCATCTTCAAATATCACCGAAATATTGAGCTCGAACTCTGAAACAATATATTTATGTAATTAGCTTTTTGAGGTTATCATCTCCAATTATTCAGTACGGGACGTTTACTCGGACCTTCAGAAATAGGCGGGAACTGCCTTTTATAACTGGGGAATTAGACGAACTATATTATACACATAGTATGATAGTTGAGGCGCCAACAATAAGCCAATAATAAGGAATTGCTGTTTTGAATATTTATCCCATACGTCAAAGAAGTATAACTTCTAACGCGTGTACATAAGTACACACACTGTTTTTTTTTACAACATCAATTCAACAATGTGCGTAGAGTAACTCAGTACTGTTGATAATTTCCGTAAACAGTCAAGCATTTTTTTTTATATAGATATGTATTACATACACCTATTAACATAATTAAGCCTATAGGCTTAATTAGAACAGAATGGACGTCAGCAATATATTGCTTTATATAATCTTCCCATCTTTTGCTCTGTATTCCTCTTTTCCGATTTCCATCTCGTGGTTGCCACTGTGTAATAATTTTGTCTATTACAACCTCGTCCACTCCAGTGCCTACTTTGGTCGTTTATCTTTCTTATCTCTTCTGTTCTTTTGCGATGTCTGTGTTGCACCCACCATACTTCTAACTGCATATAAATTGTATTTTAATACATATTCCAATTAAATATCTTTTTAAACTCTATTTATTCATACAAAACAAGGTGATTTGAAGAACGAGAGTATACAGTTCCTGGGCTGCTTTATATAATAGAGGATTTTATTTTTACTACATTAACAACTCGCATACTACGAAATATGAGCTAAATAATGAAATGTTAATTGCTATGTAACAAATTTAATATAACAGTTGAAGAGAGTGCTTTCATTAATACTTACGGGACGTTACTTCAACGATTTAAAAAATCGTCACGCTTATAAAACTGACGCTTGAAAAAAAGACAAGGGTCGATTACACCTAACGAGTACAGTGGCGAGTCAGTGTCCTCGGCCGCTAGCTCGGTTGGTATAAACACTTTAACGAGTGTTCGGTCGAGAAGAGAGGCGAGAGAGTCACTAGAATCCCAATTTGTTTACTAGGCCGAGTACCCACCACCCCGCTTCATTCTTCTGCCCCCGCAGCGGCTCGCTATCCCGCTCGGCACGTATAAACACGAACTCGCTTGTCACTCGGCCACTCGCCACTCGTTATACGCGAAATAGTATCTTGTCTTTGTATATATGGAGTTATGTTCTCCAGCAATGTTTCATAGCGTTCTACAGTCATTCTCAAAAGTTCCTTGAATTCTTTGGGATTTTCTAACTGCAATTCATTAAAAAGGCTATTTGTTGCTCCAAGGGCATTTCGCCAAAAATCTATTTTCTGGTCCATATTCGTTGATCTTCCTCTTCTAATAAATCCCACAATTCGTTAATAAAATCTGGTAACAGCCGATTTAAAACCCGTTTAAATTATTATTTTTTCGATCCATTGCAGACGTCGTGATCAAAACTGAACTGACTCGCCACTGGTGTAAATAAGTGTAAACACCCATTCGGTTCGGCAACTCTCTCGGCCGAGAGCATAAATTACTGACTCACCACTGTACTCGTTAGGTGTAATCGACCCAATAGCATGAGTGAGCAAAATGTACACTCTTGGTTCGTACAGTGAGTACTGTCACTTCATAGATTAAAGACAATTCGTTAACGACATTATAACAAATTTCACGTAATATTGTACAGTGATAATGAGTGCTTAGTTTGTATATAATACTTCTATCAGTTATTTTGTGTGCTAGATTTTAAGATATTGTAAATAATTAGAGAATAATAAAGTTTTTGGAAATAATTTCTTATGTTTTTTTTATCCTATCCCTTCTTATCCTTTCTAAAATTCTTATGCAAACAAATAATTCCAATTCAACATACATATTTTATATAAATAAATGAATTGTAGTAATTTAAATAATCGAGAATTAAATGAAAGGTTTTAGCAATGAATTATTAGGAAATTGTCAATGAAGAACAGTAAAATTTCAAAATATATGAAGTAAAAATTTTGAACTGTCCTCTTGGGCGTGGGTGCCACGTTCGGAAATATTTTAAACAAACTATACTTTACTGTTAGGAATGACAGAAATAAGTGGTTTTTATTATAACTATACGTAAGTAAAATTTGTCGGGATCTAGAGGGTAGCTGGAAGGAATTGGATGACGATGGCACAAAATAAATTAGGGTGGAAAAAGTTTGAGGAGGCTTTACCCCGGACAGGGGCCGCATCTTAGTTAAAATCGTATTTATATCAATTTAATTTATGTAAATAGGATGTGGATAGAATAAAGGCTTATTATTATTACAAGTAAAATTGAATAAATAAGTGTTAATTTAATATGCCATCCGTATCACCTTGACGTCCCTCGAATTTGGACATGAATGTAAATACATATACATTAATAACTAATCTATCTATAAGAAATATGTATATTACAAATGTTGTTAAACTTTTGGCAAAAGATGCGCTGTAATTAATTTTCTGAAAAAGCTGATGATTTAGTGGCTTCAGCGTGCGACTGTCATCATCATGAGATCTTAGAACTACTGCTGTGCACCAATGGACTTTCTTTCGATATGTGCATTTATCATTCGCTTGAACGGTGAACGAAAACATCGCGAAAATCCGCTGATCAAGATGATGACAATTATGTCTTCACTAACACCCGAACCCAATAATTAATCCACAATCACAGATTGAAAACAATCTCAGATCAGACCGTGACAGTCGATCGATCTTCTATCTGAAATCCCAATAATGAAACCCTACGAAGACAATCCATTTTTGGCGATCGATTGCATGCAATCTCTTCGCTCTTTACACTCATATTTGATAATCAATATAAACCAAAGAAAATTAAACCATACAAATAATATTAAAATATACATGTCTATGTTTAAGACATCTCAAATCGTTTTTAAATTAATTTAAACACTGGTGTAAGTTAAAATCTTAGGATACGTAATACATAAATCTGAGGCCTAAGGTGTGCAATTATTTAATCAACCGTCTAAAATTTGTAATATTAGCGCATCAGAATGAGCCTAGTTAACTAAAATTAGGACGGCTGATGGGGACTTGTATCTCATTAGTATATACTTCTTAAGTAACGAGAGGATCTTATGAAAAGGGCACATATTTCCGGTGTATTCATTTAGTTAACGAAATACCTTTTTCCGTTGTCCGTTGAGCTGGCAAAAGTTCTATTATTTGTTAGTGCCTATAGTAGTTAGGTAATTTCTTGTATTTTTTATTATATAATTTTGTTTTTCCTATTTAAATTCATACGATTGTTTTTTTTTTGTTTTGTCTGATAAAAAATAAAAATTTCATTCTCTTATTGTCCACTCTTGTCAATTTAGGGTCACCTGTTAAGGCAGGATTGTTTTTATAAATAAATTAATAAAAAAAATGTCATGTAAATAAAAATACATATCTGTGATAAGAAAAAAAGCTCTTTAAACAATCAATCTACTGATTTTTTTTGAATACCCTTTTCAAGCGGTCTTATTACGTAAAATAAAACAAAGTTTTATTAATATAATTAATTTATTATCTACATCTTAACAATAGTATTGGAAAGTTTTCTGTAACTAAATAATCATCTTCAAATATCACCGAAATATTGAGCTCGAACTCTGAAACAATATATTTATGTAATTAGCTTTTTGAGGTTATCATCTCCAATTATTCAGTACGGGACGTTTACTCGGACCTTCAGAAATAGGCGGGAACTGCCTTTTATAACTGGGGAATTAGACGAACTATATTATACACATAGTATGATAGTTGAGGCGCCAACAATAAGCCAATAATAAGGAATTGCTGTTTTTTTTTAATTATATTATTTAAAATATATCTTATTTATTTAGAATTGAAATGTTATATATTTTTTTATAGAGCAGGGGGCAAACGGGCAGGAGGCTCACCTGATGTTAAGTGATACCGCCGCCCATGGACACTCTCAATGTCAGAAGGCTCGCGAGTGCGTTGCCGGCCTTTTAAGAATTGGAACGCTCTTTTCTTGAAGGACCCTAAGTCGAATTGGTTCAGAAATACTTCAAGCTGGTTCCACAAAATGGTGGTGCGCGGCTAAAACTGCCTTGAAGAACGCGCAGTTGTGGAACGGCGGACGTCGAGGTGATACGGGTGGGATTTCATATTCTGCCTCGACGTCCGATGATGAAATTCAGCTGCAGGTTTTAATTCGAACAACTCCTCTGAACACTCTCCATGGTAAATGCGGTAGAAGATGCAGAATGACTCCACATCCCTACGCAACGCCAAAGGATCAAGCCGCACGGAGAGAGATTGGTTGAAATTTACACTACATATTTTATCGCAAGCCAAGTAATCAATTTCAGAAAAAAATTGATAAAATTACATTAATTTAATGTTTTACAATAATTGTTATTATGGGCCGGCGTGCTCCAGCTCTCCATTGCACACTGCAGTCCACCCCGACACACAGCAATTCGTGCTGAGATAGGGCCTTAATCAATATTTGCGCCAGGTGGCTTGTGAGATATCGGCATCATATATTATTACAAGACTGTGTCCAGTTTGTGTTTCCACCACACCAACTTCTTCTATTTAAGATTATGTATACAATAAATAAGAAAAATCAGACGATATTGAATTCTGACATTCTTGCCAAATGGGCGGCACCATAAAATCTTTTCAAAAAATTTCATCTTTCACCTTATACGTTTGAAGAACGACACTAACAATAGAAAAACACTAAAATGTTGACTACAACTTCAGGGTGTCAGTTTTGTGACGGTAGGCGTAACGTGGAAATTAAAATGGGCAGCATACACTCTCGCTCTGTCTTTTTCTATTCTCCCTCCCATGAGCGTTAAACGTTTAACGCAACCTTGTTGGAAGTCAATTTTTTATTTTGCAGGTTCGATGCCCTTAAGCGCGCAGTACGCCCATCACAGTTCTTCGGCCTTTGCCGCAATAACGTCGTACCACGACCTGCCCCAACTCCCCCCCTTCTACCTTCTCCTACCCCACCCCCTAATAATCTTCCCTCAGACGGATCAGTATCACAACCTCTATAAACCATCTACCGTCACATGAATAATTTTTGTTCGTAGCAGCTGAGGTTCATCATCAGACGTCGAGGCAGAATACGAAATTCCTCCCTTGACGTCTGTCCACAACTGAGTGGTTTTTAAGGCTGTGTTTATGGTTTACCACTATGTGGAACCACTAATAATATAATACATCAGCTAAAGTATTTCCAAAACAATTTGTCTTAATTCAAGAAAAGAGGGTACTACAACTACTACACGAACAAATCAACTTGGCACCTGATTTGATTATAATGACGCTTGGCGAGGTGCCTAGTTATCTGCGTGTACCGATTCTTCAAAGGCTTGGGTGGCCATGGGCGGGATCACTTAACGACTTAATAACGGTGCTTTGAAAGATGTTAAAAAAGTTAGATCATATTTGATATAAATTTAATTAAAATTCAATATTGTTAAAAAAAATTGTGTGTTTTTATGAAACCACGGTAAAAGTGAAACTTTTTTTCACATTATAGACAACTAAAAATTTTTGGAATAATATTCCATTAAGGGTATAAAATCGCTTTATCAATCTTAATTTTATACTTGGAAGATTGGAATGATAATGGGACTAATAAAAGTAGACTAAGTCTCCAACTAATATTTTTATTGAATTCTGTGTCTTAGAGAGTACGACATACTAATACTTAACAATTATTTAGATTATATACACATATTAAATAAACAAACACACACAATTGCCCTTGGCTGCTATGACGAGCGCCTTTCACTTTATCCCTACTCCGCGGCCGACCGTCACGCGACATGCGCCACACAGACCAAAAAGTTTGAGACGATGTAATAAAAGTTCCACTTTAATAATAAAGACTTGATAATCTTAAATACGGAAAAGTTGTGTATTTCAATATGAGAGCGTTAAAACGTTAAAACTTAAATTACATAAAAATTAAAAAAAAATTATTTGATTATTCGAAAACGATTATACTAATCATATAACTCGATACCATAGTACGATTTGTTGGCATCAAACAAAAAACCTCTTCCTCAGCGCACATGGCCAGCTTGCATTTACTAGAGGAAACAGGAAAATATTTTTGAAGTTATACTTCTTTTGGCGCGTTGGAGAAAAAGGATGAGAGTGAATTTTTACGATGCGCGCGCACACCAACACCTAAATTCGACATCGTAAAGTTAGGTCTAGGTGGCATGGAAATTGATAACTATCTTCAAGTTGTATAATCTAGTATTTTTACATTTAGAACACGTGATTCGTAACAGTACAATTAAACAGTGTGAATAAATAAATATTATTTCGGTGTTTTTAAATCAATTCATATACGGCGGTGTTAGTATTTACTAATTATTTATTTATTTAAATAAAATATTTTTCTTTAATTTGAATATTTATCCCATACGTCAAAGAAGTATAACTTCTAACGCGTGTACATAAGTACACACACTGTTTTTTTTACAGCATCAATTCAACAATTTGCGTAGAGTAACTTAGTACTGTTGATAATTTCCGTAAACAGTCAAGCATTATATTTTTTATATAGATATGTATATACATACACCTATTAAGCCTATAGGCTTAATTAGAACAGAATGGACGTCAGCAATATATTGCTTTATATAATCTTCCCATCTTTTGCTCTGTATTCCTCTTTTCCGATTTCCATCTCGTGGTTGCCACTGTGTAATAATTTTGTCTATTACAACCTCGTCCACTCCAGTGCCTACTTTGGTTTATCTTTCTTATCTCTTCTGTTCTTTTGCGATGTCTGTGTTGCACCCACCATACTTCTAACTGCATACAAATTTTATTTTAATACATATTCCAATTAAATATCTTTTTAAACTCTATTTATTCATACAAAACAAGGTGATTTGAAGAACGAGAGTATACAGTTCCTGGGCTGCTTTATATAATAGAGGATTTTATTTTTACTACATTAACAACTCGCATACTACGAAATATGAGCTAAATAATGAAATGTTAATTGCTATGTAACAAATTTAATATAACAGTTAAAGAGAGTGCTTTCATTAATACTTACGGGACGTTACTTCAACGATTTAAAAAATCGTCACGCTTATAAAACTAAGATAAGGGTCGATTACATCTAACGAGTACAGTGACGAGTCACTCGGCCGAGTGCTCGGTTGGTATAAACACTTTAACGAGTGCTCGGCCGAGAAGAGAGGCGAGAGAGTCACTAGAATCCCAATTTGTTTACTAGGCCGAGTACCCACCACCCCGCTTCATTCTTCTGCCCCCGCAGTGGCTCGCTATCCCGCTCGGCACGTATAAACACGCACTCGCTTGTCACTCGCCACTCGTTATACGCGAAATAGTATCTTGTCTTTGTATACATGGAGTTATGTTCTCCAGCAATGTCTCATAGCGTTCTACAGTCATTCTCAAAAGTGCCTTGAATTCTTTGGGATTTTCTAACTGCAATTCATTAAAAAGGCTATTTGTTGCTCCAAGGGCATTTCGCCAAAAATCTATTTTCTGGTCCATATTCGTTGATCTTCCTCTTCTAATAAATCCCACAATTCGTTAATAAAATCTGGTAACAGCCGATTTAAAACCCGTTTAAATTATTTTTTTCGATCCATTGCAGACGTCGTGATCAAAACTGAACTGACTCGCCACTGGTGTAAATAAGTGTAAACACCCATTCGGTTCGGCAACTCTCTCGGCCGAGAGCATAAATTACTGACTCACCACTGTACTCGTTAGGTGTAATCGACCCAATAGCATGAGTGAGCAAAATGTACACTCTTGGTTCGTACAGTGAGTACTGTCACTTCATAGATTAAAGACAATTCGTTAACGACATTATAACAAATTTCACGTAATATTGTACAGTGATAATGAGTGCTTAGTTTGTATATAATACTTCTATCAGTTATTTTGTGTGCTAGATTTTAAGATATTGTAAATAATTAGAGAATAATAAAGTTTTTGGAAATAATTTCTTATGTTTTTTTTATCCTATCCCTTCTTATCCTTTCTAAAATTCTTATGCAAACAAATAATTCCAATTCAACATACATATTTTATATAAATAAATGAATTGTAGTAATTTAAATAATCGAGAATTAAATGAAAGGTTTTAGCAATGAATTATTAGGAAATTGTCAATGAAGAACAGTAAAATTTCAAAATATATGAAGTAAAAATTTTGAACTGTCCTCTTGGGCGTGGGTGCCACGTTCGGAAATATTTTAAACAAACTATACTTTACTGTTAGGAATGACAGAAATAAGTGGTTTTTATTATAACTATACGTAAGTAAAATTTGTCGGGATCTAGAGGGTAGCTGGAAGGAATTGGATGACGATGGCACAAAATAAATTAGGGTGGAAAAAGTTTGAGGAGGCTTTACCCCGGACAGGGGCCGCATCTTAGTTAAAATCGTATTTATATCAATTTAATTTATGTAAATAGGATGTGGATAGAATAAAGGCTTATTATTATTACAAGTAAAATTGAATAAATAAGTGTTAATTTAATATGCCATCCGTATCACCTTGACGTCCCTCGAATTTGGACATGAATGTAAATACATATACATTAATAACTAATCTATCTATAAGAAATATGTATATTACAAATGTTGTTAAACTTTTGGCAAAAGATGCGCTGTAATTAATTTTCTGAAAAAGCTGATGATTTAGTGGCTTCAGCGTGCGACTGTCATCATCATGAGATCTTAGAACTACTGCTGTGCACCAATGGACTTTCTTTCGATATGTGCATTTATCATTCGCTTGAACGGTGAACGAAAACATCGCGAAAATCCGCTGATCAAGATGATGACAATTATGTCTTCACTAACACCCGAACCCAATAATTAATCCACAATCACAGATTGAAAACAATCTCAGATCAGACCGTGACAGTCGATCGATCTTCTATCTGAAATCCCAATAATGAAACCCTACGAAGACAATCCATTTTTGGCGATCGATTGCATGCAATCTCTTCGCTCTTTACACTCATATTTGATAATCAATATAAACCAAAGAAAATTAAACCATACAAATAATATTAAAATATACATGTCTATGTTTAAGACATCTCAAATCGTTTTTAAATTAATTTAAACACTGGTGTAAGTTAAAATCTTAGGATACGTAATACATAAATCTGAGGCCTAAGGTGTGCAATTATTTAATCAACCGTCTAAAATTTGTAATATTAGCGCATCAGAATGAGCCTAGTTAACTAAAATTAGGACGGCTGATGGGGACTTGTATCTCATTAGTATATACTTCTTAAGTAACGAGAGGATCTTATGAAAAGGGCACATATTTCCGGTGTATTCATTTAGTTAACGAAATACCTTTTTCCGTTGTCCGTTGAGCTGGCAAAAGTTCTATTATTTGTTAGTGCCTATAGTAGTTAGGTAATTTCTTGTATTTTTTATTATATAATTTTGTTTTTCCTATTTAAATTCATACGATTGTTTTTTTTTGTTTTGTCTGATAAAAAATAAAAATTTCATTCTCTTATTGTCCACTCTTGTCAATTTAGGGTCACCTGTTAAGGCAGGATTGTTTTTATAAATAAATTAATAAAAAAAATGTCATGTAAATAAAAATACATATCTGTGATAAGAAAAAAAGCTCTTTAAACAATCAATCTACTGATTTTTTTTGAATACCCTTTTCAAGCGGTCTTATTACGTAAAATAAAACAAAGTTTTATTAATATAATTAATTTATTATCTACATCTTAACAATAGTATTGGAAAGTTTTCTGTAACTAAATAATCATCTTCAAATATCACCGAAATATTGAGCTCGAACTCTGAAACAATATATTTATGTAATTAGCTTTTTGAGGTTATCATCTCCAATTATTCAGTACGGGACGTTTACTCGGACCTTCAGAAATAGGCGGGAACTGCCTTTTATAACTGGGGAATTAGACGAACTATATTATACACATAGTATGATAGTTGAGGCGCCAACAATAAGCCAATAATAAGGAATTGCTGTTTTTTTTTAATTATATTATTTAAAATATATCTTATTTATTTAGAATTGAAATGTTATATATTTTTTTATAGAGCAGGGGGCAAACGGGCAGGAGGCTCACCTGATGTTAAGTGATACCGCCGCCCATGGACACTCTCAATGTCAGAAGGCTCGCGAGTGCGTTGCCGGCCTTTTAAGAATTGGAACGCTCTTTTCTTGAAGGACCCTAAGTCGAATTGGTTCAGAAATACTTCAAGCTGGTTCCACAAAATGGTGGTGCGCGGCTAAAACTGCCTTGAAGAACGCGCAGTTGTGGAACGGCGGACGTCGAGGTGATACGGGTGGGATTTCATATTCTGCCTCGACGTCCGATGATGAAATTCAGCTGCAGGTTTTAATTCGAACAACTCCTCTGAACACTCTCCATGGTAAATGCGGTAGAAGATGCAGAATGACTCCACATCCCTACGCAACGCCAAAGGATCAAGCCGCACGGAGAGAGATTGGTTGAAATTTACACTACATATTTTATCGCAAGCCAAGTAATCAATTTCAGAAAAAAATTGATAAAATTACATTAATTTAATGTTTTACAATAATTGTTATTATGGGCCGGCGTGCTCCAGCTCTCCATTGCACACTGCAGTCCACCCCGACACACAGCAATTCGTGCTGAGATAGGGCCTTAATCAATATTTGCGCCAGGTGGCTTGTGAGATATCGGCATCATATATTATTACAAGACTGTGTCCAGTTTGTGTTTCCACCACACCAACTTCTTCTATTTAAGATTATGTATACAATAAATAAGAAAAATCAGACGATATTGAATTCTGACATTCTTGCCAAATGGGCGGCACCATAAAATCTTTTCAAAAAATTTCATCTTTCACCTTATACGTTTGAAGAACGACACTAACAATAGAAAAACACTAAAATGTTGACTACAACTTCAGGGTGTCAGTTTTGTGACGGTAGGCGTAACGTGGAAATTAAAATGGGCAGCATACACTCTCGCTCTGTCTTTTTCTATTCTCCCTCCCATGAGCGTTAAACGTTTAACGCAACCTTGTTGGAAGTCAATTTTTTATTTTGCAGGTTCGATGCCCTTAAGCGCGCAGTACGCCCATCACAGTTCTTCGGCCTTTGCCGCAATAACGTCGTACCACGACCTGCCCCAACTCCCCCCCTTCTACCTTCTCCTACCCCACCCCCTAATAATCTTCCCTCAGACGGATCAGTATCACAACCTCTATAAACCATCTACCGTCACATGAATAATTTTTGTTCGTAGCAGCTGAGGTTCATCATCAGACGTCGAGGCAGAATACGAAATTCCTCCCTTGACGTCTGTCCACAACTGAGTGGTTTTTAAGGCTGTGTTTATGGTTTACCACTATGTGGAACCACTAATAATATAATACATCAGCTAAAGTATTTCCAAAACAATTTGTCTTAATTCAAGAAAAGAGGGTACTACAACTACTACACGAACAAATCAACTTGGCACCTGATTTGATTATAATGACGCTTGGCGAGGTGCCTAGTTATCTGCGTGTACCGATTCTTCAAAGGCTTGGGTGGCCATGGGCGGGATCACTTAACGACTTAATAACGGTGCTTTGAAAGATGTTAAAAAAGTTAGATCATATTTGATATAAATTTAATTAAAATTCAATATTGTTAAAAAAAATTGTGTGTTTTTATGAAACCACGGTAAAAGTGAAACTTTTTTTCACATTATAGACAACTAAAAATTTTTGGAATAATATTCCATTAAGGGTATAAAATCGCTTTATCAATCTTAATTTTATACTTGGAAGATTGGAATGATAATGGGACTAATAAAAGTAGACTAAGTCTCCAACTAATATTTTTATTGAATTCTGTGTCTTAGAGAGTACGACATACTAATACTTAACAATTATTTAGATTATATACACATATTAAATAAACAAACACACACAATTGCCCTTGGCTGCTATGACGAGCGCCTTTCACTTTATCCCTACTCCGCGGCCGACCGTCACGCGACATGCGCCACACAGACCAAAAAGTTTGAGACGATGTAATAAAAGTTCCACTTTAATAATAAAGACTTGATAATCTTAAATACGGAAAAGTTGTGTATTTCAATATGAGAGCGTTAAAACGTTAAAACTTAAATTACATAAAAATTAAAAAAAAATTATTTGATTATTCGAAAACGATTATACTAATCATATAACTCGATACCATAGTACGATTTGTTGGCATCAAACAAAAAACCTCTTCCTCAGCGCACATGGCCAGCTTGCATTTACTAGAGGAAACAGGAAAATATTTTTGAAGTTATACTTCTTTTGGCGCGTTGGAGAAAAAGGATGAGAGTGAATTTTTACGATGCGCGCGCACACCAACACCTAAATTCGACATCGTAAAGTTAGGTCTAGGTGGCATGGAAATTGATAACTATCTTCAAGTTGTATAATCTAGTATTTTTACATTTAGAACACGTGATTCGTAACAGTACAATTAAACAGTGTGAATAAATAAATATTATTTCGGTGTTTTTAAATCAATTCATATACGGCGGTGTTAGTATTTACTAATTATTTATTTATTTAAATAAAATATTTTTCTTTAATTTGAATATTTATCCCATACGTCAAAGAAGTATAACTTCTAACGCGTGTACATAAGTACACACACTGTTTTTTTTACAGCATCAATTCAACAATTTGCGTAGAGTAACTTAGTACTGTTGATAATTTCCGTAAACAGTCAAGCATTATATTTTTTATATAGATATGTATATACATACACCTATTAAGCCTATAGGCTTAATTAGAACAGAATGGACGTCAGCAATATATTGCTTTATATAATCTTCCCATCTTTTGCTCTGTATTCCTCTTTTCCGATTTCCATCTCGTGGTTGCCACTGTGTAATAATTTTGTCTATTACAACCTCGTCCACTCCAGTGCCTACTTTGGTTTATCTTTCTTATCTCTTCTGTTCTTTTGCGATGTCTGTGTTGCACCCACCATACTTCTAACTGCATACAAATTTTATTTTAATACATATTCCAATTAAATATCTTTTTAAACTCTATTTATTCATACAAAACAAGGTGATTTGAAGAACGAGAGTATACAGTTCCTGGGCTGCTTTATATAATAGAGGATTTTATTTTTACTACATTAACAACTCGCATACTACGAAATATGAGCTAAATAATGAAATGTTAATTGCTATGTAACAAATTTAATATAACAGTTAAAGAGAGTGCTTTCATTAATACTTACGGGACGTTACTTCAACGATTTAAAAAATCGTCACGCTTATAAAACTAAGATAAGGGTCGATTACATCTAACGAGTACAGTGACGAGTCACTCGGCCGAGTGCTCGGTTGGTATAAACACTTTAACGAGTGCTCGGCCGAGAAGAGAGGCGAGAGAGTCACTAGAATCCCAATTTGTTTACTAGGCCGAGTACCCACCACCCCGCTTCATTCTTCTGCCCCCGCAGCGGCTCGCTATCCCGCTCGGCACGTATAAACACGAACTCGCTTGTCACTCGGCCACTCGCCACTCGTTATACGCGAAATAGTATCTTGTCTTTGTATATATGGAGTTATGTTCTCCAGCAATGTTTCATAGCGTTCTACAGTCATTCTCAAAAGTTCCTTGAATTCTTTGGGATTTTCTAACTGCAATTCATTAAAAAGGCTATTTGTTGCTCCAAGGGCATTTCGCCAAAAATCTATTTTCTGGTCCATATTCGTTGATCTTCCTCTTCTAATAAATCCCACAATTCGTTAATAAAATCTGGTAACAGCCGATTTAAAACCCGTTTAAATTATTATTTTTTCGATCCATTGCAGACGTCGTGATCAAAACTGAACTGACTCGCCACTGGTGTAAATAAGTGTAAACACCCATTCGGTTCGGCAACTCTCTCGGCCGAGAGCATAAATTACTGACTCACCACTGTACTCGTTAGGTGTAATCGACCCAATAGCATGAGTGAGCAAAATGTACACTCTTGGTTCGTACAGTGAGTACTGTCACTTCATAGATTAAAGACAATTCGTTAACGACATTATAACAAATTTCACGTAATATTGTACAGTGATAATGAGTGCTTAGTTTGTATATAATACTTCTATCAGTTATTTTGTGTGCTAGATTTTAAGATATTGTAAATAATTAGAGAATAATAAAGTTTTTGGAAATAATTTCTTATGTTTTTTTTATCCTATCCCTTCTTATCCTTTCTAAAATTCTTATGCAAACAAATAATTCCAATTCAACATACATATTTTATATAAATAAATGAATTGTAGTAATTTAAATAATCGAGAATTAAATGAAAGGTTTTAGCAATGAATTATTAGGAAATTGTCAATGAAGAACAGTAAAATTTCAAAATATATGAAGTAAAAATTTTGAACTGTCCTCTTGGGCGTGGGTGCCACGTTCGGAAATATTTTAAACAAACTATACTTTACTGTTAGGAATGACAGAAATAAGTGGTTTTTATTATAACTATACGTAAGTAAAATTTGTCGGGATCTAGAGGGTAGCTGGAAGGAATTGGATGACGATGGCACAAAATAAATTAGGGTGGAAAAAGTTTGAGGAGGCTTTACCCCGGACAGGGGCCGCATCTTAGTTAAAATCGTATTTATATCAATTTAATTTATGTAAATAGGATGTGGATAGAATAAAGGCTTATTATTATTACAAGTAAAATTGAATAAATAAGTGTTAATTTAATATGCCATCCGTATCACCTTGACGTCCCTCGAATTTGGACATGAATGTAAATACATATACATTAATAACTAATCTATCTATAAGAAATATGTATATTACAAATGTTGTTAAACTTTTGGCAAAAGATGCGCTGTAATTAATTTTCTGAAAAAGCTGATGATTTAGTGGCTTCAGCGTGCGACTGTCATCATCATGAGATCTTAGAACTACTGCTGTGCACCAATGGACTTTCTTTCGATATGTGCATTTATCATTCGCTTGAACGGTGAACGAAAACATCGCGAAAATCCGCTGATCAAGATGATGACAATTATGTCTTCACTAACACCCGAACCCAATAATTAATCCACAATCACAGATTGAAAACAATCTCAGATCAGACCGTGACAGTCGATCGATCTTCTATCTGAAATCCCAATAATGAAACCCTACGAAGACAATCCATTTTTGGCGATCGATTGCATGCAATCTCTTCGCTCTTTACACTCATATTTGATAATCAATATAAACCAAAGAAAATTAAACCATACAAATAATATTAAAATATACATGTCTATGTTTAAGACATCTCAAATCGTTTTTAAATTAATTTAAACACTGGTGTAAGTTAAAATCTTAGGATACGTAATACATAAATCTGAGGCCTAAGGTGTGCAATTATTTAATCAACCGTCTAAAATTTGTAATATTAGCGCATCAGAATGAGCCTAGTTAACTAAAATTAGGACGGCTGATGGGGACTTGTATCTCATTAGTATATACTTCTTAAGTAACGAGAGGATCTTATGAAAAGGGCACATATTTCCGGTGTATTCATTTAGTTAACGAAATACCTTTTTCCGTTGTCCGTTGAGCTGGCAAAAGTTCTATTATTTGTTAGTGCCTATAGTAGTTAGGTAATTTCTTGTATTTTTTATTATATAATTTTGTTTTTCCTATTTAAATTCATACGATTGTTTTTTTTTTGTTTTGTCTGATAAAAAATAAAAATTTCATTCTCTTATTGTCCACTCTTGTCAATTTAGGGTCACCTGTTAAGGCAGGATTGTTTTTATAAATAAATTAATAAAAAAAATGTCATGTAAATAAAAATACATATCTGTGATAAGAAAAAAAGCTCTTTAAACAATCAATCTACTGATTTTTTTTGAATACCCTTTTCAAGCGGTCTTATTACGTAAAATAAAACAAAGTTTTATTAATATAATTAATTTATTATCTACATCTTAACAATAGTATTGGAAAGTTTTCTGTAACTAAATAATCATCTTCAAATATCACCGAAATATTGAGCTCGAACTCTGAAACAATATATTTATGTAATTAGCTTTTTGAGGTTATCATCTCCAATTATTCAGTACGGGACGTTTACTCGGACCTTCAGAAATAGGCGGGAACTGCCTTTTATAACTGGGGAATTAGACGAACTATATTATACACATAGTATGATAGTTGAGGCGCCAACAATAAGCCAATAATAAGGAATTGCTGTTTTTTTTTAATTATATTATTTAAAATATATCTTATTTATTTAGAATTGAAATGTTATATATTTTTTTATAGAGCAGGGGGCAAACGGGCAGGAGGCTCACCTGATGTTAAGTGATACCGCCGCCCATGGACACTCTCAATGTCAGAAGGCTCGCGAGTGCGTTGCCGGCCTTTTAAGAATTGGAACGCTCTTTTCTTGAAGGACCCTAAGTCGAATTGGTTCAGAAATACTTCAAGCTGGTTCCACAAAATGGTGGTGCGCGGCTAAAACTGCCTTGAAGAACGCGCAGTTGTGGAACGGCGGACGTCGAGGTGATACGGGTGGGATTTCATATTCTGCCTCGACGTCCGATGATGAAATTCAGCTGCAGGTTTTAATTCGAACAACTCCTCTGAACACTCTCCATGGTAAATGCGGTAGAAGATGCAGAATGACTCCACATCCCTACGCAACGCCAAAGGATCAAGCCGCACGGAGAGAGATTGGTTGAAATTTACACTACATATTTTATCGCAAGCCAAGTAATCAATTTCAGAAAAAAATTGATAAAATTACATTAATTTAATGTTTTACAATAATTGTTATTATGGGCCGGCGTGCTCCAGCTCTCCATTGCACACTGCAGTCCACCCCGACACACAGCAATTCGTGCTGAGATAGGGCCTTAATCAATATTTGCGCCAGGTGGCTTGTGAGATATCGGCATCATATATTATTACAAGACTGTGTCCAGTTTGTGTTTCCACCACACCAACTTCTTCTATTTAAGATTATGTATACAATAAATAAGAAAAATCAGACGATATTGAATTCTGACATTCTTGCCAAATGGGCGGCACCATAAAATCTTTTCAAAAAATTTCATCTTTCACCTTATACGTTTGAAGAACGACACTAACAATAGAAAAACACTAAAATGTTGACTACAACTTCAGGGTGTCAGTTTTGTGACGGTAGGCGTAACGTGGAAATTAAAATGGGCAGCATACACTCTCGCTCTGTCTTTTTCTATTCTCCCTCCCATGAGCGTTAAACGTTTAACGCAACCTTGTTGGAAGTCAATTTTTTATTTTGCAGGT
This sequence comes from Pieris mannii, assembly GCA_028984075.1. NCBI lineage: Eukaryota > Metazoa > Arthropoda > Insecta > Lepidoptera > Pieridae > Pieris > Pieris mannii. The sequence continues at coordinate 5,758,032 of CM054798.1, read as the reverse complement.
TCGATGCCCTTAAGCGCGCAGTACGCCCATCACAGTTCTTCGGCCTTTGCCGCAATAACGTCGTACCACGACCTGCCCCAACTCCCCCCCTTCTACCTTCTCCTACCCCACCCCCTAATAATCTTCCCTCAGACGGATCAGTATCACAACCTCTATAAACCATCTACCGTCACATGAATAATTTTTGTTCGTAGCAGCTGAGGTTCATCATCAGACGTCGAGGCAGAATACGAAATTCCTCCCTTGACGTCTGTCCACAACTGAGTGGTTTTTAAGGCTGTGTTTATGGTTTACCACTATGTGGAACCACTAATAATATAATACATCAGCTAAAGTATTTCCAAAACAATTTGTCTTAATTCAAGAAAAGAGGGTACTACAACTACTACACGAACAAATCAACTTGGCACCTGATTTGATTATAATGACGCTTGGCGAGGTGCCTAGTTATCTGCGTGTACCGATTCTTCAAAGGCTTGGGTGGCCATGGGCGGGATCACTTAACGACTTAATAACGGTGCTTTGAAAGATGTTAAAAAAGTTAGATCATATTTGATATAAATTTAATTAAAATTCAATATTGTTAAAAAAAATTGTGTGTTTTTATGAAACCACGGTAAAAGTGAAACTTTTTTTCACATTATAGACAACTAAAAATTTTTGGAATAATATTCCATTAAGGGTATAAAATCGCTTTATCAATCTTAATTTTATACTTGGAAGATTGGAATGATAATGGGACTAATAAAAGTAGACTAAGTCTCCAACTAATATTTTTATTGAATTCTGTGTCTTAGAGAGTACGACATACTAATACTTAACAATTATTTAGATTATATACACATATTAAATAAACAAACACACACAATTGCCCTTGGCTGCTATGACGAGCGCCTTTCACTTTATCCCTACTCCGCGGCCGACCGTCACGCGACATGCGCCACACAGACCAAAAAGTTTGAGACGATGTAATAAAAGTTCCACTTTAATAATAAAGACTTGATAATCTTAAATACGGAAAAGTTGTGTATTTCAATATGAGAGCGTTAAAACGTTAAAACTTAAATTACATAAAAATTAAAAAAAAATTATTTGATTATTCGAAAACGATTATACTAATCATATAACTCGATACCATAGTACGATTTGTTGGCATCAAACAAAAAACCTCTTCCTCAGCGCACATGGCCAGCTTGCATTTACTAGAGGAAACAGGAAAATATTTTTGAAGTTATACTTCTTTTGGCGCGTTGGAGAAAAAGGATGAGAGTGAATTTTTACGATGCGCGCGCACACCAACACCTAAATTCGACATCGTAAAGTTAGGTCTAGGTGGCATGGAAATTGATAACTATCTTCAAGTTGTATAATCTAGTATTTTTACATTTAGAACACGTGATTCGTAACAGTACAATTAAACAGTGTGAATAAATAAATATTATTTCGGTGTTTTTAAATCAATTCATATACGGCGGTGTTAGTATTTACTAATTATTTATTTATTTAAATAAAATATTTTTCTTTAATTTGAATATTTATCCCATACGTCAAAGAAGTATAACTTCTAACGCGTGTACATAAGTACACACACTGTTTTTTTTACAGCATCAATTCAACAATTTGCGTAGAGTAACTTAGTACTGTTGATAATTTCCGTAAACAGTCAAGCATTATATTTTTTATATAGATATGTATATACATACACCTATTAAGCCTATAGGCTTAATTAGAACAGAATGGACGTCAGCAATATATTGCTTTATATAATCTTCCCATCTTTTGCTCTGTATTCCTCTTTTCCGATTTCCATCTCGTGGTTGCCACTGTGTAATAATTTTGTCTATTACAACCTCGTCCACTCCAGTGCCTACTTTGGTTTATCTTTCTTATCTCTTCTGTTCTTTTGCGATGTCTGTGTTGCACCCACCATACTTCTAACTGCATACAAATTTTATTTTAATACATATTCCAATTAAATATCTTTTTAAACTCTATTTATTCATACAAAACAAGGTGATTTGAAGAACGAGAGTATACAGTTCCTGGGCTGCTTTATATAATAGAGGATTTTATTTTTACTACATTAACAACTCGCATACTACGAAATATGAGCTAAATAATGAAATGTTAATTGCTATGTAACAAATTTAATATAACAGTTAAAGAGAGTGCTTTCATTAATACTTACGGGACGTTACTTCAACGATTTAAAAAATCGTCACGCTTATAAAACTAAGATAAGGGTCGATTACATCTAACGAGTACAGTGACGAGTCACTCGGCCGAGTGCTCGGTTGGTATAAACACTTTAACGAGTGCTCGGCCGAGAAGAGAGGCGAGAGAGTCACTAGAATCCCAATTTGTTTACTAGGCCGAGTACCCACCACCCCGCTTCATTCTTCTGCCCCCGCAGTGGCTCGCTATCCCGCTCGGCACGTATAAACACGCACTCGCTTGTCACTCGCCACTCGTTATACGCGAAATAGTATCTTGTCTTTGTATACATGGAGTTATGTTCTCCAGCAATGTCTCATAGCGTTCTACAGTCATTCTCAAAAGTGCCTTGAATTCTTTGGGATTTTCTAACTGCAATTCATTAAAAAGGCTATTTGTTGCTCCAAGGGCATTTCGCCAAAAATCTATTTTCTGGTCCATATTCGTTGATCTTCCTCTTCTAATAAATCCCACAATTCGTTAATAAAATCTGGTAACAGCCGATTTAAAACCCGTTTAAATTATTTTTTTCGATCCATTGCAGACGTCGTGATCAAAACTGAACTGACTCGCCACTGGTGTAAATAAGTGTAAACACCCATTCGGTTCGGCAACTCTCTCGGCCGAGAGCATAAATTACTGACTCACCACTGTACTCGTTAGGTGTAATCGACCCAATAGCATGAGTGAGCAAAATGTACACTCTTGGTTCGTACAGTGAGTACTGTCACTTCATAGATTAAAGACAATTCGTTAACGACATTATAACAAATTTCACGTAATATTGTACAGTGATAATGAGTGCTTAGTTTGTATATAATACTTCTATCAGTTATTTTGTGTGCTAGATTTTAAGATATTGTAAATAATTAGAGAATAATAAAGTTTTTGGAAATAATTTCTTATGTTTTTTTTATCCTATCCCTTCTTATCCTTTCTAAAATTCTTATGCAAACAAATAATTCCAATTCAACATACATATTTTATATAAATAAATGAATTGTAGTAATTTAAATAATCGAGAATTAAATGAAAGGTTTTAGCAATGAATTATTAGGAAATTGTCAATGAAGAACAGTAAAATTTCAAAATATATGAAGTAAAAATTTTGAACTGTCCTCTTGGGCGTGGGTGCCACGTTCGGAAATATTTTAAACAAACTATACTTTACTGTTAGGAATGACAGAAATAAGTGGTTTTTATTATAACTATACGTAAGTAAAATTTGTCGGGATCTAGAGGGTAGCTGGAAGGAATTGGATGACGATGGCACAAAATAAATTAGGGTGGAAAAAGTTTGAGGAGGCTTTACCCCGGACAGGGGCCGCATCTTAGTTAAAATCGTATTTATATCAATTTAATTTATGTAAATAGGATGTGGATAGAATAAAGGCTTATTATTATTACAAGTAAAATTGAATAAATAAGTGTTAATTTAATATGCCATCCGTATCACCTTGACGTCCCTCGAATTTGGACATGAATGTAAATACATATACATTAATAACTAATCTATCTATAAGAAATATGTATATTACAAATGTTGTTAAACTTTTGGCAAAAGATGCGCTGTAATTAATTTTCTGAAAAAGCTGATGATTTAGTGGCTTCAGCGTGCGACTGTCATCATCATGAGATCTTAGAACTACTGCTGTGCACCAATGGACTTTCTTTCGATATGTGCATTTATCATTCGCTTGAACGGTGAACGAAAACATCGCGAAAATCCGCTGATCAAGATGATGACAATTATGTCTTCACTAACACCCGAACCCAATAATTAATCCACAATCACAGATTGAAAACAATCTCAGATCAGACCGTGACAGTCGATCGATCTTCTATCTGAAATCCCAATAATGAAACCCTACGAAGACAATCCATTTTTGGCGATCGATTGCATGCAATCTCTTCGCTCTTTACACTCATATTTGATAATCAATATAAACCAAAGAAAATTAAACCATACAAATAATATTAAAATATACATGTCTATGTTTAAGACATCTCAAATCGTTTTTAAATTAATTTAAACACTGGTGTAAGTTAAAATCTTAGGATACGTAATACATAAATCTGAGGCCTAAGGTGTGCAATTATTTAATCAACCGTCTAAAATTTGTAATATTAGCGCATCAGAATGAGCCTAGTTAACTAAAATTAGGACGGCTGATGGGGACTTGTATCTCATTAGTATATACTTCTTAAGTAACGAGAGGATCTTATGAAAAGGGCACATATTTCCGGTGTATTCATTTAGTTAACGAAATACCTTTTTCCGTTGTCCGTTGAGCTGGCAAAAGTTCTATTATTTGTTAGTGCCTATAGTAGTTAGGTAATTTCTTGTATTTTTTATTATATAATTTTGTTTTTCCTATTTAAATTCATACGATTGTTTTTTTTTTGTTTTGTCTGATAAAAAAGAAAAATTTCATTCTCTTATTGTCCACTCTTGTCAATTTAGGGTCACCTGTTAAGGCAAGAGTGTTTTTATAAATAAAAAAATTCTCATGTAAATAAAAATACATATCTGTGATAAGAAATAAAGCTCTTTAAACAATCAATCTACTGATTTTTTTTATATTTGATACCCTTTTCAAGCGGTCTTATTACGTAAAATAAAACAAAGTTTTATTAATATAATTTAATTATTACCTACATCTTAACAATAGTATTGGAAAGTTTTCAGTCACTAAATAATCATCTTCAAATATCACCGAAATATTGAGCTCGAACTCTGAAACAATATATTAATGTATGTAATTAGCACGTAGAGGTTATCACCTCCAATTATTTAGTACGGAAGTTTACTGGCTCCTTCAGAAATAGGCTCCCGCCTTTTATAACTGGAAAATTAGAGGAACTATACATATAATACGATAGTTGAGGCGCCAACAATAAGCCAATAATAAGGATTTGCTGTTTTTTTTTAAATTGTATTATTTAAAATATATCTTATTTATTTAAAATAAAATTTTATATATTTTTTATAGAACAGGGGGCAAACGGGCAGGAGGCTCACCTGATGTTAAGTGATACCGCCGCCCATGGACACTCTCAATGTCAGAGGGCTCGCGAGTGCGTTGCCGGCCTTTTAAGAATTGGTACGCTCTTTTCTTGAAGGACCCTAAGTCGAATTGGTTCAGAAATACTTCAAGCTGGTTCCACAAAATGGTGGTGCGCGGCAAAAACTGCCTTGAAAAACGCGCAGTTGTGGAACGGCGGACCTCGAGGTGATACGGGTGGAATTTCGTATTCTGCCTCGACGTCCGATGATGAAATTCAGCTGCAGGTTTTAATTCGAACAACTCCTCTGAACACTCTCCATGGTAAATGCGGTAGAAGATGCAGATGACTTCACATCCCTACGCAACGCCAAAGGATCAAACCGCAAGGAGAGAGATTGGTTGAAATTTACACTACATATTTTATCGCAAGCCAAGTAATCCATTTCAGAAAAAAATGGATAAAATTACATTAATTTAATGTTTTACAATAATTGTTATTATGGGCCGGCGTGCTCCAGCTCTCCATTGCACACTGCAGTCCACCCCGACACACAGCAATTCGTGCTGAGATAGGGCCTTAATCAATATTTGCGCCAGATGGCCTGTGACATATCGGCATCATATATTATTATTACAAGAAAAATCAGACGATATTGAATTCTGACATTCTTGCCAAATGGGCGGCACCATAAAATCTTTTCAAAAAATTTCATCTTTCACCTTATACGTTTGAAGAACGACACTAACAATAGAAATACACTAAAATGTTGACTACAACTTCAGGGTGTCAGTTTTGTTACGGTAAGCGTAACGTGGAAATTTAAATAGGCAGCATACACTCTCGGTCTGTCTCTTTCTATTCTCCCTCCCAGGAGCGTTAAACGTTTAACGCAACCTTGTTGGAAGTCGCATTAGAAGCTTCGCCTTTTTCCAAGTTTTTAGAGTTGTATCCCCTCGACACCACAACTGCGCGTTTTTCAAGGCAGTTTTTGCCGCACACCACCACTTTGTGGAACCAGCTGCCCACTGAAGTATTTCCGAACCAATTCGACTTAGGGTCCTTCAAAAAAAAAAAAGCGTACAAATTCTAAAAGGCCGGCAACGCACTCGCGAGCGGCGGTATCACTTATCATCAGGTGAGCCTCCTGCCCATTTGCCCCCTGTTCTATAAAAAAAAAAGTTGTACACAATATTTTCTTGCTAACTAATTAGGATTATTATTACAGATAAAAAATAATAATATATGGTCTTACCTATTTTAAAATTCGTAGTTGTCGTGGTGGGACACGTGAAGAGCCGCGGTAAAACCATGTATAGAGGCACATCTCGAGAGCGACAGACGTCTCCTTCACCCACTTGAATGATTTGTATCTCTGTCGCTGTATAAGAAATTACGTAAAATAAACAATCTGTTACAGAAAAGCGGGAACAATAAAATTGAAAGATGTAATGCCGGCTGTACACACTCGAGACACCCCGAGACGGGCCAAGCCCGCGACAGTCTACAATAGAGCTCTCGTCTCGTCTCGCTTCCTCGCAGTTAGTCTCGCCTCTATCGATTGTTTTTTTGCGCACGAGTCAAAGGGTCTCGCGAGTAAACAAGAGCGATCAATACACACTTGTTCATAATTTACAATTCTGGATAATATTAAAACTTTCAAAGTCAGCTACAGTGACAGACAACATTCTGACATAAGATAGCCTATTAAAAAGTTGCCATATCTCTTATAAAGACACTATATGGAAAGGACCAGCGTAGAGCAGCGTTGGCCTAGTGGCATCAGCATGCGACAGTCATACCCGAGGTCGTAGGTTCGATCCCCGGTTATGCACCAATGGACTTTCTTTCTATGTGCGCATTTAACATTTGCTCAAACGGTGAAGGAAAACATCGTGAGGAAACCGACATGTCTTAGACCCAAAAAGTCGACGACGTGTGTCAGGCACTGGAGGCTGATCACCTACTTGCTTATTAGATTTAAAAAATGATCATGAAACAGAATCAGACATCCGAGGCCAAGACCTAAAAAGGTTGTAGCGCCACTGATTTATTTATTTTTTTATATGGAAAGGACCACGGGGAGGAAGGAAAATAGGGGGGCCTAAACGTGCATAGAAGAAAAACTTTAGCTGGAAGCAATTGGAGAAAAAAAGCCATGGATATTTGACAAAATCTGGTGGAAGACTTAGTTATGGTACTGAAATGAATTTTTTATATGAAATAATGTAATTTCAAAATGAACACGAGAAAAAACTGTGAAATGGCGGTAATCGAAAGAGATTTTTTAAGAGAAGAGAATTAAAACGAATGTTCCAAATTCAAAAATAATTAAAAAGATGAAAAAAAAAAGTTTTTATGGCCAGGCTAGATATTGCATTCCTTGAATTGGCGTTCTCAAAATCTAAAATATAGATCTATCTATCTATCTACCATTTGCTTCGTTGCTATGATAACGCACAAGAGCTCTTAAACGAATTCATAATTTGAAATAAATCTGCTAAGCTGATTGGTCAAAATTATTGTTTATGTTGGTTAACATTTTTTTCACAGATTATATTTTAACATACCATCTCTTGAGTATCCCTCTGATGAACCACAGGTTTCTACTCTCACTAGTTGAAGTTCAATAGATTTTATCTGCACCGAGCAGTCATCTACACGAATCTGAAAGTTATTTTTTTAAACAAACATAATTTTTAAACAAACAAAACAAAGTGTTTCTTCACTCGAAATACTATATCTCACCAATACTAAGACATTTGTCAAATTTATACACGAGTCTTTTTGTATTAATTTAATAGTAGCGCCATCTATGTGTCAGCGTACGAACTTTTTAGCTCATCTCAATATAATATCCAGGCCCAGATTTAGGGGGAAGGCAACCATCTTCTGTGGGAGCCTCCACAAAAGAGGGGCCGCAGCAAAACACACTTAAATGTCTTGAAATTCACACCATAACATTACACATGAAGTCTTTCATTACCGATATTGCTAACTTTCACTAATATTATTATTATCATTTCCTACTAAGTGTTAATAGATTCATTTTTTTGCGACTGAGGCGCAAACTAGCTGCTGTGGTCTCTGGCAGAATGACCAGCGCTGTGGAACATTCTGCTCCTCAGCATAATGCTGAGCGAGGGCCTTTTAAAGCCACAGCTCACACGCATTACATACTTGAGACGAACCGAATGGGAAAAGAAAAAAAAAATTATATACGAGAAGTAAATAAATTTTTTTTTCTATCTATTTATATCTTTTATTTATTTTTTTCTCTTTGATTATTGTTATTTTGTGTGTTTATGTGTACGTGTGTTTTGTTAATAATAAAAAATATGTCTATGTCCATGTTTAAATATTAACAAAACCTAACTTTTAAATTAAAAAAAAATTTGAGATCAAGAAATTACTACACTTACGAATTAAAAATAAACTTGTCAATTGGCCCAATCAGAGACAATCTAACGATTACAGAAATAACTCACCTTTCCTGTAATCGGTTTGTCAAGGGCACACACCGTAGTGTCGATTTCCGCATACAGCTGAAAATTTGGCATTGACGCTCTCGAAGCGGGCCCAGACGCACGAATAGATGCAGGAGTTATCTCGCATCGCACTGGCTTCAGCGGTCCTGGGTCTTGCTAAGATATTTTCTTAATATACTTATATGATTGATGAAATGAAATCGTAAAACACGATTTCATTTGTTTTAATTTGAAACTATGTACTAACATATAGTCTAGTCAACAAGTTAAAAAATGTGAAAAATAGAGATAAGGGTCCTAAAAATATGAGCGATGGCTCATTCGATTCGGAATCACCTCTAGAAAAATGTTTTTTAAAAAGATTGTACTGAACTTAACTTAAGAAGGATGATGATTGATTAGGAATATTTTTATACGAAAACATTTTAAAAGTGCAACAATAAAGACATTGATCTTTTCTACCACAAAAAGAGATGTCAAGAAGTACTTGGAGAAGCGGGAAGACTCTGATTTTTTTAAATAGTAGTTTTTTTAAGTAGTAGTTTTAAATTCTTAGTATTATTTGTTTTGCTTTTAAATGTCAAATTTCAGTTTTTTAATTTTATTATTATTATTAATTTTTTTTTATGTAAAATTTTCTTTTAATGCGCTTTACTTGTTTTCTGCTTTTTATACACAATTTGTTAATCTATGTAATCTGTTTTGGCTTTTTATATTATATTAGTATTTTGTATAATAATATGTATTAATTAAGCTGTTAGATTACTTTAAATAAATAAATAAATAAATAAAGACCGCTGAATATAATTCACTTAATTAAATGGAGTATAAAGAATATCCTTAGTGCTAAATCACCATTATGAGCCCTACACACACACCTTCACATACATACCCTCACTTTTACACCATCACAGAACATGCAAATTACGTATTACTTAATTTAATGTATTGAATAATTTTTAATTGTAAATATTTGAAACCTTTTGTAGTTAAATATTTCACCTTTGGTTAAATTTTGTGTAATTGTTTGTTAATATATAATTTTTATTAGCTTTATGATTTCAAAATAAATATATAGATAAAATAATGTGACAAAATAAAAGCTACAAGAATCTAACATACTTACATGCTTATATTGTACAAAAAATTGGCATACTGCATTTAGGGGTTTATTTAAAAATGACCTTTTCATACTGCATTGAATTGTGTACATAACATTCACAAATACACCATGATATGTTTCCAATAGACCCGGCCCAGCCGAGCTCGGTCTTCCTAGAAAAGAAGTTTGCTTGCAATAGATAACCTAACGATAAAAATTTATCAGTTGTATACCATATATAATGTCAAATAGTCCTTGGTTATAACAACATAGACTGATTTCATTTTCAAAAATTGTAAAACAATTGAAGATGTATATGAGAGATCGTACATTAAACAAAAGAACAAAAATGGAAATGGGATGGACATACTATAAGAGGAGCATATATATGGAGCAAAATTGTAACACTATGGCAACTAAGAGGCTAGATCATAAGTTTGAAATTAACGCGGGGAACATCACTTCAGATGTTATTAAATACAAGAAAAAGAAGCCTAACGATTAAATCATTGTATTTTTTAGATAAGAATTATTACAAACAGTTTCGGGAATTGCGAGCTTTTTAATTGTTTAATATTTTTTTCTTTTTTTCTTATATAATATAGAACGAAGCCTGTACTCTTGATGAGCTAAAGAATTTCTGTCAATTTAGTCCTCTGTATTGTTTGCATAATGTATAAAATGGTAATGTACCCATATAATTAGTTTGTTGACAGTTGTATTATCTGTACTGTTTACATAATAAGCGATTAAACCTAGATTGTGTTCTTTAGTTCAAATGAGAGGACTTAAAAGGTTGCCTGGAAGAGATCGCTTGTTAGCGATAAGGCCGCCCGTTGCATCCCTTGTAATTTTTATGTATTGTTTTATTTTTGTTTCTTTGCAACAAGGTGTAAATAAATAAATAAAAGAAACCGAGGTAGGCAATATAAAAGGTGGGCTGACGAAATTGTGGAAATGGCTGGAAAGCCCTGGGCGAGATTGATATACAATACAATAAGGAAAAATTGAGGAAATTGGGGGAGGCCTTTGCCCGTGAGCACACAGAATTAGTTATCATAGATTAACAAAAGCAATAGTTATAACCTATATATTTTGTATTCTGATATAAGGTTATAAATAAATAGAGAGAGCAGTGTTGGCCAAGTGGCTTTAGCAGGTGACTCTAATCCATGAGATCGTAAGTTTGATTCCTGGCTGTGCTCCAATGGACTTTCTTTCTATGTGCACTGTTACTTTATGCGCATTTAACACTTGCTGTAGGGCTCGAAGACACAAAAAGTATAAAAAATAAGTTTTTAATTAATTATTTAATTGATGGTTGTTCCCATTTTTCTTGCTTTGCCATATGACCAAGTGATAATTTTAGCCATAGTAAAATCCAGTAGTGCACTGTGTATATTTGAATGCATGAACATAGTCTCACAATGTACCAATGGACCAACACCGCTTCTCTACATTGTTATGCTTAAAAATATTGTTCACCTCTGAGTGGCATCTCAAATGGGATTTCTGTGACACCTACTGGTATTTTTCCAGCAGGGACAATTTCCATAGAGGTATTAATTAATGTAATGGGCTAAAACATACAAAAAAAAAACCTGAATTTTACATTTCTTGGATTGATAATCAACTAGCAGTAAATTAAGATGCTGTTTTTATAAATACAAATATATTCATAATATTTGTATTCACCTAATGGGGGTGAAAGGTACACCAGGTCATATGAATAAATAATTAAAATTCTAATAATATGTTTACAACAATTCAAATATATATTACTCTAAAATGATTTTCACCACAAGATTGGACAAGGTACTAACTAGGTAACCATGATAAATGGTCAACAGTGTTCAATGAGTTTTATACACATTTATTAAATTTTTATTTAAAGACTTTTAACAGTGAAACCTAGTGTGTGAAATAAGGGTATGTAATAATATTTATATCCAAATTTATTGTTTTGAATATTTATAATAATTTTACGTCTTACACAGCCCTTCTAATTCTTCTGTTTATTAAACTTACTTTAATACTGTTTGAGAAGGCATCAAAAATACCAGTATTTTTGGAACTTATTTGTAAGTTGACCGAGCCTTCCATGACGAGAACCAAGCCTTCATGTCTTACATCGCTGTTGCTTTTAACGACTACAACACCGGCTATGACTTCCTGGAATAACTATTCAGTTACTTGCATATTCGTATTAATTTATTTAAATAAATTTAAGAGTCAAAACAACACGTACGCCTTCATGATAAACTTTACTAGGACGTTTTAAACTGATTGTAAGAGTTGTCATTGTTCTTGAACTGGACAAATAATAAGCCACAAAACTGATATACGTTTCTTAATACTATACACTGTATGTAACTTGTATGAACTATCAAATTAAATTACAAAATTCAAATGATCTATGAATTATTAGCGAAATAAATAAATCCATTATTAATTACTAATAATGTCAATTGTCATATAAATTTCCATGTGTCACTTTCACGTTTCTGACGCATTTATAAATTATGATGTTTAGTTATTCTTATTATTTGTGGTTTTGGAATTTATTTTAATTTTCTGGTTCTGTTTTTTATAACTCCACTCATATTCTAATTTTTAAGGAAAAAGTTAAAACAAACTAAACGGTTAATACAAAGCATATCCTTTTTTATTATTATTGTAATGTTTCTGAACGTAAAACTGTCACAACAAAAAATCGTTGCAAATCTGAAAATAAACGTCAGTTGCATAGAAATGTCCGCTCGATGTGGTGTGATATGAAAAAGCGGAATTCGAATTTTACGATTTTATTTATTTTTCTACATTGTAATACACCTGTTTATAATTTTATTGTTTTGATCAGTTGATTAATTATTAAATCGTGAATAATTTAGTGAAATTTGTGTGTTGATTAAATAAATCGGTGATGTTAAACGTGCACCCTGGATGGATCGATATTTTCTAGATTGAGTATAAAATTTAGCAGCAATATTATAAGTGGCTGAAGATGGAGAAGTCGGCTAGACCACGAACGGCTCTGAATGAGTGTGTTAAGGTGGTAGTCCGATGCCGACCTCTGTCTGAAAGGGAAAAGAACGAGAGTTATGAAGAGGTAAGATTTGTTTTGTTGATTTGGGGAACCAGGGATGCGCAAACCTAGTGCGTCGTCTTAAAACACCTACCAGACTATCGATAAACAATAATATTGCACGCAATATTTTGTAAAAGAAAATTCTCACAAGTTATTTATCATGTTTCGCAATGAATGATTTTACATCGATAACTTATAAACGCGCAAATAATTTTTCAATGTTACGGCATTTATGATTTTCTGATAGCCGAAATCTTTAATAATTCCTATGATTAGATTAAATGTGATTCACGTGTTATACCTACGTGGGCTAAGACGATTTTACGCCCATTCAAAGTCATACAGCGTACGTTAATAGCGTCATACAAACAATACGACGTCCCTAATAATTATTAAAATATGTATTGTTAAAATGCATGGTTTAAGACATAGAAATAAGCTCTTGTTTCATCCAACTGTAATACATCCTTGACCAACATTACAAGGTTTCTTATTGAAATCAAATATTTTTATTATTATGCAAAAAGGTTCATTATCAATAACATTATTTTTATTGCTTTTGTTTTAAATTCACTGTTAACTGACTCATGGAGATCTAGTTCTGAATCATAGTGTAATTATGTTTACTTAAATACAAAGACAATGTTTACAAAATACAGCTGAGTTTATTAAAATTATTAAATATTTTTTTTTTACAAATACCCTCACTTTTAATGTTGGTAGGAATGTTATATATTTAAAATAATGATTATAGGGGTTATGTAGTACCCACCTACTTTACAAGATATGGCTGTTATCAAATATTCAACTTATAACCTTGTGTATTCCATAAATAAAATTTCCTGTTAAACTGTTTACATCTAATACATGTATGTAAATGACATTCTTAATAAGGACTGTTTGCTTAAATGTTTACATTGGCATAATTAATTAATGCATTTATGCTAAAAGCCATTTTATATTCCTAATGAAGGTCTATTAATTAGACAGCATTGTGTGATTATAATTATCTGAATGGACATACAGATAAATTAATCCTGTAGTATATAAACACAAAGATCTACTAGCGGAATAAACTTTTAATTGTTTTAGGGTGAGATTAGTCAAAGCTTAGCGCTAAGTATGACTCTGGTATGTCAAACTGAGCAGAGAAGTCTTGACTTACAAATTTACAATACATATTTATATATTTATTATATTGCACAGCTGGGGTTTGAACGTACGAATTTCAAATTTAGTTTCGCATGTGGAGGAACACGAAATTCCGTCAGGACGTCCGTCGCTCCACAACTGAATTTTTTAAGGCAGTTTTTGCCGCGGACAACTATATGAAACAAGCTCCCCACTGACGTATTTCCAAACCAATAATTGAGGATCTTTCGAGAAAAGTGCGTACCAACTACAATACCCTATACTACGCTATTTTAAATAAAAAAAAGCGCGTGCGTACAAAGTACACATGTCAGAAGTGAAACTTCTTTGTGAATTAATTATTACTAATGTATAAGCCCCTATAAATCTTCTATCTATGTTCACACTGTATACGTGCTAATGATAATATAAATAAATTAAAGCTTTGCGTTTACTGCACAAGACGTTATGCGACAGAATTGCCATCTAAAGTTCTAATATGTACCTACTAAACGAATACATCAACGAATAGCGTGTATTTTTTCTCGATCTCCCTTTCTCACTCTCTCTCTCTCAATCGGTCTCAATCGCTCTCTTTTCTTCGACAAAAAGCTGCACATCTTCGTGACGTTCCGTAAAAATTTTAACCTCATGCGCAAAAAAATTTTTTTATAATTTTTTAAGAGTTTTAAAATAAACAATGATACTTATAAGTAATAATGATTAATCGACGTGTTCTTATTTTTACTAAATTAATATTGAGGCTTTTTTCGGAATTTCGTGTTGCCATGATATAACTAAAAATTTACGTAAAAGAAATCGTTCATTTGTTTTTGCTTATCCGTCCATTGGACATTTATGTGTCAACATGTTGTTGGTTGTTTGTGATGAGGAAATATGGACTCAAAGAAAAATTTGTATCGTGTAACTTTTTTATTTAAACATAATTTTTAATAATCTGCTTTTCATCGATTTTGATTAAACAAAGATTTTATTAAAGATTTTGTTACTTTTGGGTGGGTTTAAAAAAATGTCTGTTCCCACTTTAGAAACGCATTAAATTTTTTTTATATAACGGGACAAACAGCCAGGAAGCTCATTTGATGTAATACGCAAGTGTGTTGCCGGCTTTTTAATAATTGTTACGCTCTTGAAAGCGTTACTATTACTAAACTATTTTAATTTGAACTCATGTTTATATTAACTTTACTACACTCGATATCACATGCGAGTCCCTCATTAAAATCAGTGTATTGGCTATGTTGACGTGGCCATAATCGTTCAGTCCAAATAAGTATGTCCCATATAAAGCCACATGCCTGGAGTAATGTTTTATACGAATATTTGTACATAAACGGAAAATCTTTACCAAAACCGTCGGCATTAGTCATGATTGTTTCTTATTGACACGATATAGTAAAACTTGTAGTAAATGTAAAATTAGAATCATTTAAAGTATATTTTGACGTTCATAAGTGTACATTATGTTACCTATATGAATAAATGATTTTTGATTTGATTTGTAACATTTCACTAAAGCTGAAAATAATTTTATTCAACAATAAGAATAGAAAAGATGTGAAATCAATTCTAAATTTAAATTTACTAGCAGTTCGCAAATCAAGGGCGTATAATGCAAGAACTGGCAAGAAACTCTCCGCAACTCTTTAATCGTTAAGTTTTGAGTCATAAAATTAATAAAATAAAAATAAAATACGTTTATTTTGGAACATAGGGTCATAATGGTATCACTTATTCCACGTCATTAAATGCGAGCCTGTTGGCATCCCTACACATCGGCAAAGAAGACAGAGGGTGTTGGCCGAGAGAAAAAGCCGGCGTAAAAAACTCTCAGTACTCTTTAAAAAAAAAGCAAATCATTAAACAATTCTACAATATTTAATACAAATATAGCAAATTAATTAGAAGTAGCCTGCCCAGCACTAGTCCCAAATTGTTTGTGCTGGGGCAAATCAATCCCAAGGATCATTTAAATATTCGTCAAATATAAAAAGATCTATTGATCATTAACGTTTAACTAGAGTTTTGAATTTAATCAGTGATAATTCGGTAATGTTGCTTAGGAGTTGTTGTAAAGGCGAATACAATTTTTGAAGTTATACTTCTTTTGGCGCGTTGGAGAAAATGATGAGAGTGAATTTTTACGATGCGCGCACACCAACACTTAAATTCGACATCGTAAAGTTAGGTCTAGGTGGCATGGACATCGTTAACTTTGTTCAAGTTGCATATTCTAGTATTTTTATATTTAGAACACGTGTTTAGAACACAGTACAACTACTTAAATGAACGTATGAATAAATAAATATTATTTTGGTGTTTTTAAATCAATTTCATATACGACGGTGATAGTATTTATTGATAATTTATTTATTTAAATACAATCTTTTTGATTAATTTTATTATTTATCGTTAATCACGACTGCGTTTTAGTTTTTTTTTCCACACGCCAAAGAAGTATAACTTCTAACGCGTGTACATAAGTACACACACTCATTTAGTTTTTTGTAATATGAACGTTGTCATGAATGTATTTGTTAGTTGATATTTTTGGTGGTTCGTTGGGTACTACAATACCTTAACGTTTGCGTATGGAGGGAGGACTTTCTCCATATTCCCATTTTTTATTTTGGGCAATCAAAGATTTTCTAGAGATCTATACTACAATCGTAGTTATATTTACTAGAGACTTCGCATGTCAAAGTACCCATCATGTATAACCATGTAGTTGAAGAGAGAGGTATGTCGGGGCAGAAAGTGGAGATTCGCGATCCTTGTCTACCCCTTTAAGTTAAAATCCAAGTCCATATGGTTTATTTTAATCAGAACAGGAATATCAGACCGCCGCGTTTATATCACGCGTCCTTTTTAATGTTTGAGTACCTGCATTGCTCGGTTGTATCGGTGCATATGGGTAGGAGGCTCATATGATAAGTGATACCGCCGTCCATGGACACTGTCAATACCAAAGGGCTCGCGAGTGCGTAGCCGTTCTTTCAAGAATATGTACGCTCTCTTCTTGAAGCACTCTATCTTGACTTCTGGTACCACATATAGGTGGTTTGCGGTAGAAGTTCCTTAGATGTTACTGTGGTAATTCGTATACTGCCTCGATGATGAAACTCATGTTAACTATCTCCCTGGTAAATGCTGTAGAAGATGCAGACTCAACCTCTTTTACGAAGGGATCAGGGTGTTCGAAATAGATATTTTTATTTTATTTTTACATTTAGGTACAAAAACAGTTATTACAGACTAAACTACATTTGAAAATCTGATATCCAATTATATCTGTACACAGCATTTTACACTGAATATCCACCAAACAACATACACATATTAAACTGAATGATACAAAAATAAATAAAATATATATATACATATATATTAATTAATTAAATTAATTAATTATAATATAATTAAGTATATATATTCTTTTTAAAATTATATTTATATATAATATTAGTAGATACATTGAACTAAACGCATACTCACGATACGATTACCTGATACCTACAGTTAAAATATATAGGACAAGCATTGTGTTGACAACAGGCTTGTTAAAATGAGCTGCCATTTGAATGTAAGGGAAAGGTTCAATGACCTTCCGTCACGAGGATTTTTCTTTTTGTCAATAAATAGAATAAAAAATGCGGGCAACGCTATACAATGTTTTCGTGACCTCGTTATTGGATATTTTTACATGTACAAAAGAAATCGTAGTTAAAGAGTTCTATTACTACTGTGCTCTATTGTTTATGATTGTATTCAGAGCAGTGTTGACCTGGTGGCTTCACCGTGTGACACTCATCCCAGATCGTAGATACCTAGTTGAAGGTTAAAAGTTAAAAAAAGAAAATAAAGAAAGGAAGTTTAAAAAAAAGAAAAAAAAAGGTTCCCGGTGAACGCAATCGTGAGGAAATCGGCTTGACGCAAAAAGTCGGTGTATGTCGGACACATGAGGCTGATCACCTGCTTGCCTATTAGAGTGACAATTTGATCATGAAAGAGATACAGAAATCTGAGGCCCAGAGCTTAAAAGATAGCGCCACTGATTTGTTATTTTTACAGTCTATAGTCACTAATAAATAATCTAAAATGGTATTTAGAATGTCAAATAACTTGATGAGTATTTTCTTCATGAATATTTTATATGAGCTTATAGGCTGATTCAATACGTAATAATAACATCAATGCGTTCCGACCGCGGGACGCGTTACGTAAAGCCACAAGGTCATGTTTACTTTCATCTTTGCATTTATTGCAATATTTATAAACCACCGGTTAAAGTGTATTACATGACGTCTTGATTTCAGTAGAAAAAAAATGCATGTGAATTTATTTAGACGCGTTAGATACTTTATCGTATCGAGACAATGTCAATAAACGTAGAATACGTTTGTAGATAAAACGACGCTATCGATGGAAAAAACTAAAATGTTGACTATAGCTAACTTCTGGGTGTCTATAGAAGTAAAGTTTATAATATAAATCAGTTTCTGTATAAAGTACTATCTCTTTTTATCACGGCGTAAACACAATTTGATAAAAAAGAGACGGATTTTTTTTTATAGAACAGGGGGCAAACGTGCAGGTGGCTCACCTGATACTTAAAAGTGTAATGATTGTTCAAACTTTGCATAAACAATAAATAAATTACATTGTATGACTTTCTTGTTGGAAATGTAATATTCATTAATACGTATTAAACATAAAATAAGTTTTAAAACAAGTCATTAATTAATTTACGCTTATAGTACCTACGAGTAACAGTAGGTTATCGCTATATTTAACTATTTAGGTAAATAAATTTGAAAAAAAAATGCCATCAACGGCTGGCAGTTATATATAATAAATACTAGTGTAATTGTGATCGCGGATAGAATAGAATGGAATAAAGTCCTATGTCCTCTAAGTGGGGCAGAGGACATCCAGCGTAGGAAAGATTTTCCAGGCGGCTTAATTTCACTCCACGTAATTTCAGCTTCCCTCGCCTCTGTAAAGCTTCGTTGCCACAGGTCTGCTTTGGGCGTATGGATTGCCTTAGACAAGGCTTTTTACCAGAGTGCATATAAATAAATACAATATTTTATTTTATTACTTTTAATTATTGTTGCTTGGTATAAATTGTTTTTTCTTCAATTTATCATTTATTGTGACACATTATCTATAGGGGAAGAAACGAGTAAGACACGAAGAAAAGGCCTGGTACGATCGTCTGTCGACTAAAGCTGTGAACAAATTTGATGGCAAATTACAGGTGTGAACGGTGT
This sequence comes from Pieris mannii, assembly GCA_028984075.1. NCBI lineage: Eukaryota > Metazoa > Arthropoda > Insecta > Lepidoptera > Pieridae > Pieris > Pieris mannii. The sequence goes on along the minus strand of CM054798.1, from coordinate 5,738,709 downwards.
AGGTGCCTAACTTAACACTTGTTAATAGGTGGTGGTATTTACTAATAATATGTACTAATTAAGATCGGATGGAGAAGTTAATCTGTGCCTGAGAAATACAGAAGCATGCTTAAATAAATTTTGGATTGGCTGCTTATTGAACTTGTAAATAATCTTTTTTATGTTCGGAATGTAGAGGTGGGTTACACTGTCGAACGCATAACCCAAATCAGCAATTGCGAAATCTTGAAAACCAAACAAGTGGACTACAATATTATAATTGTTGATTGCTAATGATAATAAAACCAATTAATTTAATTAAAAATCATGTAATTTCGAATGTAAACTTTGTCATATAGAACATTTATTGGATACAAATTATCTTGTAATTTGTATCCAATAAATGTAAAAGGTATGAAATGTAAAATGTCATACATTATAACTGTTGTAGTCATTTTTTAATACTTGACAATGGTGATAGCAGTGGCTGATTTGCCAGCAGGCTAGAGACTAGAGGATTCTTGAACCTCCTAGAAATAAAAAAAATCTACATGACGGTTTTCTGATGTTTATTTATGTTAAGTTGTGATAACTGTAAAAAAATTGTCAATGACTTTCCCCTCTCACTTGCACATTTGGTGTAGCAAAATTCCATATTGTAGATTAAAACAGCTATTTCGCCGCCCACGAAACGTGCGAATTCCCTTTTTCCCTATCAACATGTCAGTCCTACTACTGGTTCGAATCTGCGAAATGGATAGTTTATAATCATGAAATCAGGATCAAAAATCAAACCCAATATCGTCGATTTCAATGAAATTTTTGCTTTGTAAAAATTATCTTACATGTCAATTGCAAGTGCGACAAAAACTTTGCTTATATCTTCAAAATGTAAAACCACCACTAGGTTATAGCGTTTTAGGATTTAATAATAATAATAAGTCAATGAATGTTAACATACACGCAAAACATTATTGGGGAGTCACAGGTTCCCGAAATTAAATTCTCACTCCTGGGATACGATACTGTTGTTTGTTACCAATAAATTTTATCGGTTGAAAAAAATCCATGTAAGTAAATGTTTAGGCCTAATGCCGTTATTTCCACTCGAACGAAGTCCTATGGAAATTATTACATTTACATGACAGCAGGTTACATAATGATTGATATTTCACGGTTATTGGCGGCACACGATGCGCGTAGGCACGCTTCGTTTACATTGTGTGGTTTAGTTAACACCTAACACAATGTTTTGTTTAAAAAAATAAAATGAGTTCATTATTTGTTGTCATACCACGTCATTAAATTGGTCTCGATAGACATTCCTACTAATCGGTAAAGAAGAAAGATGGTGAAAGCCAAAAGAAAAATCCTGAAGAAGAGAAAAAATTTTTAATATTTTTTTAGCTTTATTCGTTACCATGGAAACAGGGAAGTTTAATTCAATCTAGCTATCTTAGCTTATCCAGGGATTAAATAAGAGTTAACTATTTCTCAATTTAATTCAGACACATTCGTGTATTCGTGTTTAGACACGCCGTACGAACCTAGACACATGAATTGGTGCCTAATCAAGCTTAATTCCTCATTTAACGCTTATTATACAGTAGATTAAGCAGATAATTCTTTTGCAAGTGTAACGTTTTTAATAAATTATTTATTTATCCTTTATTACCTTATACAAAAACATATACATAACAAAAACAATAAAAAAAATGTGAGCCGTCACGGGACGCCTGGCAGATGTGAAACATCGAAATTATTTTGTGAAGTAATATGTAGAAAAGAACAGATTGTGATAGGAACTAAATGTGTCATAATGATAAATAAAATTTTACGATTTTGTTTTCCAGATAACGATGACTATTTATTGAATAAACATTTTTTGTATGTATATACCATCATATAGCGTGGCGATGCGTCGCCACGCCAGAAATCGGTTTTACGTGCGGCTATAGATGTTTCACATCAAAACAGTTAACAAAAGATATATGGCAACGGGCGACCTTATCGCTTACAAGCGATTTCTTCCAGGCAACCCTAATGTGAAACAACGAAAAAGAAACACCAACAGAGGGTAGAGTACAAAATGCAAAATAATTAACAATAAAAAAAAACTCAAAACAAACGTTACTATAACTAATATATAATTAAAAAAAAAGAATAGCAATAACAATAAATAAAAATATGTATGTATAAACAAAAATTTAATAGCCAATAAAAAGGTTAACCTAGAATAATTAATATATTTAAGCAGAGTTTACTTCCTATCATTAAAACAATAGAATTCAATTTTATAGAATTTCAAGGATTTCTGCCTGGTGACTTGGCTGGCTCACTTTAAATTTGGAAACGATTTTTCAGCCAAATTCGCAAATTGACTCGATTACACACCTCCTATTTTTATAGAATTAGTATCCAAGCCAAATATAAAGCTAATGTTCGTTAGTATAAATGACAAATGTACAAGTGTTAAGGAGTTAATTGTGAAAAAAATGAAATAATACACAAATCTTGAGTGAATTTTGTTTGTTTCCTGGTGACTTGGTGCTCGGTTTAGTAATTAGAATCTGTATCTTTCTTACTTTTTAAAGAGATATATAATTGTGACTACACCAAGTTTAAATAGTTACATTTTTATTGCGCATTAATTTAAATTTCCTGTTAAAAAGGGTTGAAGGAAGACTTACGAATTTTAAATGAAAGTGGAATGGTAATCCTAGGCAGGTGCTAATTGCTAGGCTTTACGTCCTCGCCCGATGACCTAAATGCTAGGTCACACTACTAGGTTTTCCTACATTCAAGCCAAAGGCTTAACACAACCAACAAAAGGATTAAAGATACTTGTTACCTATATCAAGTTCCAACCTATTATTTCTCTTAGAGCCTGATGTTTAAGCGTATTATTCTTTCACTCGTGGAGCCAAATTTTAGCTGAGTTTCTTCGTTGTTATGGCGATACCAAATTTAATTCTCTATTTGAATCTATATCTAATTTAAATCTATATTTTGGTCTATTGAAAGTTAGAACTGCATGTGGTGCGTGCGTTCTCAATTTTTTACATCAATAAATGAGTATGAGACAACCCCCCGTAAGTAGTCAAAAGACACTTGTGTTGGGGTTGACTCGCTACTTCCATTATCTATACAAATTTTAAAAAGAATAGCTTAATATAAACTTAATCTATGAATGCGTGTTTGTGTGTGTATGTCTGCATGTGTGTGTGTGCTGTGTGTGTTTGTGTGTGAGCGAGTGTGTGCACGCTTTCAAGTATACAATTAGGCCTGTCTCAAACTAGCGAATTCGCACCAAAATGTGCTCAGTTTCCTCATATTATGTTAGAGTTCTCAGCCAACCTGCTACAACCTTCTTACAATCATACAAAACTCTATGATGAAGTCGGAGTTTAGAGTTCATTTGGTTGTAAACATATGCAGACGTTTATTTTGGAACATAAGATCATCAAGCTATCACTTATTCCACGTCATTAAATTCGAACCTGTAGGCATCCCTACTCATCGGCAAAGAAGACAGAGGGTTTAGGCCGAGAGAGAATCTGGCGCGGAGTAAAAAACTCTCGGTACTCATTTAACATAATATTTTGGGTGATAACAGAAATAATACTAAGCCTTGTTCAACTTTCTGCTTTACTAAACGGTGGTGGAAGCCTATCAAAATCTGCATTTATGAATCGATTACATATTTAATTAATTGCGATTATCCTATCGCTACAGATTCAGACTTATCAATGTAAATCTTTCAAATATCTATTTCCATCTACTTAATTATTTGCATGTTTATGTATAGTGTAACAAGTCGCACTGGTTACATCTTCACCAAAAACCTTATCAACGTTTACATGTAACGAATCCAATTGGTGCCCATGTGCGGTCATCATTCAGCCTTCTAAAAAGATGTGAAAATCTAGAGATACATGCTTGAATTAAATATTTTGTGTTTTTAATAATTTGGTGTTTTCAAGGTTCCATATTGGAACCAATATGTTTTCGAATATGCATTAATGACCTATAGCAAAAATAATAGCAATAATGTCTGTAACAGGTTGTAAAAGTGTGGCCGGAACGTGGAGCCGTGCAAGTCGACAATCCAAAAGGCCAGGATAAACTGTTCACCTACGATGCAGCGTACGACTGCACAGCTGATACCAAGACTATTTACGATGAAATGGTAAGTTAATTTTTAGTTAGAATTTTTACTAAGGGCCTTCATAAAATATTGATGCAAACGACATACATCAAGTACTTGGGTGACCGAGCTTTGCTCGGAATATATTTTTTTTATAAATTGTGTTTTTAGTTGTGTTTTATAGTTTTATATCTTAAATCTTATAATTAATAAAATATCTTTAAAAAAAAGTAAAAAAGTAAGTTAATGTTTGAGCTGATAAAATACCAATAAAATGACATTTTCTAGAAATGGTTCCTAACTAGATCGATTTATCGCCCCCGAAACCCCCCCAACGATTTTCATGAAATATAGTATCGAGCCGATTCCGAGATACCAATTATATAAGTATATATACAGTAATACCCCGACTTACGCTACCTCGACTTACGCGAATTCGGAGTTACGCGATTTAATTTTTGTCGTCGAAATTGGTAGATAAATAAATTTAGAAGTGATGATGTTCAAGAGGTGTTGGATTCACACAATGAGGAGCTTACAATTGATGAGCTCAAATCAATGCGTGAACAAGAGGAAGAAATTGATAATAATCATGATCCAGTTAAATTAGAAGATCAAATGACAGTTGGAAACTTGACAGAAGCCTTCAGTTCGATCCTCAAAATTAACATTTTGGAAAGCACAGACTCCAATGAAGTGCGCATTTTCATTTTTATATGCAAAATTGTACCCCGACTTACGCGAATTCCACTTACGCGGATAGCGCTCAGGCCCACCTATCGCGTAAGTCCGTGGTATTACTGTATACAAGAATTGCTCGTTTAAACATATAAGATCTAGGATGTTTCGCGATCGCTGCAAATTAATCTTAAAAACTGTTAAGTTTTTCTTCACGGTCGAATGTAATATTTTGACCTTTCTAATAGATTATATTTCAAGAATCGCCTGTGACCTTCTTTTGGATTTGTTTCCAAAATTTTTATAAAAAATAATCTTTTATTGAAGGTTATGACAAAAATGTATTAGTAGGTATATTTATTAAATCTATCTCTACTGTTTACATCGTATCTTAATTTTTGTAGCTTTTACATTCCTAAATTTTGGTGTGATTCCTGATGAATGTTTGATGTATATAACTACTAGCCGACCCCGCCCGCTTTGCTGGGCGAATTTTCAAAGGAAATAAATTAAATTTTATTCATCATTTTTATTTTTCTTTTGCTTTTTTTGTTAATTTTTTTTTTATTTATATTTTTTTTTGCTTTTTTTGTTAATTTTTATTTTTTTTTTCTGAAATTTACAATATTTTTCAAAGAAGAGTCAAATTCACTTAAAATAAAATTTATTGACATAATAAATTATTATTATTATTATTATTATTATAAATGTTGATGAACAACAAAACAAAGAATAAATGGAAAAATTGTCCCATAGAAATGGTCCGATTCATGGAGAAATGAGTATTAATCTTCCTCCATCTCACATTCGACGACTCGTCGCTCGTAAGTTGAGTTTGCCGGGACGTAAAACATACTCGTTAACATAACGGATTTTAAGTATAATAAGAAGGTACTTCACTTCAAAATAAATATAATATAAAATAGCCATAAACCATCTAGGAAAAATTTCGCATCGAATGGTGGTAGTTTCATGTCGATACGATCAGTGGTTTAGGCTTGATTGAGCCTCAAACGAAGACCATTTTCATTATATATATATATAATAATATAATAATAATAATAAAAGATAGAAGAAGAAAAAATAAAAATTTTCATTGTTAAACCACCCCCGCAACCCCCTGTGGGGTGAGCTACCGTAAAATTCGTTCATAGACTATTTTTAACGTTTTAGCAGACTTTTTTAAAATTTTCTTACATATAAACATTCTCCTGACAATTCTGAAGACAATAAAAAAAAATTAACCCAATCGGTCCAGCCGTTCTCAAGTGATACTCGATCATAGATACGGCATTTTATTTTTATCAAAAAATGAGAGTGGGTGTGCAGGGGTGCGTGGAAGTTTGTAAGTAGATTCTTAGCTGAATGTAAAAGAACATTATCCGTTTAGTAAACTCCGTTGCCATGGAAACAAAAGAATCAAGAGAAAACGCTTGCAATTAGCGGGATAAATGTTCATAAAAGTAAAACAGCAATAAAAAAATGAAGGAACGTTAGAATTCGAAATAAATAGCCATAAACCATCTAGGAAAAATTTCGCATCGAATGGTGGTAGTTTCATGTCGATACGATCAGTGGTTTAGGCGTGATTGAGCCTCAAACGAAGACCATTTTCATTATATATATATAGAATATATATATAGATATACATCAAACATTAACTTATAAAATTTTAAAACTTTAATAATCAAATACTACTGACCCAAAAAGTGTCTTGGCCTCCAAAATGAGAATCTTCCTGTGCTACTTCTCGCCCATTGCTAGCTTTCAGCTGCAGCAGGTCCTCCTCCACAAGGCTCGTACGTTGCTGAGACACCTTGAACGGATGGGCCAAGCCGGTGAAGGCATCTTACCTGAGCTGAGCTAGGTATCGCTGGATAGACAATGGAGTAGGAACGATAGAGATACATAGTCAAAAATATATATACTAGCAGATCCAACAGACGTTGTCCTGTCGTATAGGTAATTACAAACACACGCACAGAAGATTTATATATGATGTTCGTTTGGTGTATAGATAAATAACCTACATAACGACTGCGCCATCTGCCGGGCTGATTTGTGAATCTAAACCATCCAGGGCGCCATCCAAACGCACACAAGGCATTTTCTTTTGTGAACTAGCGAACTGTGGAATCGACTATCGGCGAGGGCTTTCCCTGAGAGATACGACCTCCAACAATTCAAAATACTTACTCCCCCCTTAAAGGCCGGCAACGCACCCACTAAAAATGGGTATTTATGGGCTCCGATGACTGTCTTTTTCGGCGTCGCGCAGGCTCGTTTGCCCCCCCCCCCCCTATATAAAAAAAAACTCAAAAAATTAATTCAAATCGATCCATCTGTTAATGAGGGGTTCTAGACCAGTGCCGAAGCCTTCAAAAATAGTAAAAAATTAAAAAAATTACAGTAGGATGAAACCCATTAGAAATGCAGGGGAATATGATCAAAATGAAAGGAAAAAATAAATTACGGTCGATCCGAGTTCTGGAAGTGGGAGGGGGTGACTTTTAAGGGGGAAAAATTGTTTATCTTGATTTCCGGCGAAACTACCAGTCCTATGGAAAAAAGTTAAATGGCAAAGTTGTAGGTCATAAAAAGATCTACAACTTTGGTATTTACAATTTTTTCACATAACCTCAAAATTTAGGTGAAAAATTCAAAAAACCAAGTTTTTGGTTTTTTATTTATATCTTTTTTAAAAAGTTTTTTTTTCTTCGAAATTTGGTGAAAACTTACCTTATTATGTCCCAAATATACTGTAATTTATTTGATTAAAAATATTTATTTTTTCGCCTCATTTTAACTTAATATCAAAAAAGCACCCTAATTTTCAATCGAAAATTCTGACGTCAAAATTTCAGCTTTTTTCAAAAAGTTTGGGGGCTTTTTGTTCGTTGAAATATCTACTTTCTGATGGTGTAAAAAAAATATACATTACTATAGGAAATATTATTAGAAAATGCAAAAAATTGAAAAAACCTCAAATTCGAAAATTTTCTTTTAATTATGTACAATTTTGAAGTATTTATTAAAATTTACACTTTAATTACTCAAAAAACGTAAGATTTCATGTTTCATTGATAAACGAAAAAATTGCAAATTAAAATAAAAAAAAAAAAAAAAAAAAAAAGCCTTTTATTTCCTACAAATATAACTTTTTACATTGACCCATCTCCAAACGCTTACTTAACTAATTAAAATTAATACCTTCTTATTTTTATTTATTTTCTATATTATTTACCTATAACTATTTTATTTACTGTTATTAATATACTACTTATATAATATTTGCAGCTATATATATCATATTTACTACTAGATAATATTTACTATTACATTATTTTATTGTATTATTAGCTAGCTTGGTTAGATTTTAGATACTTAAATAATATAATTTGTAGGAACCCCATTATTGGGTGAAGGCCTCCTCCAAAGATGCCCATTTGTCTCTGTCCTGTGCAGTCTGTTTCCAGTTTGGGCTGGCTACTTTTTTGATCTCGTCATCCCAACGAGTATGTGGTCTTCCTCGATTTCTTTTACCTTGAGGTCCATTCCAAAAGGTCACTTCTGTGGTCCATCTTCGGTCTTTAAGCCTCGCGACATGGCCAGCCCATCTCCATTTAAGTTTTTGTGCGTATTTCAGTGCATCTGTTGCTTTGGTTTTTAATCTTATTATTGTGTGTCGTATTTTGTCTGATTTCTTTCGTTTAAGCATGCTGCGTTCCAGTCCTCTTTGACAGGTGGTGATAAGATTTTTTACTTTTGAAGTGAATTTCCAGGTCTGGCAACCATAAGTCAAACTTGGAAGAAGGTTAGAATTCATAATTTTTGTTTTTATGGTAATAGGCAGGCCACTTTTAAAGATTTCCTTTAAACTCCAATATTTATTCCAAGTTTGTTGTATTCTTCTTTTCTCTTCTAGTTCGTTATTTTTCGGATCAAAACTAATTTGCTTACCTAGGAAGATAGGGTCCTGACGTTGTAAGCTGCGATTTTTAATTTGGTTGTGTTTTTGTATTGTCTGATCACCGTCTGTGTGGCTTTTTTTGGAGGGTTTTGGTCGTACTCTCCCGCGGTGACCGGCCGTATTGGGAGATTTGAGGTTGGGAGAGAGTCCGATTTCGATTGCTATTCAGTGTTGTGTTGTGATGTATTCGTTTGGCGTTGAGTTGTTTCTGCTTGAGTGAGGATTAGTTTGGGCTTTTGTATAAAATAGTTCTTCATGCTTCCTTTGTTTTTCTTAGGTGGTTGCTTTTTAGTTTGTTGAACACCTTGGCTGCCGGGGTGAAGTGTCTCCGGGGATTCAGAGAGATTTCTTTTGTTTGACTGTTTATACAACGGTTGTTTGTTGTTCAATATAATAATTTTGTCGTATTTTAAAAAAGCAGTATTGCCTGCATCTTTTTCTTTTTGAACTTGGACTTGAAGTTCTCTACGCTTATTTAAAATTTCGATTGGGTAGTCTTCTTTTAGGTAATATGAAGTATTTTGGAGGTAATGTTTATTTTTTTGGATTTTTAATTTGAATCCCAATGTGTTGAATGTTATTACTATAGGTCTAACTTTTTCGCCTTTTTTCCCCAGTCTTCTAACAGCTTCTATATTGTGAGTTTCGCATGAAATTTTGATGTATGTATTTATTATGTTTATGACCATTTCTTCGAGTTCATCGTATGACTTTTCGCTCTCTTCTACGCCAAACAAGATTAGATTTTTGCGTCTAAACTGTCTTTCTAGGTTGTTTATTTTTTTTGTTTGTTCTTCTAGGTTTTTCTCCAAAAGCTCGTTTTTTAGTTCTAAGTGATTAAACTTCTCGTTGAGGCTGTTGATTATTGTACATTTAATATCTTCTTTCATATCTAGCATGTCTTGTTTTTGTTGCTTTATATCTTGCTGCATGATAACTAACATATTTTTTATTTCCTCCATCGCCTGTTATGATGCACTTATTGCCCTCTATGAAAGATGTATATATATTTTTTATATTCTATTTGTGATTTTCTTATATTAAAATTAAGTGTTCAATATTTATTGAAAAATAAATTTTTGAAAGTTATGGTTCTCTAGAGAGATTTGAACTCGAACCCAATGAGAACGTCACCGGCACTGCAAGCGATTTGACTAAATGAGTCAGTGTTATACCAAGTCTTGACACTTGTGCCGTTATTTTTTCCAAAAATTAGTTCACTTCACATCACTACACTATTTCACTTTAATGTTGTTCATTGTGCACAATTCCTGCATTTTAGGTATTCTTTTCAACATAAGTTATCTACAAAAGTCACTCGTTTGAAGCGTTGTGATTTTGGCGAATTATTTATGCTTTTACAATGTTTCTCGGCGGAATAACATTTACACTTTTTTATCTCGAAATATTACACCACTTTTCCTACTTTTGAAACGATATTATTTCTTGTTTGATTTTAAAAATACAAAGAATTGGGGACACGATACGAGTTGTTTCACGTCTACCCTCAACCTCCAAATTAAAATATACTTATATAATTAACAAAACAAATAAGTTAATAAAGTTAATATTTAATAAGACATCTACAATATTTTGAAAAAGTTGTAGAATCTTCTGTAAATAATATTTGTAGATGCCTATTTATTGCTGTTTTAAGATAATTTATATACCTGAGTGACCTTCGGTGAATTTTAGCCCATTGTAAGTTATTTCATTGAGAAGTGGGGACGGACCTAGGAGGGTCTGGGCCTTACTACATACCTGCTATTTCGTAGCAGCTGTAAAAACCGTTAGCCAGTATTCGAGATACAGAGTAGTGTACAACATCGTTTTTAAAAATACACGTGCAGGCTGAGAATCTACATAGCAAGGTAAATACTATCTGTATTTTAATGTATATTAATCAACTACAAAATAAAAATAGTAATATTTTCTTTCATAAATAGTATGTTTAACGTAACATAACTTAAAAAATAGAAATTGAATGATATTTTAGTACAAGAATAAAAAAACAACGAAACAGAATGTCAATTTTTTGTCAATGAAATAAAAGAGGGGTTTTCAGGAGATCTCCCAGACTACACAACTATTCAAAATGAAACAGAAACTTTGAAAGTTTTTTTTAAATATTGTGTGTACAAGTAATAAAGAAAATTTTTCGAATTTGAGGTTTTTTAAATTTTTTGCATTTTCTAATAATATTTCCTATAGTAATGTATATTTTTTTTTAAGATCCATCAGAAAGTAGATATTTCAACGAACAAAAAGCCCCCAAACTTTTTGAAAAAAGCTGAAATTTTGACGTCAGAATTTTCGATTGAAAATTAGGGTGCTTTTTTGATATTAAGTTAAAATGAGGCGAAAAAATAAATATTTTTAATCAAATAAATTACAGTATATTTGGGAGATAATAAGGTAAGTTTTCACCAAATTTCGTAGAAAAAAAAACTTTTTAAAAAAGATAAATAAAAAACCAAAAACTTGGTTTTTGAATTTTTCACCTAAATTTTGAGGTTATGTGAAAAAATTATGAATACCAAAGTTGTAGATCTTTTTATGACCTACAACTTTGCCATTTAACTTTTTTCCATAGGACTGGTAGTTTCGCCGGAAATCAAGATAAACAATTTTTCCCCCTTAAAAGTCACCCCCTCCCACTTCCAGAACTCGGATCGACCGTAATTTATTTTTCCTTTCATTTTGATCATATTCCCCTGCATTTCTAATGGGTTTCATCCTACTGTAATTTTTTTTGGTTTCAAAAATTATCGACACTGGTCTATTCAGTTCACACGTACCTTAGAATTATATATATATAATGTTTATTGAAATAACTTTGCGGTGCTAATGATATTTTTATCTCGCAGCACGTGTATCATGAATATTCTTTGCACTTTTATTAGTCTTAATGGATTTATCAGATAAATCTAAAAGCTTTGGGTATTCCATACTTGATTAACTTGACGTGAATTGTCTGATAACATTTTTTTTTTATTATAAATGCATCCTAGCTTTATTTAGGTTACTTTTAATAGGGTTGGGTGCATAAAGGAGAGATTGGTTTAGCTATTTGTTGTGTTTGCCAAGGGAGTCGGTATGCAAAGATTAAGGAATTGAATGTTATGACACTATCTGGTCAATATATCTACGTTTTGTTAGTGTAAAGTCAAAAAACATGTACGCCCAAACCCAATAATCTATCTCAATCCATTTTCGACCATCTGAGATAGACATCTTAATCCAATAAGTGATAAAAGTGTGCCAACAACCAATCAACGAATTGTAACAGCCATCAGTCGAAAAAAAATATCCATAGTAGGTGCCAATATTCTATCTTAAGATTTTAACTTACATATGTATGATATGTTTTAAAAATAGACATGTATATTTAAATAATATTTGAACGGTTTTATTTACTTTATTTGGTTTATATTTAATCAAATATGAGTGTAAAGAGCGAAGAGATTGCATTCTATCCGTCGCCAAAAATGGATTGTCTTCGTAGGGTTTGGTTATTGGGATGCAGATAGGAGATAGATCGACTGTCACGGATTTGAAACAATCCCAGATTGTGGATTGTGGATGATTGGGTTCGGGCGTTAATTGGCGATATATTGACGTATTACGATTCCATCAATGTCGTTACCTAACTGCACTTGTCTGGAGCGCTTTTTTTTATTATAAATGCATCCTAGCTTTATTTAGGTTACTTTTAATAGGGTTGGGTGCATAAAGGAGAGATTGGTTTAGCTATTTGTTGTGTTTGCCAAGGGAGTCGGTATGCAAAGATTAAGGAATTGAATGTTATGACACTATCTGGTCAATATATCTACGTTTTGTTAGTGTAAAGTCAAAAAACATGTACGCCCAAACCCAATAATCTATCTCAATCCATTTTCGACCATCTGAGATAGACATCTTAATCCAATAAGTGATAAAAGTGTGCCAACAACCAATCAACGAATTGTAACAGCCATCAGTCGAAAAAAAATATCCATAGTAGGTGCCAATATTCTATCTTAAGATTTTAACTTACATATGTATGATATGTTTTAAAAATAGACATGTATATTTAAATAATATTTGAACGGTTTTATTTACTTTATTTGGTTTATATTTAATCAAATATGAGTGTAAAGAGCGAAGAGATTGCATTCTATCCGTCGCCAAAAATGGATTGTCTTCGTAGGGTTTGGTTATTGGGATGCAGATAGGAGATAGATCGACTGTCACGGATTTGAAACAATCCCAGATTGTGGATTGTGGATGATTGGGTTCGGGCGTTAATTGGCGATATATTGACGTATTACGATTCCATCAATGTCGTTACCTAACTGCACTTGTCTGGAGCGCTATTGGAAGAGCAGCAGTGCTAATGGCAAGAGAGAGTTGAGAACTATTAATAGTTCTGTAAATCCCTTAGAATTTCCGCTGAATAAAATTATCCCGTGCGTCATTTGGCCCGTCTTACTATTTCGTCAATGGCATTGTATATTAGCGTGAATTCCCATAAGAAATAAATGCAGTCTTTTGGCTAAAGTTCTCTCGTTTCTTGTCGTTGAAGATGTCTTTGACTTTTGACTTTTCGGGTTAATAAAATAATAGGCTTTATAAAATATAAAGTAAATACTTAAACTAGTACGTAAAAATGTGAATATACTGATAATCACTTTGTCCTTGGGCGTAAGTTCCTGATGAAAAATCTAGTGGCACTGCAACCATTTAACGTCCTTATAATATCGCTATAGATCATTCCGTTGTACAAACAAAGTCACGGAGAAGTGACATAATATCAAAATGCTATTCAGTAAAACAGCCTCCCACGTGAAGTTGCAACGCTTCCTCCTAACCTTGGTCAGAATGAAGGCTGTATAGCTATGTTCAATATATCCATAAAAATATTTATTGAACTCAAAGACTTAGTGATTCATGATATTGATTAAATTCTCTCGCCCAAGTGGATCGTTTTGGAATGATTTGTGACTCTTCAATAATATATTTATTTATTTCCTATTTTTACTGTAACTTAATACTAATACAACAGAAAACTAAGCTATAAACATAATACAAACATGACAAGTAAAAACTTATGTAAACGTATGACTCAAAACTTGGTGATTAAAAAGAGTGGCGGAGTGTTTCTTACCAGTTCTGCTTGTCCGCTCTACGCCCTTGCGAACTGGTAGTAAATTTAAATTTAGAATCAATTTAACATCTTTTTTCTTGATGTGCACATATGAGTTTAGAGTTTGCTGCCAACCAGCCAATGGGCGGAGGCAGGTAACTCCTCCCGGATGGGTGCCTTAGGTTAATAAATATAGCTGCAACTTTAAGCTACTCTGTACGCTACGCTCTTGGCAGATACAGAGTAAAGGCTCAAATAGAGCAGAAGTCTTCCACTTCTCTTGAAATCATGAGCACATTTGTTCATTCATCTATCAAGTATTGTTATCTAACATAACTGTTGAAGTGATGTTTCTATTTTAAGTGTTAATGATTCATACGTGGGCGAGAGTTTTAACCTTCAATATAATTGGCTTAATGATATTCGTAGTAACGCGTAGGTTTTTGTAGTACGATTTGACCAGATAACATATACAAGGTCTCTGAAGATGATATGAGCTGTCATTTTTATTAATACTTGGTCATATGTACCTTTTGGGGATGGGATGCTTGATAAGCGGGAAATTAATATGGCTTATATTAGTCACCATTCCTCAGTAGATTAGACTAATTAGAATGGTGAAAGAATTTTCGTAATTGATCCAGTTGAAATAGAAAATTGTAACGATTAATTCGTTTTCGTTTCGAACAAAGTTATGCCCGGTTCAAAAAGCTACTAAAAGCTCACACTATTAATACATACAAAAATATATATAAATATATATTTTTGATTATAATTGTTAATATATATATTAACAAAAATAAAGCAACACACCCTATGTAGATTAGATATACACAGCTAAAGTTTAAATATTAATTAGTAAATACTTCTATTAAACAAAAACAAATAAAACCCAATACATAAAAGATTTTATAAACCCATATAAATCATATTACCTAAAGTATATAAATAAAACAATAAACTAAAAATAAAATAATAAAAAAATAATAAAACGTCCTTATCGCTTTCGAGTGATATCTACCAGGGATCCATCATCATAATTAATGAGTATACAGCATTAAGGGGCAACAACAAGTATATGTCGCCATCGCAATCTATTTAGTGCTTCTTGCAGCCAACTTCGAACCACTATTGTTTCGAGGCCTGGCAACTCCATCCCACCACAGTGGCGTCTGTCTATCGATCTCGATCTTGTTCATCCAATGTTATTCTAGTATAAGTATTTTCTCGAGTAGGACGCTCATCTGATGTTAATTGATACCGCCGCCCATGAACACTCATATCTGCTGCATAGCCGAGTATTTTGGACTCTTACGAGTTGTTTTTAAGTATCCCTTAAGGTAAGGTAAGGTAGGTGGGCTCAGTTTCCGCAACTAGACTCGAAAATGGTCCGTTTTGCGTAAAGCCCTGGCTACTCAAGCCAGCCCAGCTCCTTCCAGAAGCACAGAAGTCTCCTGAGCACTTCACAGGCTTCTCGGAGCGTAAGTATCCCTTATTTTTAGAGTTAATAATTTTAACGCTAAATTTCAAAAATTGATTAAATAAATAAATCATTTATTTCAATTAGACCACCTAAAATGGCACTTTTGAACGTTAAATAAAATATAAAGATTTTAGTTTCTCTCCAAAAGGTAGTTTCGTCTGGAGAAGAATGCAAGGCAAGGCAGGCAAGAAACTCCACACTTACTGTTTTTTTGTGAAGACAATATACTCCCAGGATAAAATTACTAAACAGGTCTATTATTGTATTGTTAGTATACATGTTCCTCACATATTTACAATTATCGAAACTGTAGCATATTATATATTAAAGATTAATAAAAAAAACAATAAAACAGTGAGAGATAAACATAAAATAATGCGTTTGTAGTATTATATAACAAAATATAACACAAAAAATTTGATCAACAACGAATTGATTTTGTCAAAGCTATGATTGTCCTATGGAGCAGGACCAGCTTGTTTCCAAGCATTCTTATATTGAATATAATCGTGTAATTTGTGATATTCTTGTTTAGAAAGTGCACCTATATAAAAAAAATCGTTCATTTAGTTTTAATGTCACAAGGTATTTTATTGTAACATTTAACACAATACCCCATACATGTTTGAACTTTGGCTCATGTGAATGGTTGAGCTATATTATCTTTATTTCTATTAACAATATTTATTCTGCAAAGGTCTTCATCTGTTAAATGATGGATACTCCTGTGGTCTTTTAAGAATTTATTACGTAATTAGTTAACCTGACAACATACTGATTATATTAATATTAAAAATCTTTTATGTTACATGGTCAATTTTTTTTTTATATTCTATATATTCACAACGAAGTTATAGGGGACCAAATAGGGGGCGGCGGGGGCGGTCCTAAGTCGAATTGGTTCGTAAATACTTCAGTGACACGGAGTGAGAGATTTTTAGTTTAAATGTCAATTTTTTTCATAAAAAAACAAATATGAGTAATCCATGAACCAGCCCACGAGTTTCCAAATAAGTATTTATTAATAAATTATCGTTTTTATTGATTTGTGCAATGTTTATTTTTAACCTTACCAAGGTCGAATTGGTAACTTAAAAAATTAAAAGATTCTTGTTGTATTTGATATTGTATTTATTATAGCGTTAAATATAAACTAATATTATTATTTTATTTTTAGTTGCATTGGGGTGAAGTAAATATAAATAAATCTTTTTGAACATATGATTTAAATTTTCTGACTCATATTACACATAAATTGGGCGATCGAATGCAGATTTATATAGAATTGAAATACAATTATATTAGCTGTGGTTTCAGAAAATACAAAAGGATCACGTCACTCACCTAAAATTAAACTATTTGTGATCTATTATGTAGGTAAAAATCAGGAAAGAATCAATCACTTGGGTCTAACGATTTCGATTACTTAGTTAAACGATTAGTTATTTTTGAAGAGAAACTTCTTTGGCGCATGAGGGTAAAATTTTTACGGAACGTCACGAAGATGTGCAGCGTTTTTGTCGATGAAACGGGAGAGAGCGATTGAGAGAGAAAGTGAGAAAGAGAGATCGAGAAAAAATACACGCTATTGGTTGATGTATTCGTTTAGTTCATATTAGAATTTTAGATGGCAATTCTGTCGCATAACGTCTTCTCCAGTAAACGCAGATTTAGATTTTTTTATTATCATAAGCACGTATACAGAGTGTAATAATAATAATAATAATAATCTTTATTTCTTCTCTCACATATACATACAAGGTTACAATGATTAAAACTAAGATGATAACATTTGAAAGTGTATGTGAGAGACTGGTCTCTGTAACAGGAGAGTAAACAGTGTGAATATAAATACATGGAGTGATCATATACTGTTACATAATCATGTATTGGGGGCTTTTACCTTAGCAATAATTAATTTACAAAGAAGTTTCACTTCTGACATGTGTACTTTGTAAGCACTTTTTTATATAAATTATTTATTAAGAATTTTTGCTTTAAGTTTTATTAGATTGTTGTGATGTATTAGAAGTAATTAAATGTTTTTCTCGTGTTGCTATTGTTTTAGGATTTTATTTTTTTAATTTGACGTTTAAAAAAATCAAATACACAACGACACGCAATACTCGTCGAGCGAGTTTGCTTATCTTGCCGAAGCCGCGTACAAATTATTTGAAGAAATCTATTAGGTATGAGAGTGTGCAATTATTTAATCAATTACCATCTCAAATTCGCAATATTGGAGTGTTTGACAAATTCAAAAAGGAAGTAAAGATGCATGTTAGAATGAACATAGTTAACTAAAATTGTGACGGCCAATGGCGACGTGTATCTCGCTCGTATTATATATACATACTAGCCGACCCCGCCCGCTTTGCTGGGCGAATTTTCAAAGGAAATAAATTAAATTTTATTCATCATTTTAATTTTTTTTTGCTTTTTTTGTTATTTTTTTTTTCTGAAATTTACAATATTTTTCAAAGAAGAGTCAAATTCACTTAAAATAAAATTTATTGACATAATAAATTATTATTATTATTATAAATGTTGATGAACAACAAAACAAAGAATAAATGGAAAAATTGTCCAATAGAAATGGTCCGATTCATGGAGAAATGAGTATTAATCTTCCTCCATCTCACATTCGACGACTCGTCGCTCGTAAGTTGAGTTTGCCGGGACGTAAAACATACTCGTTAACATAACGGAGTTTAAGTATAATAAGAAGGTACTTCACTTCAAAATAAATAGCCATAAACCATCTAGGAAAAATTTCGCATCGAATGGTGGTAGTTTCATGTCGATACGATAATTGGTTTAGGCGTGATTGAGCCTCAAACGAAGACCATTTTCATTATATATATATATAGATTCATATTGTTTCTCGTGTAAATAAAATATTTCTGTTTTGTAATGAGAAATAAAGTTCTTTAAACATTAATTTTGAAAATTTATCTCAAATAATCTGCAAGGATAATGTTATCTGTAGTGTTTAATATATTAGTTAGTGAGTTAATCGATTAAAAAAGCGTTATGTGCTTAGCTAGTATCTAATCCACTTTGTTTTTTTTTGTTGAACAAAATTACTAGTTAGAACTAATATTGATAGTGTAATAATTAGTTTCACCATAATTGTCATGTATTTCAGAATTTCTAGCTTGTAACATATGTTATAGAAAATGCATTATGTATGATGTGGTGTATATATACAGTAGTATGTAGAGACTCCGTTTCCGCAATTAGACTCTTAGCAGGTCCGTTGTGCGTGAAGTCCTGGCTAACTAAGCCAGCCTAACTCCTTCCAGAAGCACAGAAGCTTCCTGGGCACTTCACAGGCTTCTCGGAGCGACCTCACTGTTTTGAGGATTTCTGTACGTTGTTTAGCCACAGCCTCGCATTCCAGGACTACGTGGGTGACTGTTTCCTCTGCGCTGAGACAGCCTCTGCACACGGGGCTATCTGTCACGCCTAGGACAAAAAGATGTTTGTTGAGGAGACAATGGCCCGTGATACAATCACGGGCCATTGTCTCCTATCATTGTTCTGAGACTAGTTCTGTTAAGGTTTAGTAGCTGTTTTGTCATTTTTGGGTTAGCTGCCGGCATAGCCATTTTGGATTGCCTACAGTCCTCACTTCGTGACCAGCGTTGTTGCTGGAGTTCTTCTGATCTTTGGCGAATCCATGCTCGCACCTGCGAGAAGGGCAAGGGCAGGAGAGGATACGTATATATATACAGTAGTTTTATTTATTCGTTAACACTTTGGGAGCACGGCAATATATAAGCATATAAAAGTATTTTAATGGCCAACCCAATGTATTTTTTTAAAACATAAAAGATTTGTAATATTGATATAATCAGTATATGTTGTCAGGTTAACTAATTACGTAAAAAATTACGACAAGGACGTAAACTGTTAAGGAATGAATAAATTGACCGACTTGGTCATTTTTTGAAGCTAGGTGTCAAATTTGCGCGCCACTGTGTGTGGCAGAATATGCGAACGACTTACGACTGTACCACCTTAACATTACGTACCATATTCTTGCAATAATTAAATTATTATTATTATAACTGGCTTTATTAAAAAAATGAGCTTAACACTAATATAAAATTAGTGGTTATGCCGGCTTAGGGTCCTTCAAGAAAAGAGCGTAACAATTCTTAAAGGGCCGGCAACGCACTCGCGAGCCCTCTGGCATTGAGAGTGTCCATGGGCGGCGGTATCACTTAACATCAGGTGAGCCTCCTCCCCGTTTGCCTCCTGTTCTATAAAAAAAGCAAACGGGCAACGATACTGCCGCCCATATACATCCAATGCCTGACGGCTCGCAAATGCGATGCCGGCCCTTTAGGAATTGGTACGCTCTTGAAGGACCCCATTGAATTGGTTCGGAAATACTTCAGTGGGCAGCTGGTTCCATATAGTGACACGGGTAGATACTAATCACTTTAATATATTTTCATAAATGAAATAGGAGCAATTTGCAGAAGACTAAATTTCTTTAGACAAGTTGGCAAGATACCAATCCGGTCTGTCATTTTATTTTTGCACAAGGTCAGTGAAAATGAAATTTACGTCTAACAAGACAGTTCTAGTGGGTGAAGACTCTTAACTAGAGTTGTCAGACGTACCGTATCTCCCGGGACGTCCCGTATTTTAGGCTTAGTTTAAAATGTCCCGGCAGGACTGTCTCTGTCCCGTATTTGAACCGTTTTTAGTAAATGTGTAGATTTAGTGCTGGCGCAAACGAATTACTTCACGTGTTTACTATACCTATCTCGAACCCTTCCTTATAACGCCCAAGCCCAATAACATATCTCAATCCATTTTTGACCATCTGAGATAGACATCTTAATCCATATATTGATAAATGTGTACCAATTACCAATCAACGGATTGTAATAGCCATCTGTCGATACAAGCTATCCATGGTAGGTCAGATCAGTGTATGTGGATAGACCTTTGTTTGAAAATGGCAGTTTAACTGTGCCAATATCCTATCTTAAGATTTTAAGTTATACCAGTTTTTAAAATAATTAAATAGCTATTTGATATGTTTTAAACATAGACATGTATATTTTAATATGATTTGTACGGTTTATATACATTATCCAATATGAGTGTAAATAGCGAAGAGATTACATTCTATCCGTCGCCAAAAATGGATTGTTTGTGTAGGGTTTGGTTATTGGGATGCAGATAGGAGATCGATCGACTGTCATGGTCTGGTCTCAGATAGTTTACAATCTGAGATTAATTATTGGATTCCGGCGTAAGTGGACCGATGTGAGAAATATATCCCATCATTTAATAAAAGGCGAGTTGCGACCGCTTCTAATTACGATTATAATTGTATTCATATTTATAAATATGGTAAAACCAATAAAAATTCTTTACATCTCGAAAGGATTCTCTAAAAAAATGTCTTTATATAATTTTGTTTTTTCATTGTCCCGGGAAAAACCGTAAATTCCAGTATTTTTTTGAATATGTAAGGATTTGCCCCTTATAGGCTGAAAAGACATCTGGCAAATCTACTCTAAACCTGGGTCGTGTGATTACCACTCCAGGGTTAATTGCTGTATGTAGGAAATCGGAATATGTGAAAATGAGTTCAGAGTTTCTTATCAAAATTATTGGCGTCTATTGAGATTGAGATGAAACGAAGTGCTAACGATGTCATACGTTTTTGTCGCACCGCGGAGTCATTGTTAGGAACCTGACAAATCAGGTATCACAAAGAATATGCCAATGGCGTACTTTTTAAGTTTAGGCCTCTGATATCTGTTTTGTCATCATTAGTCAAGTAGGTCATCTGTGCTTGACATGCAGCATCTTTTTAGATCTTGCCGGCCTTGAGGCCGGATCTTGAGGCCGGTTTCCTCACCAAGTTAAATACGCACATAGAAAGTCTATAGTCTATGACTATAGTGGGTTAATTGGAGAGTATTAGGTGTAATTTTATAAATAAGAATTGTTCGAATAAAAAGGAAATGCTAGTAAAAAACAGATGGTCATAAAATCAAAAGCAGTTGGCACTCAAGGTTGCGCGTGCGCACAAAGCTTGCAATTACGTCAGTTTACACAATCGGTGATTTTCAGATGCGCCATTATTGTAAACGATTGTGCAACTACATTAAAACGTTTACTTTTTTGATCTATTAAAATTTTTAATGTTTACTATTATTATTAATATTTAAAAAATATATATGATAAGTATCGCAATACAATTTTTGTTTTTGTTTATCTATTCAGATTTTTTCGGATTAATATCTGCATTTGAGTTTCATCATCGGACGTGGCAAGACAAGGCAGAATTCAAAATACCTTCCGTATCACCTCGTCGTCCGTCGTTCTTCAACTGAGCGATTAACGCCCAAACCCATTAAACAATCTCAATCCATTTCTGAGCTTCTGTGATGGACATCTTAATCCAAATATTTATTAGTGTGCCAATGACCAATCGATACAAGCTATCCATGTTAGGTCGAATCGGTGTATCTGGATAGACCTATGTATGAAAATGACAGTTCAACTGTGCCATCCTATCTTAAGATTTTAACTTACACGCTTATTTACTTTATTTGGTTTTTATTGATTCTACGAACGATTGTGCCACTTTGTCGCACGTTCCGCGCTCTCGCTTGCACTTCAAGTCTTAAATGGAACGCCTAAGAGCGAGGTAACGCCGCATGCGTCATGTTTTTTCGTGCGTGCGGCTCCATCGAATTATAAGACGTTGTCACGTCAAAAATATTGAAATAGAAATGCGTTTAAATGTTAGTGTATCTGAATTACGCTATTATTATTATTTAAAAAAAAAAGGAAAATAAAGCATCTCGTTACCCTAAGACCGGAACAATGGTATTTAATATTTAAAGTATATTTTAGTTTTATTCAGTGTGCAATATAAATAGCCTTTTGAATCATTTTACTGTACTTGATTCAATTCAAGTGTTTAATGTAATGTGTGCATCAAATTTTACCAAGCAGGCTTGATTTATTGAAAATGTACGGTTCCTGGGTAATCGGTGTGCCATAAATAATAGAGGATTTGACAATTAACACTTGTTAATTGGTATGAGTCGAGTGAATGCAATGTAACAGACGAAGAGAGTGCCTGGGTCTGGCTATACTCTCGGGGCGTAACTCGAAGATTTAGGAAATCACCACGCTTATCAAACTAAGGAGGCCTGAGAGAGCAAAATGTATGGTCTTGGCTCATGTACTCTTCGTGTTGTGTAGTGGTATCTTCTCCCTCATATAATCCCCCAAAGTAACTGGATGACCGAGCCTTGCTCGGGATCTTTTTTTTTTATAAGTTGTGTTTTTTGGAAATTATATTTAAGTACGAATTACATACTAATAAAATGATAAAATATGAATATAATTTTCGAATAAAGATAATTATATTCATATTTAAGTTTTTATTTGACTGACATCTTTAAACGAGCAATTCTATGTTTAAATTGATGAAACACGAATAAAATGACATTTTCTAGAAATGATTCCTAGCTAGATCGATTTATCCGAAACCCTCCGTATACTAAATTTCATGAAAATCGTTGGAGCCGATTCCGAGATTCTAATTATATATATATATATATTATATATGTACAAGAATTGCTCGTTTAAATATAATATAAGATAAAGTAAATAAACCGTACGACTAATATTAAAATATACATGTCTATGTTTAAAACATATCTAATACCTTTTTAATTATTTTAAAAATTGGAGTCAGTTAAAATCTTAAGAAAGGATATTGGCACAGTTGAACTACCATTTTCATACAAAGGTCTATCCACATACACCGATCCGACCTACCATGTACAGATGGATACAGATGGCCGTTGATTGGTTAGTGGCGCACTTTTCACTCACACTTCAATATTTGGATTAAGATGTATATCTCAGATGTTTAAAAATGGATTAAGATAGGTTATTGGGTTTAACGATTCTTAAACGCTGTCATACTCGCAAGCCCTCTAATAATGTGTGGCCATGGGTGTAGTGATACTCCAGCTTGTTTTCACTACTAAAATATAATGACCTCTGGCATTGAGAATGTCCATGGGCGCCGGTATCACTTAACATCAGATATGCCTCCTGCCCGTTTGACTCCTGTTCTATAAAAAAAACTCATGAATGCACAAGGAAAAGATCGCGAGGAAACCGCCTTGCCTTAGAATAAAATGTCGACGGCGTGTGTCAGGTATAGGAAGCTGATCAAATCTGAGACCCAGAACTAAAAAGTTCCAATTATTTATTAATTCCTAATGTCCATTCATGGTTCTTACTGACGCCAGGTGGATTAAACAATCTATTTAAAAAAAAATAACTAAGAAATCCTTAGACCCAAGTGATGGAATATTTTCTGATCTTTATATACATAATAGAACACTAATAGTTTAATTTTGGGTGAGTTACGTGATTAATGATGTATAGATCCTTTTGTATGTTTTGGGTCCTAATAATTTGATACCTGCCGTTATAGTATTGTCTTTTATTAACATAACTTTTACACATTTAAAGAAAAACACTTTTTTACGGATTATAGTTATATATTATTGTAATAATAATTATAAGATTAAATACAATAATACATAACTATAATCCGTAAAAAAGTGTTTTTATACCTGCCGTTATTTTTAGCTATATGTTAGGCGGGCGGTACCTCTATTAAGTATATGTAAGAATGTTAATTTATTTATAAATAATCTTACAGCTACACAAATATTTTAAAAAGAAATACTTAGACAATATACAAAACGGAAAACATACGTCAATTAAGTGTATTAATAGATAACAAAGAAAACTGAAATATATAAACAGTTATACCTCCACGTCGGCATTCAATTAAAAATCTTGTTCGTTGCCAATCTAAACAGACTCCCGTCCACTCTGGGGCGTCCCGTCCACCAAGCTGGGGTTTGAGTCTACCAATAATTTTGACCGCTATGGTTACGAAGGATGTCGTCAAGATATGACTTTCCTCTGCTTTATACGCGTGCGTTCTGCTCTTTAGCCCATACGCTTAAGGATCCATGGTTATCATTCAGTGTCCAATTGATCTCACAGTATTCTTGAATAAATTGATGTTATTTACAGGTCAGACCCCTCGTCGCGTCAGTTCTGGATGGCTTCAACGGTTGCGTCTTCGCTTATGGCCAAACTGGTACCGGCAAGACTCACACGATGGAAGGAACTGCTGACGATGAAGGCATTATACCACGAACGTTTAGACATATGTGGGCTCATATAGAGAACACTGCCAGTCCGGATGTGACCCATCTAGTGTCGTGTTCATATGTCGAGTTGTATCTGGAAGATGTAAGAGATCTTCTGTCCAAGGATTGTAAGAAGCTCACCATACGAGGGCAGGTTAGTAATAAAAATTGCCTGTATTCGAGTACTAGATATACTTCCTTCTCCATTCCATGTCCATGCCACGTCCACCAAATTCTTCCACTGGTCTCTCTGCCTCGCGACCTTTTCCCAATCCTTTCCCGCTATTTAGGTAGACTATGGGGTACCACTCCTTGATTGTCCCACCTAAATTTCACATTCACTCCGCTGTCTCTGCGACCCAAGAAGTGAATGGGCCTCATAAATGTCAAGTAATTAACTGTAATCGTAATATCTGGGGAAGTAAAACATTGTGAAAGCGTTGGAATCTCTGGATATGCTGAAACGATTTTGAAAATGTTTTCACTAGTAGAAAGTCACGTTATTTGTGTGTGTGATATTAACCGACAAAATTATAAGTCTTTCGTGTTAGTCAGATTTGCAAAGTCAACGATAAGAGACATATGATTAAGTTAGAAAGACGTTCGAGAGATCGTTTTCACCAGAAAACCAGACTCTAGAGAGAATTTGGCTCAATACTAGATCGAAATCATGAGGAAAGTTAAGGTTAGGTTAAACTCACGGTTGGCCGTGTGAAGGGGTTCGTTAGTATATGTCAGTGTGTCAATGATAAGTGATGTTTGGACATCGTGTCTTGGACAAATGTTAACTGTCGGTTCTCTAACTATGGTGATATGAGCGGATATCCGCCTCAACTGGTTATGAAAGATATACAGGTTGTCTGGGAGAACTGCATATCTCTGTGCACACTTGTGCAGATCTTGATTTATCTACATGGGGGCCACCTAAACTAATTTGATTGCACTGTTTTAACTTAAGCTTCTGTCTCTTTTCATCACAACGTAAACACAATTTGTCAGACAGAACCCAACAAGATTATTCTCAACGTTTGTTTGAACACGTCTTGCCTCTTTTTTAATAACTAATTGAATTGGTAAATGCTGTAACAGTGTTGCTACTGCAGACTATATTGGGTAGGCTGGGCGAGAAAGAGAAAGTTTGTGAGCTCACATAGAAAAAAAACTTTTTTTTAAATATAATTTAATTTGCCTTCGGGAGCGATACAACGATTATAGCGGTCACATTTTTCGATATGATTTCTATAGAACGTCTTTAGCCTCAAAATATGCGTTAGTTTCGGCGATTGCTTCTTCATCAGAGCAAAATTTTTATCCAGCGAGAATACTCTATAGGTCTGAGAACAGGAAAAAGTTACCGAGGGCCAAATCGGAGAATACTATGATTGCGGAACCAATTCCTAGGAAATATTTCCATCGATTTCGAAGAAATAAACTGCACTTTCTTCTTGAAATGATTCTGATGTTTCTATTTTTTTATGTGACTTGACCTATCCGCGGCAGAGCCTTTCCACAGTCCTTTAATCATTTACAACACATACAAAGGTAGTCAATCTTTTTATTAAGAATTTCAAACAATTTTATATTCCGTTGAGATTCGAGAATTACTTGAACGTTCAAATAATGTAAGGCAAATCAGGCTATACTAATAGAGATAGCTGTATACACAAAGCCTTATACGCATATACTATTCATCAACACAAAGATACTGGAGAAGAATGTAAAACAAATTTTCGAGATACAACCCAACTGTATGGAAGTTTATCGCATGAAACTGTGTTGTTCGTTTATTGATTTTTAAAAGGCATTCGACTAGGTTGCACATTTGGGAGATTTTATTGATACCTAAAAGTGTTTATTATGTTATTTTTCGTACTTTCCTGTTAGTGGGGTTCAAATCATTCTAATTTGGATTCATATACATTAGATATACATCATGTCTTACACTCAATAAAAGTCGATGGTGCGATCTTTCTGTTTAATTTTTATCTACCCTACTTGTAGTTATTACGATTTAATACCAACTTTTCCCAGATATTGGGTTTTTAAAATATGTTATTTATTTGATTACCAATTTAAGTACCTACACTGTTTTGTTTTTTAAGAACTTTGTTAAGTAGAGTAAGTATCAACATATAGGAAAGAGCGTTCATCCCTAACACAGGTTCTAGAACTTAAAAGGGATGTACTAAAATATAGATTTAAGACTATTTACTTAATAAAGAAATTTTTGATTGATTTGATTGATACATAGACAGATTTTTTGCTCTAAATGCAATTACACCTAGTTTACGCAATAGGACGAGATAAGATTTTTTTAACTGCAATTCAATTAATTAAACTTTAACTTAAGATTAAAATGAATGTAAACGCGTTTTTTATTGGTTTTTTACTGAGCTAAAAGGAAATCGGCGTGAAATCGGTCTGGTAGTTTTTTGTATGCAAGTTCGATATAGTTCTTTCAAAATCGCGCTGAAGCTGCCTTGAACTTCTTCTTCTACCTATCTCTTCTATAAAAAGTATAGGTATTGTCCCTCAGCGGACGCTTTGGTTTTTTGATACTTTTTTTATTTTATGGACAAGTGTATCAGAGTTCTGTCTAACACATGACATCGATTTCATTACGATGTTTCATAGATATGGCAACGATAGAATCCCTTTGGTGAACAGCCGGTTCGAGGCGACCAAATGGAAGAGGGTAAGCTGAAGCAACTAAATTTTTTATTGTAGTGTAGAGTTTATTTCGCGTGCTATAAAGTATAGTTGTATCAAAACGTCTTTCTATATTTTGTTTTTGTTTCAATACAAAACATGCGTTTCATATCTCTATGAATTTGCATAAAAAGTCTAAGTATTTTGTAATGATTGGCTAACTTTATACTACCATCGGTTAAACAAATAGGAAATATTAGTACAATCGTGTACAAATATTGTATCACAAATGTATTTGGATATTTTAGACCCATCGAAGGCTTTACTCAAGGTGAAATAAGTCAAATAGCGCCGTTTTTCTGATGTAAATACTATACAAACTCCTTCACTATAAAGTTTTAATATTTCATATTTTTATTGACTTGTCTAAGAAAATTAAATAAATTACTCAAAACCCGAATCATTTTAAACCTCATTTGGTCCACTGTTCTTGTTAGTACAGTTTTGTAGCGAAAGTAAATGTTATAAACACAAAAGAAATAGATTTAGATTAGAAATAGAGAAATAGAGAGTTTCATCGTTGAATGTCAAGGGAGAATAAGCTTCAGACATCATCTTCTCTTCGAATCGTCAACAACCAGCCACTTTCCTTGGCGTTGCGTAGAGATTGTCTGGATCTGCTACCGCATATACAATGGAGAGAGTTCAGAGGTGTTGTTCTGTCTTATACCTGCAGCTGAGTATCTCTATCGGACGTCAAGGCAGAACATAAAATACCATCCGTATCACCTCGGCGTCCGTCGTTATACAGCTAAGAGAGCAGTTTTTATCGCTATGGAACACCAGCTATTCAAAAAGTAATTCCGGTCCAAATCAGTCAAGAAAGAGCGTACCAATTCTCAAACAGCCATATAAAACTCAAGAAGCACTAAGTTGATTAGATACTTAATCTATAATACTTCAGGGTCAATGAGATAAAAAATATTATTACTGCTAATAAATACATAATAATTTTATGTTTTGATATCGCTACGTATCGGCTTAATAAAAGGTAAGGCTGAATTAGTCTCCAAAAAACTTGGCACTTTATAAAGCGCAAATTTGGCCGCACATGCAGTGCTGTTCTCACCTCTGGGCCAGAGCTTCCCGGGTACAGCTCCTTCCGCTAAACCGTATCCAACGAAGAGAGATTTGAATCGTTGACGACCGTATCCTCTGGGAGCGGCTTGAGCCTTTGGCGTTGCGTAGTGATGTGGGGTCACTCTGCATCTTCTACCGCATTTACCATGGAGAGTGTTCAGAGGAGTTGTTCGGATTAATACCGGCAGCTGAGTTTCATCATCGGATGTCGAGGCAGAATACGAAATTCCACCCGTATCATCTCGCCGTTTCACAATTGTTTTTTAATAATAATAATAATTTATTGTAAGAATATGGTACTAAAATGTGTAAGGTGGAACAATCATTAGTTCTCATATTCTGCCATACAATGGCGCGCAAATTTGTTCCTAAAGGAATTTTACATTTTACATTATTAGTCAATTCTTATATTGTTTGAATCGTACATTATTAAATTTGTCTCACGCAAATAATCATTAATTGAATAATATTTTTTTTCTAAAAGAAAAAATATGTGAAATGGCGCAAAATAAAAAAAATGTATTCCAAATTCAAAATTATTAAAAAGTTGAAATAAAATGAAAAAGTTTGTAAACAAAAAAGATTTTATGTAAAAGTATTTATTGCCATATTAGAACGTTATCAATTGTAGGATTATGGATGTAGGTATTATATTTTCTATAGCATTATTAATAATTATTTAACAAACAAAAATCATTTATTCATATAGGTAACATTATGTACACTTATGAACGTCAAAAAAAAAAGAAATACATTAAATTAAATGATTCTAATTTTTCATTTACTGCCAGTTCCCAAATCAAGGGCGTAGAACGGAAGAAAAGAACTGGCAATAAACCATTTCTTTCTTTCTAAATTAAGATAGAATATTTTAATAGAAATACATTAATACATATT
Source organism: Pieris mannii (assembly GCA_028984075.1). Taxonomy (NCBI): domain Eukaryota; kingdom Metazoa; phylum Arthropoda; class Insecta; order Lepidoptera; family Pieridae; genus Pieris; species Pieris mannii. Next base: position 5,709,408 of record CM054798.1, on the reverse strand, counting down.
AAAATAGAAGGATTATTTATCCTTAGAATTCGAGTTCCGGTCATAAAGTAATCCGGTCAGAAATTTGTATCAACTACAGTGTATCACTCAAATAATCATTTATTGAATAATACATTTTTTCTAAAAGTAATACAAGTCGATTTTTAATGACTCTAGTCGGAAGATCTTTTAATTAATTTGGTAATTTATTGTAAATCTTTATTGCCATATAAAGGTGCTTTTTCCTAAACAGTTCTAGATTGATTTCGGCACAGCCAGTTTCACATGTGTACTTCTTGCTTTGACTCCTACATTCGACTTAAAAATATGTATGTTTGTGTGCACGAATAAGGCGGTTTTTGCTGCGACCACCATTACCACTAGCGTACCAATTCTTAAAAGGCTGGCACCGCCCTTGCGTGCCCTCTGGCATCGATACTGTCCATGGGGCATGATCCTTATACCCGTTTGCCCGAATAATATGTAGTAAAATATTATAAATTTGATGAAATTAATCCTTTTATTTAAATGATTAAGTTCTGAACATTTAACAGAATTAAACAAAAACAATTCGAGAATTCAAATTCTTGTCAATTAGGCCATTCTTAACCTGTTCCTTTATAGCCCGGGGGGCAAGATTAATCCACAATCTCAGATTATTTTCAATTGAGATTGTGGATCAGACCGTGACAGTTGATCTATCTCCTATCTGCATCCCAATAACCAAACCCTGCGATAACAATCCATTTTTGGACGACGGATAGAATGTAATCTCTTCACTCTTTACACTTATATTTGATAATCAAAATAAACCAAATAAAGTAAATAAAACCGTACAAATAATATTAAAATATACAGGTCTATGTTTAAACCACATCAAATAGCTTTTAAGTTATTTTAAAAACTGGTGTAAGTTACAATCTTATGAAAGGATATTGGCCCAGATGAACTGTCATATTCATAAGATCTATCCACATACACCGATCCTACCATGGATAGCTTGTATCGACAGATGGCTATTACAATCCGTCGATTGGTAACTGACACACGTATCAATATTTGGATTAAGATGTCTATCTCAGATGGTCAGAAATGGATGGAGAAATGTTAATGGGTTGGGCGTAATACAGGCCATTTGCGCGGAGACTCTTGTGACATTACATTAAACATTGTGTTTGTTAGGTCATCATGTATGTTATGTGTTAGTCTTGTATGTTTTCCTCATAAATGTTATCTCCCGTACACCAAGTGATTACTCAATGTTAAAGGATGTTCAATTAACTACATTGTTTTGAAACGCAATTTAAATATTAAAAGTATTTTAAAAAGCCAGCAACGCACTCGCGAGCCCTCTGGCATTGAATGTCCTGTGGTTTCACTTTACACCAGGTGAGCCTCCTGCCCTGTTATATAAAAAAATATTTTCTTTATATATTTTTAGGAGATTGTTAGTGAATGTTCAAAATTATAATAGTAAGTGAAAATTTTATTTTAAAGTGTTTAAAGAAGAAAGGGACTCTGAAGGAAGAGAAGAATTGGGTGATGTGATGAATGTGCGATAGATAAAATTTAAAACTAACAATAAGACTATTACTGTAATTTTCGACTGTTTTAAGGTCAGAAACCTTTGAGCCCTTTTTTTTATAGAACAGTAGGCGAAACGGGCAGGAGGCTCACCTGATGTTAAGTGACACCGCCGCCCATGGACACTCGATGCTAGAAGGCTCGCGAGTGGGTTGCCGGCCTTTTAAGAATTTGTACGCTCTTTTCTTGAATGACCCTAAGTCGAATTGGTTCGGAAATACTTCAGTGGCCTGTTTCACAATGTATGGATAAAGTACCAAATAGCTATGCAACACATAGATTATTCGAAAAATAAAAAGTTCCGAATAAGATACTTCATGTTTCATGACGAGAAGCGCTATCTGACAGTTGTGAAACGCAAAAATAGTGTTTATCCTACAAATAAGTAATAAATAGCTTATTTGGAACTTATCCGGACATTGTGAAACCAGACCCATAGTCTTTTAAAATGTTATCAATCCGTCATAGTCGCGTGTTCTCTAGATAACATTAAAAAAAAATGTATTTTTAAATTTGTAAAGGATTTTTAAAAATCGCGGAATTTTACACATTTTATATTTTACGTAATGTGTAAAATTCCGCTCAAGGTCGTATTAACTTTCATCTTCAAACCATTATACAACTGTTGCAATATTTTTGGTAATTAATTGAAATATTATATAATCTCTTCGCTAAATCAAAAGCGGGGTCGATAATTTTTTTATATATAATCGGTGAACCATTAATATTATGTTACGTAGTTTCTAGGCGGTTGAAATTTACACAACAGAAAATTAAAAAAAAAAATTTCTGTCGGCACCCTAAATAAATACCAGGATCACATAAGGCATGAGAGAATGAAGGGCAAGTAATATAACATACACGAACAGTTAAATTAGAACCTTAGTTAATATGTTCTTTTTTTGTAAATGTTTGATTCCTTTTGTATATATGTATGTAAATAATTTATATTTCTTAGAAGAGATTCTTTACATTATTAACTAACGTTTTATTTAATTTGTTTGTTAGTCTGTGGAACGCTAATTTTGACTTGTCATTTAAATTTTTTTTTTTTTTTTTTTTCAATTTATCCCTAATGGGAAAGGCAAAGTTAAATTTATAATTTTTTATGACATTTGTTGTTTTAAAATAAAATAGCAAACTCTAAATGATTTTTCTTAAATTATATAAGTACTTTAGCAACACATTTTAGTTCCATTCATCATAATATCTTTGACAATATCTTTAGTATAATTTTTGTTAATATTTTTTTTTATTTATTCAGAAGATTCTACGCAATACAGAAATAGATGTATATATATAACATTGTGGGCCAATTACAAATCTTCACAAATAGTTTTTTTTATAAAAACAAGAAGGTAAACATTCCAAACATTTTTAGTTTAAAACAAAAAAGAATAATAATATGTATGTTAACTGTAGGATGACGAAATAATGAACTAAAACAGCTATATAATTGAGCATATTTAGAAAATATATGTAATTCAATCAAAACATTGAATTCCTTTGTAAAATGTGTGTCAATTATATGTGTTCAGCGACGCGTGCGGCATTGTACGAATTTTTATATGTAATAAAAGTTAATTGGTACATAACGTGGTAACTGGAAGAGAAGTTCATCAATTGGGGTATTTTTCAGTTTCTATTGAGGGTATTTTTAGTATTTTAGCGGTCTAGCTGCTATGGGGAGGGGTACTGGGTTCGATTCCCGGTTCGAGAGTAAGTTTTAAATTTATTCTCGGCCTTTGGTAGGGTTGTACGGTACCGAGGGAATGCTTAAACCGTACGTGGCGGGCACGGTTGTATTTCTATAGTATGCAGAGGGCATCGAACTATAGAAAGGAGACTGGGTAGGTTTAGAACGTAGCAATACGTTCTAGGCCGTGGATGGTAATTACAGTGGTCAGTAATTCAACATTCCTTTTTTCACGAGGTCTCTTGGTAGAATCCTTAGACGACCCACCAACAAAACAACAAAACAAAGTTACCACCCCAACAGTGACGTGATTGGTGGGGTTTAGTAGGTAGGGCTTTTAGAGCGAGTACCGAGTTCACTCTGTACGGAAATGCATTCCCCTCAATAAAAGGTCTGCAATTCTTCGTAACAAATGTACGATCTAAAAATTGGAATACTTACTATGTATTATTAGATGTGATGTGTGTGTGTGTGTGTGTGTGAGGGGATAGGTAGTAAAAAAATGTATCTCTACCACATGTCATGTTGAAATTTTCACTTAATCATTCTTTTGCCTTTCTCTGAACCTTCTGTGGATATTGTCTGCCGGCGCCCTTATCACTGAGGAGTATAAAAAAATATCTAGATAACATTTAAAAAAAAATGCATTTTTAAATTTGTAAAGGATTTTTAAAAATCGCGGAATTTTACACATTACGTAAAATTCAATCTAGCTTATATAATGTTCGTCGCTCGGTATGTCGTCGTCATTTGTATATATATACACATATATAATAATAATAATCAGTGGCACTACAACCTCTTTAGGTCTTGGCTTTAGATTTCTGAATCTGTTTCATGACCAATTTTTAAATCTAATAGGCAAGTAGGTGATCAGCCTTCAGTGCATGACACACGTCGTCGACTTTTTGGGTCTACGACATGTCGGTTTCCTCACGATGTTTTCCTTCACCGTTCGAGCAAATGTTAAATGCGCACATTGATGCACAGTCGGGGATCGAACCTACGACCTCAGGTATGAGAGTCCAACACTGCTCGTATATATATAGTTAAATAAAAAATAGACATGTTTATGTTATGCAATAGTTAAACCGTGTTTTTTAAACCGGTTCGTGCAGTTTACAAATCTCTATTGTCAGGTTTTAATAACAAGTACCAGGGATGTATAAACAAACGGAGATCGGCACGTAATAGTAGCAATTTGGAACTAAAATAAAAATGTGAGCCGTCACGGGACGCCTGGCAGATGTGTAACATCGAAATTATTTTGTGAAGTAATATGCAGAAAAGAACAGATTGTGATAGGAACTAAATATGTCATAATGATAAAATAAAATATTACGATGACTATTTATTGACTAAACATTTATTTTCATTAAATACAAAAATTTACAACTGCATATAGATTGTATGTATATACCATCATATAGCGTGGCGATGCGTCACCACGCCAGAAATCGGTTTTACGTGCGGCTATAGATGTTTCACATCAAAAACTCGGGCTGGGCCTCAGATGTCAAATTGATGAAAGTGTGCCAATAACTAATCGACGGATTATAATAGCCATCTATTGATACAAGCTGTCCATGGTAGGTCGGATCGGTGTATGAGGATCTTTGTATGAAAATGAGAATTCAACTATGCCAATTTTAAGATTTTAACTTACACCATTTTGTTAAATAATTAAAAAGCTTTTTGATATGTTTTAAATATAGACATGTATAGCTTAATATTGTTTGTACGGTTTTATTTACTTTATTTGGTTTATTTTGATTATCAAATATGAGTGTAAAGAGCGAAGAGATTGCTTTCTATCCGTCGCCAAAAATGGATTGTGTTCGTAGGGTTTTGAACTTTGGATATCTCTAGATCGATCTACTATCTGCATCCCATGCAGATAGTAGATCGATCGACTGTCACTGTCTGATCTCAGATTGTTTTCAATCATTTTGTGGATTAATTATTGGGTTCGGGCGCTAATACGCTAGTGATCAGCCACTTGTGCTTGACGCGTTTTGGGTCTACGACATGTCAATTTCCTCACGATGTTTTCCTTCACCGTTTCAGTGAATGTTAAATGCGTTGCTGCAGCCAACATTGCTCAATTTGCTCAAAGAGATAGGATAGCTTAGATCTTTAATTATAGTCGCAATATTATTTTATTGCAAATATTTTTTTACTATTTGAAACAATTCTAACAGATGGCGCTGTGTTAAAAGTACCAAAGTTTCACAGAAGTTATCCAACCGTTTCCCTTGAATAGTTTACTACTATGTAATACAAAAAACTTAGCACCACAGCAATGCTTAGCTGAGTCTGTTAGTAGGCTATATTATTGTTAAGTGCCATTGAAATCAATTCAGTAGTTATTACGTGAAAGAGTAACAAACATCCATCCATACTTACAAACTTTCGCGTTAATAATATTTAAATAAATATAAAAGATGACATTTTCTACCGTACCAAAGAATAGGTCGGCAAATATTTTAAGAACCGAAAAACTGGCTTTTATTTAGTTAGCATTAGTAACAATTTTCGTTTGTTTAATGGTTAACTTAAGTTTTCTTGTTTTTATTCATTACTATACTTAATTGACTTTGTATATATATTATTATTATTGATATTTTATTATTCTTTATTACTCAAGATGTCATATGGAACATGGTGTAATGGTTGCAGCTCTTGCGCTTGGCGATTAAAAAGAGTGGCGGAGAGTTTATTGCCAGTTCTTCTCTTCCGTTCTACGCCCTTTATTTGAGAACTGGCAGTAAATGTAAAATTAGAAGCATTTAATGTATTCTTTTTTTTGACGTTCATAAGTGTTCATTATGATACCTATATGAATAAATGATATTTGATTTGATTATATGTTTTCTTTTAATAATCTTTATATGTATGATTATTTTTTACAGGAACTTAACGGCTTCTACATACCGGAGATGACGTCAATAGTTTGCAAATCTGCTACTGAAATGGTGAGGCTGATGAGGGCTGGGAACAGGAACAGGGCATCTGGGAGGACCGATATGAATGAGCACTCTTCTAGAAGTCACGCTGTTTTCCTGGTAACTGTGGAGACGGCGCATCGTTCCACTGATAGAATACGGTTAGTTTATTCTATATGTTGTGTTATATATATGTGTTAAACTCACTTCAATGAGCTTCCGTCCTGCCCTTCAGGCGTTTGACCACCCCGCAGCGGGCCAAATCTCGCAGGGCATGCGCTAATTGGGGGAAAAGCCAAGTTGAGTTTTCCGGTCCCTTCAGACCAACGGCGAGATCCCACTCAACATAAACTCAAACTCAATTTTTTTTTTGATGTGACCTGACTTTACGGGCCTGGGGGTTACTTTTTCACGAATAAAACGTCACGAAGATGTGCAGCGTTTTTGTCGAAGAAAAGGGAGAGAGCGATTGAGAGAGAAAGTGAGAAAGGGAGATCGAGAAAAAATACACGCTATTGGTTGATGTATTCGTTTAGTAGTATTAGAACTTTAGACTACAATTCTGTCGCATAACATAACATTCATTCAGTAAACGCAGATTTTTTATTTATATGTATTATCATTAGCACGTATACTGAGTCTAAACAGTGTGAATATAGATACACAAATACATGGAATGATCATATACTGGTACATGATCATCAATTGGGGCTTTTACCTTAGTAATAATTAATTTACAAAAAAGTGTCACTTCTGACATGTGAACTTTGTACGCACGCACATTTTTTATATAATTTTATGGGCAAAACAGTTACGCATAAATTATCAGTGCTTATCACAACGATGTGTCATAAGACACGGGTCCTTTGTTTACAGGTGTTCATGCGTACGTAGTTAGGGAAGGTTAGCCTACATGTCGTTGAAGATAGTCGTGCTAGTCTATTAGTATACAGCTGCAATATTAAAAAATAAGACTTGGTTTAAAGGTTTACTTACCAGGGTATAAAATCTCAAAAAAGTTAATTTAATAATTATAATAACAAAATGATTAAGATCCTGTAATTATTTGGGTGTTGTTCTCACGAGTATGTAAGTGCTCCTATTTCACCATGCCTCCTGCTGATAGAGGACAAATCTTTGTTTTTAATTTATTTTATTATTCTTTATTACTCAAGATGTCATATGGAACATGGTGTAATGGTTGCAGCTCCTTACAAATATTATGTAAAAAAAACTTGGCGATTAAAAAGAGTGGCGGAGAGTTTATTGCCAGTTCTTCTCTTCCGTTCTACGCCCTTGATTTGAGAACTGGCAGAAAATGTAAAATTGGAATCATTTAATCAATATTCCTTTTTTTTTGACGTTCATAAGTGTACATTATGTTACCTATATGAATAAATGATTTTCGTTGTTGTTAATAGACGGCTGTTAGGTGTGTAGATACCGGCAAACGAACGTCTAGAATAAATGTCCCTACGTAGAAGCGATTTTTAAATATTACTCAGTAACGTGTCCTTCGTGTTTGGTAAATCAGTTGAGGTTTGTGTCCCGCGATGCGATAAAAAAAATGTTTATTTTGGAATATCAGAAACAGGTATCACTTATTCCATGTCATTAAATTTGAATAGGAATCTCTACTCAGCGGCAAAGAAGACAGAGGGTGTAGGCCGAGAGAAATGCCGGCGTAAAAAAACTCTCGGTACTCTTTTAAATTAGCAAATCATCAAACAACACTTATTTTAAACCAAATATAGCAAATTAATTAGAAGTAGCCGGCCCATCACTAGTCCCATGGCCTTTTAACAGATAATCGATAAGTTTATAGTGAGCCTTTTGACACAGCCTTTCTTAGATACATTTCATAAATTTATTAAAAGGCCAGTGAGATGAAAGAGAATCTGGAATTTCCTTAAAGAAGAGTATCCCTTTTTACAAAAAAGAATTACTTTCCCCTTGTTTGATGCTTAAGAAGTTTGACGGTATCTGTACTGATGTGTGCGCTGCACAGCGTACCGCACAAATGTTTAAAATTCGAAACTCGAAATATAAAAAATTGTGCGCGAATATGTAAGTAAAGTTTACGCACAAATCTGCACTCTATGTACGTCAGTAGATGTTCAGGGCTTAACATCCTATTTATAAATCTGTTTATGTATTAACATCTGTATTTTTATATTATCAATTTTTTTACGGCATTGTTCGTGTATTCTCCAGTAGTTTTAGCAACGCTATGTTTTTTGATTTACAATTTAACAGCAATAATAATACAAAGGTCGAGGTCTTCCCGCCGTAGTAAGAATATTTGCGTAAACGTTGGTACATTCACATTTTTCTTTAAATGTCTGATAAAACCCTAACCATATTTTATCAAAACGTGCGAGGCTTGCGGACTAAAACGAGTGAATTTTGTCGTAATCTACTCTTGTCTACTTTTGATATAGTTCTAATAACGGAATCTTGGTTAAATGATAAGTTTTACGATAGCGAACTCTGCGGGGGTAACTATACTATGTTTCGGCGCGACAGAACAAAAGAAACATCACATAAAAAATATGGGGGAGGATTATTAATTTATATATCTCGTAAATTGCAGGCATACGAAAGACCTGAATGGAACTGCACTAATGTCGAAACTTTGTGGATAACTATACCCGAAAATTTGCTTGGAGCTAATGATCGGCGTAATCTTCACATCGGATTGGTCTATATACCTCCCGATTCTAAGCAGCCACAACGACTTATGACGTTTATTTCCTCGTTCAGTCATATAATTGAATCAAACGCAAGTGACAACTTCATAATTGTTGGTGACTTTAATCTTCCTAACATTAGTTGGTCTCCCTCGGGACCTATTATTTTAAAACAAGGAACGACCCATTTACAAGAAATCTCCGAAGATTTTATAAATAAGTTACATTCTTCTGGCCTGACACAGCATAATTTTATTTCCAATACTTGTAACAACGTATTGGATTTAATATTGAGTAACGTCTCTCTAGATAGTACCAGAGCTGATATAGCATTGGTTAAGCCCGATATGCATCATCCCTGTTTGAGTATAGATGCAACTGACTTACTTCTACGCAAAATGTCTCCAAAAGTAGATCTGAAGTATAATTTCTACCGCGCTAACTATAATGCTATCAATCAGGAACTAAGCAAGGTCAACTGGACGCAGCTTCTAAATGGAGATACTATTGACGAAGTAACTGCAAAGTTTTACGATATTCTGAATAAAATTATTGAAAATTATGTCCCAATGAGTCGTAATACTTGTAATAATAAGTACCCCGTGTGGTACTCCAAACCTCTGATACATGTTATCAAGGATAAACTAAAAGCTCACAGACGTTGGAAAATGTATAAGAACCCGCGGGACTATGATGAATTTTCATTGTTACGTAGTAGGCAAAAGCGTTTATCCAAAAAGTGCATGCTATCTTATGAACAGCATATACAAGATAGCATGGCTAAAAATCCTAAGGCGTTGTGGTCATATTTAAGAAATAAGAGGCAAGGTAAATCTGAGTACCCAAGCATGCTAGTTCTTGGCGATGTTTCATACAAATCGCAGCCTGAGATTTGTGATGGTTTTAACAAATTCTTCAACAGCGTCTTTCACTCTCCCAGCGATACTTATGATCTACCTGACCTACCCGAGTCAGATGTTATATATAACAACATTTACATAACGGAACATGATGTCTTTAAAGCTATAACAAAATTAAATATAGATAAGGGTCCAGGTAGTGATGGAATACCTGCAGTTCTCCTACAAAGATGTAGTAAGGAACTTGCAACACCACTATCATATATCTATAATTTGTCCCTTAACACATTCTGTGCATTTCCTTTAAAATGGAAAGAAGCACATGTCGTTCCAATTCATAAAAAAGGCTCCAAAAATAAAATTGACCACTATAGACCAATCTCAATTCTTAATTCTTTTAGCAAACTATTCGAAAAACTAGTCCATAATGTTATAAGTCCATTAATCTCTAAACAACTACCGGAACAACAACACGGCTTTACTAAAAATCGTTCAACTATTTCTAACTTAACTATTTTTACTGACTATATACTGCGAGGCATGGATGAGGGCGAACAAATTGATGCTATCTACACGGATATAGAAAAAGCTTTTGATCGTGTTGATCACATTATCCTTTTACATAAGCTTTTCTCCCTTGGAATACGTGGCGATCTTTACCGATGGATAAAGTCATACATAACTAACAGACGACAAGCAACAGTAATATGCGGGTACAAAAGCATGTTCACTAACATTACATCAGGAGTACCCCAAGGGTCAATACTTGGGCCGTTATTATTTAATGCTTATTTATACGATATAAAATACTGTTTTCACTTTTCCAAACATCTTATGTTCGCGGATGACAAAAAAATTTTCTTAAGAATACAATCTATAGATAACTGCAATCAAATTCAACAAGATCTTAATAGACTAGAAATATATTACAAACAAAATAAACTTACAATAAATATAAACAAATGTAATAAGATAACTTTTTCACGTAAAAACAAAAAAATACAATATGTTTACAAAATCAATAACATCCCCATTAAACAAGTAAAATTAGTTACAGACCTTGGAATATTATTAGATGAAAAAATGGGTCTATCAGAACATATCGATAACATAACAGGCAAAGCGTATAAGCAGTTAGGGTTTGTCAAGCGGTCATGCAAGACATTTCAAAATATAAATTGCATAAAAACCCTTTATTTTGCATATGTCAGAAGCGTGCTGGAGTACGCAAGTATTATTTGGTCTCCATATTATGTAAAATACAAAAAAGCTGTGGAAGGTGTGCAAAGAAAGTTTGTCAAATTTCTTTGTTACAAGGGTTATAGGGGTTTTGATGGTTATACTGATTCTTGCTCATATTTTAATTTAGACTCGCTAGAATATCGACGGAGTCAGCAAGACTTGTTCTTTTTACATGCTATTCTTAACGGGCGGATAGACAGCCCCTATTTGCTATCATTAATTACATTTAAAATTCCTCCTGTGTATGCGACAAGATACTCAAAATTGTTCAGTGTGCCTCGTACGAAGTCGAATTACCTGCGTAATTCTCCAATGTTTAGGGTTTTGTCGAATTATGACAACCATTTCCAAGACATTGATATCTTCTACCCCAATAAGAGAGATGTGAAGAAGTGCCTGGAGAAGCGGGAAGACTCCGATTTTTTTTTTTTTTAAGTAGCTGTTTTTTTTTTTTTTAAGAAGTAGATATTAATAAATTCTTAGTTTAATTTGTTGCTTTTTTTTTAATTTTGCAGTTTTTAATTTTATTCTTTTGTTTTTCTTTTAAATGACACTGTCTTTTAATGCTTGTTTACTGTTTTTATTTAATCTGTGTAATCTGTTTTGGCTTTGTGTATTGTATTTGTGTTTTGTATAATAATATGTGTTAAGCAGCTGTTGATTACTTATTATTAAATAAATAAATAAATAAATAAATAAACAAAAAAAAAATCTTTAACCTACCCTCGTACGTACCCCTGAATACATTTAAACATATACACACATACATAGTTATATTTTTAAATAGATATTCATTAATCGTTCATAATTACGCCAAATCGTTTCGAAATGCAGGCAATTATAGTAATTATTTACTTGAAGAAAAGAACGAAAATTGATGTTAATCGCTCGGCAATCACGATTTTCTAAAATAATGGCGTTCTTGAAGGTAACACAAAGGTATCTTTTCGCTTTATCATCAGAGTAGGAGTGGATACATCGGTAATAGGACGTTATGTTTATACTAATTACCCATTATGGGTGAATATTTATGATGCTGTGACTTCAATATGTACTAAAATGTATTATATAATAACATTTTTGTCCAAACCTCGTATTTGGAGGATTGGACATTGGATTAAAAGTTATTAAAGTGAAAGTACTTAATCGGCGTTAGAAAAAAAAATATCGTCACATTTTTCCGTTACGCGCCATCTTTTTTTTGTCTCACGGTTGATTACAAGAGATTCGTGTTCGTGCCTCTATTTAAGAGACTCAAAGTTTTTTCTCTTCCATGTATTTATATATTAGAAATGTCCCTGTTCGTACACAGAAATATACATATTTTTAAATCGAATGTAGTAAGTAGTAGACATGGGGAGAAATTGGCTGTGCCAAATATAAATTTAGAATTGTTTCGGAAAAACGCAATTAAAATTTTGCAATAGATTACCGAAAGAACTTAAAGATCTTCCGACAAGAGTCTTTAAAAAGCGACTTAGTGCATTACTTTTGGAAAAAACGTACTACTCAATAAACGATTATTTGTGTGAGACATGGTAATTTATACAAATTTAATTATGTATGATAATTGACTTAATTGATATGAATCTGACTAATAATGTAAAATCTAAAGTAAGATAAATTTGCGCACCACGGTGTGTATAATTATTATTATTCGAAACAATTAATAATAAAAATATATAATGTCGATAACAATGATAGTAATAATTATATTACAATTAATAAAATTATTTTATTAGTAATAAAGAAAATTGAAATACATAATAGTAACATAATAACATAACTTTATCTACTTAATTTTACTTTATTTAACCAACTTCTGTAAAGTTGTATATAGTATCTCATTTTCCGAAATGATAAGGTCAAAAAGAAATTTCACTTCTTACATGTGTATTAACGAATACATTTTTTTGTTTTTTTCATAGCCTAAACTCACAAGAAAATATGTTTACAAATTTTAGAGAAAAACACATTAATTATATTAAAACGTACTAATTCCTAACTAGCAAAGTAAAAATAACAGCCAACCACAAAAAACTAAAAGTAAATAAAAACTAAATTTTTAAATGATTGACACATTGGTTCGGATCGGTTTTTTGATGGAACTTAGATTGATCCCAATGATTCTGTGCATAATGAACTCAAATTGGAGGATTTTACGAAATTTGAAACGTGGACATTCACTAATATCATTAACAACATTCACTAACCAAAAAATTATCTACCACAAAGAACGATTCAGTGGCCGTCGATACATAATTAATCTTATACTAATAAGTCCTGAGTACATACCTCAATGTGCTGCTCCTTATTAGGACGAAAGGCACACAATGACGTCAGCCGTAAGGATGTGGAGAAATTGTTAGTTTGGTAACAAAAAGAGGTTAGACTGATGCTGTACCTTGCCTTTCAAAAATAGTTCACGAACACGCACAAAAACACTCACTAATAAAGTCTCATTGGAGGACGTAACTATTGGCAAGAAATGAACAAAACAGTATATATATAAATGTATCCAACGTTACCCAAGTAAATCTCAACAATCGTCTTTTTTGAGTCGATTGAAAATCAATCAATCTGGATTCTTCAATGGATTCGTTCCTGTGACCATTTTCAATACATTAAGTGCTATTGTAAGGCGATTAATGTATGCGGTCTGGCACATTATACTATGCATGATAAAAATTTACCAAATTGCAACTCTGGGTAGCCGCAGATATCTGATGTTATGTGTCTGATGATCTTTTAAATAGTAGATCCATCATTTAAAAAATTAAAAATACCGAATAAATCTTACGCTAATAACCCCTAGGTGGGGCGGAGGGCGTGTTCGGTCTTGAGCTTCGTATTTCACCTCGGTCCAAGTCTCTTTGCCTCGTCTGAACCTCGTGGAACCAGCTGCCCACTGAAGTATTTCTGTACCCATTAGGGTCCTTCAATAAAGAGTGTATCAATTCTGAGATATCCTGCATTGTATGGTTACTTAACATCAATTGAACCCCAGTGTTTCCCAACGTGGGGCCCACGTCCCACAGGGGAACAATTTGATTGTTAGGTGGGCAATCGACATCAGCTGGATATTACACTACTTGAAGACTTGAGAGTGAAGCTAACGAAATTGGAACATAAAATTAAAGGTTTTCGCAGCAAGAATCTTAAAAATTAAAATAATTAATGTAGAAAATTATTAGGAATTTGAATTCCAGTTTTTCATTTTGTTTTTAAAGTTTACGTATTGTTTCGTTAACAATTTCCTGGGATTTCTTCCTAAAACCTATCATTTAAATTTCTTAGCTAAACAATTATTTTATATAAATTATGTGTTACATAAGAATTTTGGGTTGCTTATTGTGGGGCATGGCTCAGAGAAGGTTGGGACACACTGCTCTAGCCCGTTTAAAATAAACATTTAACCAGGAACAAAATCCTGCGTGCGTTTGATATTAATGATTTTAGTAAAGCGTTTGCATAAGTGAGACATGAGAGAACATTGCCCTTTTGTGAGTTTGTTACTCATCCTAAACTAATACGGTCATACATGAGATAATGCTTTTGTTTATTTTCAGATGTTGTTATTAACAGATATCAACAAAAGGATTTGAGTATTTAAATCAAGTGTGTGTTAAGATTCTTGTGTTTGTTTGTCTGAGATTTAAAATCGAAGTTTAGGTATATTTTAATTTAGGAAAGTGTTAAGTATTTTTTGAAATAGATTCTTGTATTTTTCACCTTTTTCATTGCTAGACAAATAACGACTAAAAATATCTCTAGAACAGGAGGTTATATACTTATCCTTTTTGCAAGCAATTCTAATGCGTATAAAGGAGATAAAACAGTGTTTGTGGTGTTTTGTTTTATTTGGGAGAACTTTTCGGGCTAGTAGTAGTATAGTAAATTCATTAATTAAACCTATACGTATTTTGTAATAAAAAATATATAAACTATTATCAATATAGACACATAATCAAAACGTATATTTGACTATAATAAGAATATACTTTAGTTGTCGACATCTTCAATTTCCTTAGTTAATCCAAGAATTGTGCTGTTAATTCATCAGACCCGGTACCTCCTTTTCCGGGTGGACCAGGCCATACCGTTACTTTCAAAGAAAATTAACCAAACCAAGAGCTCATGACCCGCCCCAATCGTAAAACATCGGACATAAAATACGCTTGACCGTCAAGTCTAGACGCAAGAGGGCGTCAGTGAGTCAATTACACTCATTCCCACTTAGTACTTCGTGTCAAGGGCAAAGCTACAAGGACAAATTACATGAATAGGATAGCTAATTTTTTACAAGAATACTATGGTTTCTAGCAAGACTGATTCCTAATAAGTTATAAGAAAAGAAATCATTGCATACTAGATCAATTTATATTTTAAACTCTGTGATCCAAAGAGCAATTTCAAAAGCATCATGGTACATAAGCAACGATGGAGTTTACGATAACCTTGAAATAAGAAAAATCAAATAGGAAATCCGGAGACTGGCAGCTCATTACAAAGAGCGGTACAGTATAACAGTATGTAAGGCGGCTGAAACGTCACCAGTTAGAAGACCGGCTGTAGCTCTAGTAGATGCTTCCAATGGAAACCCACTCCACATGGCAGCATCTCATACAATTCTAACAGATGGCGGTGTGTTAAAAGTACCAGCGTTTCACATAAATTCTCCTACCGTTTCTCTGGAATAGTTTACTACTATGTAATATAATGGGGCTTCTAAACGGGCCATGTTTTGCTGCAATGATGGCTGCAATACAGTTGCCCGGCAACATTGCAAACAATAGCAGCCACACTATGCAATATTGCAGTAATGTCCCGGCCATATAGCCAAACATGTTATGTATAGCCACTTATGGCCGGTATTGCCCAAATGGGTTGCCGGACGATCGCCAGGCTATCGAATTCAACCGCAATATTGCACAGCCAGTTTTATTGTTGTTTCAATCACTCTCTTTGTTATGCCATAGTGTATCGCTTTCTACGCGATATGTTGCTCTATTCTGTGTTTTGCGATTTGACAACTACGTAAAAATAATAATAATAATTCTTGAATAATTTATTATCAAGGCTTATTTCTAGACTCAAACTCTACAGTTTCACGCCTATTTAAGTAAGGTCGAATCCACAATCTCTTCTTTTTCTGTTCGTTTTTTTAAACAATATAAGCTGCTGCGACAAGTGTGATTTCAGCCATTGTTGCCGGTATGTGTAGCCCGTTTAGGAGTCTGCATCATGGGCCATACAATTGCTGTCATATTGCAACACATGGCCCGGCCATAGATTGCTCGGGCATCAGCTGCATTAAAACATTTTTGTGATGGCCGGGCAATCACTTGCCAATAGTGCAGCCATCAATTGCAGCAAAACATGGCCCGTTTAGAAGCACCATAACAAAAATCTTAGCCACAGTCAACGCTCGAGTCTACTATTAATATTATAAGAAGGATTGTTAATGCTTTTTATAGTCATCAGAATTTAGATGAATAATTACTATTAGACTCGGACTTAGAATAGAATAGATAATTTAATGGACCCCGAAACGCGCAATTGGCAAAATCAGCGTGGGATGTGGCCGGGAATATATGACGTGTTCAAAACACTCATCCAGTGACCTAAGACTTAATCATACGTGTGTGACTTCTTAAAATAGTGCTGCAATGGATTGCAATAGTTTGATAAGGTAAACGTTTTTTTTATTAAACGCCCCAACCTAATAATTAAATTACAATCTCAGATTGAAAACAATCTGAGATCGTGACAGTCGATCGATCTCCTGTCTGCAGTCAATAACGAAACCCTTACGAAGACTTAGACTTAGACTTAGACTTAATTTTAAATAAAATAATTTCAAGTTCTGTTCCTAAGAGCCGGAGTATTAGCAAAAGTAAATTTCCTATTTGGTACTCAAGGTCTTTGATTCATATAATAAAAGATAAATTAAAAGCTCACAAACGTTGGAAAACTTATAGGAATCCAAGAGACTACGATGAATTTTCGCTGTTACGCGCTAGGCAAAAACTTGTATCCAAAAAGTGCTTAGATATGTTTGAGAAGAGTATCCAAAATAATTTGAGTAAGGATCCCAAAGCTTTGTGGTCATATCTGAGAAATAAACGCCAATGCAGCCCAGGCTACCCCAGCACAATGATTCTCGGAGATGAAGTGTACTACACTGAAGCAGAAGCTTGCGAAGGGTTCAACAAGTTTTTTAGAAGCGTTTTCCAAGTTCCAGATGTTAATTACAATCTTCAACACCTTCCTGAATCCGACGACATATGCAACAAAGTAGTACTAACTGAGGATGAAGTCTGTAGAGAGTTGAAATCTTTAAATATTAATAGAGGTTCAGGCAGTGATGGAATACCTTCAGTTTTTGTACAAAAATGCTATAGACAACTCTCAAAACCTTTGACAAATATATTTAATCAGTCGCTTAATATATTTTGTAGTTTCCCATCCAAATGGAAAGAAGCCCACATTGTTCCAATCCACAAAAAAGGATCTAGAAATAAAATAGAACATTATCGACCAATTTCGATTCTAAATTCATTTGGCAAATTATTTGAAAAATTAGTTAGTAAAACGTTAAGTCCCCTTATCCTAAGACAACTACCACAGCAGCAACATGGTTTTACGAAAAATCGGTCAACTGTCAGCAACCTGACTGTTTTTACCGAGTATATATTAAAGGGAATGGACGAAGGAGAACAAGTTGATGCTATCTATACGGACTTCGAAAAAGCTTTCGATCGGGTCGATCATGTCATTCTCCTCCATAAGTTATTGGCGCTAGGAATTCGTGGAGATCTATACAGATGGATCAAATCATATGTAACCAATAGAAGGCAGGCGGTAGTAACGGGGGGGCATAAGAGCACATTTATAAATGTGACATCTGGTGTACCTCAAGGGTCCATACTGGGTCCGTTGTTATTCAACGCTTATCTATATGATATAAAAAGTTGTTTCAAGTATTCACAATATCTCATGTTTGCAGATGACAAAAAAATATTTCTAAAAATTAAATCTATGGATAACTGTGTTCAGCTTCAGCAGGATCTTAGTAGATTGGAAAACTATTACAAAAAAAATAAACTTTCTTTGAATATTGGAAAATGTAGTAAAATTACTTTTACTCGCAAACATAAGAAAATACAATTTTGTTATAAATTAAGAGATACAACAATTAAAGAAGTGAATTTAGTTAGAGACTTGGGGATACTAATAGATGATAAAATGTGTTTCTCTAATCATATAGATAATATAACAGAAAAAGCATATAAACAACTTGGCTTCGTCAAACGTGTATGCAAATCTTTCAATAACATAAATTGTATAAAATGTCTATACTTTGCTTTTGTTAGGAGTACACTAGAATATGCAAGCATTGTTTGGTCCCCCAGTTACAAGAAATACATTGAAGCAATAGAAAACATTCAAAAAAAGTTCCTTAAGTTTTTAAGTTTTAAGGATTTCCAAAAGTTTAGTAGCTACTTGGATTCCTGCAAGTACTTTGGTATTGAATCCCTTGAATGTAGACGTAAACAATGCGACCTTATATTTTTACATGCTATTTGCAATGGTTTTATTGACTGCCCTGACTTGTTATCGCTTTTACTATTTAAGACCCCTTCGTCACCCAATACAAGGCAAATCCAATTATTCGAAATTCCTCGTTCTAAGACCAACTATTTACGAAACTCGGTTATGTATCGCATACCTACAGATTACAACATAAATTACCAGCAAATCGATATATTTAATGTGACAAAAAAATTCTTAAAAAAATATTTTAAAAACTCAGGTAACTTTTACCAATAATGGCTTTGTTTGTTGTTTCATGTTGAATATATGTTTTGATCTACCAATCAATCAATCTTACAACTGTGCTTTGTAAAACTGTGCTTTATGTTTCTGTTTATATGTGTATTCCGTTTTGGCTTTTGTGTGTAATGTAATTGTTTGGATATTGTTTAATGATTAGCTGTAGGAATACTTAAATAAATAAAATAAATAAATAAATAAATAAATAAGACAATCCGTTTTTGGCGACGGATAGAATGCAATCTCTTCGCTCTTTACACTTAATATAATATAAACTTAATAAAGCAAATAAAACCTCAAAACTCCCTCAAAATCCGGCAACTTATCCCCTAAAACAGTGTCCAACGAAGTTTTTCTAAGTATATTATTTGTTGTTTCAAATATAAAATTTCAGTTTTCTTTCGTTTTTTTATGTATGTTTGACTATTAATATACTTGTTTCATATAATATTGTTTATCTATGTAATCTGTTTTGGCTTTCTGTATTTTCTTATATATATAAGTATAAGCTGTAAAATTTCTTATACATAATTAAATAAATAAGCATATATACCTACAATTTATCGACCTTATCCAGTGGAGCCTTCCGGCCAGTCAGTACCAGGACTGGTTCTGAATCCAGCCTTTAGGTTGGAGGACCGTGCTTCCTCCGGTAGTAACCCGTTCCATCAACTTATCAATCACCGCTATAGTCCAATTAAAACGTTATTTATTGATTTTGCTCGACACGAAGGTTATAGTGGCCTTGTCAAGAGGGTGGACTACGTCTACTGACGTCACCGGCCATAAATTTAATAATACGTAGAGAATTATATAAAAATATTTTTTATAAAATTTATTTGGTAAAAGTTGGAGGAGATTTTTACCCTTGAAGGGGTTCCGATCCATGGTATTCAGTACCATACCAGTAATTTTTTGGGAAAGGCCTCCAAATCCCTCCAATTCTGTCTAAACTGTGCCACTCTCTTCCCTAATCTGGTCTATCTCCCTTCTAACTCTTTTTGCGCTTACCTTGGGCACTAATAGAGGAACAACATTTCTTCTGGTCCTTTAACCATGTGCTTCGCCCATTAATAATAAGTCACTCGTTTCCCGCCAGTTCTGTCTGCACTGTGACACTCTGCCACGTACCTGATGTTTCCTTAACCTTATCTACCTATCTTCTAGTCTTTTTGCATGTACCTTGAGCACCAAAAGTGGCACAAAACTTTCTTGTTCCATGTTGCCATGTGCCGCGCCCATTCATTATAACTCACTCGAAGCCTCCAAATCCCGCCATTTCTGTCTGCACTGTGACAGTCTGCCATGTATCTGCTATTTCCTAAATCTGGTCCATCTACCTTTTCTTTCTTTTCTTTACGACTGAGGCGCAAACTAGCTGATGTGGTCTCTGGCAGAATAACCCACGCATTACACGTATGAAACCAGCCGAAAGAGAAAATAAATTTTATTATTATTATATTATTTTTATTGTTTTTGATATATCATTTTATTTGTTTTCTTTAAATATTGTTATTTTATGTGGTTATGTGTGTGTATTTTGTTTGTATTAAATGTTATGTCTGTCTGTAAATTGTCTTTTTGCGTGTACCTCGGGCACCAAATGTGGAACAAAACTTTTTTGTTCCACTTTTGGTTTCTGTTCCTTATCTGCCCATTAAAAATAATGATAAATGCAATTTTTTAGGTAATTTAAACGCCTGACATGTTTAAATCTAGCCGATTCTGGAGTACATAATAATCCTTGGAAACTCAAGGATTTGTAACCGTGTTTTTCAGTGAAGGTACTCGTGCCGTGAAGGCTGAAGTTTTTATTGATTGCTTAACTATACATTCGAGGTCAAATAATTCATTTCCTAATCCACGATCTATTTCTTAAATCTATAATAAATAAAAAAAGCTTTGTAAAGTTATCCTATTAATAAATAAATTATATAAAGGGCCTGTTTCACAATGTATGGATAAAGTCCCAAATAGCTATGCAACACATAAATTATTTGAAAGTTAAAAATTCCGAATAAGATACTTGACATTTCATGACAAATAGCACTATCTGACAGTCGTGAAACGCAAAAATACTGTTTATCCTACCAATAAGTAATAAATAGCTTATTTGGAACTTATCCGGACATTGTGAAACAGGCCCTAATTATCTTATTTGTAATTTAAACGTATTTAAAACTGACTGAAAAACGTCAGATGCGTACCTACGTCTTTTTGAGAAATAAGATTTACATTTTAATAAGGGCATTCTCTCTTACAAGCCGGCAACGCAACATGCCTGCCTTTAATAAAAAAACGATGTCTACTTATGATCCTGCACGCATTAGAAATTATACTTCTTTGGCGTGACAAGATAAAAATCTTTTCAAAATGTCTCGCCTTATTCTGCGTTTGTAGAAATGACACTAACAATAGAAAATACTAAAGTGGACTATAGCTTACTTCAGGGTGTCGGTTTTTTGTGACGGTGTTCGGGGGGTCGGTTTCTTGTGACGGTGTGCGCGCGCATCGTAAAAATTTACTCTCATAATTTTTCCCTAACGCGCCAAAAGAGTATTACTACAAAAAGTTTCTTACACTATACATATTATAGTCTCATCGGCGTTAGTGTTTAAATTCGTATGCATATGAAACCACACTTTGTTTTAACCACAAAATCAAAACAATGGGGCTCACCGCAATGCAATTGATACTGTGTGTGTATACTATACTATATACTTACGATAGAATCAGAAATCATGCGCCATTCGGTGATACAGGTCTCCCTGCGTGGACAGTTTTAATGGCAGAGGGCTCGCAATCGTTCCCGGCCAAGACTTGGTGCCTTCTTTACTTGAAGGACTCGGAAATACTTTGGTGTACAGCTGGTTCCACATAGTGGTGGCAAAACTGTCTTCTAACACTCAGTTGTGGAACGACGGACGTCGAGGTGATACGAATTTCGTATTCTGACTCGTCGTCTGATGATGATACTCAGCTGCTGGTAAAAGATCAGAACCGAATATGGTCCCAAAATTATAACCTATTTCGAAGTGAGTCTACACAACCTCTCTTCCGTTCTACGGCTTTGATTTGAGAACTGGCAGTAAATGTAAAATGAGAAGCATTTAATGTATCTTTTTTGTCATTCATAAGTGTACAATGTGTTACCACATAAATGAGTTTTTAATTTTACTTTGACAAAGATAGTTACGGGAAATAGAGCCGTTTCGAATCCTGCGATGTTTTTTTGATAGACTCTAATGCAATAACAGCGTACGATGGTAGCGTGATATTTTACTTTTAATATTATTTCTTCTTCTTCTCATGTAGGTGACATCTAGTTTTTAATTAAACTTCATGAATGATTACTTCGGGAAGCGGCTTTGCTGTTAGTATACCGAGTTCCAAATAACTCTCCCTATTGACTCTCTCTCTCCACTGCTCTACCCTATCTTAAAAAAAGAGTGTATGTACTTATGTACACGCGTTAGAAGTTATACTTCTTTGGCGTAGGGAAAAAAAATAACTAAAATGCAGTAGTGATTAACGATAAATATTAAAATTAATCAAAAAGATTTTATTTAAATAAATAAATTATTAGTAAATACTATCACCGTCGTACATGAAATTGATTTAAAAACACCAAAATAAAATTTATTTATTTACACTGTTTAATTGTACTGTTACGAAACACGTGTTCTAAATATAAAAATACTAGAATAATACAATTGAACATTATCGATTTCCATGCCACCTACACCTAACTTTACGATGTCGAATTTAGGGGTTGGTGGTCACATAATTTTTCTCCAACGCGCCAAAAGAAGTATAACTTCAAAAAATTAGAAAATCAGAGACGCTTAAACCCTAATAGGGTCTGGGCCTCAGATTTCTGAATCTGTTTCATGATCATTTGTCAATCATTTGGCAAGTAGGTGATCAGCCTCCAGTAGCTTCAACGTGAGACTCGCATCTCCCAGGTGCACCTTGCACCAATAGACTTTCAATGCGCATATAATGCTCGTACGGTGCAGGAAAACGTGCGAAAATCGGCCTTACAGAGGTTGCCTGGAAGAAGAGATCTATCGAAAGCGATAAGGCTGCCTGATTATTTTAACTGTTATATATTTCTTGCAACTAAGTGTAAATAAATAAATATAGTGATTAGTGGGAAAGAGTTAGGTCAGAGACATAACAGGATTATACAGTACATTACGTCGTATTAGTTCAGTCGGTCGATACTCGGCGTGCAAGGTGGACAAGTTGCATAACAGTTTGAACTCTCAAGATAGAGCCATTGCAGATATCTTAATACATATTGTGTGTATTTATAAATTCTGTGCAAAGTGTTATAAAAAGTTCGAAATTCAAAAACAGCTAGTGTAACAACTGGACATAGGGACAGAAATCGATGAGTTCGAAATTCAAAACAGCGCATAGACAATGGTGCGACAAGTCAATACACAAACAAATAGATGAGTTCGAAATTCAAAACAGGGCATGGACAATAGTGCGATAACTGTCAATATGCATATAAATTGAAGAGTTCGAAATTCAAAACAGCGCATAGACTAGTGCGACAATCTGACATACGCAAACATGGCGAAAGCTTATGTCAGATGCAATTAAAATGGCGGACTGACGCTTCTCCACTATTATATTGGTCCCATCAGCTGGTACTAGAGGGAAAATGTATGTAAGATATATAGAGACTAGACTGACGTGAAGGCAAAAACAAAACAAGATATAGCTTATAAATTTTACAAGGGACTCCTTGGACCTATGTCACAGGAAGAAGCTATTCTTGAAAATACTCAGAAACATTACACGTGGTATTGATAATCAACTTCAATTATTATGTCAAATAAGTGGGGATAACGTGGTTTTAAACTGTTTAATAATAAAAATTCTTCTCACCTAAACAGAACTTATCTACCAATGGTTTTAATGTCGATTTGTCCCGTGCACGAGACCCACAACGCACTCGCGAGCCCTCTGACTTTGAATGTCCATGATCAGTTAACATCTTATGTCACATCTGCCCGTTTACCCTCTGGTCTATTTAAATATACCTGTGACAACAACTAAGATATGTCAAGTGTTCGTAAACGTCAATGTCATACGTCACTATCAGTGTATGACAGCTCGAACGCATAGATATTCCACATAGATTACAATTGCCCGTTCAGTTCTTGATACGCGGCGTGTAGCTCTAGTTGTCCATACAGAAAGAAAAGCAAATATATGCCTACATACATTTATAATCTCTTACAGTAATGTTTAAAGAACTTTATTTCTCATTACAAAAAAAAAAACAGACATATTTTATTTACATGAGAAACTTAATATTAATATGTATATATTATATTATATACGAGCGAGATACACGTCGCCATTAGCCGTAGCAATTTTAGTCAGCTATGTTCATTCTAACATGCATCTTTAATGCCCTTTTGAATTTGTCAAACACTCCAATATTGCGAATTTGAGATGGTAGTTGATTAAATAATTGCACACCCTCATACCTAATAGATTTCATCAAATAATTTGTACGCGGCTTCGGCAAGATAAGCAAACTCGCTCGACGAGTATTGCGTGTCGTTGCGTACTTGACTTTTCTAAACGACAAGCAACTATGGATAGAGTTATTTAGAATTTTTTTTATCAAGATACAGGTGCTATATACATACAGTTGTTTAATTGTCATAATTTTGGTTTTTTGGTAGATTTTATTAGTCGGTGTTAAAAAATTGTATCTAAATAATGATTTTATTAATTTATTTTGTAGTGTTTGTAAGTTAGAAATTATGTTTTTACATGCCGTACCCCATATTTCAATTAGATATATGAAATGTGGCTTGACTAAACAATTATAAATTAAATGACGTACGGATTGAGGAATACATTTTGATATTGACCAAAATCTGCCTATAAGTGATTTTAGTTTGGTAATTATGTGTGATATATGAAAGTTCCACTTTAAATATGTATCTATTCTAAGACCCAGATATTTTTCACATTTTTTGTTAGTGATTTCAACGTCTTGAACTTTTAACGGTTGAAAGATAGGAATGATTTTATTTTTTGCTCTGAATATTACATAAGATGTTTTTGAGATATTTATGGTTAGCAGATTTTGTTGAAACCAAGAATATAGGGAATTTAGGTCTGACTGAGCTCGAGCAACCATAGTCTGGATATTTATACCGAAATAAAATAAGCAGGTGTCATCAGCGTAGAGAGTGATTTGGCCATGTAAACCGAGCTCGTGAATGTTATTAATATATATTAAAAATAACAGTGGACCTAGTATAGACCCTTGTGGGACGCCGCATGTTACTGGTATTTCTGAGCTTTGAGCATTACCTATTTTGACTATCTGGGTTCTGTTTGATAGATAAGATTTGAATAATTTTAGCGCACAACCTTTTATTCCTATACGATCTAATTTTTTAAGCAATAGATTGTGGCTTACGGTATCAAACGCTTTTTTCAAATCTATAAAGACACCCAGCGCCATTTTTTTAGAGTCAATGTTTTCCTTTATATGACTGATAAGATCGGCTGTGGCTGATAAAGTGCTGCTTTTTGATCTAAAACCATATTGGCGTTTAAAAATAAAATTGTTAGTTTGTAAGTAAGTATCAAGTCTTGAATAAATAATTTTTTCTAATATTTTTGAGATTGAAGGTAGAATGGATATTGGTCTGTAATTGCCGGGATCAGTTTTACTGCCTGATTTATAAATAGGAGTAACTTTGGCTTTCTTTAGAGAATCCGGAAATTCACCTTTATGCAGCAGCTTATTAAAGCAGACCGAGAGATATTCAGAGAGATCATTGATAATGCATTTTATGGTTTTAGTATTGATTCCATCTATTCCAGTACTGCAATTTGTGTCTAGTGTTTTTATTATATTTGTTATTTCAAGTGTTGTGCATGGACTGAAGTTAGATAATTCAGCATTAAGACTTTGAGGAAGTGCTAGTGTAAAATTAGTGTGAAATTGTGTTGGTATTTCATTAGCTAGTTTCAGCCCTATGGTAGAAAAGTATGTATTAAATGCTGCACAAATATCGGTTGTTTGAGTTAACTCTTTGGTGTCTATTATAAGTTTTGAAGGTGTGCAATCTTTGTTTAATTTGTTACTAGGCAATTTATTTATTAGACTCCACATTTTTTTTGGGTTATTAGCGTGTTTAACAAATTCGTTGGAGAAGTAATTATCTTTAGTTTCCTTTATCTTTCTTTTGACCTCGTCTCTTGCAGTAGTATATTGTGCTTGAACAACTATATTTGTAGGATCTTTTTTCAGTTCAGCCCATAATTGGTTTCTATAATTAATTGCATTAATAGCTTCTCCATTTATCCAATCTTTCTGAGGTGGATTAAGTATCTTTTTCTTCACTTGTTTACATTTCCTTACACAGTCCTTAATGGTCTCTTCCAGTAGAGAATAATCAAGTGTTGTTATATCTAAATTGTAGGTCTTGAATAATTTGTAAAATCTTGAATAATCAATGGCTTCATATTCAGAATATATCAATTGTGGGGCTTTGGATTTTTTTAATTCAATATAAAGTTGCCTATGGTCAGACATTCCAGTCTCAATAAATGCCATATGAAAACAGTCATCTCTTAGATTTGTACATACGTGGTCGATTATTGATTTTCGTGTTTTCGAGTCACGTGTACAATATTTTTTCTGAATTTTGTTTATGATGCTATATCCAGCCTCATCCATTACATCCATATATTGCTTAGTTTGTTTATCACTCTTTTTCACTAAATCTATATTAAAATCCCCGAAAACTACAGCCCTCTTTCTTTGTCCTAGTTGCGATCGAAGATCTTCTAAAAACTTTAGGAAGTTTGTATCTCCAGGATTATATACAAGTCCAATTTCGGTGGCATATCTGTCTAATTTGACCCACAGGTAGTTGTTGCCGTCTTTATATGTTGACTCAGACAAACTATGTCTTATACTGTTACAGTACTGTTGATAGCTGTAAAAACTAAAGAAATAAAAAGGTAGGCAAAAGAAAAAGGATAAAATTAAAATCGCAAAAATTTTAATTGAGTATTTCCCAATAACGTATGCATACGTGTGTTAGAAATCTTTTGTTTATTTCATACAGACTAATTAATTCGCTTCCGCTTGCTTTGTTATGTATGGCTCCAAATGATCAGTGACGTCATCCTAAATCGATCCCGGGTTTTCCCGTTTAATGCCAGTAACATCAGAACTTCGACGGCGATTCGAAATTCAAAAGCGTAGAATGTTGACAAAACTGCATGATATTCTTTAGAAAGTGTGGTTACCTTACTTGACGCTGGCTAATGCACAAACCGTGCTAGAACCAAAAAAAAAGTGTGGTTCGAAAAACGTTTTCCAAAATGAAAGAAGTTAGAAGTCTTTAAAAGATAGCGATTTTCATGCAGGTGTGTATCAGTGAACAGCGTCTTCGAAAGACCCGAGAATGTTTTTCCAACTCACAACGATCGTTACAAACATTTAACACAGAACCTTTTTGAGTCCTTTCGAAGGTTGGCGATCATGGCTACTTTAATTTTGGTTGGCACGCGTCCGTACAATGACTTGGTGCTTTCAATCAAACAAACAAAAACATCTTTATTCATATAGGTAAACAAGTACACTTATGAACGTCAAAAAAATAAATTAATTGTGAATTTACATTTACTGCCAGTTCTCAAATCAAGAGCGTAGAACGGAAGAGAAGAACTGGCAATAAAGTCTCCGCCGCTGTTTTTAATCGCCAAGTTTTTTTCTTTACACAACGTTTGTAAGGAGCTGCAACCATTTCACGATGTTCCATATGACATCTTGAGTAATTAAGAATAATAAAATAAATTAAAAACAAAGATTTAATGTCTAAGATTCTTTAACCCATCTCGGCCAAGACGCCTGGTCTTCCTCTGCTACTTTGGCCTAAATGATAAGTTGAAGGAGCTGATACTTTTTGGTGTTACATAAGATGTGTCCGAATTATTCAAGTTTCCTTTTCTTCTGTATTCTTCCAGCACGGTTGTATTGTATGCAGACCGCATACGAATGTCAAAGTCTAAGATATTTCAAACTACTATGTAAGATGTCGAAGGCTGCCAGATAATCGGACATAGCATCCAAGATTCCACGCCCTAGAGCAGCATAGAGAAGACGAAAGCGCGTTCTAATTTGTAGATTTAGACGCCCGTCACACAGTACTAATAAGTTTAGTACGTAAAATTAAAAATCATTTATTCATTCAGGTAACACAATGTACATGTATGAACGTCAATAAAGAAATACGTATTAAATATCAAATGCTTCTAAAGGTTTGGTCCAACAGCGGATGGGGCGGGACGGTGACGTGACACTGGCGGGACGGTGACGTGACGCTGGCGGGACGGTGACGTGACGCTGGCGGGACGGTGACGTGACGCTGGCGGGATGGCGACTATATTAATTGGTACATTACAACAGCTCACGTCGCGCCAGCGTTGCGTCGCCGTCCCGCCCCGTCCGCTGTGTGACCAAACCATAATTTTACATTTACTACCAGTTCTCCAATGAAGGACGTAGAACAGAAGAGAACTGGCAATAAACTCTCCGCAACTCTTTTTAATCGCCAAGATTTTAGCTTTACACAATGTTTGTAAGGAGCTGCAACAATTACACCATGTTCCACATGTCATATTAAGTAATACTTATTTAATTATAATAAAATTTAAAACAAAGATTTGTCCTTTATCAGCAGTATGCAAAACCGTAAAATCGCCAAGTTTAGTCACAAAATGTTTTGTAGGAGCTGCAAAAATTGCTTAAAATTTGTAGATTTTTTGCAAAGCTAAGAAAACAAACCAAAGGACGGCTATTTTGAGTAGCAGTATTTCGGCGCTTAGCATGGGACCTGAATCGTCCTTAAACTTATTACGTGGAATTATTAAAGTTTGAGGATTCCCTGGATAAGAAGAGAAACCACGGTTACTTCCTTGTGTTTCGGCGCTTTCAGTGCAATCCTTTATCAACGAATCTTTTGGACATTGAACGTCCAAAAAGTCTAGAAAACTTATTGTAACTGGAATATGGAGGATTTCACCTATCTGCTCTGACTGTAGTAAGTACCAGCTCTTACATGAAGCCTGCCGAAGACAAGAGGGAGTAGAGGAAATTACGGTGTCATGAACATGACTTTTAGAAATGTCAGAGCTGGAGATGAGATAAAAATGTATTGATTGCTGGGACTTTGTTTGATACAATGATATATTTGTCCCCAATTTGTCCTTGTTTGGACCCTAGCGGAAGTTTCAATGAAAATATTTAACTGAGGGGCCATTCACACTTGAATGTTTTGCATAACAGTAGGCTGAGTCTGTAATAGTGCTAGGCTTTCTTAAATTTGATGATGTATAGGTTTTTATAGGAGGAACGGACAGGACGTTTAGTGATACCGACTATGGATACTTTGCCAGCTCGCAAAGCGGCCTTGATACGCTCTTTTCTTAAAGAAGCCTAACGCCCAAACCCAATAACCTATCTCAATCCATTTTTGACCATCTGGGATAGACATCACGGATTGTAATAGCCATCTGTCGTAAAAGCTATCCGTGGTAGGTCGGATCGGTGTATGTGGATAGACTTTTGTATGAAAATGACTCTGTGCCTATCTTTGGATTTTAACTAGTTTTTAAAATATTTAAAAAGCTATTTGATATATTTTAGACATAGATACGTATATTTTAATATTATTTGTACGGTTTTATTTACTTTATTTGGTTTATATTGATAATCAAATATGCGCGGAGATTGCATTCGTCGCGAAAAATTGATTGTCTTCGTAGGGTTTGGTTATTGGGATGATGGAGATATGTTAACTACCAGAGTTTTTATCTTTTTTGTGTTTTGTTTATTTTCACTTTTCATTAAAATAAACATTGTGTTCTATGTTCTTTAAATAAAAACTTACATGCAAAAGTGCAAGAAGGCAAAAGTAATTAAAGTATTAAGGAGATAGAAATTCTGCATAATTTCGAATGATTTACAACGACAGTTGTCAAATTTGTCTCTTCCGTTCTACGCCCTTGTACGGGTGGTATTTGGAACGTATTAACACAATAGGATCTTTATTATGACTGCCCATTTATTATATAAAACATATTATATATTAATAAAATTTTGGTTACCTGTGGAACTTTTACATACATAGACAATATTAATACTTATACACTATAGAGAACTGGCAGTAAACTTAAGATTACAAGCATTCAATATGTATTTCTTTTGACATTCATAAGTGTGAATTGACCTAAATGAAAAATGATTTTTTTTTATTTGACAAAGTTTTAAAATCATTCGTATCAAATTTGATAGCAGAGCCATCTATGTCCCACACTACGAACTTTTTAGACCTACGCTTTAAATATTAATTTAACATTGATAGAAACTCAATATTGATATCGGAATGCTGTGGCATTTTACGTTGCCATGGAAACATGTGACCCAGTTTTGGGGTTATAAAAAACTATGTTGTTGAAAGAAACTAATTAGAATTACATATCTATATAGAACATGAACGATTTTTTTAATTGTATAGTTATAACTAATTTATAACTTCGTCTTATCTATTTTTTTTTTAATTTTTATCGCGTAGGTATCTTGTAGACTCTTTGAGGGCTGGAGATATTCATTTGACATTTTAAATAAATAAGCCTTTAATTTCATATTAAAATAATTATTAACTATTATTATTTAGATATCTATTTTAGGTTTAATAAACACTTTAAAATCATACCCAAATATCGTTCTAAAATATATTCCATAAAATTTAAGAAGTTATTGAAAGAAAACCTATACCTACTAAATAATCGTTTACTTTCGCAAAACAAAATTTATTAATAATTGTGATCTAGACAATTATTTTTTTAAATTAAATAAATACTTAAAAAACATCCCAACTTTTATATATACATAATACCATACATTATTGTTCCATAAAATTTAAAGTGTTTTTGAAATTTAAAAAAAAATCTTAAATTTCGCAAAACAACAATTATATATTATAATGATTTAGACTATATTTTAAAAACATACATAGTCATAAAATTAAGAAATACTAAAAGGTACCCAAAAATCTTTCAAAACTTCAAAATTTTATTCCGTAAAATTAATATTGTTATTGACGTGATTTTCAGAGTTGGTAAACTCAACCTGGTGGATCTGGCTGGTAGCGAGCGTCAACGCAAGACCGGCGCATCAGCTGATCGTCTCCGGGAGGCGGCTAGAATCAACCAAGCCCTATCATCGCTGGGGAATGTCATATCTGCCCTTGCTGAGAACAGCCCACATGTGCCTTATAGGTAGGCTGTTAAGCTAATAAAGTAGCGCTAGAACCTTTTAGTTAAGGGCTTCAGAAATCTGTGATCTTTGCTATCTTAATAGACAAGTAGATTATCACAGTACGAAGTGTGTTTGTTTGTGCACGGTTCGAACCTTGGACCTCAGGTATGAGAGCCGCATATTGATACCCTAGTGGGTTGTTTTCAAAACAATTTTTTAATACAACAGGGAGCAAACGGACCTGATATTAAGTATTACCACCGCCCATGGGAACTCAATGTCAGAGGGCTCGCGAGTGCGTTGCCGGCTTTTAAACAAACGGTTGACCGAAGTTCAAGACACTTCTTGCGTGTCTCTTTATGTAATCAGCTGCAATTGCGGATATGTTTGTAGCATTACAATCTAGTTTTTCAAGAGAACGTACCATTTTTAAAAGGACGGCAACGCACTTGCAAACCTTCTAGTGTTGCTGGTGTTCGTTTGCTCTTCCGTTTTATTCTTAACTCTCCGATGTTGTGCTACCTTTATTTTTCTCTTTTCAGGGATTCGAAGCTAACTCGAATCCTGCAAGATTCTCTCGGTGGGAATAGTAAGACAATTATGATAGCCAATATTGGTCCAGCATCATACAACTACGATGAGACTGTTACTACGCTAAGATACGCCCATAGAGCTAAAGGTAATATTTACTCATTTTTCAAATTAAAAAAAAATCCGGCTCGAAGGACCAAAATGTACGAATTAATACAATATAACAGTTGAAGACTCAACTCTCGTAATGAAGTTGTTCTTATAAATGAAACTATGTATAAAGTTTAATTTTGTAATAGTAAACAGGTATTATTATCATTAAAATTTTAATGAGTGAGTACTTTTTACCTGGCACGACTAATGTAAACCCGTTAAAAGCAATATTTATTTATTTATGACAGAAATACTCACATTATCACTATGCCAATACGATAATGTCGAGAATCATTTAATAAAATATAATAAAGTGCATAAATAATATTTAACACATAATGCGAACATGCGAACATACAAATATGTCGATAGTGTGGATATTGTGATGAGGCAAATGGAATGTATTATTCAATATATGAAATCACTGCTGAGTCAGGGCTAGTTACAATCACAACACACACACAAATCACACTTAAAATGTACTTTATTCCTTTTTCTCACCTTCAGTTATTTTTATTGAAGTTATACTTCTTTTGGCGTGATGGAGAAAATGATAAGAGTGAATTTTTACGATGCGCGCGCACACCAACACCTAAATTCGACATCGTAAAGTTAGGTCTAGGTGGCATGGAAATCGATAACTATGTTCAAGTTGTATATTCCAGTATTTTTATGTTTATAACACGTGTTTCGTAACAGTACAAATAAACAGTGTGAATAAATAAATATTATTTTGGTGTTTTTATTAAATCCATTGCATATACGACGGTGATAGTATTTACTAATAATTTATTTATTTTAATTGTAATATTTATCGTTACTCACCACTGCATTTTAGTTATTTTTTCCCATACGCCAAAGAAGTATTACTTCCTACGCACACTCTTTTTTGAAGTGAAACTTCTTTATCGACGTATGGGAGAAATTTTGTAAGAAAACGTCACGTTTTTCGGTTACGCGCCATGTTGCTTTTTTTATCGAAGTTTAGTATAGTGACGTAAAGAATATAATGTAATATATGATAATAATAACAACAATATATTAGTTTAGAAGTTTGGTTTGAAATAAGAATAACAATATGTATATTAATTTGAAAGTGATTAAATAAAAATACTTATTCAAATTAAAGTGAATTTACAAGAAAAGTGAGAGTGATTATACATTTCGTTTTATAAATTCAACACGTAAGAGCATGATTTTAATATTTATTTGAGGTTAACCTCACTTTTGGATTGTAAGTATCAGTGAATGTATATAAATCTGTTAAAATTAGCAAGTATTAATAAATATGACTGAAAAAATTGTTTTTCTTAAGGCTTAAGCCTTATCTACCCCATTTTCGTGAAGTTGCAAATAGTAAAAAAATGATATGTCGTAAAGAAGTTTCACCTGTGTACTCTGGTACACACACATATTTTTTTATTATTAATTGTTTTGCGTGTTTCTGTGTGTTTGTTTCGTTAAAAGTTGTCTATGTCCAAATCAGTGTCCTAACCATGATATTGAGAGGATCCAAGTTAACCGTTTCCAAATATTTGCAGCCATCAAGAACAAACCAGTCCGCAATGAAGATCCGAAGGATGCCAAACTACGGGAATATCAAGCGGAAATCGAAAGACTGCGGTCTCTCATCGAACAGCGAAAAGCGATTGAAAAGCGGAAAAAACCACCGCGAATTCGCACGAAGACCACACCACAGGACTGTAAGTATTTAGGAAGCTTCTATATTGTATCAATGTCAATACTCGGAAAAAACTCAGGCTTCAATTTCCTAGTACTAGACTGTCTTAAGTTAGTAATTCTTTTTTGGGAAAAGGGATACTCTTTTTTAATAAAATCCCAGAGGCTCTATTATCTCTGCCTATGAATAGCTCCACCGTCCTTCGACCAATCTTGAAATTTATCTATATAGAGTTCACTGAAAATATATATTTAACAATATGTCAATAGGTAATGAACAATGCTCTGTGCATTGAGCATAGAATATTAACTATTGTAATCTGTAAATTTTAGTACCAAAAAAGGTTTTAAAAAAAAGGTTGTTAGGTTTAAAAATGCAGGCCTGCAATCCCCCTTTAATATAATAATTAACGTCTTCCAGCTGAAGAAGAAACAGCCAGTCTGAAAAGCGAGCACATTCTAGCAGAATCAACAATAGAACAAGAGAAGACCAAGACGGAAGAACTGGAGCATCAAATCCAGGCGTTAGAAGACCGATTGGTCCAGGGTGGTGGGGGGAAAGATCTCCTCAACAATTTGAATGAAAGCCAAGTTATCCTCCAACAGAGGCACATGGAGATAACAGAGAGGAAAAAGAGAGAGATAGAGATGCAGCAAAAGATAGATTTGGAAGAGGAGACGACGGCGATAGTTACGAATACCTTTACCACGCTTCAACAAGAGGTTGATCATAAAACCCAAAGGTAAAAACACGTTATACATAAAAAGCTTGTGTTAGGCACAGGAGGCTGATCACCTACTGGCCTATTTGATTGACAAATAATCATAAATCTGAGGCCCAGGCCTAAAAAGTTGTAGCACTGTTTATTTAATTTTTTTATTTCGAATTAATGAAAATTCATCATTAATTAAAAATCAGTATTACGTAAGATTTACTGCAATTTATCCCCCCCCCTCCTCTTTGTCAGCAAAGTAAGTAAAGCCCTCAAAAATAATTGAAAACCGAATTAAGTTTTGTAGCAATAAATAATGCATTTAGTTTTCAAGCATAGACAATGTGTTGCTAATATGTGTAAAGAATTACCGTCCACGTCATCACCAAATAAGAAAATCAAAGGGGGGGAGCCCCCTTAAGTGCTTACGTAATACTTCTATAACTTATGATTTGATATATATAGTAGTTTTTCTATTGAATATTGTATTATAGTGCCTACGTCATACTTGAACGGCCCCCAGTACTAATGGTATATCTACACTACTTTCTACTCTATGGTTATCAGATTAAAGCGGTGCCTCGCGAAATACGCCTCATTGCGCGAAGAAATGGTGGAGCAAAGAGAAGCACACGACTCCGAGAGACGCGAGCAGGAAGCTCTGCAGGCGGCGTTGATAGCAGAGTTGCGGCGCCGGCTTTTATTAGCCGACAGCTTCGTCCCGGACGCGGGAAGACCCACCGTCATGAGGCTTAGGTATAATGATGATGCTGATGGCTGGGAGCTGCCTCAGAGGTAACATTATTTACTAGATTTTATCGATTTTTTTTTAAACTTTAGACGTATGAGGGTATTTTTACGAAACGTCACGAAGATGCGCAGCGGTTTTCTCGAAGGAAAGGGAGAGAGCGATTAAGATCGATTGAGAGAGAGTGAGAAAGGGATATTCAGAAAAAAAATACGCTATTAGTTGATGTAATCGTTTAAACAAACAAACAAACAAAATATCTTTATTCATATAGGTCAATAAGTACACTTATGAACATCAAAAAATTAAATTAATTGTAAATTTACATTAACTGCCAGTTCGCAAGTCAAGGGCGTAGAACGGAAGAGAAGAACTGGCAATAAACTGGTTTAGACATATTAGAACTTTAGATGGAAACTCTGTCGCATAACGCCTTGTGCAGTAAACTCAGATTTTTTATTTATTATCATTAGTACGTATACATACAGGTGTCTAAAAAGTGTGCATATAGATACACAAATACATGGAGTTATCATATACCGGTACATGATCAACAATTGGGGCTTTTACCTTAGAAAGAAGTTTCACTTCTGACATGTGTACTTTGTACGCACGCACTTTTTTTATTTATTTGCTCACCGTACTTCATAGACAAACTAGAACGCGGGGCGGGTACATGCTGCCTTTGAGTTCTTTAACATTTAATCCCATTTTCCAGCGGTGCCGAGCCCCTATCAGTCCGTCCAGTAGCGACCCCAGGTGCGAGAAGACCCCACTCAGCGACCGACACCAATACCCCAACACGTCGTTCTGAGAATTTACTGGACTTACGGCCCATACCCCTGCCATCCACAGTGCGGAACTACCCCCCGCAGAGGCCCCAGACCACCATCACCAAGGTGCCTTTTAATAAGGTTCCCATGAATAAGGTACTTTTTTTAACCTACTTCAAAAAGATAAGTGTATGTTTCAACCAAAGTTGCGAATCATTTGTCTGGATTTTACTTAGTGTTGCTATTGTGAAAGAGCCATCATAATATTCCGCAACACTCTTGGAACAAATTTCTTCAAATGGCAACACTCTTTAATATGTCATTAGTCAATAGTGATTGTCATCTCTCAAAGTGACAATCAAAAATAATGATGTATTTATCGGAAAGTCTGAAGGAATGAACTTTATGAATGTGTCATACGTCAGATTAGTGATTCCTTTTTTGTGCCAGGTCTTAGTTTTTCTAATGTTTCTAATTAATATATAATAATTTTTATAATAAAAAATTGTTTACCTAAGAAACTTAAATCTTTTAAAACATAATGAAAAATTTAGGGGCACGTCAAATATATTTTCGAATCTCCCCTTTTGGGGCGTGGAGCCCACGTTTGGAAACCAGTTAGTAATTTAGTTCTAGACTTAGTTCTCTGCCTACTAATTCCAGGTTTAGAAAAAACCTTTTAAAAACCAAAGGTTATCTTTACGTTTTTTACGAAAAGGGTTTGTGATGAAAAGGGACGTAATTATCACTCGTCGTTGAACCACTTCTAATGTGGAGCAACGCACTAAATAAAATGGATAATGACTAACAAATTATATGCATGATTAGTATTGAAATTGAAAAATGTGCCCGGCCAAAAAGGTTTGGGATCTCTAACATGTCAAAAAAATGACAGCTGTCAGAATTCTGAGGAATTAAAAATCAGATTACATATAGAAAACTAAGACTTATTACTTAATACAAGTTTACATTCATATTTATACACACCAGAATTAAATGACTGTAATAATATAAGGGAAGGGACATATTATCTGTCAATCTCTTCTCTCACTGATGAAAAATCTCTATGTTTGTGTAAGAAATATAATGTTTGTATTTAATAAATGTTTCATAAAATATTATATAATTTCAGTCAGTGGAAGTTCCAGTTAAAAAGGAAGTACCGGAAACACGTCGCGTCAGCGGAAAGCCTAGACCACCATCCGCATTACATAGACTTGGTACCGCTGGTGTGCGGTAGACCCTTTATGCATAAGCCTTAATACTAGACTTATCTGCTTATACGAGCTATACTTGTA
The DNA here is from genome assembly GCA_028984075.1 of Pieris mannii. Classification (NCBI taxonomy): domain Eukaryota; kingdom Metazoa; phylum Arthropoda; class Insecta; order Lepidoptera; family Pieridae; genus Pieris; species Pieris mannii. The sequence continues at coordinate 5,672,358 of CM054798.1, read as the reverse complement.
TCACTCGTCTCTTTCTCTCAAATGGTGTTTATGCTGTGATAAAAAGAGACGGTGACTATTCCAATAGAATTTAGAGGAAATAAGTTATTTTCAAGGTCAACAAAAAAAGAAAAATAATGCGAAAAAATCTGTATATTTAATAATTAAATTAATATTAGATATAGTACCTATATAACATAATTTATTTATCACGAGTGTGTGATTATGATTACCGATATTTGAAAATCGGTTATCTAATACAACACTATGCGTCCATGGAGTTTGTCGATGGTCACTTTCGTAATTTCGTTTATCGATTTTTTGAATTTCGAATTTCAAAATGGTTTTTGTAAATATCTTCTCGTGTTTATTTGCACTTGTAGAATCATTGCCATTTTCTAAATTCTATTGAATAGACCGTGTTTTAGTCCGGAATAAAGGTATTTTGCAATTGTCAATATTTATATAAAATTATTATTTATGTGTAATTAATTAAATCTGTTTTAATACAAAAATCTAAATAATTCATTTAAATTATGAATGCAATTAATTAATTAAAATTTATTTTTTATGGCAATAGTTATAACTTTATGCCAGTTTCAAGTAAAATTCTTTAGATTTATAACGGTTAAAAATATTGACAATTGCAATTTTATGTTCTGGGTGTTGTCAAAAATGTCAAACCGTTTTGGTGGAACACAGAGATGTGTCCTAAAGTTTTATAAGCTAATTCTATAAATTTCTCATATAACAATTTGTGAGCGAAAAATTAATTTTTCACACATGATAAATTTATTTTTCGTCGACTGTATGATACCGTTCCGATAACTTTATGGAAATCAAAACAGGGTTGCCGTCTAGAATAAGTTGAATTGTCTTTTGTGACAATCACAACAAAATACATTTAAAACTAAGAAACACAAATTTTGCGAACTAAACTATCGTATTTTAAGAAATCTGAGTCAATTTTTGAGTTCTAAACGTCTACAGAAATATTAGCACCTGTATTTTATCTAATCCTATGAAGGTTGTACCGATAATAAAAAAATCGGTAATTTAATACAACACTATGTAGCCATAGACTTTCTCTATGGTCACTTTCATGACCTCGTTTATCGGTTTTTTGAAATTCGAATTCCATAAAATTGTGTGTAAATGTAGGTATTTTCATATGGTCATTTGTAGAATCATTCCAAAAGAGGAGGTAGTATTATGATTGTTAAATAAATAATTGAAAATAATTAGTTCGCAAAATTATGTTACGATTCTTTTAAATCGGAACGACTCGCTTTTTAAAATATCGGTTTTATGTTTGCCGATTTTATACGAAATTTGTAACGAATGCTTGGCTTCGAAGCACTGCAATGAATATATAGCTGATGAAATGTGTCAAGTTTGACAGTGACAGATGTCAGTTGTCATCTTAATGGCCACTTGAAGGTAATATGTCGATGGTATGATTTTTTATATAAAACTTTTTTTATGTAAAACCATCATGAACATCATATTTTCAAAGCAAAGTGTTTTTGGAGCTTCTTTTTTAGGCCCGAACTCCAAATTGTGTATCGACATTGTCACAGATCTGTCAAAATACTTTTCTCTAGAAGTTTGTTGACAGGCCTTCAAGTCAAACTTGTCACTCGCTTCGCTATGTTATTGATGAAGGAGGATAGTGGGGTTCACATGACACTGGCTGAGAGAAAATATTTAATAGATGTTTTGGTCTCTCTCAGCCGCACAAAATTGTGTTTTAATAAATTTATATATTTGAATTTAGTTGTGTCATATGCGAACGCGCAGGCGTCGATGTAAATATATGTTAATAGTATTTAATAAATTGTCACGAGCCACGTGACGTAACGATCTCATTCAATTTCCAGTATTCATACGCAAAGTTGTTTTTAATTAGATGAATTTTGTTTTTTTAATTACAATATGGATGAAGGCTCAGTTTCGTAAGAATTTTGACGTTTAAGGCTATTCAGAAATAAGTATCGTCAAACATCACTCTTGACAGATAGCCATAGACTTTCTCTATGGTCACTTTCATGACCTCGTTATTGATTTTTTGAAATTCGAATTCTATTAAATTGTGTGTAACTCGATCCTTTAGTCGAGCCGAAGCGCTCACGACCTACGTACGTCAAATCTAATACGATTTGGACTAACAGAGTCGTTGTTAGCGCTGATAATCGACTGAATTATGCCTATGATGATAAATGTTGAGTTGACATTGCATGTGCACAGATTAGAAAACGTTACATCAATTGGCTAGCTGGCTGTCAGAATGACATTAGCTCACGCTCTGTCACGTGACCATCAACTCCGTATGGCGTTAGTCACGCCTGTGCTTTGTATGAAGTCCTATTTCAAAATAGCCTGATTGTCATTTGTTTTACAGTTAACCGAATTTCGATCATTATTTAGGTTTATTTTGTATAATATTTTATCGTTATTGTTTTTAGTAAATTTTATTTATTGCTTCGGACTTGTGTTCGTGGCTAGTGATATTAGTTAATTGTAGTGTTGTGTTAATATTTGAAAATTCTCTCTTATGTCACATGATAGCGTTAATAGGAAAACCTAATAACATATTTGTGTTATTATGTTTTCGGATACTTTAATAATAACCTCGGAAAGTCCATTGTGTAAAATTTAATAATTGTGATAGTCTCGTTCAAATGCGTTACCAAAGATGGAAACTGTTCATTCCATGTCCTAATGTCAATAAATCGGTAAATAGTGATGTTCCTGTAAAATAATATCGATTTTTCGTTTTAACGTTTCCATATGGTTTCTAGTCAATGATTCTTGTATACAAAGTTATGTAAATAAATTATTTAGTTATCAAAATAATAGAAATAGTGTAGGTAGTGGCTTACGTTCGCACAATTTTTGATTACATTTAAAGGCTTAAGTTTTTGTGTAATTTTAAAATTTACCGCATATGAATGGAGCGTGAATTTTATTTTGTTAGCTCCTGTGGTGTATGCTTGTGCTGTGAGGTGATAGTTAAATTAGTATTAAAAATTTGTGAACCGTTTTTAATTTTATCATTGGAAAAATAAATCATGTGATATATATTTGGAAACCGCTAGTCAGATGTGCCGCGTACACGCTTATACTCACTAATAAAATATTTTTAATTCTATATGTACTTTTGTTTTATTTATAGTTAAATAACTTTCGCTCCCCAGTTAGGAGCGTTTTAGTATTAAGTACAGATTTACTGCATTTCTTCCCCCCTTTCCTCTTGTCAGCAAAAGTCAGCTGAGTCCTAAAAAAAATATTGGAACGAAGTTCCTTATCGCGCGTTGTGAAAGGGGGATAAACGGAAAAAATCTTACGAAAAGTTGTCACAACACTTTGCTATAGTTTTAATACACCGGTTCTCGACCGATCACCGAAGTTAAGCAACGTCGGACGAGGTCTGCGCTTGGATGGGTGACCGCCTGGGAACACCTCGTAATGTTGTCTTTTTTTCTTTTCCTAGGGATAAGAAATGAAAACAACATCTGCAGCTTTTTCAAGACATAAATAAAATAGAATTCCAAACTTATGTTTCCTACTACAATTACCACAAGCCAATAATTATTACTACTACTGATTAAGTTTAAATAAGATTATATTTGTTAATAAATAAAATTAATAAAATTAAACAAATATACAGGATGTCCCAAAAGTCGACGTAGAAAGAGGATTTAAATCGGGTGAGCGGGCGGGCCACGGGATTGTACCACCCCGCCCTATCCATCTGTCTGGATACTTCTCGTTTGTGGTGGTGGTTTCGAACTAAGCGGCTGTAATGCGCTGGACAACCATCTTGCTGGAACCACATATTATCTCGTAAAATAGTAAGCGGCACGTCCTCCATTTCGATAGCGTCACTATCTGTCTCGCTCACACTTTACGCCATTTTATTTAAAACACGCTGTGGTTATTAGGAACGCTTTGGGTACACTAGAATTGTTTTTTGTAATTCCAGAGAAATTTTTAAAAACAGACTTTGTGTAACAAAAATTTTTTTTATGGCCGATCTAAGAAATAATGAAGTAAGTGTTATACCACGTTAGAATCCTTATTAAATGCGCGAAATTTTAAAGCTGCTTTCCAAACTGGAGTAGTAAATTTTTTTTTCAGGACTATCAGTTGAACTAGTGCGAAAAATTAATTTTGAAAACTTGGTACGGTATAAAATGACATTTTCCTACAAGTTGGAGTGATCGGCACAGGGTTTAGGATCATAGCTTACATAAAGCACTATTCGGGATGACGTAAGAGAAAAAAAATTGGCAAAAGGTAAATATTTGTAACAACAGGAATGAAAAAACTGTCACATGGTGTACATTTTCTGGAATAAAAGGAAAATTTCCATAACTTCAAAAATACAAGGCTTTATTTTTTTTTATAATTTTTCTGATAACTAGTGTGGCATTACCTATGAGAAAATTTCGACTTGACGTCGACTTTTGGGACACCCTGTATAAACGTCTTAAAAAAATAAAATTTTATTTCAATTCCTTCACTAATTTATCGAAAAGAACTTCGTTACATCCGGTTGTCCCTTAACACCTCTCAAGTTTTTTTAATAAATACGAATATTTTTTGTAGGAATCCTCGAAAATGCATTTCGTTTTCAAACATAAACCACGTGAAATGACAATAAAAAAGTTAATAACAGTTGACTTAATCACCAAATAAGAAAATCAATGACCCCTTAATCATTAATATTCCTAAGTTTTTTTATTATACGCATTTTACTTTTATTTAGTTACAACTATCATAATATTATATACTAATCTAGTTCGTCTAATTTTCAATCCGCAAAAGATTCAGCATATTTTAAACCAGGAAAGGATAAGGGTAGGTTGCAACTTGGACAGTGACATAAGATGTCGTTATTAGATATATTTCTTCGAAGTACATTAGTAGCACAGCGCACATAAAAAGATAAATCTATTAGACTTAGTCCATGGATTCCGCAAGGCACGAACACTTAATATTTAACCTTTTTTTTTGTACAGACAATTAGAAAGATTAGACAATCTGTCTTATCGTCCTCTAATAAATTATTTACTAACATATTAAATCGTTAAGTGGTTGGGTAGTAACCCAATCTTGCCATCTTATACAACTGGCGAATTTGCTTAAATTTCTTTATATAAATATAATATGAAATTGGAAAATTCTGACATTTTACATTTGAAAGTAAATTTATAATTAATATGATCTCTATATGAGAATTTATATTTAATCCTAAATAAAATGTCATAGTAATTGGTAGAAAAACACTAATTAGCATCCATAACCTTATATAAAAATATTTTTTTAAGCAGGGAGTTTGTTATTATGGCTGAAATATTTATTCTTAAACTGTCAGATACGATATCGACATTCATAGCTGCCTATATCAACGGCCATAGCTCATAACAATAATTGGATGGAGAGGAATGATTAGGTTTATATAAACAAATTCTCTCTCAGAACTTGTTTTCCAATGTTTATATACTCGTATAACCGTTTCATTTCAAAATAACGGCGAAGTTTTTAGCAAAAAAATGAACTATTTTGTATGAATATAAATACAAACATGAAACTCGATTTCCTCCGAAGTAAAATAATCTTTTAATTAATACAGTCATTAACACCAGCGTTTATAACTTTCTTAGTAATTATCTTTATTCCATATTAAAAATTATTTTTAAACAAACGTCTAAAAATATTTAATTAACTTAATTGTAGAGGCAGTAAAGTCCTACATTTCCTAAATTATACCCTGGTATGCCTTGTAGGTATGCGTTTCAATTCTATTCCGTAAACCGGTTAAATATAAAATAATTATTAACAATATTTATATATAATTGAAAATCGTCATGAAAATTATCCTGTTTATATTATATATAATTTATTTCGTAATAATTGCAGGCAGCATTGTGTATACAGATACAAAAAAATAACGGTTTTTCAAACTTATTTCCGACTAAAGCCGATTTATAGACAACACTACTTTTGACCGTTGGCCGTTGATTCAGTTTAAAATTGGGGGGCCTTGTTTCGGTTACAAAATGCGGGAAATTAAATAAAAAGGTACAAATTATATAATAATGGCCGATAAGCTTAGAGATTATCAAGTTCTTGACGTGTTTTGCGGTGGTACGTTCTACAAAGTGAAGCACAAGGTCACTAACAACATATTTGCTTGGAAGGCGTACAATTGCTCTGCATATTCCAGTGAACAAATACAAAATGTAGTTGGTGAAGTGAAATCCATAGGTAAATTGTTATCAGGCAGCTTGCTACGTTACTACGACACAATTCTCCATGGCCCAACAAAGACATTGTACTTTGTTCTCGAATACAACCCTTGGCAAACGTTACAAGAATTAATCGATGTCTCAAGGGAGGAAGGAAAATATTTTTCAGAAGATTTTATATGGCATACGCTATTGGAAGTTGTAAGGGCTTGCAAAGAACTGAAAAATTTAGAATTTGTGACGTTACAAAAATGCATTACGCCAGCATCGATTTTCGTTAGCCCTAACTGCGAACTGCGTATTAATAGCTTTGATTTAGAGCCACCAAAATTCATCCCTCAAGATGTTATGCAGCAAGTTGGGTATTTAATCAAGTCTCTGTGTTGTGGATCCGAAAAAATACCACGCGAACAAGAGTTCATGGTACAATACAGTGACGACCTCAAGGATGTCATTAACTTCATAATCGAAGACAGAAATACTACATTACGTCCAGATGTAGTCCTGTATCACCCTACAGTCCTAACAAACACAGATTCTTTAAAAATTCCAAAACATATATCTGAGATTCTTTTAAAGTTCAACTATACAAGTTCTGAAGTCAATAAATGTGATTCAGAGAAAGCTGTGGATATGTGTAAGAAAATTAAACCTCTCCCAAGAACTCATCTTTTAGATGACAGCCCCATTTACTGCAACATAGTGTCTCGGAGACAGAAGCAAAATAATACACCACACACCAAGTTGAATAGTGAATGTCTATCTCCAACAGTAGCTGCATTAGCATTAGAGCTGCCTGGTTATGTTCCTAGAAGCAGGAAACCTTACAGTGAACCTGTTACCTTTATTGATGATGCCCAAAAAGTATCTCAAGAAACTCTTAGCCATCAGTGGATGTCTCGCTTAGTAGCATTGAGGCAGAGGGAAGAATCATTAAATCTAAGGGAGAGAGACCTATTAGCTAAGGAAATCAAGAACAGCCCCAGTACTAAACTAGTTTGTATTAGTAAGACCCCAGTCAAAGACAGTAATGGCATTACTTTGCCCCCTGAAATCAATCACATTGAAGAGAAAAAACAATGGATGTCACGACGTCCCCGCCGGCGTAGTGGCTCTGTACGTTCTCGTGGACGCAGGAAAAGTTATGCCTATGAAGACCTAGACAGCTCACTATCAGCAGACAATGGAGACAGCAGCATGATTATCACAGCAGCCAAGATAACTAAAGAAAACATGCCTCGAAACCTATTCCCTGATTTATCTACAAAGAAAGTTCACTTCACTCCAAACAATCCCTTTGTTGACAGTGATGAGAGTGTTACATTAACTTTTTATGAACTAGATAATATAGATAAGGAAGGATATCAAGTGCCAAGGCAGGACATCAATAAGTTTAAGTATCTAAATGTAGATAAATCTGAGAAAAGAGGTAGCGATTGGTGTCACTCATCTCCCAATAAACAAGCAAAAATAAGTGATATTTTCTCTGATGTAACAAATAAGAGTAATCTCAGGAAGACTCCATCTAAAACTAGTATAACATCTAAGTCTTCAAATATATCAAGATGCTCAATCATATCAAGCAAAAGCCAATGGAGTACAGAGGTTGGAGAAAGCACTTTTGAAAGAACAAGGTCTATTCGTCAGCCAGAATCCCTTCCAACCCCAGCAGTTAAAAAAACTAAACGTAAGTCTCTTCTACCTTTTAAAACTCCATTTAAATTTATGTCTTCATCAACGAAAATTTAGATCTCCAAAATCAATATTAATTAAGAAATTATTAATTTTAATGGTTGTGGTATAAAGCAGCTTATGCTTCCTTAGTTATAATTTTGTCTAATTGTAAATTCGATAACGGACATAACCCACCTTAATTAGTTAAGAAATTTAATGAAAATTATATTTTGTGTATTTGACTTATAAAATGTACTAGAATTAGTTTGAATAAATTGTATTTTCTTATAAAATTATAGATATAATTAATGCTATGTAAATAAGATTATTATGAATAACATTATTTTAATTTTGTCTTCCATAGAATAGATTTATTAAATAGGGCTTTACAAAAATTGCCATATTAGTTAAGAAAATTGTAGTATTTTGGAAATAAATAAATTTTATGAAAATCAACATTTTATTTTCGTCTTATACAATTATTTCTTCTTATTAAGAGCTTTGTCTGCACCATCTAGATATTTCTTGGGAAGACCATATTTTTCAATAAGAAGCTTTGCCATGAAGTGTGTCTGGAAAGAAACAAACTCATTAATTTTTATATAATAAACGAAATATATAATTATTTTTATTAGTGTAATTTAAACAACTAAATTCTTACAAAGCACTATTATTAATTTAGTTATCAATTACTTCCAAAAGTAAATCAAAGACGTTAATATTTCTAATATACAAATAGGGTTCACCGTTTTATAGTCACTAAATTATTTATACTATTTCAAACAAAATCCTAGAGATCAGTAATGTAATCAAATACATTGTAAAGTTCTTGTACATTACATGGAAAGTAAAAAAAAAGGTTTTTTAAGAATTTCATGTAAAATCTCTAGATAAAAAGTTTTTTTTATAATAAAGTATAAAATATCTTGAAAATTAATATAATTATATAATAGTTGGACTAATATGCATATAGTAAAAAAAAATATTTTCATTTAAAATACTAAATTGTAGTTTATTTAATGTCAGTTTTCTTTTGTTTTCTGAATATTGTCTTTTATAATATGTTTATGTAAAGTTATTGATTCTGTCTGTGTGGCTGCTCTTGTTCAAAGTGACCTTAATGTTATAAAATAATTGGTGCATATTAAATGGTATAAACAAGTCCTTTCATATTAAATAGAAAGAAAAAGAAAAAAACTGCTTGTTCCTGTGTTCCCTGATGGAGGAACCATTGAAGGACGTTTAAGATATTCGAGACTTGGGTGTTATTATTGACAGAAAATTAACGATTATATTTCAAGTGAAGTACGAATGCTCGGATTTCTTAAACTTATTACCCTGAAGTTAACTATAGATAACTTCAGGGTGTCAGTTAGTAGAGACGGTGTCCGCGCGCATCGTAAAAATTTACTAATCATTTATCCGTAACGCGCCAAAACAAGTATAATTTCTGCACATAATAGTTTAACGTATACAATAACTAAATTCCAATCTCACCTGATCTCCCTGCAACATTAGCTGATCATGGCTGGCTCCAGCTGACCGAGTGACTCCGCAAGAGGCCGCCACTGCGCGTTGGCACTCTTGCGCAAGAGTCGGTAAAACGAATCCGAACGCTTCTAGATTTGAAACTAGTGTCACCTGGTGGATGAAAATTGATAAATATATTTTAAAATTATTTGTATTTTTAACCGACTTTAAAAAAAGGTTATCATTTTCAACTAATAAAATAGATTTTTTTATAGAATAGGCAAACGATCCTACAGGCGGTATATGTAGCAGTAAAGTAGTAAAATCAGAGAGTTAATTGAATCTCTAGACAGTTAATTAAATATCGATATTCAATCAAGTCGCTAAAGTTTCGTCAGACAATTGACTGAACATTTAGCGAGTTTCCTAAACGTTCCTAGGCAACTTTACTTTAATGCAACATATACGTTGCCGCCTTTGGATTACCAAATTGATTAAATAGCACGCATGCTAAATATAACTGTGAGTCAACAATTTCCTCGGAAACTCACACGACAGTTCACGTTTCATCAAAATATGTTCAGTAGTTTTGGTATCCACATATTTTGTAGTTAATATTGTCAGGTAAGATATGAATGTGGTTTAATTTTTTGGATAATATTTGCCTAAATTTGTCATAAATATGAGCTAATTTGTGACAACTAATTTAATAAAGTGTCGAAAAACTTTGCTTTTGATTAAGTTAATTTTTTTATTATTTAAAAATTATTTAATTTTCTATTAGACAAGTAGTCAGCCCTCTGTGCCTGACACAAGCCGTCGACTTTTTGATTCTAAGTCATGACACGATACTATCCTTCACCGTTTGAACAAATGTTAAATGTACAAAGAAAATCCATTGATGCACAGCCGGGGATCGAACCTTCGACCTCAGAGATGAGATTAGCCTACACACTAAATCCTTGCATTCTACTGTACAGTAAGACACTCAATTCAGACATTAACGCCCAAACCCAATAATTAATCCACAATCTCAGATTGTTTTCAATCGGACCGTGAAAGTTTGTCGATCTCCTATCTGCAGTCAATAAGCAAACCCTACGAAGACAATCCATTTTTGGCGACGGATTAAATGTTATCTCTTCTCTCTTTACACTCATATTTGATAATCAATATAAACCAAATAATGTAAATTAAACCGTACAAATAATATTAAAATATATATTTTTATGTTTAAAACATATCAGATAGCTTATTAATTATTTTAAAAACTGGTGTTAAAATCTTAAGATAGAATATTGGCACAGTTTAACTGTCATTTTCATACAAAGGTCTATTATACACCGATCCTACCTACCATGGCTAGGATGTATTGACAGATGGCTATTACAATCCGTCGATTGATTATTGGCACACTTTTATCAATATTTGGATTAAGATTAAGATGTATATCTGAGATGGTCAAAAATGGATTGAGATAGGTTATTGGGTTTGGGCTTTAAGCACCAAGTAAGACATGTGTGTTTCAACACAGACATTACCTTTTTATTTCCACTCCTGGTGAAAACCTGCATCTGTATTGGATCAATCCTCGTCTTAATAAGTCTTGATGTACCGTCAGCAAAAACTAGTTCTGTGCTCGCCGTCATATGAGACAGAAGACCAGACATGAGCTCATCCCATTTTGTAAGAGCCTGTCGAAGAATATACAAAAAAAATTATCTTTAATCATATAGGTATTTTTTCGCTTACGTCAAAAAAAGTAAAGTAATTGTGAATTTACTGCCAGTTCTCAAATCAATTGTGTAGAACAGAAGAGAAGAACTGGCAATAAACTCTTCGCCACTCTTTTTTTTATATATGATTTGTAAGCATCCAGGAAATTTCTGTATTTTATTTACTTGTAGCCCATACAAGACTAAAAACTTACCAAAATATATAAATATAAATTATTAATTATAAAAAAAATGAATTAAATTATTAACAATATTGCCAGTAAATGCTATCCTGTAATCCCCTCCAAGCATAGCCACCCTCAAATAAGAGTATACTAACCGCCCCCCCCCCCCCCCCCATACGGCTCCCAAATAGGTCCCTCTCCGGTGAAGAGTCGAGAAACTCATGAAGCAGCGAGAGTGACCGAGGAATGGGAGCTTTCGGAGTGTTTTTAATTACTGGTTAAACCAAACCTGACCACAGTCAAATCCCTACGAAGCTCTAATAAATTGTACCCCCCCTATCAAGTACTTAATAAGGAGGAGGGTTAGGAAAAAAATTGTACCTTTGCTATACAGATTTCTAAGGAATTTTTTTGCACCCTTTACTTTATTTAAATTAAGGTACTTATTTAATTTAAACAAATAAAATTATTGATTTCTATTCATGCGCCATTTGTTTCAAAAAGAAAACTCAACTTCTATTGGGTTTCAAAAATGTACTTCCAAAGTTCTTTTTTTAAAATTAAAATAGGTACTTTAATTTAAAAATAAATTCTTTAATTACAGTAGGTACTTTAAATTAAAAATAAATACTGTAATTAATTATTTGTTTCAAATAGAAAACTATTATTATTATTTATCTCTATTGGGTTTTTAAAATTTTCGTATGGGGTTTAACGGATTTGCTGTGGGCAAAACACGAACTATTTTAAATACTGATTTAAAGTAAAATGAACTGTCAAAAATCAGTCAATCAAAATCTTATGTCAACGTGGCATACCTGTTCCTTAATCCCAGTAGCTTTAGCGAGAGTCGCATCAATTTTGACAGAGCCGCGACCTGCGTCCAGCTGTTTGCTTTTCACGTAATCGCGTACAGTTTTACGCACTTCATTTGCTGGTAGGGGTGTGCCCTTTCTAAAAATATTTTTTAATATGCTAATTAGACATTTTTTTCAATGGAATAGAATAGTTTCTAAAGATGTTTCCAGACATGTAAAAAAAAAACATTTTCCATAATTATGATAAAAAAAAAAAACAAAAAAAAAATAAAAAGCTACTACGAGCTCACACTATGAATACATACATATAAGTGATTAAAAATAATAATATATTAACAAAAATAAAATAACACACCCTATGTAGATTAGATATACACCGCTAAATTTTAAATATTAATTACTGATTACGACAAACAAAACCAAATAAAACCTAATACATAAAATGTTTTATAAAATCATATAAATATACAAAATATATAAAAAGAAAAATAAAATAGTTTATAAAAAAAGAATTAATATAAACTTGTTACAGACTATGCCATCAATGCCACATCTAGTAAAAAATCTAATACGATCTATGTTCTGCTTGCTTGACCGATCGAGTTTATTATGTCTACCCACATTTTTGTTACTGTTTTGTTTTGTAATTTTAATACATACATCTATGCGCTCTAATTAATTATTTTAGTTTATATTGTTTCTCAGTAAGTAAATTAATATTAAAAAATGTGTAAATAATTTAAAAAATATAACTAATTATTAATAAAAATACTTGTTTCAATATTTTTTAATAAATTACTTAAGCCAAAAATGAGGGTACTTCTTGATTTACTGTATCGTATATTTCAAAACTTACTTGAGTGGCAAAAACAGTTCCAATACGTGTGCCGTTATACAATACAATTCACGCACTACCGGCGGTTGATACTCGAGTACGGGCGCAGCCACCGTAGGCTTCACAGCGGTGTGTGAACGCACTGCCGGGTGCGACAATTGCACCGACACCAGTGCGTCAACACCTTTTTCTATCTCCTTCACTTCTACTAGACCTTCCTGCAGATATTTTGCACTAGTATATAACGGGCGAGTCTCACTATGGGTCGTAGGTTCCATCCTCGTTTGTGCGCCTGGGCCTGTATTTCTACATTTACCAATTGTCTAAATTCATCATGTAGTTCTTTGTTCGAGCAATAGATGGCGTTGTGCATGATAACGACTTCTTAGAACTATATGTACAATTTAAGGTTTATTAATTAAATGACCCTTTCCGGCTGAGCTATGCTCGCCAAAACAGCCCGTGCTGAGCTGTAAAGGCCCTTAAGGCCAACAGCGAGATTCCATTCAAAAAAAAAAAAAAAAAAAGTTTCACGATGTAAAAGTGTAAGCGTCTCTTTAAATAAATAGTTCCCAAGTGATTTGTGGTGGTTCATACCGTGAGAGGTTATTTGTTCACCAATCATATGGCAAAGGTATATTATTATGCCTTTGACCCAAAAAGTCGACATGAGCGACTGACTTTTAATCCATTAGAAAAAAAAAAATTCACGGCACAGACAGAAATCTGAAGCCCAGACCTAAAAGTTTGTATATATTTATAAAATCTATCTTCCCTCTCTGGTATTCGAAAAATATAGTTATATATCTTATATCTTTAAACGATCAATTCTTGTATTTATATATATATATATATATAATTGGAATCTCGGAATCGGCTCCAACGATTTTCATGAAATTTAGTATACGGGGGGTTTCGGGGGCGATAAATCGATCTAGCTAGGAATAATTTCTAGAAAATGTCATTTTAATCGTGTTTTATTAACTTAGACATGTATTACTATGTAATTCGTACTTAAATATAATTTCCAAAAAACACAACTTATAAAAAAAAAATACCGAGCAAAGCCAAAGCAAGTCGGTCTTCCAGGTATTATATATATATATATATACCACTATGTGGAAGCTGCCCAATGAATTATTTCCGAACCAATTCGACTTAAGAAAGCGTTAGCTTAAAAGGCCGACAACTAACAAGCCCTATGCATTGAGTGCCCATGGGCGTCGGTATCAATTACCATCAGATAAGCTTCCAGTAGCATGGGCGAGTTTGCCCCAGTTGTATAATAGAAATTTTTTATTATTACCCTTTGCATTGCCTCCAAGAACTTGCCCATTTTCTTAAAAGAGGATTTCTTCACATCTATGGCACGGTCTGGAGGGCATAGTGACATCAGATAATTCCTGAAATTTGACAATAATCATCTATTGACATAGACATGATATTTATTACTAACGAAACACACAAATGATGAAAGATTAGTATTATTATTCTTTTTTTGCGACTGAAACGCCAACTACCTGTCGTGGTCTCTAGCAGAATGCACAGCGCTGTGGAACAGAATAATGCTGAGCCAGTGTCAGTTACAACACCAACACACACGCATAACACACTTAAAACGTACCTTGTTCTTAAAAAAAAAAGAAAAAAAAACATTTTTTTGTGTGTAAAATACGAAAAAATAAATGTTATTATGTATTTTCCATTAAAAAGTTTACATGCACCGTAAACCAAAGAAAATCTAAAAAAAAAATTTTTTTTTACATTAAAAAAAATGCATCTTATGACAATACACTTTAAACAATATACATACATACATTTATATTTGAATACAACTTACTTATATAAAAGGTTGGTTTTGAGGGGTAACTCAACATCTTTTCCGTGTAGTTTGAGAAATGAGAGAAGACACCATCTCAATAAGCCATCCATGTCACTCGGTATACTCTCTTCTGTATCAGAACAATCTGGAAGACAATTAAATAAAAAAAAGGAATTTTTATAAACTTCTACTATATATTTATGTCACCAAAAATAAACAAAAAAAAAACAAAAAAAAAAGAGTGTGCTGACCACACAACTGAAGTGAAACTTTTTCGCTCCATCTGTATGTATATATATGTGTGTATAAAATATACATGTATGTACATATACATATATGTATTAATTTTCTACAAATATGTATTTAAATTTATTTCATGTTTTCATTGGTAAATTAATATTTTTGCATAGATCTTTTATTTTTATTATTGGATACATCAGTTATTACTGTGGTTTATTGTAAAGTTATTAATTATTGTGCTTAGATATACGGAACGTATTTGTCTATGAGAGGAAGCGAGAAAGAAAATATGCGCGCGTACTGCTGTCTCTTGCTTATATCCCCCACTCAACTTCCGTTCGCCTTTCCCGATCACGCTTTTCGTAACGCTTACGTCACGCGTTCGCCAGCTTACTCTTCAAAAAATAAAAATAGCCTTTATTTGAGTACACTATAACCATAGTAAGTCCATGACTTTAAGTTTAACACTAGTACTCGACCTCCAAAGGAGTAAAGGCCTCCTCCAGATTCTTCCACTTAGCCCTATTTATTGCAATAATTTTCCAGTTTTTTTTAATACCCTCCTAATTCACGATTCTTAACAAATTTATGATACTAATGAAAAGTAATTCCCGAAGATATAAGAAATAATTTGATGCTTCAAAATACCAAATTAGTTTTGTCATATAACATTCAATTCATTTTTGGAAAGAATACTTAATAGATTTTTTTTTTCTTTTCAGTTGACAGTAATTATTCTTTAATTAATATTAGATATCTCACCAGTTGCGATTGTGTCTTCTAAATTTCGTGTTTCTTCTATTATTTTATTATCCGTTACACTATCTGGGATTAATCTAGGCTCGTTTGCAACCGGAGCTTCAGGTACCAAGCTGGGCCACTCCTCTTTCACTTGTAGGTTAAGCTGTAATAAATTATTTCATTTAAATCACATTTAAATGTGAGAATTGGGGAACTGAGTTTGATTAGTTTTGAAATAAAACTTATATCAAAGATTTACATGAAACAACAAGGTTATAATTGTATACCCATGATTTAAAAATAAAAATGTTGTATATGCCTTCAATAATCTTAATATATATAAATCTCCTGTCCCGATGTTTGTTTGCGATGGACTCCTAAACTACATAACCGATTTTAAATTAAATTGGCAGACCGTGAGCAGTCTGGTCCAACTTAAGAGATAGGATAGCTTAGATCTTTAATTATAGGCGCAATTTTATTTTATTACAAATTATTTGTCTATAATTATTGACAGTCACAATTATCTGTTAACTCCAAAAGATTCTATAACATAACAAAAACCTTAGCCACAGCAATGCTTGGCAGAGTCTGATAGTAATTTTATGAAATGTAATGCAGCTAAGTATTATACATATGTGTATCTATTAATACTTCTTCATAAAATATAAGCACAAATTAATAACATTAATCACTGTCAGAGAACCATTGTTGAAAATCTCTCAAATTGAAATTCGTCAAATTATGTAAAATCAAAGTTTAAACTCACATAAATTCAAAATAATATAGTATTTTAAAAGATAATACCTGACCCATATCTTGTATAATGGAGTCTACATTCAATCCGTGCTGTAGTTTTGGCCGTTCTATCTTGTTAAACTTCAGTTCCTTGCATAAATTGTCGCCTATTACATGTAAAACTTCTAAGCATGCTCCCCTGAAATTTGAAAATACATAGATTTTAGCTAATCGTCATCAGAAAGTATTCTGTTCACTGGGTGAGTGGCATTACGCAAAACGGACCAATTTCGAGTCTAGTTGCGGAAACTGAGCCCACCTACCTTACCTTACCTTACCTGGGTGAGTGGCAATTGAATTGTCAACACAAGATTCACTTATAAGGTAAGGGAAAACTTTACCTCAAGGCATGTCTAAGACACACATTGTAATGGCAGGCGCACAAGTCACCAATCCAAATCAGACCAATAACTCTAGATCAATTGGTATTTTTGAATAAATTAATTATCACATTTTACACAAAACAAAACTTAAACTGAAATAGAAGAACTACTCTGAACCAATTCAACTTAGGTCCTTCAAGAAAAGAGTGTAATTCTTAAAAGGCCGGCTCGCAATCCCTCTGGCATTAAGTGTCCATGGGCGGCGGTATCACTTAACATCAGGTGAGCCTCCTGCCCATTTGCCCCCTGTTCTATATAAAAAAAACCACAACTAAATATAGACTATGAGAACAAGTGCAAAAATTGGTACTAGGTAAACAATTTTAAATAATATATAGTGAGAATGAGTGGAAGGATCATATTCAATGATCAAGCCAAAGGCCCTTACATAAAATTGGATAAACATACAAATAATTTGGACCCCATTTTATTTCAAAGATACTGCCATTAACCTCTCAAAATTTTAATAAGATTTGGCTAAAAACGAGGAACATACAATATTTGTGTTGTTTAGTTTCCCAGTTTAAATGAAAACTTTTTGTATTATAAAAAAGTGTAAGTAAATTACCAACATAGATGCTATTAGAAGGTTTCCTGAAGACATTGTAGCTCGCCCAACAATAGCTGCTGCTGCATTGCTGTCTGTACATACTGCAAGTAATGATCCTTTATTGAATCTTGGAAAGTTTGTGGGGTCTGTGACAACTCCAGGGGCATATAGTGGCACTCCACCTTGCACCTGTAATATTGAGCACATCTATTATTCCTAATATTGTCTCTTTGAGTCTGATTTTTATATTTTCTTTCATTCTAGATGTGTCTGGCAGTACAATATTTGTTTCTAGTTATAGAAGACACAGATACAGACATATCGTAATTTATAAAGAAAATTTCTCATAAAATCTTTACATATTATATATTTTCGTATAAACAAAAATTCCTGCAGCCATTAGTGTATATGTCAGTATTTTTCTATACATCACCCTTACGAAAATTACAGCTTAATGGCCTGTATTAAATACAACAATTTTCTTCTTTTTTGTTAAAATTATATAATTTTTGATATATTAAGGATGTGTCAAACTATACCTTGCTCAGAACAGGAGAGTGTATTACTATTGTTGGTATTAAATCAGGGACTTTCCAAAGTGCGCAAACAGTAGGAACTAATGCTTCTCCAGTATCAATGATCATCGGCACACCATCCACAGCATAAACACCGGCCGTTTCTCCGGAATGCAATACTAACTTCATGAAATTACATGTCGACTTATTTGGCACAATTTCTTTAAATTTTTCCTCGTTGACTGACGGAAATCCTTTTTCAAGCCTCTGTATCAAGTGTTTTCTGTAAAAAGATATATATAAGGCTACTTAGCTATAATTTTTCTAGTAATTGAACATAAAAGTTGAATAAGCAATCTAACCGCACTTACTTCTCTGAATTTTTGAGAGTATTTGTGGATTTCAATTTGTATGGTTTAGCAAACATATTGATAAATACTACAACACGGTTTTGAAAAGGTTTAAATGAACAAAATATATATCTGCAATTTTCAATAAGAAATAAGAATCCTGTAAAATTTGGCAAATATAAAAATTCAAAATACAGCTGACAACTGAGAATGACAATTAGCCAACGATTAGGACAATTTACATCTTCCCTAAAGACTATAGTGCGCTCTAGATTATTGTAATATTGACTGTGCTCTAGGCGTATGGCGTCAACTTCAAACATCAAAACTTAAAAGTCTACGTTAGGTCTTTGATAATATTTTTATATCTCATATCGGAGACACTTCACTCTATCGATATCACAACTCTCACTGCTTGATGGGACAAATATGTCCGATTCCACTGAAGAGTTGCGAGAACTTCAGACCTTTTCCTTATAGTACCATCTTATGAACATTGGTGATAATTACATATAGCTACTTTGATTTTGGATGCTGCGCTTCTAAACAATGATACGAGTATTTTTTTTCTGTTGCTATTGTCGATTTTCTACAAATATAGAATGGCGAAAGATAAAATATTTGAAACGATTTCTATCTTGTTACACGCTCTATGCCCTTGACTTGCGAACTGGTAGTAAATGTAAATTTACAATTAATTTAACGTTCATAAGTGTACTTGTTTACTTATACGAATAAAGTTATTTTGAGTTCACAATAAAGATACGTACGGCGTAAAAAATTGTTACGCCATGGCTGTTAGGATATTTAATCACCTTCCTAGAAGTTACAGATCGCTGCCATGTAATGTTTTCAAGGGGAAGGTGATTGGGTTTTTAAAGGCAAGGTGCTTTTATAGCGTGGGCGAGTACCTAGATCATAAGTTTGAAATTAGCGCGGGGAACATCACTTCAGATGTTATTAAATACAAGAAAAAGAAGCCTTACGATTAAATCGTTGTATTTTTTAGATAAGAATTATTACAAATATTGGTGTCTAACTAACTCTGCGCTGTCAGTTTTCTAAATGTAAGATTTAATAACTAGTCTTGTTATTCATAATTATTGTTATAATACTGTACTAGCTATAAAATTTGGTTTATTGCAAATATTATTTCTGTAAGTGTTTAAGTTAAGTTATTAAAGTAATTAATTAACTTGCTTATGTTCGAATACGAAGTGTAAGTCGCTGACCACGACTATTGTATAAAAATTGTAGCGTAATTACGATAATAAACGTGTAATTCAGTTAAATTTTTTTTAATAAGTAATGAATTTTACAAATAATGCAATATCGTAAAAAAATGCAATAGTTTTTAAAAATTGACTTGTCGTGAATTATTATAATTAATATTAATTTGATAACGTAATCATATATTTCAATAATTTATGATGTAGTGATAAAATATTACAAGTATTGACTATATTATGACTCATATGTAATATCTATGTTAAATTCAATTTAAGACAAATTTGCACGCCATTACGTATGTGTATAAGAATATGCGAACATTAGATTGTATCACCAAAACATTAGTGTATCATATTCTTGCAAATAAATATTATTATTATTATAAGAAGTATAATTTCTAACGCGTGTAGATAAAAGTACACATACGTTTTATATTATTTTTTGTAGGCCCGTCATCAATGGAGATAACATAATATACTTTGTGCTTGTTATGGTTATTTAATAAATATCGCCAAATCATATAAGTAGTATACCTAAATTATATTATTATTATTTAAATATACGACAATTAGGGTGACAATAAAATTTCCAAATAAAATGTCAAATATTATTTCGAGTTTTTATATGTAGCTAATAACGAGAATAAAATAAATACCGATTGTCAGCTAGTGAAATCTATATTTAAATTTAAATAGTGCCTATATGCAGTGGCGTAGCTACCTTGGGTGGCACCCTGTACAGTTGGTGTTATCACCCCATCGAAAGTAAAAAGTAATAAATTGAATATGATAAAGGACATCATTTATTAAAAGACCGCGAGTATGGGACGGGGAATCCCCCACAACAGTGTCAGGCAGGCTCTTTTGCGGGAATCCCCGAATTCCACATAGAGCTGAGCTAGTGCTAGTGGAGGAATTCCTGAAAAATAATTTTTTATGCTAGCTAGTTGACACCCGGTGCGGACCGCCTCCGCCATTCCCTTTGCTACGCCACTGCCTATATGTAGTGTATGTATAGATAACTAAATTTCTAAGAGGGTGATACCTAAGAACTTAATAATTCAACGGATCTCTAAGCCTTACCGATGTACCCTAACACATAAATAGGGAATATGTCAATAACTACGGGATGTCTGCACCAAGAGATCTAAGGTAACAGGCGGAGCCCTACGGACAGGATCTGAGGTTCAAGGTGGTGGGATTAACTCAAATAATTATTTTCGAAAATACCTAGGTCCTAGAATTTCACATAAAACCAAACAAATTATAACGTTTATCCAAAAACCTAACACGAGACTTTGAAGTGATCAAACATTTAACCACAAATTTAACGGATCGTTAAGTGTGCTTTAAGCCTGTGTTTAAATAGTCATTTTTTAAATACGGTGAGGCATTATTTATTTATTGCATATATATATTTTTTTAATATAATTAATTATATATGAGATAGGTTTTCTACGTGTCAGTAACAATTTTTTTCTTTTTATATATAATAGGGAGGCAAACGAGCCTGCGGGACGCCTAAAAAGAGCAGTAATCGCAGCCCATATATACTCATTTTTAGTGGGTGCGTTGCGGCCTTTGAGGGAGGAGTACGCTCGAATTTTGAATAGTTGGAGGTCGTATCTCTCAGGAAAGACCCACTTCTATTAGATTAGTTAGTTCTTACCCACTCTACGCCCTTGACTTGCGAACTGGTTGTAAATGTAAATTTACAATTAATTTAATTTGTTTTTTTTTGACGTTCATAAGTGAACATGTTTACCTATATGAATAAAGATATTTTTGAGTTTGAGTTTAAAGAAAATGCCTTGTAAAACGGACTGTGGAAGATTTATAGCCATCAAGAAGTATGTTTATAGTAACGGAATGCTGCCAGCGATAAAGGGACCAAACTTTTTAAACTTATTTTAATCGTATAACTATATTAATAGGATATCTAGTATGTATGTGCATGCTCATTATTCATCAAGCCTTGCTTGAGGTTCTTTATTTATTGTTTATAACAAAAACTGGAAACCTGCGCGTTTATGGTTAAGCATAATGGCAATAAAGCGAGGAAATGGTGTCAGCATTAGAAGTACTCTGCCACAGGAACCAAACTTTAAAAATTGTTTATTTATGTTTTAATTATTACTATGTAAGTTAAGAAAATTGTAAATACAATAAATACATATTTGATTGTTATGATTACTAATAAACTCCAGAAGTATCGACTGAATATACTGTCATTGTTCGACCGCGCTCATACAAATGACATATCAGCGTTTAATTCGAGAAAGCCATAACATTTAAACCACTGTTAAAACGTCGGTGAACACACACATTGGAGGTTTATCCCGGGCAATATCAACCCCGGATACTGCATTGCAGGCTCCGCATTGCAGTACATATGGGCTGAAATGAACTTTGAGTGGATTCGATATACTTTGAGCGTTCACGCTGCAGATACGATCTTACAGATTCAGATTTGGAGACTGAAACGGATATCCAACCGAATTATTTTTGACGGAGACCAGTCACTCTCTCGTTTTAAAAAAAATATTATTATTACGACTTAGGGTCCTTCAAGAAAAGAGCGTACCAATTCTTAAAAGGCCGGCAACGCACTCGCGAGCCCTCTGGCATTGAGAGTGTCCATGGGCGGCGGTATCACTCAACATCAGGTGAGCCTCCTGCCCGTTGGCCCCTTGTTCTATAAAAAAAAAAATTATAGAGTATAATCATAGATATATATCAGGTATCACATATCCAAGTCGTTCAATTTGTATCGCATACATTCCTACTCATCGGCAAAGAAGGGTTTAGAAGGAAAAAGACGGCGTAAAAAAACTTTCGGTACTCATCATACAAAATGGCAAACAATACTTATTTTAAAACAAATATAGCAAATTAATTAGAAGTAGCCTGCCCAGCACTAGTCCCAGGCCCTTTTATCAACTAGATAATCTCTAACTTTAAAGTAAGCCTTTTTACACAGCTTTTCTTTAATACATTTCTTAAATTTAATAAAAGGCAGAGATAAAAGAGCCTCTGGGATTTTATTAAAGAAGAGTATCCCTTTTCCCAAAAAAGAATTACTAACTTTAGATAGTCCAATACGCGGAAATTGCAGCCTGCGTTTGATGCCAGTACATTACGCGACTTAATGACTCTTATGAGTCTGTTATTTTGTTGATGTTGTTCAGATTTGAACATCGACCAACTGCTGACTCAGCTCATATGGCTGTTATATACTTTAATAGCTAAAGATGCAATACAATGACAGCTCAGAAGAGTAATTTAAAATATGTATTATGTGAACCTTGATTTATTGCTGTCACATCTCACGTAAAAAAAAAATCAGTGGCGCTTCAACCTCTACAGGTCTTGGCCTCAGATTTCTTAATCTGTTTCATGATCATTTTTAAAATCTAGTAAGTAGGTGATCAGCCTCCAGTGCCTGACACACGTCGTCGACTTTTTGGGTCTAAGACATGTCGGTTTCCTCACGATGTTTTCCTTCACCGTTCGAGCAAATGCTAAATGCACAAAAGTGTTAAATGCGCACATAGAAAGAAAGTGCATTGGTACACAGCCCGGGATCGAACCTATGACCTCAGGTATGAGAGTCGCACGCTGAAGCCACCAGGCCAACACTGCTCTGTATCACAGCTCACGTGGTTGTTCTAAATTCTGACAGCTGAAGAGGGGATACACCAACGGCTCACCAGAAGAATTATGTTTTTATAGGTAAGTAGTAGGTAGTAGTATTTAGGATATTGTTTTGTAGTAATAAATCAGATTTGAATTGCTCTGTATTATTTATTTCTCTTCTTCTCAAAGTGGCGAAAACTCCATTTACGAACCAAATACAGGATTTGAGGGGTAAGATTTTACTCCGTTAAAGTCCTCCGCTTCGTCATACTTGAAATAAAGGTATACCAACCTTCTTTATTAAAATAGACAGTAGACACAACGGTCAATATGTATTTGTAGCAAGATGAAAGCATTAAAATGTTAACTATTCCATAGTTCCACTATCCGATGTTGTTTCGTTTGGAGTAGTAGTAATTAAAGATTTAAGTTGGTGACCCCAGAGTTGTGCTTTTCTCGCTTAATGAAGATGGCAACACAGCGAGGAAATGCTGCCAGCGATAAAGGTACACTGCGACAGGGATTAAAATTTTTATTCGTTTAAATTTTCTTTTTAATAATTTTTAATTATTATTAAACTAATAGGGTTAAGAAAATTGTGGTTTTTTTATTGTTTTTTAGATGTCAAAAGTTTTATTTATTTTTGGTAGGCAATAAACAGTGAACAATCTTTGACATAAAGTCAAAGATTGAAGAAAGACACTAGAATTCAAGTCACAGTTTCTAGTCAATAAAACTTTTGAAAGCGTTAAGAGAAGCTTTTAAGAAGAAATATGTCACGAGGCCGACGCTAACGAGCTTTCGTGAAAAACTAAGTCCACATACTTTTTAATTACACATTTCTGTGTGCTTTAGTAAGTTTGTTTAGATGAAAGAAAACACTTTAATATATTATTTATTTTTTTTGTTTAAAATATTCACACTCGGATCGCTTTATTTTGGGTATAAATATATTAATATTCAGTGCATACACAATACTAACTTACAATGAACCTTAAAATATATTATTAAAATGAGTCCCTTTAGGCAAGGTTCCGAAGATACTGGCAGCGATTTGAATAGATAAACTAATTCTTTGTCTGAGGTAGCTGCCAGCTCGTGTGATGTCGACTAACCTTTTTGATATTTCCCTAAAAAGCAGTATAGCGCTAGGACCCCACGGGCCAGGGGTCTCAACACCGAATGCGACAAAATTATATTCGGGACCTAGACCCCTGTATTTGCAGGCTTTAGCTTTTTCAGCCGCATCACAAGCCGAACCAGCTCTGTTTATGGTTCCATGAAGATGGGAAGGGATACTTTTATTATTATTATTATGTTTTTGTATGTTTGTAATGTTTTCAACAAAAAAACTACTTGACCGATTTCAAAGTAGAAAGCTGGATTTCAAGAAAAATAGGGATTCCAATAAAAATGCATAATTAAGGTGTGAAGAAATTATACATACAAATGTGTCATCGCATGCGCTTTGGAAACGATTGATGATAGAACAGTATGTTGTACAGTATTATAGAACGTATCAATATCTAGAAAATGTTTTACCAATTGTATGTTGGCTTATACCGAGTACGGTACTCGGAACTCCAGAACATCAAATTATTTTGTTGCCACAAAACAAAACTATACGCATCAATCGTCTACTCGAATCAACGTAGATAAAGAGCGTACAAATTCTTAAAAGACCGGCAACGCACTCGCGAGTCCTCTAGCATCGAGAGTGTCCATGGGCGGCGGTATCACTTAACAACGGCCTCCTGCCCGTTTGCCCCCTATTCTATAAAAAAAATGAATTAAATGTTTTAATGTTTTAATAATTTTGCGTACATAGTTATAAGTATTACTCTACTAACAATATATGGACTTATAATGGCCTGAATTCAATGATTTGCAATAATTAATAAATAATTATCATTAAATAAGCGTTGGTTTTTTAATGAATTTCTATGAGAGTCGACATCGGTATCGTAATGGCAAAAAGGCGTATGGCTGCATCCCTAGTTTAAACAATAACAAACTAAATTTAACACTATGCAATATTTAGATGATATTGCATTTTTGAATTATTATTTAATTAATTTTGAAGAGCAGTGTTGGCCTAGTGGCTTCAGTGTGCGACTGTCTTACCGGAGGTCGTAGGTTCGATCCCGGGCTGTGCACCAATGGACTTTCTTTCTATGTGCGCATTTAACAATTGCTCGAACGGTGAAGGAAAACATCGTGAGGAAACCGACATGTCTTAGACCCAAAAAGCCGACGACGTGTGTCAGGCACTGGAGGGTAATCACCTACTTGCCTATTAGATTTAAAAATGATCATGAAACAGATTAAGAAATCTGAGCCCAGGACCTAAAGAGGTTGCAGCGCCACTGATTTTTTTTAAATTTTATGTAATTAATTAATTTCTTGTAAAGTCATGAAATTGCGTTAATATTCTGACCTATGGCCACAGAAATAGGTCTATCTGATTCCTATGTTGCAATAATTACTAACGAATTACTCGGTCAGTTTAATCGACCTGCCCCTATAATGAAAAACAAGTGTACTCAATCAGCCCACCCCACATGTGGGGTATGTGTGGGGAGAGTCCGGACATCCTGTACCCTCGTGGCTCGTGTGGCCACACCTGTTGTTACTACTTTATCATACGCCATTTTGTCCGGGCTAATGTGATCGACGCTATACGCTGCAATTGACAGCTTGAAGTGTATTAAGGAGTAAATATGGTCAGATATAAATACAGCATTAAATTGCCTTGTATTAACATTACATTTACACATTTAAAGAAAATACTTTTTCAACGGATTGAAGCTATGTAATACACACATAACTTCAATCCGTTGAAAAAGTGTAAATATAGTATTAAAGTTATATTTACGATTTAAATAAAAACAAATCGAAGTTCGAAGGTCTTATACGGTCAAGATTTAATTCGCAATTAAAAGGCTGATGGCTGGATATCCACGGGCCGCTTTACAAGACATTTTTATTGCGAACTAGTGTATCGATCTTTCTTAGGAGGACCTCTAATTGTTTAACGAAGAGTATACTCTTCCCTCAAAGGCATCCTAAAATAGGTGCCCAAGCACGGGATGCTTGGCAATCCGTTTTTGGGTGTTTCATAGTGCAAGACGCAAGTTTTGCAGAGCATCAAAGTCGCTAGTCCCAGTGCGGTTTTTTTTAATGGCAATAGAGTATAGAACCAGTGCGATTTTGTCGAGAATAATAAAATATTATGTTAAAATATTGCCATAGAATGTCGCATTGTGCATTGTCCAGTTCAATGACCCGTGAAATTTCTAGTCCACGCCTAAGATAGCCCTATATGTGTAGGGCGCGGCTCTTCGTGAGGTATAAACAAAAGGGCATTGCAATGTTTTGATGTTAACTGGCCCATATTTACATTCAAAAGAGGTTGTAATGAGTTCTTATATCAGAATCAAATAATAAAAAATGTGTGCTGTGCAAATTGCGATTCGAAAATTGAATATGTCACGATTGTATTTTCCCTCCAATTAATCTGTTGCTAGGCAACACGCTTTGCGTTTTATTCGTCTATTTTTAACTTAGTCTATTCATATGAATATATTCGAAAAACGATTGTCATTAAAGAGGTTAGGGCGAAAAGTTTTTAGTCGTACAAAATAATTAACTGTTTTTTTTTCTTCAGAACCTATTTTGAAGGTTTGAAAAAAGCAATTTTTCTTGATTTTTGTATGAATATCTACTAATAGACAAAAGTGATACCTCTTCCAAATACATCTTTCATTAATTCACGCAAGTACTCTGTCTCTTTCTGACAAATTAAGTTTATGTTGTGTATAATAAAGATGGATGAGAAATTTAACGAAATCTAGCACGTTGTAATTATAGTAAAAAAATGCGTAAGAACGCAAATTTAACTGCAATTGACGCATTTTCTAACAATATTCCCACATACACTTAAAACTCACAAAACGTTACGAAATGTGACTTCACTTTCGCCTAATTATCTTAAAAATGTAAGGAAAGTTATGACTTTAATTAATATGTGAACTGTATATGACTTAATTCGCAAATTGTATGTTTTAATTAACTGCGGTAGGATTAAAATCAGTAGATTAAAAAATACAGTAGATTTTTCAAATATTATTTTAAGTGGGAACACATATTTGATAGATATGGGTTAGTTCTTTAAACTGAGGACTACTTCATATAATAAAAATTCCCTAAAGCACTTTCTTCTAAACCGAGTAGTGGCTGACTGGATAGGCTTCCGAAAAGGCTTTTAAAAGGTTTGATAATTACTCTAAATCCGCAAATAAGATTATTTAGCTGCACGTGAGTTTATCTACATATTAATAATAATAATATTACATAGTGATGAATATAAGATGTTTTGCATAAAAAAGTAGATCGCTTAATATGCCTTAAATTGCTACAGTAAAGTATTATATTATTTTTTTGTTAAATAGAACAGGGGGCAAACGGGCAGGAGGCTCACCTGATGTTAAGTGATACGGCCGCCCATGGACACTCTCAATGCCAGAGGGCTCTCGAGTTGCCGGCCTTTTAAGAATTGGTAAGCTCTTTTCTTGAAGGACCCTAAGTCGAATTGGTTCGGAAATACTTCAGTCGGAAGCTGGTTCCACAAAGTGGTGATGCGCGGCAAAAACTGCCTAGAAAAACGCGCAGTTGTGGAACGGTGGACGTCGAGGTGTTACCGAAAGACCCATTATAAAATGTTAACCATTATTGCAAGCTGCATATTAATTTGATTATGATGCAAATATGTCTGACATTTTTAACGTTTAACTTTCGTGGAAACTGCCGCCCAAACAATTTTATATATTCTTACTGGTTCAATTCGTTTTGATGCGAAGGCTTTTTTATTAATTATTGTACTTTAAATAATTTCATATAAATAAGAAGTCTATTTATACTAAAGGAACATGTTAGAGTGTTCCGTATCCTAAATTGTTATATCTTTACACAGTATATATACATATTTTTTATATATGTCACAGCCAACTTAATCAATTAAACTTAGCCATTCAATCAACAGCCTAGCCTATTAACAAAACGGCGCCGCTTAACTTGCGGCTTAATAGATATTCAGCCAGTTGATCTAACAGGTAGACTTAAGATGACATTTCATTATTTGCCTAGCCTGTTGACTCTTCATTTAAATTTAGAGCCAATTTCTGTTACTCTCAAACTCGAAACGAAACTCTTCAAACTGTCATTATGGCGTCGGTAAACGACCAATTTGGTGTGTTTCTAACTTTAATAATAATATAAACAATGGAAGAATCTAAAAAGTAGTAATATGGATTTAGCTGTGACGGCCTCATTCAATTTATTTTTTAAAGGAATATTTGTATATCAGATGTTTTATCTCATTTCCTTTATTTCTGCCACATGATCACTCTATCGTAGCCAGCCTGTTTTTTTAAATATGTAACAAAAACTACGATTGAACATATATCAGGCCGTTAGTTAAACGACTCTGTTTAATTAAAAGACTAGGACTTTAATTGAAGGGCTAGTAAACTATTTGACTGCGACATGTACATTACAGTATATACATTGTTTTTAATTCAAGAAATACAGTATATACTGTAATTGCGGTAAGTCTGGCACTGATTAAAACAACACGTTTCGGGTTCACAATTGACATCCGTTCACACGCTTCGGGGAGATATTGTTGTCAATTGTCATTCATAACAAATAACCAAAAATGACCACAGGCAAAATGTATTCAACCTTTTTGTTTATGCTTTTTTTAAGAGCTGTAAATGTTCACACGATAGCGTTGGACTAAAGACTTCAGCGTGCGACTCCAAACCCTGAATTCCTAGGTTCGAACCATGGACGAATGGACTTTCTATGTGGGCATTTAACATTCGAACGGTGAAGGAAAACATCGTGCGGAAACCGCCTTGCCTTACACTCATAAAGTCGACGGAGTGTCAGGCCTATTACCTACTTACCTATTACCTACTTGCCTATTAGACAAATGATCATCGAAATCTGAGGCCCAGACCTAAAAATATAGCGACACATATCAAACTTAATATAAGATTTAAAATGTTATAAATTCGATAAGTGACATCTCTCGTACTGTTTGTTGCTGTTTATCATAGCCTAAACACAATGTGATAGAAAGGGACAATATGTACATATGTGTAGATTTCGATTTAAATCATGAGAGTCGGATAAATATATATTATAATGTTTATATTAAAGTCAGTGATAACATGTATTTATATTAAGTTATACCTTGCGTTAATTTTGGCTAAAAACAAATAAATTAATCAAATATGACCTCACATTCTTAGTTGTTGTCACAATGTAAAATTCAGGGTTCTTGAGTCTAAACGAACACATTTTCACGTTTTTTTTCAGAATTGAATTTATGTATATCCTTCATTCGATGAAAATGTCACAAATAATGCGTAAAAAAGCAATATTATTTAGAATTTTCAGGCATCTCGTAGCCACTTTAACTCTTATTAGCAGCTTCAGTGCTGCACATTCTAAGTATAATTATAACGCAAACTTAAAAAAGAAATGCAGCGCTTCATAAATAAACCAGTATTCTTTCTCTCATTCCGTCACATACAGTCACCAATCATCGATCATCGTTCCGAGCTTCGGGTTCTTTATTCGTTATTTTGTTCAGCAGTGCACTCTGCTGTGAGCAGTCGAAGAGTGAGGTACTGTTACACCGCGCAATAAAACGATCGTAAATAACACGCGAATTTAAGTTTGATAATTAATTAGTGAGAGTGTATTGTGCACTGTTTTGGAACGGCTGTTATGTTTGCACCTAAGATGTGCTGATTTAAAAATTTCGGTAAGATTTCTTTTGTTTTATTGTAGTAAGTTCTATTGAAGTTTAAATAGCATTTAAGTTACCCACATATTAAGTTAAGCTATAAATCGTAGATTATAATTGCAGACATTAAAAAAACATAAACTCATTTGACGGACAATTTGTAGTAGAGAACTTGATGTAAATGAAAACTTTAAGTCTATTTTAATTGATTTGATCTAGCTTTCCTTGTTAAAACCGACACATTGATAATTAATACTTTTAATAAAATATTAAAAAATTACAATATCTTCAAATATGACAATAATTAATAGTTTAATACATATTTTTGATGTAATTAAAAATCAGGGAATATATTTCTATGTAATAGGAGGCAAACGGGCGGACGGCTCTGCTGTTAAGTGATACTGCACATGGGCATTGCCTATACTATAAAATACAAAATTATTGAATTGGTTTTTTATTTAGAAAGCCAATAGTCACGGATAGAATCGTCTTAATTAAGTAGTAGTTGAATAATATTTTTTTGCTTTTGTGAATGTTTAAACATTTTTGTTCATGTTATATATTATTACACCTTTGTTATTTTTGCTATGTATATTTTATGTTACTTGTAGGATTTGGAATAAATAAGAGAATGTACTGACCATGCCTTTTTACGGTTGGTGAGCAAGTATGCGTTGGTGATTACTAGAATAGAATAATAACAATCATAATTTTTTATCAGTTTACGAGCACGATTTCGTCTACTTATTATATAGCTTAGTTTATAGTATATGCATATAAACAATGGTCAAGGTATATATTATATATAAAGCCTTGTATTACGAGCATTTCTTACACAAGATTTTTTTTGTTTGCACAGTACGGTGAAGGGAGATATCGTAAGGAAATTTGCAAAAGCGGTATTTCAAAATAATTATGTAAATAAAATGAAATGAGTATGTATCGTTCACAGACAATAGTCAGCGCGGGAGCAGTCACTTCATTGTGGGGATGAGAACGAATAGACCCAAACGATAGCGTGTTTAAATATCACTAGGTTGTATTGCTGTCTGTACATTTTTATAACAGAAAACATTCAGAAAACACATAGCCATTCTAATAGTCCAGTCAATTTAGACCAAAAAATGAGAGAGAAGGTACATAAAGTCGCAACAAGCTGAGAATCGGTAAAATTGTTCTAAACATAATTATAAATAATATTTAAAAATTAATGTCAAATGTTAAAAATTTAGTTTTTCGCGATTTCCTGTAAAACGGTAAGTTTTATCAGAAAAGTACCTGGGACAAAACTGTAGAACATAAAATGATCTATAAAAAATGTATTATTATATATAATGTATTATTTAGTATTGTATGTACTTTTTAATATTACTTACAATAATGTTTTTATGATTATGTTTTGAACAATTTGATTTTCAGCTTATAGGACTGTATTCGAATTTGACTGTATTCGCTATGTATATTTACGACCGTTTTTCAATATGATTGCCCGTTTTATCGTTTACCTATAGAATAAAAAAAAAATTACTGCATTCTAAATGCCTATGACTAAGTCTCTTGTGATAAAATTGTTTTGTTGAGCAGGTAGACAGGTAAACAATGAACGCTAAATTAGTTTGAAAATGAAATCTATTCATAAAAACAATTCGTAATGTATTTTTAAAATTATGTTTAGCTAAATTTCAGACGAGATAAAAGAGCACGAAATAATTCAGACTACAGACTGGAGTACTAGGCGCTCATATAGCTAAGGTAGCTCAAAAAGCATTTTTTAAGAAAGGGCCATTGTTTGAAGGATTGTCGCAGTCTCTTGCAATTTACTTCAGTCCTTATAACCAAAGAAAGAGCAGTCTCAAGATTGTTCTTTAGGTTTTTCTAGAAATTTCGAATGTCTATCATAGTTCGCCATACGCACTAACAATTAAATGGTTGTTTACATTTTCAATTTGTTTTATTCTAATTTTATTAGTAGCCTGAGATCGATTTTTATGTCTTACATAGGTCGATTTTTTACTGTACAAGTAAGGTTTATCATTGGACACCTCACAACAGAGCGTGCAGTTTTTTTTAATGGCAATAATTGTAACTTTATGAAGAGCGTGCATTTTTTGCCGCGCACCACCACTATGTGGAACCAGCTGTCCATTGACGGATTTATCGTCCTTCACGAAAAGATCGTACCAATTCTTAAAAGGTGACCCTACTGCCCGTTAGCCCTTTTTCTATAGGTACTCATATAAAGTACAAATGAATAAAAATTACGACTTTTTACATACACAACAAAAAAAATATATACACAATTTGTGAAATATAAAACCAAGTACTAAGTAATAATTTTTGAGTTTACCAAAAAGGCAGATTTAACAATATTATCACACAAGTAAAGGTCACAGAAAGGTTAAACGTTAATCGATTGATTGCTTAAAACAAAAGCATAATTTAAACCAGTTTACGGCCTCGTATACAAGCTCCCGTAAGTTGCTTCTCGCCTGGTACAGCAAAAAATTGTTGTCGAATTAGTTAATACTTTTCGATACAGGAAGTGTGGCTTTATTATTTTTTATATATTATAAAGGACATGCGAAATGTCTGTTGCTCATAATAAATTTAATATAAGTATCAAAAGGCTATCTGAAATTATTATGAAACAGCCATTGGTGGTACAAACATTTTTATCAGTACACTGTAATGGCATTTTCCAATGTCATTAAAATTCTGTAATCTATGAGCGCAATTCAATTATTACATTTGTGTTGAAAAAGGTTATATTGTACCGCGAGAAAGCATAGGTAATGAAGACATTACATAGACAGTATTTTCATTGTACGTAACTTCTGTGAAGGAAAACGTCAAATACCAATGACTGGTATTGAAAATTTATCAAGAAACAGCTAATAAAGATATTTTTATAGTTTTATTCAATTAAGACAATATATTACAAATAAAATGAATAATTTTCCAATTAAACAAGAGTTATTGAAAACTAATACATATAATTTTCAAGCACATAGCCTTTTATGGCTGAATGTTTTAATATAAGCGGCTGCATATATTTGAAATTGATTTATTGAATTAGTGAGGAGGGCCGGCTAGATTTATTATTCTGAATACGCAGGCCTAAAATGGTACTTGAATTACTTGGTTATTTTTAGCCATGATCGTTGCAAAGATTTCTTAGTTTAATAAGCATAACCAGCAGGACCTCCAATCATGACCCACTCTATGGGAGTTATTGCCCACGCTTTGTCACGTGATAACGACATACCTGTCGTTATATTAGGTTTTACAGGTATGCCCTTGTATATGCCAATTTTGTGACTAAATATCCTACAACCCCTAAACGAGGCAGACGTCCACAGTGTCTCCATCGCTGTCGGTCTTGAGCCTCGTATTTCACCTAGCTCCAAGTCTTTCCGGCTTTTCGGCTTTGAGGCATCATTGGCAACTGTAGGCCAGGTTTTCTTGGGGCAACAACGCTTGCGTTTCCTTGCGGATTCCAATGCTAATGGGGATTTCTCGGCCGTATATTTTGGAAATTAAGCAATTCAGTTTCGCTTTTTGACGGGCCCGTTTTCTTTGACATATTGACCGCAGGAGAGATACACGATGTCATTTGTCATTTTGACTTTTACAATGATAACTGTCAAGTGCAAATAGGGGTCTTTGTAATTTAATGGAAATATTAACTTGTTTGAATGAGTTTCGGAAGCGGACGGTTATCGTAATTACTATTTGTATAATAACATGACCTTGAGCGTGGGAATTTTATATTTATGGTGCTATATCATCGTTTTTAATTGGATATAATCTGTAGTAGTACTACTTGATATTCATAGACATGGTAATTGGTCTATGCACAGATGCCAAAGTGGCAGGTAGAAGGAGACCTGGCCGCAGAGACACGTCTTAGTTGAAAAATCTAAGACAATGATTTTGTCAAAGCAAGGTATTTAGAAGCCATCGCCAATATTCGGTAGGAGATGACACTAGAGAAGAAGAATAAGATGCCAACTCCTAGTATTAGGTTAGGTTTGATTAAAAACCCCTAAAGTTGTTTTGTTACTCAACGTCTACGTTACTATCTAGGAAAGAAGTATAACGCTACGGTCTATGGTCCTTGAACATACAGGTATAATGTCAACTGTCAACGCAGATATGTTATAGATAATCTGTAGACGATTCAGAAACACGGGATTTAGTATCTATGTGTCTCTCTCCTTTGTCTATACTAAAAAATATACTGTAGACGAAACTAAAATAATGAACGGTTATAAATAAAAATATAAATCTTTCCATTTCATAATTCATATTTATAAGTAAACTTTCAACTGCACAAATACATATTATAAAAAAACACTTATATACAAAGTCAAAACAGATTACATTGTAATACAAAATATACGACACATAAGTCAGTTATATACATTAATGTATAAAAGAAAACTGAAATCGAACATTAAACAAACTTTAAAAGAAAAAATAAATTGTCTATTGCTTAATAGGTTTAAAGCCAAATTAGGTCTTCCCGCTTCATAAAATATTTACTCACACCCTCTTTGGTAAGGTGGAAAATGGAAATGTCATCATGACAATTTGTATTGTAGTAAGCCTGAATCATCGGCGAATTAGGCAGATAACTCTGTCCGAATTGTCTATGGTGTAGACGAAACTCTACAAATGTCCTTGATGTATCTGTCAAATTCTAAATCTATTCTAATATTATAAAGCGGAAAAGTTTTTGTATGCATATTTGTAATGTCTTAACACAAAACAACTGGACCGTTTTTCAAACATGCTTCATTGATTGATATAGGCTATACATTAAAAAATAAGGCTCCTTAATAAAAATGCAATAATATAATCCAGTGTGAAAGAATTATATCCATAAAAATCTGTCATCGCGTGCGCTGTGGAAACTATTGATGATAAATCAAATCAAAAATCATTTATTCATATAGGTAACATAATGTGACTTATGAACGTCAAAAAAAAAAGAAAAAGTGAAGTGATAGAACAAAAAATGTTGTACAGTATTATAGAATGTATAAATATCTACAAAAGGAATGTTTTACCCATGGGCAATTGTATGTTGGTTGGCCTACACCGAGTCGGAAATCTAGAACTACCAAATATAAATAAAGAAATATCATTACCTACTTGACATCAATAAGTTATACTTCTTTTGGCGCGATGGAGAAAAATAATGAAATGAATTTTTACGTTGCGCGCGCACACCTAAATTCGACATTGTAAAGTTAGGCCTAGGTGGCATGGAAATCCATAACTATGTTCAATTGTATATTATAGTATTTTTATATTTAGAACACATGTTTCGTAACAGTACAATGAAACAGTGTGAATAAATAAATATTATCTTAATGTTTTTAAATCAATTTAATATACGACGGTGAAAGTATTTACTAATAATTTATTTATTTAACCTTTTGATTAATTTTATTATTTATCGTTAATCACTTTTCCATACCCCAAAGAAGTATAACTTCTAACGCGTGTACATAAGTACATACACTCTTTTAATTTACTAATGTCGTTAATTCTACGTAAATGATGTTACGATTTAAATATGTGTTAATATATCTATATTTGCTCTAAAGTAAAATCTGTATATTGAATATGAATGTAATAATCTGAATGGATGTAATCAAAAACGAAATATAATAAACCTCTATAGTCTATAGTCCGACATAGTACACTTTTGACTACCACAAGATCGGTATCTATAGGAGTGAAACCGCGTTCCATTGCTAGTGTTAAATAAAATTAATATAATGCCTGGTTTGTCTTTATAAGTATAACAAATTGGCCCGCCATGCCTTCAAACCGCACGCTTTATGAATATGAATTACCGAAATTACTACCTACTACAGGAAATCAATTAATCTGTGGTTCATGAGGTATTTGTGGCTAAAAATAGTTTGTATGCAACATACCGTATGGGCAGTGAACTCCGGTAGAATTCTCATTCTAGGAACAACTTCGGGCCCCTAATTATCGATTAAAACCCCTAAAGTTTTTGATGAATTTCAAACACAGACATCCATGCCATCTTGATTTCATAAATTGGGAGGGATAACTCTCAAGACATCTTAATTCGTCCTAAATTTGGAGGGAAAACCCCCAAGTTGGCAGCAGTGATACCTATGCGTCTACAGTTATTCATAATTTGTTAGCGTATGTTTGACAAGTGTATGTCTCTCAGTTTATTTTTTAAATGAAACGATTTAGATTCAAGACATAGTCAACAGAATACCAAAGAATAAACTGCGTAAAGATGTGGGGTCTCTCTGCATCTTCTGTCGCATTTACCACGGGGAGTATTCGCGGCATTCGGGGACTGCCGCGATACAGCAATCTAAGAAGTAATTCATTATTGCGTAGCATTTTTATCATATCAATCTACCAGACTTACACGTCTACTAATCTATATAGTCTGTCTCACTCTAACTCGTATCGGCTGCACCGGCGCTACGCTACGTCTCCAAACTCGTCAGAGAGATGTGAATACGCAATATGCGTTCTGTCCGTCTCTAATGCACCTGCGCTACGTCACCGATCACGCCAGACCGATGTGAGACGCAGTATGCGATCTTTCCCACTCTAACGCGTATTGGCCGCATCCATATTACGTCATTGTGTGTTAGGTTTTTATTTTCGTTTCATGCAATAACTTAACAAATCTTATTAGCAATCTGTATAAAATGTATTTTGGAGTCGGTAATATTATTATTAAAGCTTTAAAGACATTATACAATTTGTGTGTTTACGTGTTAAGGTCGAAGCATACATGGAGCGCGGTGTACTATAAAACCAATCCTTGAACTTAAATTGTAATTCTGTCGCCGTCAATTATTTTTACGATTTGATTAAAAAAAAATAACAGTGTCGCTACAACTTTTTAGGTGGTTGTTTCATGTCTAGATTGACATAAAAATCGTCAAGTTACTGTTGGAAGGTGCTGTCCACTTACAATTGTGTATGATGCACTACGTTTGAATTTGGATTATGTTTTCTTAACTTTTGATGTGCGTTGTCATTTATAGAATTATAATATATTTTCTTTTATAGTAAACACAATGTTACAAGAATTACTAAGGTTTTATTTAATTGCTATAGCCACCATTCCACCCTATCAGTTAGCAGACAGTGTTTCCTAACGTCGGGCTCATGCCCCACAGAGGGACAATTTGATTGTTAATGGGGCTATTGTATTTATTTTGTTAAGTTAATCAAGTATCTTAAGTGACAAAATTTTATGCTATTACATTACATAGATTTTGTCGCTGACTTTGAGCGCTGCGACTGAATCAAGAAATTCCGTAATGAAAATAAAAACCTAACACACGACGTAATATAGCTGCGACCATTACGCGTTAGAGCGCGACAGACTATACAGGCGTGTTAGTCTGTTAGGAGTAGATTGAATAAATATCAAAGAAAAAAAAATTGCATGAATAAATGCATATTTTGACAACAAATGCTATGCATCATTACTGCGTTTGTTTTAATAGATATTAAAAGTTATATTTGTTACAAAGAAAGATAAGAGAAGAATCCTATTTTCTCTTAATGATTTTCTTCACATTTCGAGCGAATGTTAAATGCTCATATAAAGAAAGTCAATTAGTGCACAGCCAGGGATCGAACCTATCGTATCCACGGATCTTAGGGATGAGAGACGCACGCTGTAGCTACTAGACTAACACTGCTGCTATTTATATATGTATGTTCGTCTCCCAAAGATAAGATAATCTTTATAATATCCTTAAATACGTTCTTACTAGTAATAAATGTCAGCCGTAATCTATACTACCCACTGAAGAATTTCCGAACCATTGTGACTAACGCCCAAGCCCAATAACCCATCTCAATCCATTTTTGACCATCTGAGATAGACATTTTAATCCAAATATTGATAATTGTTTGCCAATAACCAATCGACAGATTGTAATAGCCATATGTCGATACAAGCTATCCATGGTAGGTCGGATCGGTATATGTGTATCTTTGTATGAAAATGACAGTTCAACTGACCTACCTAAAAATGTTAACTTTGAAACTCTTAAAAATGTATTGTCTTCGTAGGATTTGGTTATTGGGATGCAGATAAGAGATCGATTAACAGTCACGGTCTGATCTCAGATTATTTTCAATCTGGGTTCGGACGTTAGGGTCCTTCAAGAAAAGAGCGCTTATCGCTTATAATACAACGCATAGCTGTCATTTGTTATGTGTTTGTAAATATAATGTACTTAGTATCCTAATAATAATAGCATTACCATCATTTTTTTACCAAAAAAAAAAAATGATTTTCCGTTTACGCATTTGCTCTCCGGGCCAGCGATATTTTTCTACAAATTCCCGATGAAATATTTAGTCAAAGGTTAGCTATATTTTTTTTTCCTCGATAAAATGCCTATTAATGACACTAATTACTGTATCGATAACGTAAAGTTTGACAGAACATTAATTATCAAGATATCGTTTGTTTAATGACAACCAATACAATTATGATTGTGCAGTTTCGGAACAAAATACGTCAAGTTTTGACTTATGACGTATGTCACGCAAACATGTTTACGTAAAATTAATTTGTTTTTATTGTCTTTGGTAACAAAATAAACTCAAAGTCAAACTCAATTTAACTTTATTAATATTATCAATTACACTTATGAACGTCAACAGAAAAGATGTTAAATTGATTCTTAATTCACATTTACTAGCAGTTGCCAAGTCAGGAGCGTAGAGCGGACATGAAAAACTGGCAAGAAACTCTTCACACTTTTTAATCGCCAAGTTTTGAGTCAAACAAACTGTTTGTTAGGCAGAGTAGCCATACATTTTTGAG
Source organism: Pieris mannii (assembly GCA_028984075.1). Taxonomy (NCBI): domain Eukaryota; kingdom Metazoa; phylum Arthropoda; class Insecta; order Lepidoptera; family Pieridae; genus Pieris; species Pieris mannii. Next base: position 5,633,478 of record CM054798.1, on the reverse strand, counting down.
CTGGGGCAATTCAATACCAAGCATTAGGATCATAGACAAAGATATAATATATAAATAATAAAAATAATATTAAAAAAACATTTGAATAAGGAACAAGCTACATTTTTAAGTTTTGTATGTGTGTAGTGGTTGTAAGTGACCCTTGGCTCAGCATTATGCTGTGGAGCAGACGTATTCCACAGCGCTGGTCATTTTGCCAGAGACAACTGCTAGTTTGCGCCTTAAATTAAAAAAAAAATTCTATGTACGTTAAGAATATAGAAATGAATAATTCTCTTTTAAATCAAATTCAAGAATCATTTATTCATATAGGTAACATAATGTACACTTATGAACGTCAAAAAAAATACATTAAATGCTTTTAATTTTACATTTACTACCAGTTCACAAAGAAGAACTGGCAATAAACTCTCCGCCACTCTTTTTAATCGCCAAGCTTTTTCTTTTACACCACGTTTGTAAGGAGTTGCAACCATTACACCATGTTCCATGTGACATCTTGAGTAATAAAGAATAATAAAATAAATTAAAAACAAAGAATTGTCCGACATCAGCAGGAGGCATGGTGAAATAGGAGCACGCACTTACATACTCGTGAGAACAACACGCAAATACGTAGTAGAAACAACTAATATCACCGCATACACGATTTCAAGTATGACCAGTCACAAATAAACAATTTTATATGTATCTTAAAGTTTTTAAAAGTGTATATGTATAATTGTTCCACGTAACCTTGTTATTTCATAATAGAAAACCAATTAAAACTTCACCAAATTAACACGAATCAGTTCTGGTTTAGCAACAAGCCTTGGTACACACAAAAGAAAGGTAAGTTTTTAAATTACCGTTTATGTAAAAGGCAATTTATTACGTAAGAGTACATTTTTGAACTCACATCGCATGAGAGACTAAATTTTTTTTTTTAATTTCTCACTCATGGAATAAATATCTCAATACAACGAGGATTTTCCAGTTTCAACGCATCCAATCTTTTTGAAATTTGTTAAATGTAGGTATATGCTAAGGATATACATAATATATTAAGGGATGCCCTCTTAAAGTATAAATAGATATATTTATTGATATATAAAAATATACCTAATAACTAACCTTAAAATTTAATTATTAAAAGGAGTCCCTTTAGGCAAGGTTCCGGAGATACTGGCAGCGTTCCCCCTTTGAATAGCTAGACTAATTCTTTGTGCGAGGTAGCTGCCAGCTCTTCGTTCTCCTGTCGACATCACATAAGATGTATGTTAAGGTATATTATATATATTGTGTGTTGGAAATATATAATCTATGAAATCTTAATAATATTATAAGCGCGAAAGTTTGTAAATGTTTGATACTCTTTCACGTAAAAACTACTGAATGGGTTTTAAAGAAACCTTACAATAATATAGCTTATACATTAAAATAACACATAGGCTACAATTTATAAAGATACTAGTGACCCGCCCCAGCTTCACACGGGTGCAATGCTGATGAAAAGCAGGTTTTTATTATGTATTGTTATTTCCGTCGCTGGAAAGCTCCGATAATATACGCGACATATACTATATAGACATATACCATCACGGACTTTTCTGTAGACCTTTTCAATGTGTACAATACTTAGTACATTATTTTGATAAAACTCGTAGGGTTCAGCCTGCGTTTGCAATGTAAGCGGAAAAAATGTAATTATTTACGACATCACAGTAGAAACCTCAAAAATAACAGTACTTCTCCACTATTTAATCGGTGTTATTATACATATAAACCTTCCTCTTCAAACCGCATCAAAATCCGTTGCGTAGTTTCAAAGATTTAAGCATACAAAGGGACAGAGAAAGCGACTTTGTTTTATACTATGTAGTGATTGTGTGAATTGTTCTGGCGTGCTCTTCCTAAACCGCTAAAGTTGCACATATATAATGTTTGATGAAAATGTATATATCTTAAATAGTCATTAACTTTAACTTTCGAAATACTAATCCTGCGCAGACAACGCTAGTTTAGATATAAACTCTTTAAATCCTACACACAAATATTTAGTATTTACAATATTCTTAACTAACACTAATAATAATAATAAATTGAAAATTTAAACAAATTTAAAAAGTTAAGTCCTGTGCCAGTGTACCTTTAAAACTAGTATATTTATTCTCTGTATTACATTGAAAATTTATCAACTCATTTGGAAATTACTAATAGATATGAAATTGTGTTGTCTATACCAAACATAGAGTACAAGAATTTTTCAAATACGATATTATACAGTAAAAATAATGTATAAGTATAATATTTTTTGTATTTTACATGAATTACAATGTAAATAATAATTATGGCTAAGTAATATTATGTTGACTTAATTAGACACTGTGTTCGTGTGTGATATCAGCACTTATACACTACACTAGTTTTGCTCAAAAGGCCTAGTTCCCTATAGTAATAAATAAATATAGCCTTTATTAACAATCCTTTAAGTTACATTTTATCCTACTTCTACTCTATACACTACTTATGCTTATTAACGAAATTAAATTAAGGTAAATGTAAATAATATCATATTATTTCCTATTAGACACCGGTTTCTTGATTGTCTTGCTTTTCAGCATAGGCCTCCCCAAGTGTTCTCCACAAAGATCTATCTCTTGCTTTCCTCATCAATGTGGCTCCTGCCACCTTTTTAATATCAGTTCCCTATAGTATAATATACTAAAAAGCATTCACGCAAAACAATACGATTTTACATCACTCGTTCCGCGAATTTGTCGTCACATGCGTGAGTCCTTGACAGAACAAAGGGCCCCTAAGACCCCTAACATAAGCCTAGGGTTACTGATACCTATACAAAACAAACGGTTTTTCTAGGTATTGTTTATCTAGGTTTTTGCTAGATTATCGCGTTTACTTTACATCGCGATAATCTAGCAAATCACTGCGATGACGTCATACGCCCTGTCCCTATGAGATACGACCTCCAAAAATTCAAAGTTCAAGCGTAACTTAAAGGCCGGCAACGCACCCACTAAGAATGGGTGTCTATGGGCTGCGATGCCTGTCTTTTTGGGCGTCCCGCAGGCTCGTTTGCCCCCTTATAATATAAAAAAAAATACGTTAAAACGAAGTATTTTCAACTACGCATATATTTCAACAAATTTTATGTTAATTATCGTTTATGTACCACAGCGAATGGTACATACTTAATTTGTTTTATAATGGAGAGACTGGGTCTACGGGTACCAAGTAGAAATCTGAGGCTTACGTCTAAGCTTTTGGATGTACACCGCGCACATTCCAACTTGGTTAGCAAAGCGCCACTCGCGCGGGCAATACAAATAATTAACAAAATTTCTATTGAGGTAGACCTATTCGTTTCTACACTGGCTGAGTTCTCAAGAGTTGATTGCTATATTGTTAGTTATAAGATTTAGGCATATAAGTATAATTTTTGAATTTCTTCTCAGAACAAGACCTCCTGGTAGTCTTGCGAACGGATGGCGTAGTTTTGCTCTTTCGTGAATTTTGTAAACGTTTTTGACATTCATAAGCATGCCTTAAGTCTTATCTAAATTGAATAAATAAATTTTGATTTGATTTGAATGTTTTTTATGTAGGACAATTGTTGTGGGTGTTATTTTGGCGTTCTATCTGAGTGAGGTAAGGTAGAATAATGTAGTGGAATAAATAAATAAATAAATTAATACCTTGGCTTTCCAACTACTGAAATGTTGACATAGTGTTTTATAAAATGTTTTATTAAAAAAATATCCCCACGTAGACGATGGTTATGAATTGTAAAAGGGGTAACAGCGAAGGGGAGATTGAGAGGCCCGCATCCGTTTTAAAAATATAATTAATTGTTAGTCGCTTTTATTAATATAGCCTTGATTGAGTAAGGAAGACTTATAAGGACTAGGGATACAATTCATTTAGGATTTCCGCCATTAGGCTGTGGAATAAGCTGCCTGAGTCTATACGATTGGCTTCCTCCCTATTGTCTTTTAAAACTCTTCTATATAAATATTTCCTAACCTTATCATATCCTGATCAATCGTGACCTGTGTAATTCTTGTATCTCCTCTTCTTTTTGTATATTATGTAATTCACTATTTGCTGTTCATGAATCTGTAAGATTAGCTTTTTAGTTTTATTTAGTTATTAATATTGTTTTTTTTTTATTTTCTCTAGATTAAGGTTTTACAGATTAATATATATATTTTGTTTTTTATATAACTTCTGGTTATGCACTTCTTGCACTCATCATTTTTTATTTATTGTTTTCTTTCTTACTAGGGTTGCCTGGAAGAGATCGCTTGTTAGCGATAAGGCCGCCCGTTGCATCCCTTGTAATTTATATGTATTGTGTTATTTGTGTTTCTTTCTAGCAACGAAGTGTTAATAAATAAATAAATACTCCTCGTGTCACATTGAACCTATAGAATCCAGTGGTGCACAGAAATTTCACTTGCATACAAGACCAACCATGTGGTCTTCAAGAACTCGATGGGCACTTAGGGGATGTGTGAAGAAGGTCAAGGTTGTTCGCGATACCCAGGGCCAGAACTAGTCTGTTGCACAAAATAAATTCCATTAATTTGGAAGTCAAATCACAAATTAGACAATGTTTTTGTAATGAATACATTTTTATACGGCGTCACAGATGACTTAAAAAACGGTTTCTTTTGGAACGAAGTTCCTTATCGCGCGTTGCGAAAGAAGGCTAGACGGAAAAAATTCTTACGAAAAGTTGTCACGACACTTTTTGCTATAGTTGTTGTAATTCACCGGTTATCGATCGATCACCGAAGTTAAGCAACGTCGGGCGAGGTCAGTACTTGGATGGGTGACCGCCTGGGAACACCTCGTGATGTTGTCTTTTTTTTCTTTTCCTAGGGATAAGAAATGAAAACAACAAAGTATTAAGTGTTTTTTCAAGACAAATAAAATAGAATCTCAAACATATGTTTCCTACTTCAATTACCACAAGCCAATTATTACTAAAGCCTAGTACTGATTAAGTTTTAATAACATTATATTTGTCAATAATAAAAAAAATATTATAACTTAAAAAAAAAAAAATTTATTACAATGCCTTCACTAATTAATCGAAAGGAACTTTGTTCTATCCCGGTGTCCCTTGACACCTCTCAAGTTTTTTATTTCATTTTTTGGCCAGGTTTATCGTTCTGTAATACCAATTTTCTTTTTTCCGAAATAGGTTTAACGTTCTCTGTAATACCAAAAACAATAGACACCAGTCTGTGGCAAGAACGATTTTCTATATTTACAACGTGACAGAATCTACTTCGTTATATGAAACCGACCCAAATGGTTGCAGAAGATAAGTAAAATAAAATGTTACATTTCTATTTATCACCTGATCTAAAAGGAAGCCACAACAGGAAGTTGCGTTGACGTGTGACGGACCCAATATAAACACGACAGCTTCTTATGAATGACACGAAATAGATTGGTCGAATTTTAAGCTACCAGGCGTTCAGACTTCAAAACAAATCGATTTCAACTTAATTCATAATGTCAGAGTGAGAGATAAGGTAAACTACGACTCCGTTATGTCTAAATGCAATCCGTTTGGCATACGGTAGTCGCACTTAGCGCTAAGAGTGAGATACCGCAAACTCCGGTATGTCAAAATGCGTTTTTGACATTCGATAATACTTACTTTTTTATATGAAGTGACAATGTGAGAAAAGTAAAATGTTCCCCATGGATGTCAAGCATTCAATGGGGACTAACAGGCTGGGTTTCCACTCAAAGCCCTCTGCTATACAGAAGGGTAGCGTTACCCTATCCCCTAAAAATCTTCAGCCTTCATCCCTGCCTTAAAATAGACCCTCGGAGACCCTAGGAGAGAAACCACTGGCCAGTCTATGGTCAACCCCAGACCTCTCCCTCGATACACTTATATATTATCCCTAGTGGATTCCATATATGTAGAGTTCAAAAAAGTTTACGAATCAGTTACCACTTAAAAATTGTGCTGTCCCTTTCCGTCAATGTTTAAACAAAATTTGTTAGAAAGAGACGAATGGTTATCGTCGAATACGAATAGTTTTGCATACGTAGCCTTCCGGTTCAGAGCTTTTATGAATTTGGTTTACGAGTGTTATTTGTGTGAGCTTATTATTCTAAAGCTCGGCTGAACAAAACCATAGAGGCGTAAGCTTTTCGGTATATGTATTTCAATGCTCAGATGCGATGAGAACTTGGAACACAGAAGACAAATCACGTGGCTGTCACTAACCAGATGGACTGATCATAAAAGACACATCAAAACTTACACTTATAAGAGAGGCGCTGCACAGAAACCGCTGGAAACATTGTACGCTGCAGATGTTTAAATGCTGAAGAAATAATGAAGATGAGAGATGATTTACTTAAAAGAACATTGATATAATCTTTTAAATTTGTTATGACGCAGTGACAAAAACTTATTTTTAAACTAACAAAAACTTTATTTAAAATTATGTTCACAAAAACTAGCGTTCAAGTGGGAATATGGAATGGAAGTGTGTTTCAAAGGATCGGGACTTGATACTTAAAGGTTTGGGTTTTGTGGTGTAAGAGTAGGGATACATTAAGTGGAACAAACTAATTAATCTTGACTTATAACTACGTAAACAGATGGTACAAGGTAAAGAAATAGTAATAATAATAATAATAATAATCTTTATTTCTTCTCTCACATATACATACAAGGTTACAATGTGTGAGAGTATGTGAGAGACTGGTCTCCGTAACAGGAGACCTGAGTGACAGATAGCCAGCCTCTCCACCATAGTATAGTATAATAATTAGGTAAATATAAATATTAATAATACAGTGGGACCCACATAACACCAAAGTTATAACTAAAATATTGTTATCTTTGAATCACACAAATGTATAGAATTGTTTTTAGATATTAACGCCCGAACCCAATAATTGGTCCACAATCTCAGATTGAAAACAATCTGAGGTCAGACCGTGACATTCGATCGATATGCTATCTACATACATATAAATCCCCTACGAAGACAATGAATTTTTGGCTTCCAAGACAATATATTTGATAGTCAATATATACCAAATAAAGTAAATAAAAACGTACAAATAATATTAAAATATACATGTCTATGTTTAAAACATATAAAATAACATTTTAATTATTTTAAAAACTGGTGTAAGTTTAAATCTTAACATAAGATATTGGCACAGTTGAAATGTAATTTTCATACATAGGTCTATCCAAATAAAACCGATCCAACCTCCCATGGATGGCTATAACAACTATGCCAGATGGCTATTACAATCCGTGGATTGGTTATTGGCACACGTTTCTTCATATGGATTAAGATATCTGTCTCAGATGGTCTAAAATAGATAGAGACAGTTTATTGGGTTCGGGCGTAAACCTGCACTCTTTTAAGCGCGTGTTAATCACTAGCATTGCAAAATTTATGATTTCACCCGCTCCCTTCCCCCTAAAAGAAACGTAGTTTTTCACATGAAGTAAATACTTTTTATTTAAATAACTCATAAAATATACAACATTTAATAAAATCGTTAGTAACAGTTCTCGGCTGAACTTGTATTCGGTAATTAAATTATTTTTTGGCTCCGTAATATTCGCCATGATTGAATTGAATCTAGTCAAAACTTACAGTTGACTTTGTGTTTCTTTTGAATGGAGGAATTTATATTGTATTGTGTTTCTAATTAGAGTCAACCATTGAAATACAAATAAATCACATACTGAGATAAAATTAAATCTACGATGAGTGAATTTGGTTAATGCCTGTAGATACGTCTGTCTATTTCTGACAAATTGTATTTACGCTGTTGTGAACAGTTTCATTTAAATCGGTAGAATAACATTGCCTACAACCTTTTTAGGTTAGGGCCTCAAATTTGTGTATAAGTTTTATGTTCTGTCAATCTAATAGACAAGTAGGTGATCAGTCTTCTGTGTCTGACAGACGGCGTCTTTATGGGACTAAGGCAAGCCGGTTTCTCACGATGTTTTCCTTCAGCGTTCGACGGTCCATTGGTGCACAGCCAGGGATCGAACCTACGATTAGCGATAAGAGTCGAACGCTGACGTCACTAGGCCAACATTGCAATTATTAACTACAGTATTTAAATATTATATTAAACAAAATTTTACCCCGGTTATTTATATATACCTAGTTTATCTAACAAAAACAGAATACAATTTCATCATTGTTATTTTAAAAGAATATACTAGAATATTCCATTCAAGTTTATTAATTTATGTTTGTTTGAATAAAACCGTGCCTGAACACACATGTGCAAAATTGTTCTAATTGAACAATTGTTTAAATAAAACGAACAATTGGTAAATTAAGTGGATTGTTATTGTAAAAATTCTAATGAGTCACGAATCGTCGTGTCAAGTACATCTTGCTCTATCAAAAATAGCCTAAGAGGATCTTCATGTTCAGCAAGATGATCAGCAAGTGAAGGCAGTTAGCAGTTCACCAACCGTTAAAAGGCCGGCAACGCACTCGCGAGCCCTCTAGCAATGTGTCTATGGGCGGTATCATTTAACATCAAGTGAGGATCCTGCCCGTTTGCCTTCTGTTACTTAAAAATATTTTCTGCCCAACAGACAAGAACCAATCACTTTAGGTTGTAAGTGGTTCGTTCTTTTCTTGAAGGTTTTTAGAAACCTTAGGTTGTTTTGAAAATACTGGCAGCTGATGTTACAATGAAGCCTCGCGCGTGCATTGTCGATCGTTATATAATAAAGGTTACTATAATACCAGGGTACCTACCTACCCTTGCTGCACAGTGCAGGCTACCTCTATCCTCGAGAGGGTTGAGCTTCTACCGTTCGGGGCATATTTCCCTTCGGGTAGTGTTTCCAATTTTCCATGCAAGCGCCCTGCTGATACAAAGCCTGCGGTACGCCATACTGGGGCGAGCGATCTATGTTCTATACTCTATAGCATGTACTCTGTAGTCACAGGGGCAATCTGCAGTCTGCACCACTGCAGAGCGGGAAAGAACAATAGACATTTATTCTACACGCTGCGCGCATCCGAGGTTGTCAATATAAACTTAAAATCTCAAACACTACATACATATATGTATATCGTTGTGTTATCGCGTTCTTCATACGCACAACGCCATCTGTTGTTTAATAAATACACGAAATGGTAAATTTAGACATCTGTGCATTGTAATGCTATTTGCACAGATTACATAACAAACAAACGCAAGACAATAGCTTAGCTTGTAATTATATTACTTGTTTGTTTTAACTTTTAGTGCTTCGACTTAATAAGATTTTAATAATAATAGTAATAAGATTTTAATAGTGATATTAGTCTCTCTATAAAATTGCGTATTCAATTGAGCGCGATGTTCTGTATTCAGGATATACAACACGTAGATACGGTTAAATAAATAAAAAATAAAATACGTTTATTTTGGAACATAAGATCATCATGTTATCACTTATTCCACGTCATTCAATTCGAGCCTGTTGGCATCCCTATGCGTTATGCGTATCCGTTGGTTGTATCTAGGTTTAGCAAGATGTAAACTGATACTCTATATTTATTTTAAATCACAAAAAAATACTTTTTTACAGAATTTGATATTATTAAAATTATAGCGGTCATACAATTTTTAGATACTATTTTACAGTACGATTTGTCTTGACCTCCAAATAGACTTAAGTTTCGGCGATTACCTCTTCATCTGAAAATTTTTTCCAGCGAGCATTGTTTTTAGCTCTGAGAACAGGAAAACGTCGCAGTGGGCAAATCTGGAGAAAACTGTGAATGCGGAAACAAACCACTCCACCACTCCTTATATGGAAGTTGTATTAGTTTTTACAACTAACTTCTAAGCGGCATTAGAGAATTATCACTGAATAAATTCAAATCTCTCATACGTAAATCAATAAATTTTATAAATTTGACTATTATTTAAATGATCGTAATCCTTGGGATTGATTTGCTTTAGTTGAAACAATGTCTCAAAACTTTTGCGAGCATTCTAGTAGTGTGTGCTTGTGAGTATCACTTAGCATTAGGTGAGACTACTGTTCACCCCTATTATATTTAAAAAACAAACACACGAATTAGTCATTAGGTTTTATATAACAGGTAATGCTAGTATCATATTTAAAATTTGATAATCGATTAATCAGGCGTTTCATGTGAAAAACGCCATATGTACACCGGAGCCGAGATTTCGTTGTTCCAGGAATAACCTGATGCTCTTATTAGAACTATGGACCACACACAAACATTGAGTTAATGTTAGTGGTTGCAGTTTTACGATCCTATTCATCATCAGAGTCAGGGAAGCGATGCGTAACTTGCGTGTTTTCGAAACCTTAGAATGAAAAGATGTCATATGGAACATGGTGTAATGGATTTAATTTGACATAGTCATAACGCCCGAACCCAATAATTAATCCACAGATTGAGAACAATCTGAGATCAGACTGTGACAGTCGATCGATCTCCTATTTGCATCCCAATAACAAAAGCCTGCGAAGACAATCCATTTTTGGCAAAGGATAGAATGCAATCTCTTCACTGTTTACACTTATTTTTGATATTCAATATAAATAAAAAAAAAACCGTACAAATTATATTAAAATATACATATCTATGTTTATTGGCACACTTTTATCAATATTTGGATTACGATGTTTATCCTAGATGGTAAAAATGGATTAAGATAGGTTATTGGGTTTGGGCGTTAAAGTTTATGTATTTTGAATTACCTCTAACTGTCGACTGGATATATTATATATATTGTTACGAGTTAAGAGATATATATATATATAGATAAATACCGTAGCCTCAAGGGTTTGATATCTTGATAAATCAGTGAGTAATATTTATACTAAAAAACGGAAATTACGCTAAGATATGTACTAATTACAAAAAACAAAATACTGTCACTAATAACTTTAATTACGCGCACTTAACACTTAACTTTATCGCTCGTCTTCACTTTATTCGCATTTTATCTCTTCGGTGTTTATCTCTTTTAATCTCTCAATCATCTCTCTCTCAATTGGTCGCGTTTCAGCTCGCCTAATATCCTTAGGAATCTGAGAAGTTCTCTGGAATGGAAAGTTCTAGAAACATTGCAGTCAACCCCTCTTTGTATTATTTAATGAAATAAGAAACTTAAGTGGTTTAGGAAGAATTGTTTAGGTTAACGAAACACAGTCAGAAAATTTTCTGTAAAAAATATTACATATAATTTTAATCAATATTTAAAACGCCCCCTGTGGGGCGTGGACTCCACGTTGACTGAACTGTGTGGCCCTACTGGAATCGTCTTGATTTAATTTCCCTTTAAATTAAAAACTCCAGAGTTGAATGATTGTACTAGGATAACATATTCTGAGGGAGCTATAAATATCTTAGATTAATTTTACCATCACTCAGCGTGAAGATCAAAGCTACAGATTTATATTCATAGCCGAATCTTTTAGGATGTGAAAACACTTGCTGTTGACAGACATAATTATTTTTTTATCCGCTGCTATGTCTATAAATACTTATGAAACATAAATAGAATCATCAACAACGATGTATCCAAAAAAATATTATTAATATTATTATCGCCATGGCTATCATACTGCGTCTCTTTCCCAGAAGATATCGATCACTGCCGTGTAATGTTCACATAGGGAAGGTGATGAAATTTTTAAAGGCAAGGTTTTTTAGGGATTTTTAAGTAATAAACTGACGCTCACCTGAGTTTAAGTGCTACCATGGACACTCACATTGCCAGGAGCCCTCTGTCATCGAGTGTCCATGGGCGGCGTTCATCATTTAACATCATGTGATCCTGCCCGTTTGCCCCCTGTTCTATAAAAAAAGGCTCACAAGTGCGTTGCCGGCCTATCAAGAATTAGTACGCTCTGTTCTGGAAGGACCCTAAATCCAGTTGGTTCTTAGACCCCAAATCTATACGCAACGCCAAGGGATCAAGCCACACGAGAAGTGATTGGTCGTCGACGATTTGAATCGACTCAGAGACCTGGCAACAGGCGGAGCCCTACTGGTACGATCTTAGGATCAATGTAGGATTTTCTTAAAAGTATTGTCACCTCGATAATTAAGGGTTTGAAGAGGTCGTCAATTCTTTGATAGGAAGCTAGAAGAATCAATATTCAAATCTTATTTACTATAATATTTTTACACGTACGTGAGCTGGTGTATCGCGCATCGTCAGCTATAAAATGTATGTCATGCAGTGTCAGCGGTTGATAAACCAAAGACAATATAGATGTGATGGTTTCAGCATACAGGTTTTTATTGCCCTTTGTGAAATGAAACACTAATGTTTATACACAAGTGAACAAATAAAAGATGGGATGTTTCTTGGTGAACGCATTGTACATAGAAAAAGAAGAATTTTAAAAGGTATGCAAGTGTCATGTAAACAAATGGGGCTTGGGACAGATTAACACTGGAAGAATCGGCCGTGGGGATCGCTTTCCTATTCGCTCGTTCAGGGGGTATGCATGCTTTGGGAGTTGCATCGAATCGTTGGAAGGGAAACCCCATTTGAGAGACACAATTGAGGTCAGTGCTGATAGTATTGTTGGCAATCTGTCGCTTCCACTATTTATCCTAAGAATGGTGGAAGCTGACAATGACAGTCCCAGGAATGCCGAAGGATTTTTGTGAGGCCGTCACGACTTAAAAAGGTAATGCGGATCTTCCGCCTAAAAACTGTGCACATGCCCGCCAGAATTGAACCTACGCCCGGGGCAGCGACGCCGTGATTTCGCTCGTCTGCCGTAAGATGAAGAGTAGTTGGTATTTCCGGGTACTGCCTCAAAGGCAGAACCCGGAAATATTTTGTCCCGCCCAAGGGACAAACCTAAAAATCACGGCTGACCAAAACTAAAAAAAAAAAAAAAAAAATCTCTCACTCACAGCCGAACTGATATCTCTAACCGTTTAAAAGTTAGCTTTCGCAAAACCGTAGCTCATTAACTTATCACCACCTTATCAGCTCCTATTTCCTGCACGAAATTCCCAGTCATTATCTAATGAATGCCTCAGTACTAATGCATCGCGTTATCTACTTTCCTACATTCACTAACCCAACCTATGGCTTTAAATGAAAAATAATAAATATATATTTAAAGTAACCTAACGTACGATTCTAAACAAATTATAATAAATATACCTAACCTTTAACACCACTACCTATAAATATAATTAGATGTAAGGGTTACATGGTAAAATAAAACATTTTTATTCCAGGTATTATTTTTTATTTATATGTTCATTATATTTCTATACAAATTTACTAGCACCATATCATTATTCACTGAGTCACATGTGAAATTTCTAAGGAAGTCTTCTAATCTCATCCCCCTGAACTTGTAATATAAATATACCAAACAGTACTCTCCACACACCGCTGATAGATAATCTTGAACCGTAACGCTATTGTACCTCCACATGCAAGAATTCCTCCTTAAAAACCCTTCTATTGCCTCAATAGGTTTACGTCCAAATGAATCAAAATATTCACCAACTCTTTCGACGCTTATATGTACAGCCACCCAATGAGACCCCGGCTGTGAATCAGGGTCAAGATTGCATATTATAAATGCTGGCACCTGAGCATAAATTGGCAATCGATTTGAAGGATATACGTTGCTTTGGAGGCTGGGATGTATCATACGAAGACTCATTTGCACTTCTAGTGTGTTCATACTTTAATACGCGTTTACTCCGCTACTCTTTTGCTCTTTAACTGACTACATTTCTAACTATCAATTCATATTTGTACCAATGAATTCATTTAAACCCACATAATATGATCTCAACAGAAGTAATGAGTCTTTTTATTAAACAAGTAATGAGGTAAATAAAAACCATGTCATATTCGTTTAGGTTATATTTTATTATTCTTAATATCATAATTACATAAGTGATTGCTTAACTACTATAATCCACACATACATTTCTGTTCTTATCTATTTCTATAATATTTGAAAACTCTGCGTAAACTACACAGTTAATAGTTTCAGTCAATGCGCTCTCGAATCTTACTTCCATTCTTACACTACCATGGCGAACAAGATTCCAATGCACATTAGAGTTAGCCGACAAGTCAGGTGTTAAATCAAAAGCTAGTAAACAGTATCCATTTGAATATTGCTCCCTCGATATTCCATTACCTTCGTTAAGAAAATGTATACCGGTGCCTGAGTACAGGGTGTGGTATGCGCTCGTAAATACATCGTTTGGAAATGATGGTTGTAACGATTTTGAAGGTATCTGTTGACCATCTATATATAGGCTAAATGAGCAAATACCAAAATTTTCAAAGTTGAAAGGATTTTTAACATAACTACCGTTGAATGCTGTATTATTCACAAAACATATTCTATAAAATACTTCAAAAAGTAATGCAGCTAAATAAAAACCGTGTCATATTCGCATATATATATTTTATTGTTCCTAACAATTACATGACGTGATTGCTTAACTACTACACATTTCTGTTCTTATCTATTTCAAAAATGTTTTAAAGAATGCATTGTCCATTAAGATTGCAAAGGGTTTTAGAGTGTCCTTTGTATTTCTTACGCCCATTTTACGGATACAAGTGGTATATTTTACCAAACAAAATCGATAAGTTACCTATAGGTCATTACAAATTTTTTTGTATGTAATTAAGTTAATCATTAATAAATTCATAATCAATAAATTTTTATTTTACATGTATTATGTATATACGTATACATTAATATTGTGATATTACACTTACATTTTTCTGTATATACCATATAAATATCAACCATTTTTAAAATATCAACTTAGTTTTACTCCTTTCCCTGATGAAGACAGAAGTCAAAAAATAATGATTCATTTTATTCATCCCTTTGCTGCCATCGTCACAGGACCGAGTGGGTGTGGAAAATCTAACTTTGTTGCAAATTTCATTAAGCATAAAAATAGTATATGTAATGAGATTTTTTTGGAAATTACATGGTGTTATGATGAAATGCAACCGCTATATAATATACCCGGTGTAAATTACCACCAAGGACTACCGGAATATCATATGTTTGATGGTAAAAATCCACATTTGATTATAATAGATGACTTAATGAGGGAATCTGATGGACGAGTTGTTGATATATTTACAAAAGGCAGTCATCATAGAAATTTGAGTGTTTTTTACATAACCCAAACCTTATTTCATCAAGGAAGAGGACAGCGCGACATTTCACTTAATTCAAGTTATATTATTTATTTTAAAAATCCCCGTGACAAAACACAAATACGATTTCTAGCTAGACAAGTTTCCCCGGAAGACACGAAGTTTATCGAAGATTCATATACCGATGCTACTAAAGAAGCTCATGGTTATTTAATGATTGATTTGAAACAAAACACTGATGATGCTCGCCGCATAAAATCTAAAATATTTGAATCCCGTAATTTTTGTACAATATATGTTCCTATGAAAAGGTATAAATATCTTTGTAATCAGCCACTCTAAGTCAGTAATGAACCATGTATCAACGAATAACAACGCATAAGGAATTGTTATCAGCTTTACATAAATTAAAGCCCAAACATCGTAGGATATTATTGAAGTCTTGTAATAATCAGGAAATTAACTGTATTTGTGAATGTATTCACAATGTTTTACAAGGAAAAGTACCTTTAAAAGAGAATACAAAAACCAAATCAAAAAAAATTAAAAATATCTTACGTAATCTGATCAGTAAAGGTAAAAGTTTTGAATACAGGAAAAATATATTAATACAAAAAGGAGGGTCCTTTCTTCCAATAATTTTGGGTACAATTCTAAGCACCCTTGTAAGTTGTTTTAATAAATCACAATGAACACAAAAAAAATGCTTCTCGTTGAGCAAGACTTTATTGATAAACTGAAACATCAGAATGAAAATAAAGCAACACCGCAAAGTAGATTGGATTTAGAAATGGAAAAAATTATATCAAGTAAATTGGATGATCGCGAAAAATGGGCGCTTTATCTACAAATTTTACAAAGATACTTACATTACTCCAAGGAAGAACGTCAACCTCAAGAAATAACAATAACTGAAAAGGTAATAAATGATAATACTAACGAAAACCGTAACATCAATAATATAACTACTAGTGAAAATGAAAAAATGCTAAATGTTAAACAACCCTCAACGGGTGAAGACATCGCATATGGGTTACCACCTAAAGAAATATTAAAATTAATTCCTAAAACTTATATGAGGAGGGGTGAATTATTGATGGATACAATATTAAATAAAACAGATCAATTGCAATGGAATAATAATGGAACAGTTGTCATTAGTGGACAAGAGATACCAGGAAGTAATATTATAGATTTAGTGAATGACATCTTAAGACCCTCGAAGAGATCCGATCCAATCGGTTGGGAAATATTCGCCAAGTTTTTAAATGATATAAATACCCCACTAACATACATTGGTAATCTGAAAAGAATCAAATATATATCTAACCTTAAAAGTATAGATAAAACACTGATTCAAGAACCACAAACTGAGGTTTCTTCAACGCCAACTCAATCTAAATACATCAATAAATTGAGAAACAAAAGTGATTGGGAGAAATGGACCCCGTATTAGAGTTACATCGCATCTATTATGATATTTCACATCCAGCCGGTTACAGCAGTGTCAATAAGTTAACAAAGGCAATGAATGGAAAAATCTCAAAAAGTGATGTTTTGAAATGGTTGCAGTCTCAAGAAACATATACATTACATAAACCGGTTATAAAAAAATTCCCGCGTAATAAATATATTTTATCAAATGTTAATGAATTGTGGCAAGCTGATTTAAGTGATTTAAAAACTTACATGCAATATAATGATGGATATAAATATATTTTGTGTGTTATTGACGCCTTTAGTAAGTATGCTTATGTTAGAGCAATGAAAAAGAAGGATTCATACACAATAAAAACATGTTTTACTAGCATCTTTGATGAAGCTAAAACTGTTCCTAGACATATTCAATCAGATAAGGGCACGGAATTTGTATCTAAGGATGTCAAAACTTATTTAAAAAGTAAAAATATAAATTATTACACTACAAATAATCCAGATATAAAAGCAAGTATAGTAGAAAGATTTCAGAGAACATTGAAAATGAAAATGTGGCGTTATTTTACACATAAGAATACTTATCGCTATACAGATATTTTACAAGATTTGGTTAGTTCTTATAATCACAGTGTACACTCTAGTATCAAGATGAGACCATGTGATGTTAAAATGGAAAACATAATGGAAGTTTGGCGAAATTTATATTATGATGAAAAGACTTATATTTCAAGTTTAAACAAAGTACCTAAGTTTAACGTTGGTGACTATGTAAGAATTACAAAATACAAACATGTATTTCAAAAAGGTTATGAAAGTAATTGGAGTAATGAAATTTTTATCATTACTTCGATTATAGATCGTTCCCCGTGGGTTGTATACACTTTAAACGATTTAGACAATGAATCAATAACAGGAACTTTTTATGAGAAAGAACTTCAAAAAATAACTTTTTCCCCCACTTCCGAGTTTAAAATTGATAAAATCATCAGATCACGTAAAAGCGGTATTAGAAAGGAAGTATTAGTTAAATGGAAAGGATATCCTAACAAGTTTAATTCTTGGGTCTTACTATCGAATATTAAAAATCTGCAATGAAGGAAAGTTTTTATTTAACTTTACTCAGCAATAGTTCTAGACAATATTTTCCGGGAAATATGACATCAAATTTTTCTACAAAACTACCTAAAGCCATTACATTAGAAGGAGAATGGATGGTAGGTATAGTTGAGTTTCAATATCCTTCTACTATGTTTTCCGTGCAAGAACATGAAAATATTATGTACATAAGTAAAAAAACTACCATCAATAACGAAGAGACCACACTGATGTATAAGAACCATATACCAGCCACCAACTATGATAATATACAAAATATTCTTCTAGCTTTAAATTCGAAAGAGAAAGTTAGTTTTCGCCAGGACACCGTGACAAAGTTTGTCTCTGCTGCAGTAAAGGATCCATCAATAATTTCATTATCTCTATCACCTAATTTGAGCTTTCAACTTGGATTTGAGCCAGATACCAATTTAGTAAATCATAATATCGGTAAACGCCCTGCTAATCTACATTTGGGGTTACCATCACAATTATTTGTGTATTGTGATATTATAGAACCACAAATTGTTGGTGATGTAATGACACCCCTATTGAGAATTATACCCTTAGATCCTGCTAAATACATATATGGTTCAAATAAAATGCATATATTTTCACCACCACATTATTTGCCGGTAATGAGAAGAGAATTTGATGTTATTGAGATAGATATAAGAACAACCACGGGAAATGCGGTACCATTTCAATACGGAACATCGTGTGTGAAACTTCATTTTAAAAAAATATAAACTATATTTCCTTTTTAAAATGTATACACCTCAAAATACATTTATATGTCCTTATGAACATTTTTATTCGAAACAAGCTGGGTCTGGTATAAATGTAATCTACAAAGGAGCCTTACATCAACGTGGTCATGGTATCGGCAGTTTTCTTGGGGGGTTATTTCGAAGTGTGCTACCTTTACTCACTAGTGGTGCTAAGGTGATTGGAAAAGAAGCACTTAACGGCGGAATTGGGCTTTTGTCAGATGTTGTGGCTAGTCGTCCTATTAAAGAATCCATTAAAAATCGATTGAAAGAGGCTAGTTCTAACCTTAAACGCAAAGTTGATACCAAAATTGATAACCTTATGACTGGATCGGGTGTTAATAAAAGACGAAAATATTGTAATGAGCTCATTCGAGTTTCACCCCTCAACGTGAAAGGCACTCTGAAGAAAACAAGGAACAAAAATATTAATAATTCCAAGGATATATTTTCAAACTAATCATAATGTCATTTATTCATAATCATTCATGTGAGTGCGTTAAATCTGAATTGGATCTGTTTGCTCTTCCTTCCACACAAACAAGTATCGAATATGGACACTGGATACACTATAAACCAATTTCTTCATTAAGTGATGATGGACCCGTCGAATTTCAAGTACCTGGTACTGGAGATGACTACATAGACCTTTCGCATACACTACTCCATCTCAAGGCTCAAATTAAAAATCAAGACGGTTCTGTAGTTAATGCAGCTAATGTAGTGGCACCAGTCAATAATTGGTTGCATTCTTTATTTAACCAATTGGATGTTTACCTAAACCAAAAACTTGTGTCACCCCCAAATAATACTTATGCATATCGTGCTTTCATAGAAACTCTATTAAATTATTCATCATCCGCCAAAAAATCACATTTGACATGTGGTTTATGGTACGAGGATACAGCTGGAAAAATGAATGAAACTAATGAGGCAAACAAGGGCTTTTACAGAAGACAACAACTTTCAAAGGATGGTAAGGATGTTGAAATGATTGGACATTTACATGGGGATATATTCAATCAAGATAAATTCCTCATTAACGGGGTCGAATTATCTATAAAATTAGTGAGATCGAGAGAAACATTTAACCTCATGTCACAGAATGCAGATAATAAGTACAAAGTCTGTATCACAGATGCAACTTTAATAATACGCAGAGCAAAAATTAATCCATCAATACTAATAGCCCATCAAAAGGTTCTTGCCACTACTACAGCTAAATATCCTATAACAAGAGGTGAAGTGAAAGTCCTGACCATACCGTCTGGTGTGCAGGGTAAAACACTGGATAATATATTTTTAGGACAGGTTCCTAAGAGATGTATTATAGGTTTTGTGAATAATACAGCATTCAACGGTAGTTATGTTAAAAATCCTTTCAACTTTGAAAATTTTGGTATTTGCTCATTTAGCCTATATATAGATGGTCAACAGATACCTTCAAAATCGTTACAACCATCATTTCCAAACGATGTATTTACGAGCGCATACCACACCCTGTACTCAGGCACCGGTATACATTTTCTTAACGAAGGTAATGGAATATCGAGGGAGCAATATTCAAATGGATACTGTTTACTAGCTTTTGATTTAACACCTGACTTGTCGGCTAACTCTAATGTGCATTGGAATCTTGTTCGCCATGGTAGTGTAAGAATGGAAGTAAGATTCGAGAGCGCATTGACTGAAACTATTAACTGTGTAGTTTACGCAGAGTTTTCAAATATTATAGAAATAGATAAGAACAGAAATGTATGTGTGGATTATAGTAGTTAAGCAATCGCTTATGTAATTATGATATTAAGAATAATAAAATATAACCTAAACGAATATGACATGGTTTTTATTTACCTCATTACTTGTTTAATAAAAAGACTCATTACTTCTGTTGAGATCATATTATGTGGGTTTAAATGAATTCATTGGTACAAATATGAATTGATAGTTAGAAATGTAGTCAGTTAAAGAGCAAAAGAGTAGCGGAGTAAACGCGTATTAAAGTATGAACACACTAGAAGTGCAAATGAGTCTTCGTATGATACATCCCAGCCTCCAAAGCAACGTATATCCTTCAAATCGATTGCCAATTTATGCTCAGGTGCCAGCATTTATAATATGCAATCTTGACCCTGATTCACAGCCGGGGTCTCATTGGGTGGCTGTACATATAAGCGTCGAAAGAGTTGGTGAATATTTTGATTCATTTGGACGTAAACCTATTGAGGCAATAGAAGGGTTTTTAAGGAGGAATTCTTGCATGTGGAGGTACAATAGCGTTACGGTTCAAGATTATCTATCAGCGGTGTGTGGAGAGTACTGTTTGGTATATTTATATTACAAGTTCAGGGGGATGAGATTAGAAGACTTCCTTAGAAATTTCACATGTGACTCAGTGAATAATGATATGGTGCTAGTAAATTTGTATAGAAATATAATGAACATATAAATAAAAAATAATACCTGGAATAAAAATGTTTTATTTTACCATGTAACCCTTACATCTAATTATATTTATAGGTAGTGGTGTTAAAGGTTAGGTATATTTATTATAATTTGTTTAGAATCGTACGTTAGGTTACTTTAAATATATATTTATTATTTTTCATTTAAAGCCATAGGTTGGGTTAGTGAATGTAGGAAAGTAGATAACGCGATGCATTAGTACTGAGGCATTCATTAGATAATGACTGGGAATTTCGTGCAGGAAATAGGAGCTGATAAGGTGGTGATAAGTTAATGAGCTACGGTTTTGCGAAAGCTAACTTTTAAACGGTTAGAGATATCAGTTCGGCTGTGAGTGCTTTCGGCTCCGCACGCCCTGTTTAGTGGGAATAGAGTACAAACTTTTTTTTTTTTTTTTAGTTTTGGTCAGCCGTGATTTTTAGGTTTGTCCCTTGGGCGGGACAAAATATTTCCGGGTTCTGCCTTTGAGGCAGTACCCGGAAATACCAACTACTATGAAGAGATAATTATTTCGGCGGAGGCTCATAGGGCTCAGCTGTTACCTGTCTCCTTGGGTTGTCAATCAAGGTTGACTACTACATAAGAGCAGCTTGAGCAGCAGCAGGGATACGCGATACAGCATTTCCTGACGTTAAAACTTGTTTCACGTCAAGCGCCTTGCTGCATGAATGTTTCAGGCATTTAAGATTCTTGGAATGCTGGCAACGCCGGAAAATTAGTGATCAAAAATTACCAATTTTCATCTCCCAGATACTTTCCAGGTCTATTCGAACCAATTGTCTTTGGTACCAGTAGACAAAGATTTTGTTATCTATGTTTTTTCTGTAATCAACATTGTTTTGAGTAATAGCCAAGGGTGTGTGGTTCATACAAATCGATCCCGACACTGCAGTTGCGGTACGCGTGTCTAGACAGGGCAATATTGTCCTATAGTGCTTTCCAAGACTGTAGTTTTCATTGCTTTGCTAGTTAGCAATACCTACCATTCGTAAAAAAGTATATGTATGTGTATTTAATACAAACATCATACATAGTACTATTTAATTTAATTGTAACTATAAGCATTGTAAATTCATTAAAAAATTCTTGTGTGCTAATCGCGATTCCGAACAGGGTAGAGTTGACAATTCAAAGTGATCATGTAATTCAACTGAATAATGCCCAAACCCAATAACCTATCTCAATCCATTTTTGATAAAGACATCATTATAGACCATCTGAGATAGAAATTATAATCCAAATATTGTTACAAGTGTGCCAAAAACCAATCAACGGATTGTAATACCTATCTGTCGATTCAATCTATCCATGGTAGGTCGGATCGGTGTATGTGGATAGACGTTTTTATGAAAATGACAGTTCAACTGTGTCAATATACTATCTTAGGATCTTAACTTACACCAGTTATTAAAATAATTAAAAAGATATTTGAATTGTTTTAAAAATACACATGACATACTTTAATATAATTTGTACGGTTTTATTTAGGTACTTTATTTGGTTTATATTGATTCAAATATGTGTGTAAAGAGCGAAGAGATTGCATTCTTTACGTCGCCAAAAATTTATTTTCTTCTTACCGTTTGGTTATTGGGATACAGATCGATCTGACTGTCAAAATTCGAGAGTGTCCATGGGCCGCGGTATCACTTAACATCAGGTGAGCCTCCTGCCCGTTTGCCCCCTGTTCTATATAAAAAAAAAACAACAAGTAAATATAGACTATGAGAACAAGTGCAAAAATTGGTGCTAGGTAAACAATTTTAAATAATATATAGTGAGAAAGAGTGGAAGGATCATATTCAATGATCAACATATTATGTTATTAGCTAACAACTAACAAGCCAAAGGCCCTTACATAAAATTGGATAAACATACAAATAATTTGGACCCCATTTTATTTCAAAGATACTGCCATTAACCTCTCAAAATTTTAATAAGATTTGGCTAAAGATTGTGGATTAATTCGGTTCGGGCGTAATTGAATTAAGATTTTCACTTAATGAGCAGTACATTTTACAAACTCTTTTATCTTAAATGTATGACAATTTATCTTTAATGTTTAATATAATAGTTTTTGGTTATGTAAGCTGTAGGATTTCGAAGTAAATAGACATATATCTAAAGCCCCTTTATTTAACATATATCGTCGTAAAACCACAGTAACTAGAATCTATACTTGATCGACTATTTTAATCCTTTACACATGCAACTTATTTTTGGATCAACAGGTGGGAGTTATCTCTAAAACTAATTTAAGGAACGTTAAAATTAGTCTAGTTTAAAGACTTTATTATCTCAGACTACTTCTAATTAATTTGCTATATTTGTTTTAAATATTGTAGAATTGTTTGATGATTTGCTTTTTTTTTAAAGAGTACCGAGAGTTTTTTACGCCGGCTTTTTCTCTCGGCCAACATCTGTCTTCTTTGCCGATGAGTAGGGATGCCAACAAGCTCGAATTTAATGACGTGGAATAAGTGATACCATTATGATCTTATGTTCCAAAATAAACGTATTTTATTTTTATTTTTAGAAAAGGATAAAAATGCCACTTACGTGAGAACTATACTTCAGGTAAACATAACATTGTAGTCGTTCTCAAATAATCACAAAACGTACATGCAACAAACCTAAAAGTAATGGTAACCAAAGACTCGAATAATTATAAGAAAATGAAATTTTGTTTGACATATTCACCCAGCCTCGATTTGAATGCATTGAAAGAAGTAATATTTTTAATAAATTGAAATTAAAATACACTTAAAATGGCCCATTAGTGTTGCGATATAATTCCTTGAAGACCAGATGCTGTAAGACACCAACTTATTTGTATTTAGTCGTATAGTATTCATATCTATTGAGTTCTGTTCACCTTTGCCCGTTTATGGTAGCCTAGTACCGTGCGATTTTAATACACGCTGGAACGATGATGAAAACCTCGTGAGGAAACTGACTTAACCCAAAACAGTCGATGGCGTGTGTCAGGCACGAGAGGCTGATCACTATATATATATATATATATACTTTACACGATATATAGTGATCAGTATCGCAAAGTATATTTAATATGAGAGCAAGAAATCTTTTCTACCCTTTTGAAAATTATACAAACTGACTTTAAACATATTCAATTGTCAACAACTTATTTGACAAGTTAATTTTCACCCTTCAAGCACATGTGTATACATTCCCACGCCACTTGTCTAGCTCGGTTTGAGGACTTTTTAAAAGATAATTATAAAACATTTCGACTAATTTATATCTCAGACATGGTGTAGTCAAAGTCCCGTTTGTAATAAAAAAGAGTGTGTGTGTGTCTGCTTATATACACGCGTTAGAAGTTATACTTCTTTGACGTATGGGATAAATATTTATATTAAAGAAACATATTTTATTTAAATAAATAAATAAATAATTAGTAAATACTATCACCGTCGTATATGAAAATGATTTAATAAAAACACCAAAATAATATTTATTTATTCACACTGTTTAATTGTACTGTTACGAAACACGTGTTCTAAATATAAAATTACTAGAATATACAACTTGAACATAGTTATAGATTTCCATGCCATCGAGACCTAACTTTACGATGTCGTAATTTTTCTCCATCGCGCCAAACGAAGTACAACTAACAAAAAAATATGATGAAATGTGATAAATGATGATGTATCCTTAGAAATCCGTTTTTTTAATTTTAATCAGGTATTAATTAGTTTTACGTGTTGTTAGAATAACTACGTTGCAGAAATAATTAATAAAATAGTATTTCAATAACAAATATAAAATATTTACAATATTCTTTACAGTAATAATAATATTTTAAACTCAAACTCAAAAATATCTTTATTCATATAGGTAAACATGTACAGTACACTTATGAACGTCAAATAAAACAAATTAAATTAATTGTAAATTTACATTTACAACCAGTTATTTGAAAAGTATGGCCCCTATAGCAATACATTTCATCGCTGTATTGCGATATATGTAAGAATTATACTCATAACTCAAATTGATAAAAAAGTTAAAAAAATAAGAACATATGTTAAAATGTTCCCACGCCAACTCAGGGTCAAGTTGTGATAGATTAATCACAGTTAATTTTATGCCCCGCGAAAGTGGTCCAGAGTAATTGTAATGGAACATTATTTAGTCTCAGTAAATTTTATATTTCACACTATATTTAACTTTAGAATTAAAGATCATGGACTGGAACCAAGTAGTATTTTCACTAACTGTCAAACTCTTCAACACGTCATCTCTTAGGTTGTATTTCTGAGTTAAGTCGATGTCAAAGTCAAAGTAAAAAAGTAAAAAATCATTTATTCATGTAGATAACACTTAGTACACTTATAAACGTCAGAAATAAGTACATATGTAATGCTTCTAATTTTACATTTACTGTTACATATCAATGGCGTAGAACACGTCAGAGAACGGAAGGGAAGAACTGGCAATAAACTCTCCACACATTTTAATAGCCAAGTTTTTTTGTTATACATGTTTGTTAGGAGCAAGCATTACACCATCTTCCACATGACATCTTTAGTAATTAATTAAAAATAAATTAAAAACTAAAGATTCGTCCTCTGTCAGCAGGAGCACGCACATACTTACTCGTGGGAACAACACGTTAATAATAGAAATAAATAATATAGTCACTTTAATTATATAATAAAAATTACAAATAGTTTATAGATATTGTTATAAATTCACAATCTACATACCTTACTACCTTACAGAACAGCCAATAAGTAATAAATAAAATATATTAAGATACATAATATCAGCACTGATCTCGTTTTGCGAACATATAAATAAATTTAAAGAAAATGTCGGAGACAGCATTGGTTCTAGCCATTGGAATCACAACCTTGGGCCGCACATATCCCCCCGGTACTACGGATGCGATATTAATGGATAATTATAGAACTTTATTTAATTAAAAAAATATTCCGTCTCTTTCTGTCAACTATAGGTGAACCAGAAAGAACGGTTGGGTGGCCGTCGATGCACAATTCATACTAAAATGATAAGTCCTGAGTTCATACTTAATTATAATAATAATCTTTACCAGGAAGAAAGGCACATAATATTGTTAGCCGTAAGTATTTGGAGAAATTCTATTAGTTTGGGAACAAACAGAGAAGTTAGACTGATGCTGATTAATAGCTGGCTTGAGGCTTCACAACAGTTATTAAACACTCACTATAAAATTCTAAATAGTTAACAATTATTATTAACAAATATAATTAACAAGAAGTTTATATAAAAATACATCTTAACCCGAGTAAATCTTAACAATGACTCAACAAAATGTGAGGATCGGCCGAAACAAATATAAAATTAATATTATGTATCTCGAACAATAGGAGTGCGAGCCGCTGAAGCTAGATTCTTGAATAGTTTGAAGGGATAGATAGTTATTGGAGACAAGAAAATTGAGTCTTTTAAATGTATATTTGTTAAGAAGTAAAGAATACTGAGCAAGAATATGACAGTTACGACGCTGATGAAATAATACAGTGGTTTCTATATGGGTCTGGCCCGGTATCTTTTATAATTTCTTATTTTATAAACAAGTGATCAGCCTCCTATCTTATGTTTTGAGAAAGGCCGGTCTCTCGATTATATATGTATACTTAGTGGCCATATCAGAACAAAAACTAAGTATATAGATGCGTTGAGCTATATATATATAAACTGTTTATTATATAAGTTGACTAAGTAAATAAAGTTTTCACCCACTCACTTGAAGAGGGACTTTTAAATACAACAATACAGAGAGTTACGCTTGGAAATTTATAATGAGGAAAACTGGAAAAACTTACTAGAAAAGCTCGAAGTTTTCCGCTATTTTAGACTTTAGTGTCGCACGTGTTTGGATGATTACCAAATACAACAATGCTTGAATAAGTTCGTAAGAAACGTCTTTGTTCGACCGTTTTTTTTCTCCGGCGTACAAATCATTACCATCAGCATGTCTTTTAATTTTTTGGATTAATACATAGCTTTTTATACTCACAAATAACGTGCCTCTCTATTAGTACAATAATTTGTCAAATCAGTGCAGTAAATCCAGAGATTAAGCCATATAAAGCTCAATATAACATTGAGACATTCTTTTAACTCTAAACGTTATCAGAATAATTATCGGAGGTTATCAGTTTGACTTCATACACAAATTTCTTGACTAAAAGGTATCACGGGATGAGTAATGATTTGATTCAGGCGAATCCCTATTCGATAATTAATTTAGTGGAAATGAGATTTTTAACGTGGGCAGAGTCAGAAGAGAAAGAGACAAGGAGACTAAAGGAAATGCTTAGGTGGTTTGGGCATGTAGAAATTAATGAGAAGCGGTTAACAAGATATACCTGTACTTTTGGTCTACCAGGTATTAAAGAAGGAGAGTTAAAAGTACCTATAACCGACGACGATGTCATGAAAGTGGATAACATAAGAGAGGTAGGGACCGTAGCAAGTAGAGATCTGTTGTCTCTGCCTACCCACTCGGAAAAAGGCATTAATATATGAATAAATAAATTAATGATTTAAAAGAAGTTCATAAAGTGATCAGATCAGAAACAAATATGGGGCTGCAATTATTTTAAATAAATTAAAAAAGTTTTTATTCATTTGACAAGAATTCATATCCAGTTTCTTTCGAAATCCTAATTAAACAATAAACCATCATTAACCTTAAAAATATATTATTAAAAGGAGTCCCTTAAGGTTCCGAAGCTAGTGGCAGCGTTCCCCCTTCGAATAGCGAGACTAATTCTTTGTCCGAGATAGCTGCCAGCTCTTCGGTCTCTTGTGACGTCGACTAGCGATTTTGCCATTTCCTCAAAAAGCTTTACAGCGCTAGGACCCAACGGGCCAAAGATCTCGACACCGAGAATGGGACATAATCATATTCGGAGCTTAGACCCCTGTATTTGCCTTAGCTGTTCTGCCGCTTCGCAAGCCGCACCAGCTCTGTTGTTGGTTCCATGTAGAATTTATTAAAATTTGTAGGTTTTGGAAAACCTTTTAAGTTTTTTTTATTGCACATAAATAGAGGCAGAATATACCTCACTCCACTGGCGACCAATGTGTAATGAGAAACTACTGCGCGTTGCTTACAGCTGCAGGTCTTTCTCCACTGTGCTGATCCAGGTATCCCTGGCCGTCTCAGGTATTAAACATTTCTTAACACACACAAGACATTAATGATTGATTAAACTGAATATAACGAAAAACTGATTAAGGAATGACAAGGAAGGCTGAGAAGTTCGCTAGAGATACTTTTAGAGATTTAAAAACTTTAAAGGGAATCTTGCTTTTCTCCTGAAAGGCCTTGACGAACAGCCCATGGGCTGTTTTCGCGAGCATAGCTCGTATCACCTCGACATCCGTCTTTCCACAAATGAGCGTAAAAGGCAGTTTTTGGCGCCACCACTGTGTGGAACCAGCAGCCCGCTGAAGTATTTCCGAACCTATTTGACTTAAGGTCCTTCAAAAGAGCGTACCAATTCTTAAAAGGCCGGTAACGCATTCGCGTGCCCTTTGCCAGTGTGTGTGTCCTTAGGCGTTTCTGATGATGATGATTCGTTGCCTGTTTTGGACGGCCACGTTTCCCTTAAGGGTCGGACTGTTCAATTGCGTACGTGGAAAGTTAATATTTGGTTCATCTAACCGCACAATTAAAATTTGCATGGTTAATTTAACTGATTTTTTATAGATATTGTTAACTATTAGATTTAAAATTAATAACAGCTCCATAAAAACAAATATTGAATGCCATTAAGGCACTTTCACACTGTCTCGAGTTTATCGATTGCCCCGGCGCTACTCGATGGTGTTATTACGGTAAATCGCATTTACAATCGTTACAAAATTTGTATAATCGCATAGCGTATGAAAGCGATTGTATATCGTGTTTGGAACCAAACATATATTGTTCGAATCTAGTCTTCATTGCAGAAGATTATTCTCGTTCTCCACACTATAGTCCGCTTGTCTCTGGGAATTAAGGATGTTGAGCCCCATACTTGTCTTTTCGGATAGAGCGTTATATGGATATATAATATACAATTTATCAAAGAAAAGTATCCTTTAATGCTTCGCATATAATAAATAAAACGTTCTTAATAAGAAACAGAAAGAAGTAGAAATCAAATAAAATATACAAATTAAATGTATTGAGAATATAAACAGCAATAAAATATACAGTATACAAATTTTATGGAAAATATTATGTTGCTGTCAAAAACTCAATAAGTACATGTGTAAAATCTAAGAATTACAATATGACACTCTGTGATGATGGTAAACTCTTGCCCACCTGGTCAGGCTCACCTGATGTTAAATGATGACTCGCACTTTGTCAGAAGGCTGTGCAAGTGCGTTGCGTTTAAACAATTGATACGCTCTTTTCTTGAAGGAGTTGAATTGGTTCCAACCAGAGGTTCCACATGGTGTTGGTGGACAAAAAATGCTCAGTTATGGAACAACGGATGACGTGTTGATGATGATATGGGATTTTGTATTCTACCTTGACTTCCGATGATGCAACTCAGCTGCCGGTATTAATCCGAACAACACCTCTGATCGCTAGCCGTATCTGATAGAAGATGCAGAGACACCCCACATCTATTAAGGGTCCTAATTGAGGGTTCCGGTATTACAATGGCTGTAACTCTTAATTTGTTAATTTACAGCCGATAAAGATCAGACAGTAATTGTACAATTTGCGATTACAATTGTCACGCGATCAGTAATAAGACCTCCGTTTTACTATTTAGTGGGGCCCTGCGCGATATGAGTCGTCTGTCTCGCTCTAATGTAAAGAAAGTATTAGCAAGTGAAAGAGAGCAAAGATTTGATTGATTCATATTGCGGATGCTGTGAGGGGTTTATGCCATTTGTCGTTTGTTTTAAATTAATTTATCGACGTATGATTATCAAAATTGTAGGAAGAATCAGTCCCCGACTAATGTCGCATTTAAATGTTTTTTTTACTTAGTCTCCCTTTTTCAACTACATATCAACATATGGAACATTTTGCTATGTTACCAATTGCTTTAAAAAAAAACTAGTTTATTGGATTTCTCATGCCATTTTTTTATCGCTTTTTTAGGCGCTGGAATTGTAACAGTTACAGCCAGAATAAAACCATCTGTTTCTGGGGTGCCAGAATTTTCAGACTTAATTTTGAATATCGTACTGAAAGTCTTGAGGGGGATAGTGTGTAACCCGAGTGTACTCCAGGAACTGGGCTTCTTAGTACCTATGGGATATGTGCGACGGCGACATCGAAGGTTATTTGCGATACCAAAGGCAAGAACTAGTCTGTTGCACAGATCCCCATTATCCAGGACGTTGCGCTTACTAAATGCTGTCTCCGATACTATCGACATATTTATATGTTCGCAGAGTGAATTCACAGTAGCGATATTGTGTAAATTATGTGTCTAATTTTTATGTACATTATTATATTTTTATTAAATGTTTCTCCACATTGTCGTATTGGCATAGGCTGTAAAGATAATGTGTATGTTTGAAATAAATAAATAAATATTGTTCAACTACTGACGTTCTTTGTTGTTGTTGTGGTATATGTTAATAGCTGAAGGTGCGCAATACGCCATACACATATATAGACATGCATGCTGAAGAATACACCAACAGATCACAAGAATAATATTATGTATGAGTGGTGTAGTAGTATTTAAGATATTGCATTTGAACAATAAATCAGATTTGAATATTTCGTCTTATTCATTTCTCGCTTCTTCTCAAACTGACCACAATATATAGCTCGATAGTTTTGAGATAATCCCACCTTGAACCTTTGATCTTTCCCGTCTGTTACCTTAGCTGTCTTAGTACAGACATTCCGTACTTATTTACTCTATCCAAAGGGTTGTTAGGTCCTTAGGTCTCATCGTCTCATATATTTAGCTATCTAGTACTCATACATTAAATACACTATACAGAAACTCCTGACATAATAATACATATAAATTTAAACACACATTTCACAGTCCACTGGCAATCTGTACAATATAAAGTGTAATTATATATCAAATGTAATATATTTTTTTATCAAATGTGTAGAAAGCACAAATTTTTCATCAAAATAAAAATATCTATATCTAGCTCCCCTCCCGCATGACACCGTCCACGATCCCTCAGCCGAGAGTCGAGACAGCGTAACCACAACCAGTGGACTGTGCGCCTTTGGCTTGTTCGATACTGTGCTGTGCTGTGATATATAAGTGTCTTATTAACGGATTTATTTATTAAGGTAGGTTTATTTAAAATAAGAATTTATTTAATAATGCTACATTATTAAATGTTTATTTATTAGTTATTTTTGGAACGATTACCTTCTTAATAATAATGTTTGGGGATTTAAATATAAAAATACGAATGTTTAAAATTAATTAGGGACTTATTTTTAAAATGTTGAGCGTTGTTTTATAAAATAATTTGAGAGTTGAGTTTTAAAAATATAAAGTATTAATATTATTCTTAACCTATGTAGTTATAATAATAATTAAATAAAAAATGGTAATAAATTGAAAAAAAAAATGTTCATGTTAGTTAATTAATTAAATTAGTAATAATTATATACACATAGAAATTGTTTTATAAATGACCGATTATTGGTAATTTTTAAAATTGTCTTGAAATAATAAATGATATAACAGATATTTGAGAAATAGAAATATAATAACAAATATTTTTTTATAATATTATTTACCTACATAGTAATAATCATTATTAATAAAAAATTAAAATACATTTAAAAAGTGTCCCTATTATTTTATTTATCATAATAGTATTTTCTGAATAATTGGTAATAATATTGTAATTAATATTGTGTATAAAATAATTAATGGTGGTGACATTTATTGTAACAATAACAAAAAATATAGTAACTGTTTGACAGTGATTAATCAATATAAGCGTTATCTTAATGTCATTTTTAAGTCACGCTTAAGTGGGTCGAAAGTTCACTTTTACTTTTCACAACAATAGTAACAGTCGAATATGTCATTATTAATAATATTAATTATTCAGTAAAGACTGAAGAATAATTGTTGTAATAATTTAGTAACGTAAATATTACCTAACAGGTCTATTAAGTAAAAAGATTTTATTGATTCGATTTGCATTCCTTTTATCTACTATCAGCCTATATATATATATATATATATATAGATATAATAATAATAATAATAATTTGTTGGACTGCGTTTAGATCGGAAATTTTACTTTATTTTGTCGTATATCCCAAATAATGTACTGAAAAATTTCCTTTAATATAAGCCGGTTTCCTACCGTCGTAGTTCCTTAAAAAAATAAAAGAGCGTTGAGATGCGTAGTTTATTAATATGTACAGATTGTAAATAAATACTTAGTTAATTTCAAAAAAAAGAGCAAAATTCTATTGGAAGAGATACACTCATATAAGATATATATTATATAAGTATAATATTATAAGACAAAACACTAATACAGAAAGCCAAAACAGATTACATAGATAAATAATATATATGAGACAGAAAATAAGCAAGTACATTAATAGACAAAGATACATAAAAAAAAAACTGAAATTAACATTTGAAACAACAAATAATACTTAATATTTAAAATGACTACTTAAACAAAATCAGAGTCTTCACTCTTCCCGCATCTTCAAGTACTTCCTCACATCTTTCTTTGTGAGGGAAAGATATCCTGATAATTGGTGTTCGATAAAACCCGAAACATTGGTGAATTATGCAGATAATTCGAGTTCATACGAGGCACATAGAACAATTTTGTGTATCTTGTCGCATAAGGAGGAGGGATTTTAAAAGAAATTAACGATAGAAAATAGGGGCTATCTATCCGCCCATTACGAATAAGTTAAAAATAGCAAGTCTTGCTGAGTCCGTCCATATTTTAATGACCCTAAATTAAAATATTTGCAACCTGCATAACTATCGAAACATTTATATTTTTTTAAACAAAGAAATTTAACAAACTTTTTTTTGTATATTTTGGAGATTGATTATGAAACATATTTATTTTGTACTTATAATACTTATTTAAGTTAATTTTAAATATCGTATAGCCATAGTTCATGATCGGAACTGGCACGTCGTTAATATGGCGGGATGGAAATAGTTCAGTTATATTTAGTTAATTACTTTTCTGAAAAGTTTAAACTGACGTTTATCCTGAAATTAACTAAATACAGTCTCGCCTTTTTATATTGAAGGCTTTGGTATTGCCCATATATTTTCTACGGATTAGAGAAAGCCCATGAACATTCTTAATGCCGAAGGCCTAGTTTGCGTTGCCGGCTTATGAGTTGTTACGCTCAATTCATTTTTGACCATCCGAGATAGGCATCTTAACCCAAATATTGATAAAAGTGTGCTAATAATCAATCGACGGATTGTAATAACCCGTCGATAAATAAATCTGTCGATACAACCTATCCATGGTAGGTCGGATTAGTGGATGTGGATTAAGATTTTAACTTACACCAGTTTTTAAAATAATAATAAAGCTATGCTATAATAATACTTTAATATTATTTGTAAACATGAGTGTAAAGAGCGAAGAGATTGAATTCTATCCGTTGCCAAAAATGGATTGTCTTCGTAGGGTTTGGTTATCGGGATGCAGAAAGAAGATCGATCGACTGTCACGGTCTGATGAAAACAATCTGAGATCTGTGGCTTCGGTGTGCAACTCTCATACCCGAGGTCGTAGGTTCGATTCCTGGCTGTGCACCAATGGACTTTCTTTCTATGTGCGCATTTAACATTTGCTCGAACGGTGAAGGAAAACATCGTGAGGAAAAGTCGACGACGTGTGTCAAGCACTGGAGGCTGATCACCTACTAGCCTATTAGATTTAAAAATGATCATGAAACGGATTCAGAAATCTGAGTCCAAGACCTAAAGAGGTTGTAGCGTCACTGATTTATTTATTTTTAAAGTCTATTGGTGTAGGGTTCGAAGGCACAGAAAAGAGAGTCACGTACACAATGCACGTATCAACTATGATATAACAACAATAGGATATTTGCGTAAAGATAAGAATGACGCCCGCGCAATGTAAATGAAAACTCTTGCTTATCAAATGATAAGGTTTAAGATGAAAAGTGCGGTCAAGCGATTTCCAACTTTGAAAACCTTGTTTTATTATTAATAACGGTGATAGATAGGGCCGAGTTATATGTATATAAATTTTGACTTCAGACATACTGATGGTTATATATATATGTACATACTTATGGCGTACTTTTACACCTTGGAGTGGAGATTAAATATATAAGAGCCAAATGAATATTTTCATCATCAGACGGAAATACCACAATTGATCGGTTTTAAGACAGTTTTTGCCGTGCACTAATGTCGAACCAGCTACCTGAATTGTTTAGTGATACTTTCTAAATCATTTTCAGGCCGGCAACGCGATTGCGAGCGATACTGGCAGGTTGCCTATGGGTCAAATAGCACTAAATATTTGTATTGTATTAATTGGTTTTACAAGAGAAGGAAATGTACTAAACGCTAAATAATTTATTTAATATGTAATCAAGACGTACACTGGTTACAATTTTTTCTACTTAGTATTTATTAAATTTTTGGACCTAGGCGCAAGCTAGCTGCTCTGGTCTCTGGCGGAATGACCAGCGCTGTGGAACATTCTGCTCCTCAGCACAATGCTGAGCCAATTACAACCACACACACATTACACATTACATATTTGTTGATATATCTCTTTTTTTTCTTTGATTATTGTTACTTTGTGTGTGTGTGTGTTTTTGTTTATAATAACTGTTATGTCTACGATCGTAGCCGTTATAATAATCGGTTGAATTTCTGGAGTGTATTTTTATTGGATATGATTTAACATTGCTTTGTTTTCCGATAAGTTTTACGATGAAATTAATCTTGTGGTACAATATTTGCGTCGTAAATTATGTCGGCCATTGTTTCAGACGTGTTTCAAGTGTCAACACACGCGCCCTTGAAGTGAACCTGTTATTGTTCTTGCATATGCTTAAATTTCATAATTTAGTATTGACTGACCACGACTGTTATATAGAATACGGAATCTATATGCATCATACCATACGTATCACCTTGATGTCCGTCGTTCCACAACTAAGCGATTCTTAAGGCAATTTCTGCCACGCACCAGCACAATGTGGAACCAGCTGCCCACTGAAGTATTTCCGAACCAATTCGACTTAGGGTCCTTCAAGAAAAGAGCGTACCGATTCTTGAAAGGCCGGCAGCGGGCTTCGAGCCTTCTGGCAGTGCCAGTGTCCATGGGCGGCGGTGTAACTTAACATCGGGTGAGCATCCTGCTCGTCTGCCTCCTGTAACATAAAAAAAAATCTATACTAACATCGATAGTTTGTGAAATTGTAGGGTCTGGTTATACTGTGATTTATTTATTTATTTATTTATTCAATTATAGACATGGCTAAACTCACAATAAAAATAGACTATAATATTTACAATACAATATTAATTAAATAACATAAAACAGTATATTCTATATGTATCTTCAGGGCTCGTTAAGCGAATACTTCGAATTTTATCTTTAGTTCTTGGGAATAAATAAAAAGTCGCAGGGCGCCAAATCAGGACTGTATGGCGGATGAGTCATTATCTTGACACCCGCCATTGTCAAACATTTAGCAGTCCGTTTTGCGGAGTGCGTGGAAGCGCTGTCATTGGCGACACCAGTCAATCCAAAGGTGTTCTGGTCGTCGGTTAAAGTTTTGGGGAATCCATCACAAAGCTTCCTGACGCATATATGTTCGTGTAATATTTTTTAAATTTGACCCATACCAATGTATAGATTAAGAATATTTAAGATACGGCAAGCCTAATGCCAATGCCTAGGCTTGCCGTAGCCGTATCTGCTGTTAGGTCACTCTCTTATCTTCCTCTATCACGCGTCGCACAGCACTGATGTTATCTTCAGTCGCTGTTAAAGGACGTCACCCGGATCATCATTGAGATCGCTACGTCCACGCTTAAACTCGTTACACCAATTGTAAATAGTGGCACGAGATCGTGCTTAATTAAGATATGCTAATCGCAGCCTATCATTGCTTTGTTGTGAAGCCCACAGCAAAAGTCATAGTAAATCATTGACCGAAATTTTTCCGGTTCATTTTCACGTGTAACAAGAGTTTTAGATTTGCCGCCAATTCACAAAAACAAATGAGAAATGAAAGCAATATACTACCAAAGAGTTCTAAAATTGAAATTCAAAAAAAGTTTCATTAGCAATGTTTCTAACTGGCCAGTTCTAAACATTTTCAGTGTTAACCTACGTATAAGTCATATTAAAGAAATAGCATGTAGATGGCACAGAGTGGCACATTGCAGACAGAAGTGGCGAGCTTTGGAGGTCTTTCTATAGATAGAAATGATGAATGAATGAGACGATAGAATTTTTATTATTACTAAGCCTTCATTGCTGACACCCAGCGGAATATTATATATAAATCACACCATCACGTACATAAAGAAAAGAGTGGCGGAAAGTTTCTTGCCAGTTCTTCTTACCCGCTCTACGCCCTTGACTTGCGAACTGGTTGTAAATGTAAATTTACAGTTAATTTAATTTGTTTTTCTTGACGTTCATAAGTGTACATGTTTACCTAAATGAATAAAGATATTTTGATTTGATTTGATTTGATTACCCCCACTTTTACACAATCACACAACACGGCCAAAATAGGCTTTTTTAAATAAATTAAATCACACTTAGTTAAATGTATTGTATATTTTTTGTTTGTTTGTTCCCTTTTGCAAATCTTTTTGTAGTAAAATGTATGATGTTTTTTAAGTGTATTTGTTTGTAATTATGTATAATTTATGTTACTTGTAGGATTACGATATAAATAAATATTTGTTTACCTAACTTAATCTAATACACCAGATGGGCCGATTTTGATCAGCTTGTCCCGTGACGCATAGACCTCTTCCAGCTGCTTCCATTCTAATGCTAGCTCTTCTCGACGAAGTTGGGCCACCTAATCTCGTTATATGGTCTCCATCTCTTGCTCTGTCTTCCACTTTTCCTTTTCCAATCTCGTGGTTGCAATTCTGTTATAATTTCTGTCCATTTCAATCTGTTATCTATGCATGTGCCTGGTCTAGTGACATTTGAAACATAAATGTATTTAAATGTTAAGTGTCTGAAATAAAATGCTTTTACTGTAGATTTCAGCTGACGAAATTTCAATTTTGTTTCCGTTCAGTGGTCAATATAATAGCCACTTTCGTTACGGATCCAGTAGTTACGATAATAGTTCTCAATCACGCGAATAGGAAACGGAAAGGCCACTTCCGATTGAATTTTGAATGGGTTTCTGATCAAACTTGAAGACACTTTCAGTTTTAAATGACTTCAAAAATACCCGAAGGGTCCTTTTACCCAAGGAGATTTACCCTCAATGGATAAAAGGACGCATTGGTAAAAAAAACACAGTGGATAACAGGACGCAGTGGATAAAAGGACACAGTGGATAAAAGGACTCTGTGGATAAAAGGACTCTGTGGATAAAAGGACGCAGTGGATAAAAGGACACAGTGGATAAAAGGAGGCAGTGGATAAAGGCCACAGTGGATAAAAGGATACAGTGGATCTCTCGACAATGATCATGCAATAAGCAATGAGTCCACCAATCTTTAACTCTTAAATCGAAGGAAACAATTCGATCAAAAATCATTGCGATAAGTAAAAGTATAGTATTGCTACAAGTTTCCAAATAAAACAGGAAGAAAGAGAAGGAATGAGAAGAAATTCTACGCTAGTCTTAAATCGCTTACCGGTATACTACTTTATACAAATAATCTATATACTGTATAAGGTTCAAATTATATGTAATTATTGTATTTAACGGTCGGAATTGAATTCGACTGTGCGATGATGTTAATCATTTCGTCTATACTATATTTGCATGTTGTACCCACGAGAATGTAAGTGCGTGCTCCTATTTCACCATGCCTCCTTACCTGACAGACGAATCTTTGTTTTAAATTTATTTTATTATTCTTGAATACTCAAAATGTCATATGGAACATGGTGTAATAGTTGCAGCTCCATACAAACGTTGTGTAAAAGAAAAAACTTGGCGATTAAAAAGAGTGGCGGAGAGTTTATTGCCAGTTCTTCTCTTCCGTTCTCCTCCCTTGATTTGAGTTCTGGCAGTAAATGTAAAATTAGTAGCATTTAATATGTTTTTCTTAATTGATGTTCATAAGTGTACATTGTGTTACCTAAATAAATTAATGATTTTGAATTTAATATTACACGTCGGAAGAATTTAATGCCTCCAAAATACATAATAATATTATTAATTCGAATTTTTGTTGCTATATTTAATTAATAGGCACCCATACACAAATTAAATATCACACGTCACACACAGAACATAAAACAATTATAAGTACATACAAAATATATATGGAGATGAAGTTAGGGGCCGTTCATAAAATACGTCACACTGAAATCAGCTTTTTTTGACCCCTTCCCCCCCATTGTCACACTTTTTGTGACCCCCCCTAGAAATATTTCGTCACAAAAACTAAGAACCCCTCCCCCCCCTGCTGAGTATGATAAATTCTAAATGATAGTAGACAAATTCTGAAAATTAAAAACATTTATTTAGTTATTATAATAAAATTTAAATAAATATGAAAGATAGATAGTTCGTTAAACGAACATATAAATAATAAATAATATTTCTATTATTCAGAAGTCCAAGGATTTTCTAAATGGGCCGAAATATCTACAATCGGTATTGCACCATCTTCTTCTTCTTCATCTTCAAAGCTACCGTCCACTTCATCGTCATCTAACCATTCTGCATCTTCCGTACCATCGTTTTCATCTCCTATTATGCATAACAGCTCTCGAGCTCGCCGAGCTGCGATACGAGTTGGTTGTACGCGCCGAACTACTTCAACCTTTCTTTTTTGTTTTGGATGTACATTTTTTAAATGCTGTAGTAAGGTCAAAAAATAATAAACGGCGAACGTCACGCTGCCCTATACCTCCCTCCCCCCTTGTCACATCTTGTCACACTCAGCCAGACCCCTCCCCCCCCTTGTATGCGAACGTATTTTATGAACGGCCAATATATACAAACAATTTTTTTAAAATTTATATCTTTTGTTTTCAGGTGTTAGCTGATAATGGTGTGATTTCGTCTGTTTGGTAAGTGTTCATTCTCATTCAAAGCCGTCGTAAGGCAAGGCATTCTAAAACACTTTTCTATTTCACAATTTACTGGTATTATACGTGTATCTTCAATGTCTATGCGTGCATTTACCAACGGCGAAGGAAAATATCGTGAGGAACCACACCCAACCCACCTCAAGACGTGTATTAGGCACAAAAAGGTGATCATCAAATCATTTTTTTTTTCTCTAGATTAGGGTTCCTTAGATTAATATAAATATATATTCTTTATATTACTTCTGGTTATGCACTTCTTGCACTCATCATTTCTATTTATTGTTATCTTTTCTTACTAGGGTTGCCTGGAAGAGATCGCTTGTTAGCGATAAGGCCGCCCGTTGCATCCCTTGAAATTTTTATGTATTGTGTTACTTTGCAACGAAGTTTTAATAAATAAATAAATAAATCAAAATTCATTTATTTTTATTTATTTATTTGATGCACCAACAAAGTAGACACTGATACATGCATCTAACACAAACACAAACACAAGCCTAGTGCTACCCCAATTAT
The DNA here is from genome assembly GCA_028984075.1 of Pieris mannii. NCBI lineage: Eukaryota > Metazoa > Arthropoda > Insecta > Lepidoptera > Pieridae > Pieris > Pieris mannii. The sequence continues at coordinate 5,593,735 of CM054798.1, read as the reverse complement.
AGGCGCATACAACATTCTGATTTAATGAAGCTTATACACACAAAAAAAAAAATCAAAATAAGATAAAATAAAGCAAAAACTAAAACATTACAAAATTAATTGAATAAAATTAATCAAATCAAATCAAATCAAAATTTATTTATTCAATTTAGATGCGACTTAAGGCATGCTTATGAATGTTATGAATGTTTACAAAATTCGTGAAAGAGCAAAACTACGCCATCCATTCACAAAACTACCAGGAGGCCTTGTTCTGAGAAGAACAGGCAAGAAACTCAGCACTTGCCTATTAGATTAACAAATGGTCATCAAACAGATACAGAACTCTGAGGCCCAGATGTGTACATCAAATTCGGTAACTAATATTTTCTTTAAATCAGTCAGTATTTCAGAACTAGTCTAGATTATGTCAAAAAGTCTAGAACATGCCGTTAAACAAATGTAAATCGAAGACAATATAAATGTTTTTCCACGCAAACAAGTAGTGCTAACAGTATTTATGTAACTGACCTACTGAATCTAGAATCTAGGTAATACGCATGACTGAGCCATTGATAGGCACTGTCATGCTGGAGTAAAAAATCGTAAACGCGACCTGAATATTGTTACACACTAAATTGATTCGCCGTTACTCAGAATATTTGGAATTGACTACATTTGTTTACTGTTAAAATTTAGTAAGAATATTTAACTTAGCTCTGGTAGAAGAACTTAACAGATTATCAGGAATTTCGATGTGCCTTTTACGCCCGAACCAAAATAATTAATCCACAATCTTAGATTGAAAACAATCGGAGATCAGACCGTCGATCGATCTCCTATTTGCATCCCGATAACCAAACCCTACGAAACAATCCATTTATGCCGACGGATAGAATTAAATCTCTACGCTCTTTACACTTATATTAGATTATCAATATAAACCAAATAAAGTAAATAAAATCGAACAAATAATATTAAAATATACATGTCTTTGTGTAAAACATATCAAATAGCTTTTTAATTATTTTAAAAACTGGTGTAAGTTAAAATCTTAGGATAGGATATTGGCACAGTTGAACTGTCATTTTCATACAAAGGTCCATCCACATACACCGATCCGACCTACCATGGATAGCTTGTATCGACAGATGGCTATTACAACCCGTCGATTGGTTGGCACACTTATATTTGGATTAAAATGTCTATCTCCGATGGTTAAAAATGGATTGAGATAGGTTATTGGGTTTGGGCGTAAACCAAGTGAATCAAATCAAATATTTAGAGTATGTCCGATAAACCTAAGGTGAAATAAAACTACAATTTCTTTAAAAGCTGGCGTCTCAGCAATTGTCTATGGTCTCTTTTTTTATTTACTTGATTTATATTATAACGCTTTTTTCCGGAAGAGGACGTACCGTACCTCTACGGTACGGTCCCTTATTTTTTTATTTTTTTTAAAAGGAATGATGAATTACTGACCACTGTAATTACCATCCTCGGCCTAGAATACGTTCTGCTAGTTTAATTATAAGATTTTCAGTTATTTTTTATCAGTGGCCAAATGTATATGGAGCCTTTTATCTGCCCATGAGTCAGGTCCTGCCATTTTGGTCGCAGGACCCACTAACCGAGGGATCATTGCACCGTTTATGACCTTACAATTGTCTCATTTGACTACTGATTAGCTTAACCTAGAAATAATGTTCGTAACTTTATAGAATATTGATTCTGGTAATCAGGTCACAAATACAACCTTATCGCTAACAAGAGATCTTTCATGCTGAAAACAAAATGTAAAAGGTAATGTACAAGTGTCTAACTAAATTAAAAAAAAAACTAGAAAAAAAGTAAAAAAAAGTTATAATAACACTTTTTTTTGTCTTGGCCTCAGATTTCTGATGTTTCGTCAATAGATGCTACTTGCTGATAAGGCTTCTGCCCTGTGATTTGAGACAGGTTTCCTTAAGATGTTTTTGTTCACCATTGCACAGCCGGGGTTCGACGACCATGAGATTCAAGATAAATCATAATTTAAATCATTTACGGATTTAGAAAAAAAAATTCTAATTATATAAGAAGCTTCCATTTATTATACAGTATGTACAATTTTCGTAACCTACATAATATATATTTTTTAATTTTCGTCGCTGTGGCAATGTACTATGTATATAATGTGTAATTCTTGCTGTATTGCGATCTTCGTTGAGCGAGGAAACCAGTTCTGGAGTCACTGGTAGTTTTTTTTTATAGAACAGGGAAGGAGCAGGAGGCACACCTGTTAAGTGATAACGCCGCCCATGGACACGTAGCCAGAGGGCTCGCGAGTGCGTTGCCGGCCTTTTAAGAATTGGTACGTTCTTTTCTTGAAGGAACCTAAGTCGAATTGGTTCGGAAATACTTCATCTGGGCATCTGGTTACACAAAATGGTGGTGTGCGGCAAAAACTGCCTAGAAAAACGAGCAGTTGTGGAATCAACTTGAATCTTTTAATACTTAAATCCCCGGGTAAAAAATGCTAATAATAATAATAATCTTTATGGTACGTTTACACGCTTGCCAAGCCTTGGCAAACTGCAAACAGTCCCAAGCCTCCACAAATCTCGTTTGGCGTTTGAAAGGCGTTTACACGCTTGTGATTGCGTCAGTCTGCAATATACATCCAAGCATGGCGGACACAGAATTTACGACGGCTATGGCATTTGGTACTTTTAAACATCATCATACCATGATATGATATGATCCTTTTTTACATCGGATTCCAGATGCATGGTTCCATTTGGTAATGTTCCAGAAACGAAAGACTCTCATTCGACCAGCAACTAATTTTTTATTTATTTTATGTAAAATCCAGTAAGCGTTTTCTCGCCGTGAGATCACTAAATGGCTACTAAACGCGGACCAACATGTAAATGCATTGCAAGCGCTTGCCGCAAACGCCCTTTGATCTGCGTAAAAAAACCGACACTCGACTGGATCGGATGCAAGCAGGCACAAGCCCACGCAAGCCAAGCCAAACGCCCTGTTTACATGTTTGCGATTCTCGATGCTTGCCAAGGCTTGGCAAACGTGTAAACCTACCATTATGTATTTTCTCACTAAAACTTACAAAACTTCATAGATGATAAGTTACAACTATTTATTAATGTATGTAAATAATTGTCATTCTTCTTTGATGTGAGACTGATGCCTGCTAAAGGTCGTGCACCTGTGTTATAGTAGGTTTACACGCTTGCCAAGCCTTAGCAAACTGCAAACAGTCCCAAGCCTCCACAAATCTCGTTTGCCGTTTGAAAGGCGTTTACACGCTTGTGAATGCGTCAGTCTGCAATATACATCCAAGCATGGCGGACCACGAACTTGTGACGGCTATTACATTTGGTACTTTTAAACATCATGATACCATAATATGATATGATATGATATGATCTTTTTTTACATCAGATTCCAGATGCATGGTTCCATTTGGTAATGTTCCAGAAACGACACACTCTCATTCGATCAGCAACTCATTTTTTATTAATTTTTTGTAAAATCAAGCAAGCGTGTACTCGCCGCGAGATCACAATGGCTACTAAACGCGGACCAACATGTAAATACATCGCAAGCGCTTGCCGCAAACTCCCTTTGATCTGCGTAAAAAAACCGACACTCGAGTGGATCGGAAGCAAGCAGGCACAAGCCCACGCAAGCCAAGCCAAACGCCCTCTTTACATGCTTGCGATTGTCGATGCTTGCCAAGTCGTAAGCATGTAGCCGCCGTTCGCAAGAAGGCCGCTTTTGTCCTCTCTCGCCTCCATTTCCTCCTAAATAAAAGGAGTCACATGTCCCTTAGACACAAGGTAACCTTGTACAAGGCCTGCGTCCGACCGTGCATGACCTACGCTAGCGTAGTCTTCGCGCACTGTGCCCCCTCGTATATCCACCGGTTGCAAGTGCTACAGTCGCGTTTCATGAGAATCGCGACCGGCGCACCCTTCTACGTGAGAAACGTCGATCTCCACTATGACCTGGAGCTCCCTACCATAGCCCAATGGATGAAGTTGGCGTCCAAACGCCACTTCGACAAGGCTAAACACCATCCCAACCCACTGGTGCGTAATAGCATCAATTATTATCCCTTCCCGACTAAAAAGGCTCGCAGGAGGCCCCGACACATACTAAAGGATCCGGATGATCCAATCACAATAGCTAACAATAAATTAAAAGCCGCCCGCGCGGCCAATAATAATAATAATAGCAGTAGCAAACAGATTAGGGTTAAAAACCGCCTTCTCCGGGGAAGGCGAGGACCTTTACTTCGCATTTCGCTCACTCCAGTGAGCTTCCGTCCTGCCCTTCAGGCGATTGACCCCCCCGCGACGGCCCAAGCCGAGGTTTGAGTCTCACAGGAGACGCCCTTGCGCGAGTCGCGGGAACCCCACCCCTTCCGGCTGAGCTAAGCTCGCCAAAACAGCCCGTGCTGAGCTGTAAAGGCCCTTAAGGCCAACAGCGAGATTCCATTTAAAAAAAAAAAAAAAAAAAAAAAAACTTGCCAAGTCTTGGCAAGCGTGTAAACCTACCATTACAGGTCAACAGGCCTCCACCACTTCGGATCGACAAAAGATAATAAATAATAGAGAATAGACAATTATGGTTATAGTAGGTTGTAATGTTAACAAAACTGTTCTACTACGATTGGTTATTAGTCATCGCAAATATAGTAAGCTTTCATTACCAGTTCGATTAGATGAGAAAGCAAGTCGAAGAAAACGTGCGGCTTCTAAGAAATATAATTTAACTTACGATTAAAATTAACAACGTAAACAAATATTCCTAGATTTTCTAATAGTCATTATTAGTTTTGTATGAGGTGTCAGCAGAGGCAACTCGAGTCCATTTCCAGAAATTCATTTAAATTTAACTCTGATGAAGAGTTGCAGAGAGAAAATATTTTTTTAATAAATAAATAAATCAGTGGCGCTACAACCTCTTTAGGCCTTGGCAAGTAGGTGATAAGCCTAAAGTCTAAAATCTAAAGCCGGTTTCCTCACGATGTTTTCCTTCACCGTTCGAGCAAATGTTAAATGCGAAGAAAGTCCATTGGTACACAGCCGGGGATCGAACCTATGACCTCAGGTATGAGAGTCGCACGCTGAAGCCACTAGGCCAACACTGCTAATTGAATTGAATATTTTTTATTAATTTTATTTTAGTAATTAGGTTTTTATTCCGGAAATGCAAAAAGTCTGTATAAAGATGCAATGTTTATATGTTCTCTATGTCGGTATGTAGCTAATAAAAGGGTAGGCGAAACTAAGCCAGATAATAACGAAATGAAATATTACGTAACACAAATACATATTTGTCTCTTTCTATCAAATGTTTACACTGCGATGAAGAAGACATATTTTACTATTTTTTAATTCTCTTCATGTATTGTATACATGTATTTTGTGTGTATTTCATTAAAAAAAACGTAAATCAAATCAGATCAAAAATCATTTATGATTGTAGGCAACATAATGTACACTTATGAACGTCAAAAAAATATATATACATTAAATGCTTCTAATTTTACATTTACTGCCAGTTCTCAAATCAAGGGCGTAGAACGGAGGAGAAGAACTGGCAATAAACTCTCCGCCACTCTTAATCACCAAGTTATTAACTTATTTGTTTCTTATACAGAGACTGGTCTTAATTTGATGTTACAAGTAACATGTACGAATACTATTTCGTCTCTTTCTATCAAATTGAGTTTACGCTGCGATGGAAAGAGACAGCTTGTTAATTTATTTCCCTGACGAGTTGAAACTGTATTTGGTCAAAAAGGCAGTAAATCTACTGTAATTACGGTATGTCTAGCAGTGGTCTAATCTCTGGCAGATGGTCACTCGACTGACGCAATGGTTCCGCTTTCCGACTTGTACAGTTCATATGTATTTTGAAAATTTGGGATATTTTTTTTTCTTAAATTAGCAATACATTAATCATGGTTATGGTTTCACTTACTATTGTCATGTATTCAACCCCTTCTACGCATCAATGTATTTATTAATTAACAATTTAATAAATTTCTGTTTATTCAAAGATTATTTCAGCTGAGTTTAATCATCGGACGTCCCTTCCACTACTGAGTGTTAAAAGGCAGTTTTTTCCGCGCACCACGACTTGACACGAAAAGAGCGCATCAATTCTTAAAAGGCCGGCACTCTGGTATTTAGATTGTCTATGGTCATTTAGCATTCCGTGAGACTCTTATAATCATATTATAGGCATGCCCTTTGTTACATAAAAAAATTTAAACGGAATATTATTAGTAAGTTTGAAGTAAAGGATATATATTATGGGAATGATTTTCTAGAGAGACTTATAACGGCTACAATTACTGCTATGACGTCTTCACCGAGGAAGGCGTGGACCTTTACTTAGTATTTCGCTCACTTCAGTAAGCTTCTGTCATGTCATACAGGGGATTGTCCATACAGCGATGGCCCAAGCCGAGTTCCGAGTCTCGCAGGCACCCTTGCGCTAGTCACAGAAAAAGCCCATTACGGTCTAGCTATGCTCGCGAAAACTGCCTGAGCTAGGCTGTAGAGGCAATTCAGGCCAACGGCGAGATTTTTCGGCCTTTGCGCTAGGATTTCTCAACATAATACTTGATATTTTTTTAACGCTGCCCAAGAGTTACGGACCACCATTATTTAAAACATAAAAATAAGTTTTAGAATCCAATAAATACATTTTTGGGAAATATTAATTAATCCTATTCATTGGTCACCCTATTAAACGTATGCGCCGAAACGCGTGCCCAATTAAATTACTACACTTTCACAGTGCGCATGAGTTGTTAATCCATAAACATCTTTGTTGTCTTCCGAACTCTTTCTTTTGAACAGGAACCTGTAGAAAGCATAGTCATGATTGGACGAGTCCTTTGAGAAATCAATGAATAATAAATTAAAATATCCTATGGGGCCGTTCAACTTAGCTTACTTGTGTTGACAAGAGAATTTTTTTTATAGAACAGGGGGCAAACGGGCAGGAGGCTCACCAGATGTTAAGTGATACCGCCGCCCAGGGACAGGGCTCGTGAGTGCGTTGCCGGCCTTTTAAGGATCTTTTGTTTTGTAAGAATGTATATTTACTAATCCATTTGGGGCCGATCCCTCAAAAATATTAGTAAATAAACGTATTAACATTTTGTAGGAATCCTCGAAAATGCATTTCGTTTTCAAGCATAGACAATGTGTGGGTAATATGTGTAAGAAAGTAAATAATTACTGATGACGTAATCACCATAAGAAAATCAAAGACCCCCCCTCCCCGCTAGAGTACTTACGTAATACATGAACGCCCCCTTTAAGAACAACGCCTGCAATTAAAAATAATATTATCATACGTTGTAAATCAAACATTGCACAGAAGCAGAGTTTTCCCCCTTCATTGTGTTCCAAATGCCTTCTTGCATCCCTTCTTCTTCTTCTTGTGATGCTTGGAGGTTGGCGGTCAGCTCGTCATACTTTTTATTCTTTGCCATTAGTTGCATCCCTAGACTAATATGAGTTCATTCAAGCGGCTGCTAAATTGGCATCTCCCGAACAGGTGTGCTCTCCAAAATCTCTCTTAACGTCTTTATTTATTTTATTTATTTACACTTCGTTGCAAAGAAACAAAAATAAAACAATACATAAAAATTAAAAGGGATGCAACGGGCGGCCTTATCGCTAGTGGGATGGTGGCCAGACGTATATAATACCTGTCTCACAGGGTCTGTAATATGTAAAACCAGGTTAGATTCTTGTCCTCTATTCTTTTGACAAGTGTATTAGGTTAATTATAACCTGTGGGTTCAAGAGCCTATGTCCTGCAAATAACCAGTTTATTTAAAGCGCATAGTTGGATAATACGAGGCGTTAGACGTCAATTAGACACATAACTTGATTGTACTTCACCATAATTATCGCTGACGCGGGTAAGATAGGGCTGCGTCTACGCTATTTTAAAACCTTAATACATACCAACATCCTCAGATATCTGAATCTGTTTCATGATCATCATTAAATCTAATAGGCAAGTGGGTGTTCAGCCTCCAGTGCCTGACACGCGTCGTCGACTTTTTGGGTCTAAGACGTCGGTTTCCTCACGATGTTTTCCTTCACCGTTCGAGCAAATCTTAAATGCGCACATAGAAAGAAAGTCCATTGGTGCGCAGCCCGGGATCGAACCTACGACCTCAGGTATGAGAGTCGCACGCTGAAGCCACTATACCAATACTGCTGTTTATACAACATTGCTTATACCATATAATTCTCGTTTATATTATAATAAATGCATTTAAAATTATTTTCCAAATAGTCAACCCTAAATAAACTGCCATACTGAACTTGGACATTTATTAATAAATTTTTACGTATATAATTACATCATTATTTACGATATAATTACGCGATAATTGCTAATTGATAGACTATTAATTATTATATAATGATCATTAAGTAATTAGTTTGTTAATATTGACCTAGTGGATAACTGGACGATTATTAACCAGGGCTTAACAAAAAATATGGAATTTAAATTGTATTTTTGATTTCTACTTATATTATTCTAGATGCGCCCGTGAACTTTATTTCTCCCTAATGCCTAGCCTACCTTTTTAGTACATACATGGAACGGTTACTACCCCCAGATACTGTTCGGTTTTCCGGAATGAAAACTTTTTAGGATTTTCTGTGATTTTTCTCTATATACGAGGGTACATTTTGAGAGTTGTATTTTTGTATGCTGTATCATAAAAAAACAAAAACTATTGTCTATAAAATAAAAAAAAATGTGAGCCGTCACGGGACGCCTGGCAGATGTGAAACATCGAAAGTATTCTGTGAAGTAATATGCAGAAAAGAACAGATTGTGATAGGAACTATGTCATAATGATAAAATAAAATATTACGATTTTGTTTTCCAGATAACGATGACTATTTATTGAACAAACATTTATTTTCATTAAATACAAAAATTTACTACTGCATATAGATTGTAGGTATATACCATCATATAGCGTGGCGATGCGTCGCCACGGCATGCGTCGCCACGCCAGAAATCGGTTTAACGTGCGGCTATAGATGTTTCACATCAAAAAAAAATATTTGGGGTGGATATATCAATAAGCGGTTTGAAAGATAGTATACGGATCTCAGACTTACTGGATATGCATAAAAAGTTTCATTAAAATCGGTTCAGCCGTTTTCGAGGAGTATGGAAACAAACATTGTGACACGAGAATTTTATATATTAGACATTATTTTATATGTAATTTTATTTTTTAGCCTTAAAATCCCGTTAGCTACTTAATAATTTGTTACCATATTATTCATCTACAATTAGGAAAATGTTAATATTTAAAGAAAACCCTTTTTTAACGGATTGAAGCTATGTAATATAAACTTATAATTATTTAACATAAATTTTTAATTCTTTTTCCCGACGTTTCGCGTGCATCGTGTGTGCGTTTACATCGTGCGTGGTCACTGTGACTGAGGACAAACGATGTTGAATGTCAAAAAGTATCACAGTTGTAGAAAAAAATATATTATCTGTATTTATTTCCCCGGAGTTGGTTTGTTACCGTGATCACGCAAATCTTATATCTTTAAACTATCAATTCTTGTATATATATTTATAATTGGAATCTCGGAATCGGCTCCAACGATTTTCATGAAATTTAGTATACGGGGAGTTTCGGGGGCGATTCATTTCTAGAAAATGTAATTTTATTCGTGTTTTATCAACTTAAACATAGAATTGCTCGTTTAAAGATGTCAGTCAAATAAAAACTTAAATATGAATATAATTATCTTTATTCGATAATTATATTCATGTTTTATCATTTTATTAGTATGTAATTCGTACTTAAATATAATTTCTAAAAAACACAACTTATAAAAATATAAAAATAATCCCGAGCAAGGCTCGGTCATCCACGATATATAATTATGTAAAATAATTATAAGTTTATAATAAAAATTAAAAAAAAAATCTTTTAATGTAACAGTTATGTTAATATAAGACAATATGACAAAATATAATAAATATTAATATTTATTATTAATTTTAATATTTTTAAAACATATTAACATTCTAATGTTAATATGTTTTAAAAATGTCGCCCGATCTTCAAAAAGCTGTTATTGTGGAACACGGGCACACACATCTTTCTGCCTGTTTGTTACACAAAAAAACATTCAAATGTAGCTTCATAGTTTTTATGTAATGTTACAAATATTACAGTTATTTTATCATTGCGCAAAATCATGCAGAAATATCACGTAAAATGTTTACTAACGAGATTAAATGATAAAGCCTGATATCTGGTTGAATAATACTAACTGGATTTGGCGGGAAAGTGTGAAAGTGACAGCGGGCGTTACGTGACAGTTTTGAAGGATCGGGTCATAGATAATCGTTCCCGTTACCATGGTTACCGTTGTTACACTGCATAGGGTTTTTAATAAAGGATGCTACCATACTCAACGAATAAGTATCGCGATACAGCGAAATGCAGCCAGCGTTAAACATTTTAAATTTTATTTATTTATTAAAGTTCACCACGTCAAAAAATTATGTATTAAGAATGTATGAATTAAAAAACGTGTGGCTGATTGCCGCGGTAAAGCTATGGCTTAGCATTTTTTTATAAACTCATGCAATAATAATTATTTATTTATTTTTTATTAATGGAGTAATTTTTTTTGACATTAATTCATTCTACCACTCTACTACTCTGCCAGACTCAGACTAACACGCCTAAATAGTCTGTCTAACTCTAACGCGTATTGGCTGCACCGGCCATGCTTACACTACGTCACCGATCACGCCAGACCGATGTGAGACGCAGTATGCGTTCTGTCCCGCTCTAACGCGTATTGTCCTATACAACAGCATGTGTTAGGTTGATCTTCGTTACGGAATTTCTTGATTCGGTCGCCGCGCTCAAAGCCCGCGATACGCAATAGCTTAAAAACTATGTGTTTTTTATATTCTACTTGAACTATCGTCGTATTGAATGTTATAAGAACCAATTATAAGGTTTTAATCAAATTTCAATAATCGTGTTAATCGATTGTAACCACGCGTCGAGGTCATCAGGCCGTGGTCACGGACGTCGTACGGAACTGTCACGGTGAGACTGCATTCCAATTAATGCAGTTAAGTTATAGTTGGTTGGTAAACAAATCAAAAGCGCCACAACATTTTATGTCTGGACCTCAGATATCTGTTACATGATTATTTGTTTATGTAATAGGGCAGTGTTGGCCTAGTGGCTTTACCGTGCGACTCTAATACCTGAGATCGTAGGTTCGACCCGGGCTGTGCACCAATGCCCTTACTTTCTATGTGCGTATTTAACATTTGCTCCAACGGTGAAGGAAAACATCGTGAGGAAACCGACATGTCTTAGACCCAAAAAGTCGACGACGTGTGTCAGGCCCTGGCTGATCACCTACTTGCCTATTAGATTTAAAAATGATCATTAAACAGATTCAAAAATCTGAGGCCAAGACCTAAATAGGTTGTAGCGCCACTGATTTTTTTTAAATAGGCATGTCTATCAGCCAATGTGCCTGACACAAGCCGTCGTCTTTAGCCTTAAAATCTCGGAGATTACCTATTTATTAGCGCAATATTCTGTGAGTCTTTTGAGGTCTGAGAACAGGAAAACGTCGCTTGGGGCTAAATCTAAATAATATATATTATATGAGTTTGTAGCGTATCGTAGATACGCACTAAAAATGTACATACTATATGGTGTAATATTTTTTCACAATTTTTTTAGCTGGACAATGTTTTTTTAATTAATTTTTAATTTATTAGTAGTTGATGATTTTGGAATGTTTTACATTGGATCCGACAGACGGCGCTACCATCGCAGTGTCAAATTTTAAACAATATTCGAATTTTAATTTTAGTCTATCCCGACAGCGACAATTAGCGCTGCGATCAAATTAAAAAAAAGTTTTGTTATCATTGTGTTATTGTAGACCATGTGCTGGATCGTTAGATATTGTCATAACATTTGAATAATAATTTTCATCAAAATGGTCCAGAATGTTTTAGCTTATTAAAAAAAGTTTGAAATTTTCAAATTAAAGACGTGTAGACAGGACAACGTCTGTCGGGTCCGCTAGTAAGAATATAAATTATTAACTGTTGTTTGTGAAGAAATATATCAATTTAACAAAGATAAAAATGGGTTGTGATTTATAACAAGATAGAACACCCATAAGTTTCTGTGTGAACTCTTCCTAACTGAAATTAAGCAAATATCCAGCTTAGTAGTAAAGGGTTGTTTGGTTGGAATGATTATAATTAGATAAATTTTCATAGAACATTCGAATTTGAGAAATAATTTATTTTATTTTATAGTCCACAAGATACTTTATGTCAAAATATCCTTTTTACTGAGAATGTTTTTTTTTAATTTATTTATTTTTTAACACTTCGTTGCATTACATTAAACATAATTTAATGAAAAGCAACTGGTGGCCTTATCGCTTTAAAGCGATTTCTTCCAGACAACCACTGTGAGTAAATTACATAAGGTAGGCAAGAAGTGCAAAAATACATATTACAAATACAATAAGAAGGAAAAAACATACTTAACAGAAACAAAAAGAAATAACAATAAACTAAACTGATAAAGGATACATAAAAAAAAACAAAAAGTAAAAAGTGCACATGAATCATGATAATCTAATTCAAGATCAGTCTCACGTCAGTTAGTAGTTAGAGCGCAAGTTAGGAATTTGACGTGGACAGGTAATGTTTATACAACAGAAATTTAAAGGAAGATAGAGAAGGAGCTAAGCGAATAGTGACGGGAAGTGAATTTTTTTGTTATATAATACGAGCGAACGAGCCTGCGGGACGCCCAAAACGGAAGTCATCGCAGCCCATAGACACCCATTTTTAATGGGTGCGTTGCCGGCCTTTAAGGGAGGAGTAAAATCGAATTTTGAATAGTTGGAGATCGTATCTCTCAGGGTCCAATGGCAGTCGATTTGACAGTTCGCTAGTTCGCAATAGAAAATGCCTTGTGAAACGGACTGTGAAAGATTTCCAACCATCATGGGTTAAAAATCAAAACAAAATTAAAAAAGTGGGTTTCTTTCTTCCTTGCTGTATTGCGATCTTTGTTGAGCGAGAAACCAGCTCTGGGGTTACCGGTACTATACCTATCAGCCAACTTAAATCTTTTATTATTGCCGATGCACTTGAACCCTACGGCTCAAGAGTCTCTACTCCAAAGGGAGCAGAATCAAGTTGGTTGGAGGAAAGAAATTATTTTCCGCCTGGTCTGCGGCATCTCCAACTTTTTGCTCATCCGAGGGAACAATAAATTAGGTTAATTTTAGCGAAGGAGACCACAGCTTCGCACAGTGCCCCGTGTGTAATCCTGGGCAATCAGTCGCTTCAGTGGGAAAACAGGGGTTCATGCGTCTAAAAGAAGGGATGCTGACGTAACTCTTCGCAAGCATTGTACCCGGCCTCTTCCAGCTTCATTTAATAGAGCTAATTGGCCGATGTGAATGGCCCTTGCTGAGCCAAGGTCCATTCGACATCATTCATGGCCGCAGAGGACCATGAGTTTTAACGGCTGATCGCGTGGCTGGATAAGGCTTAGCTGTTACCGTGTCTTGCCTCGGACGTTTGTTGGTGGCGCCGTGGGGTTTTAATGGGTATGCACAGTAGCGAGTCCCACATAACCCTTCACCACCAGGCAACCATGCCGCGGGAGGGTATGCATAACACACTCACGAAAAAGAAAGTCATAATTTAGGCTAGATCGTAATTGGTGTCTTTGTGCAGAGAATTAAACCTTTGGCAGACAATATAACATCTGCAAACGATTGCTTCTTTTGTAATCGTTGAAAATCCAAAATATTTATCTGTGAGATATTTTAATTACAGATTAAAAATACTATTTATAGTACCTAAGTGGATTACTTGCATTGTAATGAGCTTTCATAGGGTTTCTCTGATTATATCTATATTTATCTGCATTTAAAACACGTTTTTAAAATCGTGATTGCTGATTACAATTATGTTTTCGTTTCGTTTATTTCAACGGGAATATTTCCTAGGAAAATTATAGACTTGCGAATTTTGGTACATTTCGGTGACATGAACATAATTTTTTAAAGAAAAACACATTTCTAACGGATTAAATTTATGTCTTATTGTAAACTTATAATTATTTAAACATAATTTTAAATTTAATTGACGTTTCGCGTGCTTTACAGCGTGCGTGGTCGCGGTGACTGAAGACAAAAGGTGTTGAATGTCAAAAAACTATCACAGCTGTAGAAAATGTTGTATTATTATATTGACCAGAGATTACAATAATACATAACTTTAACCGGTTAAAAAAGTGTTTTTCTTTAAATGTGTAAAAGTTATGTTAATAAAAGACAATACTATAATTTTTTAATTTAACTAATTAGCAGAAACCAAGTAATAATTAACACAAATAAACTTAAATTATTCTAATCGTAATTAATTGTGTAACACTTCCTGTAATTGAAGGTTAATTCAAATTACAGCGATAAAAGGTAGAAAAAGTTGCAAAACGCAAAAATGCGGTTTTAAAAAAATACTTCCCTAATCTTTTAAGTAAATCTTTATCTTATATCTTTAAACATCAACATACACAAAGAATTAAATATTTAAATATTTTTAATAATTTTACTAACATAGTTATAAGTTTTACTATACTAACAACATATGGACTTATTAATTGATCTGAAATAAATGATTTTATTCTTGTATATATAATTGGAATCTCGGTATCGGCTCCAACGATTTTCATGAAATTTAGTATACGGGGGGTTTCGGGGGCGATAAATCGATCTAGCTAGGAATTTTTAGAAAATGTCATTTAATTCGTGTTTTATCAGCTTAAACATAAACCTACTTTTTCTTTATTGAAAGAAAAATAACAATAATTTTTTATTATTCTGTCGGTAAAATCGAAAAATATTATTCATATTTCATATATTAGTATGTAATTCGTACTTAAATATACTCCAAAAAGCACAATTTATAAAAAAAAAATACCGAGCAAAGCTTCATCCAGGTACTTACTATCTTTTATCGAGTAAATAAAACTATACTCGACGTATTATGAACCGATTGATGATTAAACATATCTGTCTGTCTCGCTCGCACTTACAGGACTTGTAGCTTGTGTATGCTTATGGTCTGATATAGGAGATTCTATTAAAGCCATGTGAAAGTAATATTTTACTAAGATTTAAATATAAGTTACACTAAAGTTAAAAAACTAAATTAAATCATATTTTAATATTTTCATTTAAACTTGTAGATAGTAATTTGAAATAACAAAAAATCTCACACCTTCGCATTTCAACAAAACAACAAAACATAAAAATGAAAATACTTGTAACCTATTAATCAAATCAAAGATTATTATTAGTATGTAAAGAATATTCTTAATACTGTATATTAGTGTGTAGAATTGAAACAATTGAAAATACCGCCTAAACGGAATGGCGAAAATTAAATTATTAAACACAGCACAATAGGACAATTGATGCGATGAGCAAATGTCCTATTTAGTCCAAAACAACTTAAGGCGTATTCACAAGATCGTAAAGATTCCATAGACAAGTCTCCCTTCTGTCGCTGCGTAGATGTGTCTCTCTTTTTTTTTCCGTGGGGAAATGCGTTACGCATACCCTCCCGTCGCACGGTTGCCTGGTGATGAAGGGTAATGTGGGGCTCACCCACTAAAACCCCACGGCGCCACCAACAATCGCCCGAGGCAGGACACGGTAACAGCTTAGCGTTGTCCGCATCCAGCCATGCGATCAGCCGTTGAAACTCACGGTCCTCTGCGGCCACGGATGATGTCGAATAGACCTTGGTTCAGCAAGGGTCATTCACATCGGCCAATTCGCTCTGTTTTATGAAGCTGGGGTAGGCCGGGTATAATGATTGCAGGGATGCGTCAGCATCCCTTCTATCAGACGCATGAACCCCTGTTCAAGTTCATTTACAAGCTGACAGTGGCGGCAGGTGCGATATCCTCCACAGATTCTGCGAAGCCGTCATGCGCCGTAAAGATGTGTCTCTCTGCATCTTCTACCATGGAGCGGGTTTAGAGAAGTTTTTAGAAGAAGAGGAGACATATTATATATTACGATATTCCAACTGTATCGTCGTCAGTCGCTCCACAACTGAGCGTAATTCAAGGCAGTTGTTGCCGTGCTATGTGGAACCAGCTGCCCACTGAAATATTTCCAAAATAATTCGACCGAGGGTCCTTGCCAGGTTCCTTAAAAGGACGGTGCAACGCAATTCGGTGGTGGGCTGATCAATAAAAAAAGGCATTGTGCCTATCTGATACCTAATCCGCTGTTAAAAAAATTTAATGTGTAATATTTTTACTTTTTAATTTTTTGTTTACCGTAATTGTCTTGTATATAATTGTCTTTTTTAGCACGAAAAAGAGTTAAAAGAAAAAAAAAGCTAACAGTGCTGTCGCTAATGTACATAGATTGTGATTTTTTAGAAACTATTGAATTTAAAATAAAAAATAAAGCGCATCCCGGTAAATGGCCTAGGGCGGTCAGAATTATGGATATACGATGTGTTGATATATAATAAATAAATGCACTCCTTCAGGCTTTGAGATGGTCATTTAACTTCAGAGGAGACTTCTGCCGGTTTCTATTCCAAAAAAAATAATCAGTGAATTTTAAATGTCATTATTTCGTACAAAAGATTTTTTCGATTCTTCATACATAATTTGATCGAACCAAATACTTACTTTGTATTACGATTTAAGTCACGTCCATGGGCGAAGTCGGCATCTTTAGTGTTCTGTGCGTGAGATGCTTAACTGTTTGATGGTCCATTTCCCTTATATTAGCAACCATACCTCAATTGGCCCACTTGCTCCTCCACTTGTGTGCTACATCGTTTGAGTGATACTTTCCATGTTCCTTTGACTGCAGACGCCATTATTAGACTTCATTAAAAACAAAATTTTCACTAACATTACAAAAATCACATTACATACTTTTACTAAAAAACTCAAACAATATCTTGTTAAGCTGTCCTATACTGATACATTGTGATAATTCTTATTGTACAAAAATAGTATAGATATAAATGTGTTATGTAGAATTAATTAAGCAATAGTGTGTAGATGTGAAAAGGAAGAGACTGGTTGCCCACAACACAGGGAATCCTAGTGTGGGGGCCAGTGCACTCTACTTTACTTAAATATTCCTGTATATTGTGTCTAATAAAGTTCTTTCTTTCTTCCTTTCTTTCTTATTAATGTGAAAACTATCAAATAATATCTTTTCATCACAGCGTAATCTTAATATACATCTCCTGTCACGATGTGTGTCCACGATGGACTCCTAAACTACTTAACCGATTTTAAATTAAATTGGCACACCGTGAGCAGTCTTTAATTATAGTCGCAATTTTATTTTATTGCAAATTATTTGTTTATTATTTGATACAATTCTAACAAATGGCGGTGTGTTAAAAGTACCAACGTTTCACATAAGTTCTCCTACCGTTTCCCTTGAATAGTTTACTACTATGTAATATAATAAAAACCTAAGCCACAGCAACGCTTGGCCGAGTCTAAAAAGTATATTAGTTAAATCAGAGAGTTAATTGAATCTCAAGACAGTTAATTAAAGATCGATATTCAATCAAGTCGCTAGCATTTTGATTTATATAAAGCAGCGTCGAAAACGTTTATCTATCTGTCTGACGGAAAGCCAGCGTGTTGATGATTCATTTTTCTTAATAGATAAGTATACCTGCAAGAGCGTAACTTAGCCTCAGTGCCTGATCCACGCCGTCTGCTTTTTCTCAAATATACACAGAATTTTTGGCCTGAATATGAAAAAAAAGGTCACTCTAGAGTCTAGACAAACTTATAAACACAACTATATTATATTTGTCAGTATTAATCAATATATTTTAAGTCAGACGTCGGTTATATTCTAAATGTTTAATTAAATGTAATAATAAGTTTAATTTAGAGCAGTGCTGGCCTAGTGGCTTCAGTGTGCGACTCTCATACCTGAGGTCGTAGGTTCGATCAGTGGCTGTGCACCAATGGACTGTTTTTCTATGTGCGCATTTAACAATTGCTCGAACGATGAAGGAAGACATCGTGAGGAAACCGACATGTCTTAGACCCAAAAAGTTGACGGCGTGTGTCAGGCACTGGAGGCTGATCACCTACTTGCCTATTAGATTAAAAAATGATCATGAAACAGATTCAGAAATCTGAGGAAAGACCTACAGAGGTTGTAGCACCACTGATATATATTTAATTAAAAAACCGTTTGCAAATACGAGAGTTTAAATTAACTGTTAAATTAAAGAGTTAAATTTTATTAAATTATTACCCAATTCACCTATTTTATATAATGCGTTGCGTAATTCGTCACGGTCTGCAATATGCATTTACAGTGATTAAGCGGAATTTTAAATTATTATATAAATTATTGCTTCAGTTGCATTTTGTTGAAAATAGAAACTTACAAAGGAAATCGGTATATTATGTAAAATAACTGCTTATTTAGTTCATCTACTTATCAATAGGTGGCGCGATATGTTAATTATAATTTACTATAACAACCCGAGCTGAGGTGTCTTACAGCCAACATTGAGATTCCATCTCAAAAAACTCAATAATTAATCCACAATCTTAGATTGTTCTCTATCTGCTGGGAAACCTGAAATAGGTATATTTTACTTAAAAGGGTGTCTAAATCTTACACTTAGATCTTACTTTATAAACCAAATAAAGTTAATAAAACAAATATCAAATAGCTTTTTAATTATATTAAAAACTCGTGTAAGTTAAAATCTTAAGATAGGATATTGGCACAGTTGAACTGTCATTATCATACAAAGGTCTATCCATATACACCTATTCGACCTACAATGGACAGCTTGTATCGATAGATGGCTATTACAATCCGTCGATTGGTTATCGGCACACTTTTATCAATATTTGTATTAACATGTCTATCCCAGATGGTCAAATATGTATTGAGATACGTAATTGGGTTTTGGCGTTGGTAGTTACTTCGTATATCACACACTCCAGTGAGCTACGTCCTTAGTGATGACTACTGCAGTCTGCCCATCCTTCAGGCGATTGACCACCCTGCAACTGAGCTATTAAACTCAACTGTCAATTGTTAAGATCCTTCAGGTAAACAGCGAGAAAAATTAAAATCATACTTTACCTTTTTTTATTGTTTTAAAGTATTTATTGCTAGACAATTATAATTAATATTACCTTATTAACGTGATAGCTTTTCAGCTATTTTTAATTATATATAAACAAATGCGTTTAAAGTCCCGGGATTACAGGCAAATAATCTAAAACACGCTAGATTTTTCTATTAACTCCTCAGACATAAAGCACTAGATTTTGCGGTAAAAAAGCGCTAACGAATCCAAAATTCAGCAAGAACCAGCCAAGGCGCATAGGCGTGTATCTATTTTAGTATTCACAGCGTTAAATCAATAAACAAAGTGCAAAGCTTCCGCCACTGTTCAGTGCATTTAACACGTTGTGTTTACACTGCACATCGTTGCACCATTGGCTAAGTTTATCAATGAATTGATGTTAAGTCAAGAGATACAGCGATTTAAAATTATAAAGCCGCTTAAAGACTACTTTTGTTTACGCTAGAAAACTTTTAATTGTGCACCTGTTAACAATATTCTTAAGTTATAATAATAGTTAAAATGGAAAATTGGTACAAATTTCAAAAGTTTGGTCCCTGTAATGGCAGCATTAACTCGCGTATTGCGATCTTCGTTGAAAGAGGAAAGCACCAGGTCTGGGGTCACCGGTACATAAATCTTTAGATAATAGTTTTATTCAATGCTAAAATAACAGCTGCTAGTCTATGACGTCTAGTGTTGCCCACATGCAAGACCAAGACGAGACTTAGACCAGTCTTGGTATTGGTCTTGCGTCAATATACCTGGTCTTGATCTTGGTATTGGTATTGCGCTCTCAGTCTTGGTCTTGGTCTTGATCTTGCAGCAAGAGTCTCGCAAGACTTGTAAATACCTATTAGCCTATTGCTATTTATTCGTCACTCATGTCAAATTGTAAACATTCACTCCGAAAGCAATAAGAATTTAGAGTATCTAGCTAGGTAAATGGGCGAGAATAATAAATAAGATAGACTCGAAGCGAAACTTGGTACGCCTTGCCTTACATATAAAAAAGTACCCACGCATGTCATGACACTAGATGAAGCGAAAGCGGTATGCCCCTACGTGAAAAATGCGTTACAATACAAATAAATAATAAAAAAACTTCTACCTGTAATAATTGTTAAGAGAATTACGAAAAATAGTTGACATAATGTATATGTAATCTGTGTAAAACATGGCTTTAAAATATTTGTTATATGACATCCATCCACAGATAAGTCGAAAAGACGATGATGTAATACGATTAAATGTTTCCCTATAATCTTAATGCCGAGTTTAATTTTATCAAAACTTAGTTTAATTAAATATATGTGTATTTGCGTCCTAAGTAAAGTTTTTACATAGTCTGTTGCGACGCCATCTTGCCTTGAAGCGTTTTGGCGGGTTCGTGATTGAATTTCTTATTTGTTCAAATTCTTTTGAATTCATTATAATTTTTATATATTTTATAGTAACTAATAAAACTAACTTACAACTTTTAACTTGAAGTGAAGCCGTGAAATAGCCATGTGAGAATCATTTTATTCTCTAAAAATATTCGCGAATAGAAAAGAATAAACACTACTTATACAGAGTGTTTCGAGAGATAGAGAGAGATAGAGATAGAGATCTGATACCTTACCCGCTAGTCAGCTAGTAATTTTTGTTTAACAATAAGAAATAAATACTACATACATCTAAAATTGGACGTGTAACATTTTGATTATTTTACTTTTTGTAACATTAATGTTTACCATAATTGTCATATATTTTAGTAAAGATTGTAACAAATATAAAATATCCTGCATATTAAATTATAGTCAATTTAAATGAATTCAATTCCAAACTCATTTATTCATGTAGGTAACAATATAATGTACACTTATGAACGTCAGAGAAGAAATATAAATTAATTGCTTCTAATTTTACATTTACTGCCAGTTCTCAAATCAAGGGCGTAGAACGGAAGAGAAGAACTGGCAATAAACTCTCCGCCACTCTTTTTAATCGCCAAGTTTTTTCTTTTACACAACGTTTTTAAGGAGCTGCAACCATTACACCATGTTCAAACAAATCGCTAATAACTTGTAATTCTAAAATTTTTATCGACATGTCTGAACTCTTACCTAACTGTTAATGGAAGTATGTATATAGTGAATAGTCATAAACGTTCTTCAAAAGCTTCCGCCTAGAGCTTTATTTTATTGGCACGATTTCCGACTACAACTAAAATCATGATAATCAGGAGTTAAGCGTCAAACTCTTTCTCACTCTCTCTCTCTCACAAATCTGGGTAACAACTGGCTTTATGGTTAACTAACATAAAATTGAGGGTAGTGGGTTTGCGACGCTGAATTAACAAAAGACTTACTTGGATTGAAGAGTTCGTAAATCTATGTGATTGGACATTACGGATACGAGAATGTTAAACACAGGCAATTTAACTTTTGAAGTGAAACTTCTTTAGGCGCATCAGGTATTTTTTTTACGGATGAAACGCAACAATAATATTAGCGTCACGAAGATGTGCAGCGTTCTTGTCTAAGGAAAGGGAGAGAGCGATTGACAGAGAGTGAGAAAGGGCGAATGTAGCATCAAGCAAAATATAGCCATGGAGCGAGAGGTGGGAGAGATTAGTGAGAAAGATTGAAAGAGTAAATGAGATGGAGAAAAAAACACGTTTTTGGTTGATTGGTTGATGTATTCGTTTAGTAGTTACATATTAGAACTTTAGATGACAATTCTGTCACATAACGTCTAGTGCAGTAAATACAGATTATTTATTCATTTATTATCATTAGCTCATATACATATGTAAACAGTGTAACTATAGATAAACAAATACATGGAGTGACCATATACTGGTACATGATCATCTATTATTATTAATTAATTTACAAAGAAGTTACACTTCAGGCAGTACTTTGTACGCACTCACTTTTTTTATAAATTTTCACTAAGACAACATTTAACCTAAAGTGCACAAGACACACGTTGATAATTATATGTAAATAGTCTATGGTTAATTGATCATGAAATTCATTCCTTTTATATAGAAAAAACGGTGTAACGGTTAAATAATACTGCGGCCCATCGACAGTCTCAATGCCAGGGCTCGCGAGTGTATCGCCGGCCTTTAAATATTCCACAGATAATGAGTAAATTTCACAGAATCACCGAAGCTTGGAAAGCGTTTTAAGGTCAAACTAATCGATTAATGAAATGTCAATGACAATTTAAAATTAATTGATCCATTTTGTTTCTGATCCCTTGATTACTTAAGGTTTAATACGACTTGTTTGACTAGATACTGTACTATATCAATAAATATAGTACATACATATAATACACATAAATACAGTACGTACAATAAGTGTACATTATGTTACCTACATGAATAAATGATTTAAAAAAAAAACATGGCCATTAAAAAGAGTTGCGGAGATTTTATTGCCAGTTCTTCTCTTTCGCTCTACGCCTTTGATTTGAGAACTGGCAGTAAATCTACCTATTAGAAGCATTTAATGTATATTTCTGACGTTCATAAGTTTACAATTTATACCTATATGAATATATGATTTTTGACTTTCATTAAGACACAAGATACGTTCACAAGACCAAGTATTTATCCACTGGTATTTACATTATATTTATTAATTACTTTAACTGTTAATGTAATTTGACCCAATGAAAGTAACAATGGTTCGCGGTGTCGCACAGGGATTTGTGGTTAGGCTCGTGTGTCACACCGGTATTGATACATGAGCAGTTCCTGCAACAGGAAGAGATTGACATAATTTATTTATAAAAAGATATAGAAATGGATTACCGACGACTAGACTAGACTAGACTAGACGACGAGAAACTTTCGATTTAGCGACATTAACAAAACATGAATAACCTCTGTTTATAATCATTAAAAATAATTTTAAAACTATGAAATTATTACAAGTCTCTTGAGAATGGTCGACTAAACATAAATAAGGTCACCATTAGATATACATATACCCAGCTAAACTTATATACTAATTACGTGAACACGCAATTAAAAAACAAATCATTGTACTTTTGTAGTCCGTGACATAGGCTAACGTCATAGACACACTAGACGCATGTCATAGATAAACCTTAGTTTTAATAACTTACATAACTTACCTTTAATGGTGGTTTGTGTTTTTGCTTAGGAACAAACGTGTATTTGGAAATACCTAATAATACATACACTCAAAGTTTGATAATATATAATAAATTTAAATTAAAAATTGTGTACATAAAACAAACAATTAAAATTATGAATAACAAAAATCAGACATTAAAATATGTTCGACGTCCTGGTGGACAGAAAAACTATGTCCAATTAGTGTTTTCACCACAGTAACTATTTAAGATGTAAACCATAAATAAATTAAAGTTTTTGAAAATATCTATTAGGGGAAACAGTGACAACTGACATTTGACGCATGACGTTTGACGTGTCCATAGATAATTTTAATTCACAATTACTTTATTCATATAGATAACTAAGTACACTTATGAACGTCTACAGAAAAGATGTTAAATTGATTTTATATTTACATTAACTACCAGGTCGCAAGTCTTCTTTCCGCCAATCTTTTTAATCGCCAAGTTTTGATACACACAAATTGTTTCAATTGAAACAAATCAATCCCAAGGATTAGGAACATTTAAATAATCGTTAAATTTTTTTTTCTTGATTAATTAAGTTTAACTAGAGTTTTGAATTTATTCTAATACATAAAAAATCATTCCCTTAAAGCTTCAAATACATATGCAGAATTCCTTTTACTATTTACATGTCTATAATTTTTGGTTATATATAACTAGAGTAATCTGGTCGTGTTATATCTTATATCTGATATTTGCAGCGTAACGGAAAGCGTGCTGATTGATTTATTGACGACATAATTGGGTGTACAATTGTTGCCGTTAAAATGCAATTTATTTCAATTATAACTGTCGACCCCATTGCGTTATTAAATCATTTTCAATTTAACTATTTTGACGGGTAGCGTATAACCTATTTCGTTTACACTTATGAATAAATGTATGACTTTTTGAAGTGAAACTTTTTACGGAACGTCACGAAGATGTGCAACGTTCTTGTCGAGGAAAAGGGAAAGAGCGAATAAGACCGATTGAGAGAGTGAGAAAGGGAGATGAGGATGAATAGACAGATAGAATAGTAGTTACATGTTATAAATTTAGATGGCAATTCTGTCGCATAATGTCTTGTGCAGTAAACGCAGATTTTTATTTATTGTCATTAGCATGTATACAGTGTAAATATAGATATAAAGATACATGGAGTGATCATATTATACTGGTACGTGATCATTTATTGGGGTTTTACCTTTGTAATAATTAATTTACAAAGAAGTTAAGTTTTACTTTGTGCGCACGCACTTTTTTTAATAGAACTAACGGGCTGGTGGCTGATGTTAAGTGATACACATCCATGCCCATGGACACTCAATTACAGGAATTTTGGTCTACCCTTTTTTATCCTTTTGGATCACTTCTGAGATGTCAATAGAATATAATGAGAATTTGTCTCCAGCACTGTATCTGATGCTTTCGACCCACCAATCCCAACGAAGGCTCAGGAGTGGCTCAGAGCGGGTTCGATTATCCAATTAAGGAGCGTCGAGTGCAACGCACTGTACTGCTATTGTCCTGCGTTAGGGCTGACAAAATATGGGGATACGGTAATGTGTCCAATCTTGGTCCATCCTTTTCCCGAAGCAGGCCAGTTTTGACCTATATTTTCTTTGTAAAAGAGCAGTGTTTGCCTAGTGGCTTCTCGTGAGTGAGTGAAAGTGCGATTCTCATCCCTGAGATCGTATGTTCGATTGACTGTGCATCAATGGACTTTCTATCTATAAGCGCATTTAACATTTTCTTGAACTGTGAAGGAAAATATCTTGAGGAAACTGGCTTTCCCCAGAAAAAGACGGCGTGAGTCTGGTATAGCAGGCTGATGCACGCAGGTTTCGGTATATGACCAAATTTTCAAAAGTTTGTTTTAATTTTATATAAATTAGTTTTTAATTATTTTACTTACTATGTAGGTTAAGAATATATGTACAACCAAATATATTTTTAATGTAATTTTTTTAATTATATTTACACGAAGATCGTGGCAGCCCTATTACGAATAGACATCGCATGTCGCGAAACAGGAAGAAATAATGGCATTTGAGTTAATATCTTATTGTAAACGTGTTAAATGAATTAAGTAAATATTTATTTATATATAACTAGCTGAGCCAGCAATTTTTTATCTCCTAACCATTAATGAAAGTCGTGTTACAGATTACACTCAAAACTCAAACTCAAATTAACTCTATTCATACAGGTAAATAAATACACCTATGAATGTTAGAAAAGAAGATAAATTAGTTCTCAATTTACATTTACTACCAGTTCGCTAGGGCATAGAGCGGGCAGGAGGTATGAAATGCAGTGGTATCCTTCTGTGAGCATGTAATGCTACAGAAGGAGCCAGCAGAACGAGAAAGGGAGCGCTTTAGGACGAATCCTAGGGGTAGAAGACAGGCAGTAAATAGGAGAAGATATGCCCATCTCCTACCTCCTATGTAGTGTATATTGCAACGAAGATTTTTGAGTGTAATATGCCGTTGAGGCCCCGGTAGAATGCGATAGCGACCCCGGAGCCTCTGTAACGCGGCTTTGTAGGTATTTGTCGAGGTGTTTTTAGTGGGTATTGTTCACCCAGTCTCTGAATAGCAGAGATTTTGGTGTGGGTCGAGTCCCACATACCCCTGCAACTTTCTAGGGCAGGGGATGCGCAAATGCATTTCCACCTCGAATAATAAAAAAAGGGCATAGAGCGGGCAAGAAGAACTGGTAAGATACTCTCCGCCACTCTTTATAATCGCCAAGTTTTGAGTCATAAAAATTATTTGAACTGGAGCAAATCAATCCCAGTGATTATGATCATTTAGATAATCGTCAAATTTTTAAGAAGCTTTATTTAAAGAAAACACTTTTTTACTGGATTGAAGTTATGTTAATACATTAAACTTAGAATTATTTAACATAATTTTAAATTTATCCGACGTTTCGCGTGCTTTACAGCATGCGTGGTCACTGTGACGGAAGACAAAAGGTGGTGAATGTCAAAAAGTATCACAGTGATAGAAAAAGCTTTATTATTTAATTTACGTTTAACATGTTTACGAATCGCAAAAACATGACGGATGTAACTTCGAGCTAAATCTGTGCAGGTATTATATATCGTTCAAAGTATCCAAAATTATTCAAAACATTCAAAGAAACTAACCTGTATATACCGAGGGATCCAACGCGGCTGTGGGTAAATGCATGCTGCACCACGATGTATGCTAAGATCTGTTACGCCATGGCTATTAAACTTTTTAATCACCTGTCTAGAAGTTATAGAGTTCTTTCAAGGGAAAGGTGATTAAATGTTTAAGGGTAAGGTGACTTTATAGCGTGGGCTAGCATATATGAGCAACCACCGGCCCGCTGTAAGATATGATCCAGCCCGTAAGACATTTCGAAAAATCCAAATTTAAAAAAATATTACATCAGACACTTATTATATTATCTAGATTTATTTATGCCTTCTAGCAACGAGAGTGTCCATGGGCGGCGGTATCACTTAACATCAGGTGAGCCTCCTGCCCGTTTGCCCCCTGTTCTATTAAAAAAAAAAACAAAAAACCTAGAAAAAGACGAATCCGCAGCTTAGAAAACTCGCAAAATTGATTTGTGCGTTCAGTACTCATAAATGCGAACCGTTCTTTTCATTTAATAATAATAATATCTAATAAAAAGTCTTTATTCATTTTAAGTACATTTTCTTTTCTTTTCAAAGTGTAAGATTTGGAAACGCTTTTAAGTAAAAATACCTGTGTTAGGGTTTCCAGCTCTTCCATAACAAACTTAATTACTTAAAATAATGACATTATTTAACCTATTTTTTTTAACCGTTTCCTTTTTTATTTTTCTTTTTTGAACCGTCATCATCACACCTGAGTGAGTACAAGAGTACACGAGTAAGTGTGTGGGTGTAAATGTGTGAGAGAGTGAATGAGTGAGTGAGTGAGTGAGTGAGTGAGTGAGTGAGTGAATAAGTAAAGTGTATTTACATCGTGGGTCTCAAAAGCAGCTCTAACACTGCATAAGGCGTGATCATAAGCCAGTCTTTTATTAGGGTTTTTAGGTTGTAGGCGGTGAGAGGGTAGATGTTAAGCAGCCTATTTAAGAGAGTTAATAAATCACATCGTACATGAATCACTGACGATAATTTGGAAAATTCTTTACATCTTTGTATCATTAATCCAAATATCGATAGTTCGTTAATATTATATTTCAGATTATCTTTGGACATATTTACGGCATTTTCATTATATTTTACTGAACAGATGAAAGATTTTTATAACTTTCCAGGAACCACGATGATTTTTTTTTCATTCAATGATCATATCTAGTTTGAGAAGTAGGTGAATAGATATTTGGAGACGATTTTGACGTTGATTAATCAATATTTTGACATGCTTTTATAGAGCTGTGTTAGCCTAGTGGCTTCAACGTGCGACTCTCTTACCTGAGGTCGTAGGTTCGATCCCCGGTTGTGCACCAATGGACTTTCTTTCTATGTGCGCATTTAACATTTGCTCAAACGGTGAAACCAACCGACATGTCTTAGACCCAAAAAGTCGACGACGTGTGTCAGGCACTGGAGGCTGATCACCTACTTGCAGATGGAAAACAATCATGAAACAGATTCAGAAATCTGAGGCCAAGACCTAAAGAGTTTGTAACGCCACTGATTTATTTATTTATTTATTTTTTATAGAAAGGACGGTACACGGGCAATACCGCCGCCAATGGACACTCAAGCGACCAAGCCGGTTCGCAAATGCGTTGCCAGCCTTTATAAAATATACTTATATGAAAGAGTTTTATATAAGGAAACTATACCTAGCACTAGATATCCGAAATACTTGATCAACTTGACCTAATCTAGAATCTGCGTGGGAGTCTTAATTCAAGGGCTTTTGTTTGGCCCTTATAACCTTGCAATTGGGCATCATACGCGTAGGATGCTTTTTACATTGACACTACTAATACGTAATAGACATTCGCATTTTGTTGTAAGATTCTTGGTTTAAGTTGAGTTCGCTATTAGATGAAATTATTATAAATAAAAATATTTAATGTATTTATTTACGTTGTATACAGCGAGAAATTATTATTATTATATTAATAATTAATGTATACTGCCACAGGAGCCAAACTTTTTAGATTTCTTTTTATTTACTATTATTACTATGGAGGTTAAGAATATTATAAATACTATGTATTATTGGTTAATCTTAGGGGAAGGCAACCAGGGCAACCAACCCTGGTGAGAAATAGAGGGGCCCCCAGAATAAAGATAATCGGTTGTCTGTAAAGTTTGTTTACTGACGATGGTTGAACGTGACGTCATAAGAAAATACTGATGGATTGTATTTTTCAAAAGTAAATTTTAATTTTATTTGTTTGATAGATATTTTGTATTGATATAGAGATGGAAGTAAATGGAAATCACAATTGAATTGATCAAGTTACATTTATTTGTACTCATAAATACAATTATGTCAATTTTTTAACGAACGAACGCTGCCGAACGCGCCGATCGTGCCTCTTTGTCGCTCGTTCCGCGCTCTCGCTTGCACTTCAAGCCCTAAATGGAACGCCTCAGAGCGGGGTAACGCCGCATGCGTCATGTATTCCGTGCGTGCAGCCGGCTCCATCGAATTATAAGACGTTGTCTGTTTACTGACGATAGTTGAACGTGACAACGTCATAAGAAAATACTGATGGATTGCATTTTTCAAAAGTAAATTTTAATTTTATTTGTTTGATAGATATTTTGTATTGATACAGAGATGAAGGTAAATGGAAATCACAATTGACTTGATCTAGTTACATTCATGTGTACTCATAAATACAATTATGTCAATTTTTAACGAACGAACGCTGCCGAACGCAGCCGATTGTGCCTCTTTGTCGCTCCGCACTCTCGCTTGCACTTTAAATGGAACACCTCAGAGCGAGGTAACGCCTCATGGGTCATGTTTTTTCGTGTGTGCAGCCGGCTCCATCGAATTATAAGACGTTGACACGTCAAAATGCTTTAAATTCCAATTAGTTAACACTAGTACAGGTACCGGCAAACTTCTTGAAAATTTAACAAGGGAATGGGGGAAAGTATGCGCGATGTATCGCAGCGCGGAACATAAACAAATCAAAATCGCTTCTGCGCAGGCAAGGCAAGGCAGGCAAGAAATATGTTCAAGATGTTTGCCGGTATCTGCAAATAACCTTTCTTTTCATATATTTTTATATGTGTGTTTTATTGATTGAAAAACTCGATTGAAAATTATAATTTATTTTGGAAAATATTTTGGGGCCGTCTCTACTACTTTGTTGTCCCAAGACCTTTGAAACCGGCCTTAATTAAAAAATGATATTATAATATAACTGATGTAATACAAAATTAAATACGATTTAGTTCCAAATCAGTTGCATGATAGAACGATATTACGACTACCAATTGAAGTTACCATTTTTATTTTTGGGTCCGTACCAGCGAGTACCATTCTCAATTCGTGTTTTGTTTATTGATAAAACGCAATCGTGCTCTTCGACGACATTTTTAATACATCGGAAATGTCAAGATTGTAATGAAATGTATTACTTTTGAGTTTGTAATATTAGTATTAGTGTAGGCTTCATTCGACACTCATACCTGAAGTCGTAAGTTCGATCCCCGGCTGAACAGCTAAAACTTCACCTATTGCGTGTTGTTCCCACGAGAATGTAAGTGCTCCTATATCACCATGCCTCCTGCTGATAGAGGACAAATCTTTGTTTTTAGTTTATGTTATTATTCTTTATTAAGATGTCATGTGGAACATAGTGTAATGGTTGTAGGAAGGAAAAAACTTAGCGATTAAAAAGAATGGCGCATAGTTTATTGCAAGTTCTTCTCTTCCGTTCTACGCCTTTGATTTAAGAACTGGCAGTAAATGTAAAATTAGAATCATTTAAAGTATATTTTAACGTTTATAAGTGTACATTGTGTTACCTATATGAATAAATGATTGATTTATTAGAACGAAGAGCTGGCATATATATATATATATATATATATATATAACGGCCTGAAAGATATTCAACCGTTTGTTACAACATTTAATAAACTGGCTAATGCTTAGGGCATTCATACGATAGGATCATTATTTGGAAGAAATAAAAAAGTATATATAATATATGTATGTATATGTCTATATATATATAACGTAAAGTTAAAAAAGACTAATCGTGTTTCCTTATAGCCTTATTAATTATTCAAACGGTAATACAATACAATACATTGTTTTTTATCACGAAATTACGATGATCACGCGTTCAATCCATTTTTGGTGTAATTTACATACGAACATGCCGACATGTTTTTTTATTGATTTTAATGAGGCATGTTATACTATTGACCGAGGCTAACTTATCGAAAACTTTGGATTTGACTGTGACGGTACTTACGCCCGAACCCAATAATTAATCCACAAACCCCACAACAGATTGTTTTTAATCTGAGATTGTTGATTGTCAGACCATGACAGTCGATCGATCTCCTATTTGCATCCCAATAACCAAACCCTACGATAATCCATTTTTGGCGATGGATAGAAAGCAATTTCTTCGCTCTTTACACTCATATTTGATAATCGATATAAACCAAATAATGTAAATAAAACCGTACAAATTATATTGTCAATTGTCAAATGTCTATGTTTAAAACATATCAAATAGCTTTTTAATTTTTTTAAAAACTGGTGTAAGTTAAAATCTTAAGATAGGATATTGACACAGTTGAACTGTCATTTTCATACAAATTCACATTATTATTGTCACCACATTCTTCCATTGTACTTGTTTTTCTTGAAAGTTTGGAAAACACCATCAAAGTTGTGGGTTGCCGACGCCATATTGACAGTTTGAATAGTTTATTTAGTTAAATTAACAGTCAACAAGCTAGTCAAGTAATGAAACGTCATCGATCCAAGTCATTTGCCTAGCTGTTTGATCAACAAGCTAAAAATATTTCAGGCCGTTAGTTAAACGGCTAGGCTGTTAATTGAACGACTAATGATCTAGTTGGTTGTGACATATACATAGATCTATTAACTATTAAACGCAGTGTTAAAAAGATAAGTCTAATGATGTCTACATTAGTTAGCTCATATTTTTTTTTATGATGTTAAGTGATACCGCCGCCCATGGACACTCTCGATGCTAGAGGGCGCGCGAGTGCGTTGCCGGCAAATTTATTATTATTTATTTTATCTCTTATTTATTTTGAAACCTATTCCAAAGCAATGTTACCGCAACCATTTCTATAATTTATGCAATTTACGACAAATTGTCGAGGGAAAGTTGATGTTTTCGTGACTTACTGCGGGGTTTTTAACAATTTCATGATAAATAGTTTGTGAAGAAGTTTTGGGCGGGGCGTGTTTCATGGTATTTATTAGTTCCTTCAACTTTGATGATATGTTTTATACGTAAAATATCAAACGTGGAATATATTGTTATTTAATTCCAACACAACATTTATTATCTTAATATATATAAATCTCCTGTCACGATGTTTGTCCACGATGGACTCCTAAACTACCGAACCGATATCAATCAAATTTGCACACCGTGTGCAGTCTGGTCCAACTTAAGAGGTAGGATTGCTTAGATCTTTAATTGTAGTCGCGATTTTATTTTATTATAAATTATTTGTTTATTATTTGATACAATTCTAACAGATGGCGCTGTGTTAAAGTACGATTGAATAACTTACTACAATGTAATATAACAAAAACCTTAGCCACAGCAACCCTTGGCCGAGTCGGCTAGTTATAATATATTTTTATTAGCTGCCCCGCGACCGTTTCTCCTTAATTCCTAGCCTATCTTTTAAGTACATACCAACATGGAACATTTTGCTATGATGTACCCCAGAGACTGTTCGGTTTTTCTTTTTTTTTATCTATATAAACCTAAGAGTTGAAGTTATAAGTTCTTAATTAACAAATAAAAAATAAGCGTGATCGTAGGGTAGATGAATTAAAGGTTGTATGTATTTTTGTATGCTGTGTCATAAAAAACAAAAGATTTTGTCTGAAATAATATCTAACTTTTTTTGGGTTGACACCCCTTATTATTTTAAGACTTTAAAAGATACATTGAAGCCGATTCTCAAACTAAATATGCATAAATTCAAAAGATTAGGTCGGGCCGTTTCGCAGGACGAAACGAACATTGTGAGACGAGAATTTTATATATGTATTATATATTAAGCTATATCAATATTAAATTAAAACAAATGCGTGCTTATCCTCATTTAAAACTTTAACTAGCCCATGTGCACTTGAACTACACCAAAAGCCTGTACTCCAAAGCCAGCTTTCGTCCGAGGGAGATGAAACGGGGCTAACATGTCCACACAAGTAGCATCCCATACCAAAATGTAGTTTTTTAAACGATTAAATGAATCGTGTATTGTCGGCAAGAACAAAGCTCGCACGTTTCCATCATATTTGGTATGTTTGTCTGATTTTTTGCTAGGTTCAAGGCGATGCCCTATATGGCTTTACATGATTTGATGATCATAATGATTATAAAATATGTGTATTCCCAATGTATAGTGTGTGTTTATTCAGTTATGTCACCTATACTAATATTATAAATAGGAAAGACCACGCACCCTGTAAAGCACGCAAAACGTCGGAAAAAATTAATTAATAGTTTATAATACATAGCTTCAGTCCATTAAAAAAAAATTTTTTTTCTCTAGATTAAGGTTTTACAGATTAATATATATATTTTGTTTTTTATATAACTTCTGGTTATGCACTTCTTGCACTCATCATTTTTTATTTATTGTTTTCTTTCTTACTAGGGTTGCCTGGAAGAGATCGCTTGTTAGCGATAAGGCCGCCCGTTGCATCCCTTGTAATTTATATGTATTGTGTTATTAGTGTTTCTTTCTAGCAACGAAGTGTTAATAAATAAATAAATAAATAAAAAAGCGTTTTCTTTAGAGAAATGATTTGTTAGTGTGTGTGATAGTATGTTTGTAACGAATTGAATCAAAAAGTAGTGAAACGATTTTAAAAATTATTTCACCATTTGAATGCTACATTATCACTGAATAATGTATATGTATTTATTTATACTTTATTACCTTATTCCAACACGTTACAAAAGTTATAAGGCAACGGGCGGCCTTATCGCTAACAAGCCATTTCTTCCAGACAACCCTAATGTAGAACAACTAAACTATAGGCTTACATAAAAATAAACGTTATAAAATTCGACAAAATTTTCTCAATATTTTTTTTGTTTTACAGATGTGTCAATAATGGCATTCTACCGTTGTGGACCGACGGCCATCGGCAGCCGGGCTTCGTGGTCCGTGACCAGCCCTGATAAGACATACGAGCGTCCTCTGAGTGGAAATTATGATAGGATCTTCAACGCCTTTGAGAGGACCAACGCGTTTGAGTACGTCAAGAGCACCTTCGAGGGGAAGGAAGAAAGGTAACGAAAAAGCCTCAAGAAATTTCTAAAAGAACTCACTTCTCACTTTAATAACTAAAACCCTTAAAATTGTTATAATAATAAAAGTCTTCAATTCAGATACATTAACATTTAAACAAATTTCCATTTGGATCCTATTCTGGTCTATCTGTGTGCCATTTTTTGCAAATCTCGCCATTTCTCTGTGCACTTTGCCACTCTCTGCCACCTGCTGTTTCTTTCATTTGTTCTAATTCACCTTCTAAGTTGCCTCCCTCTTTTTCGTTTGCTATACCTTGAGCACCAGTTTAGTACATTGCTCCAGTTTTCTGTTCCTCTTGCCCCGCCCATTTCCACTTTAGTTTATTTATTGTTGTTTTAACATCGTTACCTTAGTTATGTTTCATAACGCTGTATCCTTTATTTTGTCTCTTCTTTTCTTTCCTATCACACATCGTTCCATCGAACTTAGTCATGTAGCTTTGTATGTTGCACTTTAGGCACCCAAATTTTAGATCCCAATAGTTATTAACAGTTCAATCATGTTAAAGGTTTTTAACTGTTACGCATAGAGTTTAATTACTTCAACGAAAACCTAATTAGGCACATAAACAGTTTAATTATTTAAAAAAATTGTTGTTAACTAATTAAACTATTATCATTAACGCAGCAGAGTTGTCAGTTCATCGTTCCGTATTTTCTTAAAGCTTTTAATAACCCAAGTGTCAAGTAACCCAACACAAGTGTCTCTTGACTACTTACACTTACGGGGGTTGTCTCATACTCACTTATTGATGTAAAAATTTGGGAAACAATAAAAAAAATTAATTTTAATTTAAACGTTAATATTGTGTTCGCGTCAAGATAGCAGTGGTTGTGTTGATCCAGTATCTGGTGAAAGCTTTGTGTGATCTCTGGAATTTCTAAACCTGGAGGTAAAATTTAGTGGCTTTACAACCTCTTTAACCTTAGGTTTCGACGTCTTTCCAAAGGTTACTGATGCAGACTCAGCCAAGCTGTAGCTAAGGTTTTTGTTATATTAAATGGTAGTAAACTATTCAAGGGAAACGGTAGAAGAACTTATGTGAAACGTTGGTACTTGCAACACAGCGTCATCTGTTAGAATTGTATCAAATAATAAACAAATATTTGCAACAATATTGCGGGTATAAATTGAGATGTAGGCTATCCTATCTTTTAAGTTATATCAAACTGCACACGGTGTGCAAATTTGATTAATATCGGTTCGGTAGTGTAGGAGTCCAGTCAGTCAGTAGGGGACAAACAACGTGACACGTAATAAAAATACTATAACTAACATTATTTATTTATAACAATTTGAAATTATTTTAAAGATAGAATAAATAATCAAAATTTACGAAAGATATAAATCAATCAAAAATTAGTCCTTTTTCATGTCTATTATTATATACGTTTTAATTGCTTTGTTTTCTTCGATTAACTCAATCATATGTCTTATGTATCTTTGCGTTTCTTGTTTACTTATTTTTTTTTCTCACAGCATTAGCCTGGAAGAGATCGCTTTTGATAAGGCAACCAGTTGTCGTCATTTCATTTCATTGTCAAATGTACATAGTATATATTTACAGTAACGATATATAGATATATTATATATGTACTATAATATATTTTATTTTTAAAACGTATATTTATAATTATAGTTGTTTAGTTTTGTACATATATACATGATAAATTCACTTAGTGAGAAAATTTAGAGTAGATAATTCTAATATACTTACCTTAAAATGTTATAAAGAAAATATATTATAAGTATATATTATGTATACACTAATATATTATTCTCTAACAGGCATACAGGATGCGGTGAAGTGGTGGTAAATCGCAGAATGTCGAGCAGTTTCGAGAGGGCGGACTGTGCACTGGCTGCACAGACGCCGTGTTCTGAAGACGAGGAGTTTTATAAGGAGAAGGTGCTGTACTCACAAGCCAGACAGCTGTTCCCGTTACAGGAGGACTTGGCTGATTGGATCAATAAAATTATAGGTAAGCTTTTCTCTTAAGATCTTTGACTTTTTCGAGAGAGGGAACCGGCTTGCCTTAGGCCCAAAAAGTCGACGGCGTGCGTCAGGCAACGGTGGCTGATTATACTTGCCTGTTAGATTAAATAACTTATGCTTGCGGATGACATCACCGCATTCGCCGGGGTCACCTGGCCACGCTTGGCCCTGACAGACACGAGTGGAACCGGATAGAGGGCCTATGTCCAACGGTGGACAAACCAAAACCTAACTAGCAAATGATTATTCCTAAATGTTAAAGTTCTCAATTAAAAATCAATGAAACATATCATGTATTAAGTTTTGAAAATAAAGGCTATTACTATTACTATTAAATGATCGTGAAACATACACAGAAATTTGAGGCTCTTTTGATTGATTTTATTTTAATTATTGCAACTAATTTTAATTAACATATCTATTGTTAATTTTTTTATATATGTATATGAACATTGTACATATGTGTGTAAGTAGGTCATGCACTTATTTAATTGGGATTCGAACTGATTTTATTACCGACGGAGGCTTTTTTATGAAACGCTTAATGTAAATGACGTCACAGAAATGTCTTTCTGTCTCCACTCTGCGCCCCAAAGAGTGTATTTGCCTCCAAAACTTCTTCTCTAAGACTTCCCGCGCTCCCCTGTCCCACCACTCGCCAATTGCTGGATTTCAGCTGCAACACTTACGCAGAACTTGAAGCAAAAGAAAGTTGCGTATCTGCGCCACGTGCATAACCGTTACCACGAATCATATTCATTGAATTATTGGTAAAACGGTGTGTAAAGAAAAAAACATGGCTTCATAACGTTAGGGAGTAGGATATTGAGGCTGCGGAAGAGTTGCTGCATGGCATACGACAACCCAATTCATGAGACCGCCAACCTCAATTGAGAGGCATTAATTGAAGAATCTGCAGGGGTGCTAGCGGGGGTGGTTCAAGCATTACGCAAGCATATTTACTAAGTTATCCCCCTCCCACCCCCTTCTTCTAGTCAGCAATAGTAAGCAAAGCTCTCAAAAAGAATAGTAAATAAACGAATATGGATCATCGAAATGCATTTCGTTTACAAGCATAGACAATATGGTGGTCATATGTGTATAAAAGTACATATTTTCTGTTGATGTAATAACCAAATAAGACCGATAGTGATTGCGTAATACTTGAATGGCTCCCAGGTTCTCCTCTACTCTGTTGTTCCAGCGGTGGTCGACCTGCTGGTCTCCGATCACTAACCTGACTTACCATAAGTACGACTTAATTAATTTAAATTTGGAATAGGCAGGATATCTTTAGACATATGTTCACGGCTTTATACATAATAGTACATATTCAGCGTGGGAGGGCGTATCAATGAGCTCCTTTGTATGTTTTTATTAACACCAAACAGGTGCGTGTGGGTGTATTGTTATTATCGCCAATCTATTTATATAATAGAACCCATGTTTCCATGTCTCACCTCACAATGTGTCGTTGCCGTGCGTTGCCGGCCTTTCATGAATGAGCTCTTTTCTTGAAGGACCCTAAGTCGAAAAGGTTTGGAAATACTTCAGTGGGCAGCTGGTTCCACATAGTGATACGCGGTAAAAACTGACATACAAAACGCTCAGTTGTGGAACGACGGATTTCGAGGTGATACGGGTGGTACCTTGGGTGGCACCCGGTGCGGAAGTTGGTGGTGTCACCCCATCGAAAGTAAACACCAATAAATTTTGTATGGACAAAATACAATAAGGACATGGATCATTTATTAAAAGATCGCAAGTATGGCACGGGGAACCCTCCACGACAGAGTCAGGGGCTTTTGCGAGAATCCCCGAAATATGCATAGAGCTGATCCAGTGCTAGTGGAGGAATCCCTGAAAAAGAACTTTTATGCTAGCGATTTTTTTTTGTTTATACATTGTTCTTAAAGTTGAGAAACCGGGTGGGAGTCACCCCAAAAAAGGTGACACCCGGTGTGGCCCGCCCCCCCTTTGCTTGTTTGTCTATGATCGGAGGATGTAATAATAATAGTCAACGGTAACTCGTACTGTTTAACTGGAGCAATGAGGCATTTAACTGTCGGGTTAAGTTACCGTCAGATGATACGTTAACCTCAAAACTGTTACAAAACGTTAGTAAACAAAAGACTCAATGAAATCAGCAGAATCTCTTCATTTGTTACCTCTGAAGAGTTTATTAATCTATACTAATACTAGCTGCCCCCGCGAACTTCGTTTCTCCTTTATGCCTAGTCTACTTTTTAGTATATACCAACATGGAACATTTTGCTATGCTTCCCCAGAGACGGTTCGGTTTTCCGGAATGAAAACCTTTTAGGTTTTTCTGTAATTCTTAACGCCTATATAAACTAAATCACTCTATATAAAATAAGAGATCGCTTGTAGTTAATATAAATAAATAAAAATCAATCGCAAAGTATGTTACTACGTACGGCACTTACGTACGGGACATTTTAAGAGAAACAATTAAGAATTACATAAGAAGAAAAGACGTTCGTGGGTTCTTTGAGTTGTTCCGACTACAGCTGCAGCTGAGTTTCATCATCAGACGTCAAGGAATACAAAATACCTTCACCTCGACGTCAGTCGTTCCACAACTGACCGTTTCTTTAGACCCATTTTCTGCGCGCCACCACTATATGGAACCAATTTAAGTATTTCCCATCACAGTCAACATAGGTTCTTTCAAGAAAAGATTACCAATTCTTAAAAGGCATACGTTGCGAGTATTCTGGCAATGTGCGTGTGGGCGGTGGTTGGTTTGCCTCCAAATAAACGACGAGTTAAGTTTTCACATCTCCGGGAGTGCCGCCAGAAGTGAAAACTTGAATATTAACTTGGTTGGGGAATATTTTGCACGATTTTTTTAATTATCAGTATAAAAGTTCTATTTATGTGGTAGAATACAATATTTATTTATTGCGCTATGGTACACGTATGACAACTTATATTACATTAAATACGCCGCGCCAGCTGTCTACTCTCCATCCGTCTTACGAATTTTCGATCAGGTCGCGTGTCCTGACGCGATTTTAAATTTTTTTACCCAATCCAAAAAAGTGTACAACGCCGCTAAAGAAGTTTTCACCTCAATAATCTGTCCAACTAGTTATAACATACTTAAACCATTATCTGTGATATTGTTTTGGAGTTCCGTTAGCGAGACGGATGTGAACTGTTTTCGCATATCCGCTGTACTGTTATGGTTTTCGACGATTTGCATAAATTTTATACTTTGAATATAATACGCTTTTTGCTACATGCGAGTCGTTAAATCTCGGCGGCCTGAAAATATAAAAATAAAGAAGTATTTCCGAACTAATTCGACTTAGGGTCCTTCAAGAAAAGAACGTACCAAGTCTTAAAAGGCCGGCAACGTACTCGCGAGCCCTCTGGCATTGAGACTGTCCATGGGCGGCGGTATCACTTAACATCAGATGAGCCTCCTGCCCGTTGGCCCCCTGTTCTATTAAAAAAAACCGTCGCTCAATTTCTTCCAATTGGGTATGGATGGACGCCGGCTGGTCCCAATAGTTTCGTCCTGTCGAATTTACTAGGTGTGCTGAGTTCGAAGGCTATTATAGAAAAAGTATTTTTTCGATAGATTTTCGAACTCGTCTTTCAAACCCAGGATATCAATTTTAAATAAATAAATTATTATAACATTTTTAGGGTTATAATTTTGTATATTACGTATAAATCTCGTGGTATTAAAAGATTCCTTAAAGAAATGTATCTCTGGTTACTATAACGATTCGTTTGCGTATAGAACACGGGGTAATTACAGGTTACATACCCTAACTAACTCCTGGTTTGAGAAGACCTCCTTAAATGTTATGTTTCCCTAGTTACGGTGATTCACAAGAGGAGTATTCACTAAAATGATTCGTTTCGCTAGAACCCATTATAGCCTACTGCCTATTAATTGATATACATATAATAAAAATTACAGACAGACATTTATTACAAACAAATGCCAATGTTTCGGGTTTTATCCGGCCATTGATCTTTTCCACCACAAAAAGAGAGATGTCAAGAAGTACTTGGAGAAGCGGGAAGACTCTGATTTTTTTTAAAAGTAGTAGTTTTAAATTCTTAGTATTATTTGCTGCTTTTAAATGTCAAATTTCAGTTTTATAATTTAATTATTTTGTTTTTTTTTTTAAATGTAAAATTGTCTTTTAATGCGCTTGCTTGTTTTCTGTTTTTTATACATAATTTGTTAATCTATGTAATCTATTTTGGCTTTCTGTACTGTATTAGTATTTTGTATAATAATATGTATTAAGTAAGCTGTTAGATTACTTATAATTAAATAAATAAAAAAGAAATAAAAATAAAACAAAGAAAAAAAATGAGGTATAAAACACAAAAATTTTTTTTAAAATCCCATCATTCGGTTCGTTTCAAATGTGTAATGCGTGGTGTGGCTGTAATTAGCCCTGGCTCAGCATGCTGAGGAGCAGAATGTTCCACAGCGCTGATCATTCAGTAATTAATACATTTTTTATTGGAGTATTTTTCGACATATTTTTATTTTTTCGATACAATCAAACCGCCTCCAATATATATTCACGCCATTTGCGTAACACTAATTATGATTCCTGTTTTGTAAAATCTTTAAAGTTGTGTTGCCCTTGCGATTTATTAAAAGCTTCAAGTGGAACCGGTCGAAAACTTGTAGTTGCATTGCTATGCAAGGTTCGCTAGGGCCATTATGCAATAAAAAAATAACCGAATTACCGCCTGCCATGCTACTGGTACTATACGTATAATGTATGTATATATATATATATATATATATATATATATACTAGCAGACTCGGCCAAGCGTTGCTATGGCTAAGGTTTTTTTACATATAAAAAAAGAAAGAAAAAAAGGTACTTTTAACACAGTGCCATCTGTTAGAATTGTATCAAATAATAAACAAATAATTTGCAATAAAATAAAATTGTGACTATAATTAAAGATCTAAGCTATCCTATCTCTTAAGTTGGACCAGCCTGCTCACGGTGTGCCAATTTAATTTAAAATCGTAAGAATAAAGTAAAGATTAACGTAGATAATCGGATTTTAATTTCGCTTATAAAACAGACAATTTTCTGTGCTTAAAAAACCAACCCACTTTTATATAAATTAAAATTTTAGGCGTCCTTTTAATAAGACTTTATTCTAGCATTATTACTTGCGTTCTTAATCATACACGACCAACATAGCTTCCTCCGAGTTCTTCCACTTGTCTCATCTTCCCTGATAGGTGACCAACTGGGCCATTCCAAGGATCGTGACGTCATTAAAAAAAGATTTTGCTTGACTAATCGCTAGTCCAGGGACTGAACAGATTCATTTTATTATAAAACCTCACGTATAAAACTTACTATTGGTCCGGTGGATTTGAGATTTAATCATACATACGCAGACGTCATTTAATGTGTATATGTTGACTTACGCCAATGATATCCTCATCACTTATTCATGAGCGTAAGCCAGGGCTTGGCAAATACTTTCTACTGGAGACAATTGCAGGAAACTTTTCCACATAGCAGTGGTCTGTCTCAAGTCTATTCTCTTTGACCTTAGATATTAAAATAGCGAAGAGAGTTAAAAAAACGACGGATTGCACTCCGGCAGAAGTGAAAACTTGGATATTTTGTTCATTTTTAATATTTTGGAATGGTTGGGGAATAATTTGCACGATTTCTTTAATTATCAGTATAAAAGTTCTATTTATGTGATAGAATACAATATTTATTTATTGCGTTACCGTATACGTATGACAGTTTATATTACATTAAATACGCCGCGGCAGCTGTCTACTCTCCATCCGTCTTACGAATTTTGGATCAGGTCACGTGTCCTGACGCGAGTTTAAAGAAGTTTTCACTTCAAAAACCAAACTATGTCCTACCGATTACAGCCTCAGCTAGCTATAGCGAGAGTTATAGTTACGTTTAAACTAATATGAGCTAATTTTACTATTAGACGCGTAAACCAAATGTTA
The DNA here is from genome assembly GCA_028984075.1 of Pieris mannii. Lineage (NCBI taxonomy): Eukaryota > Metazoa > Arthropoda > Insecta > Lepidoptera > Pieridae > Pieris > Pieris mannii. The sequence continues at coordinate 5,551,818 of CM054798.1, read as the reverse complement.
GAATCGCACACTTGAAGCCCAATGAGCACACAAAATTCTCCGATGTCCAAAATATTGACTACACTTATATTCTTTGTAGGTAACAGAAGTATAACTTATATTTAAGAACCCTTAAACTAGTCAAGTTATACCCACAATTTTATGGGCTCATGTTTTAAACGATAAAAGAATTGTCATTGTGTGTGTTTCTGCTTCAATGTGTATTCCGTTTTGGCTTTTGTGTGTAATGTAATTGTTTGGATATTGTTTAGTGATAAGCTGTAGGAATACTTAAATAAATATAATAAAAATAAATTTTAATTTTGTATCTTTAGACTGGGGGTTCAAGTGCACAGCTAATTAAAGATTTAGTAGATCTGACTTGCGACCTCAGAGCTGGTGCATTTCTCCCTCAACGAATAAGTATCGCAATACAGCGAGGAAATGCTGCCAATGGTAGGTTTGGTCACGGCTACAGGGACCAAACTTTTAAAATTTATTTTAATTTTGTATTATTATTATTAGTCTAAGATCCGGGATTAGAAAAATATACCCTCATCTGTTGTTTAGACAAAACAATTTTTTATAAACTGATTTCAATATCATGAACTTATAAAAACAACCTCTGCCATCATAAGCCCGCTGCAATGAATAGTAATTCAATCAACAACTAATTTATTTTTAATTATTACTTTCTCAAATATCTAATTTATCTAATTTTCATATCATGCTCGTAATTGTTAATTAACATGTGAGGTAAATAAGCTACATTTATTTTTTACCTTTTCTCACCTGGCTGCAGGTAAGTATAGCAATCATAGAGATGGGTGCCTACGACAGGTTTATAATATAAAATATTGACGGTTTTAACTTACTACATGTTACTAACATGAGAAAGTAAAAATTAAAAATAAATTAGTTGTTAATTAATTAATTACTATTAATTGCAGCAGGCTTATGATGGCAGAGTTTGTTTTTATAAGTTCATGATATTGAAATCAGCTTATAAAAAATTGTTTCATCTAAATAACAGATGAGGGTATATTTTTCTAATCCCGGATCTTAGACTATATGTTGTTTAGGAATATTGTAAATAATGTGTATTGTGTGTTAGACTAAAATATTTCAGTCTGTGTCTTACACAACACATGTTTACGGAACAGAGGCATCCTGTATGGCTATTAATTTTTTGTAGCCGATTTAATATAGTTCCTTGTTCGAACACTGGTCAAACCCGTCTTTCATTATCTCTTCTTACTAGTCTTACTAGTTTATGATGTTAAATATAATAGCCCGAATGGAACGTGGGTCATTTATGGTGACTCCCCTGTTATAGCCATTAGGACCAAATAATTTCGCAAATGTATGTTTCGGTAAAGATTTTTGTCGCGTTACGCGTCACATTCTTCCGTTACGCGCCATCTTTTTCTTGTCACTACCACGGTTGAGTCGAAGAGATTCTAAGCCATTATGACAAAAATATATAATAACGATAACAATGATAGTAATAATTCTATTACAATTAATTAAATTATAATTCTAATTCTGTAAAAATTTGTTAATTAATTTACAAAAATAGTATATTTCAGAATATATGTTTAGTTTTTATATAAAGTTTCCTGTAAAGTTGCTAATAGTAGATAATTTTTCGAAAAATAAGGTTACAAAGAAGTTTCACTTCTTACGTGTGTACACTAGTACATGCGAACACTTTTTTATTGATTTACCCTTTGTAGTAATACAAGTAATTAGGGAAACGGAAAGATTATTGCTTTCGAGCGACCTCTTTAAGAAAGAATATTAATTACTAACATCGTTTCTCGAAACCACAACTGTGCGTTTCTTAAGGTAGTTCTTGATGCCGCCTTATGTGGAACCAGGGTCCTTCGGGAGCGTTCAAGTCACGCACTTCTAGGAGATTCTTGACCCCCCCCATGTAACGCGCCGTACCGTTCTTCTGTACCCAATAGTAAAACGTTAAGGAGTAAACAATTTAATTTAGTTTTTTAGAACTATAATTAACCATTAAAGTAACTTAAACTTAAAGTTGCCATTTATGTGGTGTAAAGTGTCGAAAAGTCGAAAATAATATTAACAATAACGCATAATTTAATCCCCGCTCCGCATCGTAACGTTTTAATCCCCCCCCCCCTCAAATTCGTTACGTAACACTTGAATGCTCCCTTCCATAAGAGCGAATTCTTAAAAGGATGCACTTGCGAGCCTTTTGGCAATGTGAGTGCCCATGGGCGGTGGTATCACTTAACATCAGATGAGCCTCCTGTCCGTTTGCCTCGTATTACATAAAAAATACTAATACAGAGTATTGAACAAAATTTTTCAATTGTTAGCCTATTATATACATAATCAAATTTAATTTAGGTAACAACGTATTATAATAGAATTAATAGTAAGACTAAACAAGAGTAAACAAAAACAAGTTTGCGGTCTCGTCAAAAGGGTAACGATGCGCCGCGACGCGTGCGCATCTAGACGCAGTTATGTAACGGCTTACATTAACAGCTATTGATTACGATATTCCAAAGTGGATCTTAACAGAAAGAGTTTGAACGCATATTATAAATTATGTCTTTAGTGACGTATCTTTGTCGTCATATACAAACGAATTTGATCTTTATATTATAGGCAATAAGGGATTTTCTGTAAAAACACTGCACTGGAGTGTAATTTTATTTTTGTTTAATACGTTTTTTATTTAAGTAATTCTACTCTTAGTGTTACTTAGTGTGTTACAGTGTACTCTTAGTATTTATTATTCCTTTCTTGGGTTGCCTGGAAGAGATCGTTTGTTACCGAAAAGCCGTTCCTAATCTTAGGGTCTTAAAGGGTCTTCCCTGAGATATACGACCTCCAACAATTCAAAATTCGATCGTACTCCACCCTTAAAGGCCAGCAACGCACCCACTATAATTGGGTGTCTATGGGCTGTGATGACTGCCTTTTTGGGCGTCCCGTAGGCTCGTTTGCCCCCCTATTATCGACTGCCGCGGCAATTAATTATTATATTAAAATAATATAATAATTGAAACACAATCTCAGATTGAAAACAATCTGAGATTGTGTTTTAATTATTGGGTTCGGGTGTAAAGTGTTTTGTTTTATTATATGTATGTTAGCTAAAGAGTTATAAATAACTTAACTTACCTATTATTATGACATGTTAAATGTTTGTATTATATGACATAAAAATTAATATGACATTTGCATACCTATTTATATGTGGCAGTTTGTGCGGATTTTTATAATTCATGTATCTAATTGTATCACTATCATAGTAAATAAACGATTTCACTTCATTTCATTTCAAACAAATAAAAAACAAGAAGGCTAAAATATGCGTCGGCTAACATAAAAAAATAATTAATTAAATTTGTTTTCGCGAAAAATATTCATTCAAAATACTCTCACAAACTAACAATTATCGAATTTACGCAGTTTACACGTCTTTTGAAGCTTAGGGCTAATTTCTAATCCATAGACATTATTCGGAGCTTCACAAACACTGAGATATTGTTTTGTTTTTCCAGGTATAACATATCTCACGGGCGAGAACTTTCTAGATGTTCTGGACAACGGTGCTGAATTGTGTCAGCTGGCTGCCGTCATACATGACCGGGCGCGGGAGGCACTGGACCAGGGAATTATAGTTGGGGTGAGTTTATAAAATATCTGTGAACAAGCGTCTAAGAAATTATTAATAAACTCAAACTCAAAAATATCTTTATTCATATAGGTAAACATGTACACTTATGAACGTCAAAAAAAACAAATTTAATTAATTGTAGAGCGGGTAAGAAGAACTGGCAAGAAACTTTCCGCCACTCTTTTCAATCGCGAAGTTTTTTAATACAAATTGTTTTAAAAATATTAAAATATTCATTAGTCACATCATTTTGTAACATCGATGTGACCTATCTGGTCACATCGATCGAAATGTTTACTTTTTGTATGTGTACATGTTGTACTTTTTATATATTTTACATTTATAAATATGTATTATCTATTATTATGTCTATACATAGTTACATAAACAATAACCTTAAAATGTAATAACTAAAATATATTATTAAAGGCAATGTCATGTAGAAATAATTAAGTAAAAAACTGTTTACGTGTGAAAATTAAGAGACTGGCTGCCCACAACACCTGGAATTGTGTGGCGGCCAGTGCGTTTTGCTTTAAAAAATAATTTATTCATTTTAAGTACATTTTCAAAGTTTAAGATTTGGAAACCCTTATAAGTAAAAAATACCTGTGTCAGGGTTCCCAGCTCTTATATAAACAAATTTAATTACTTAAAATAATGACATTATTTAACCTATTTTTTAAAATTTGCTTTATCTAACTATTCTTATATATTGTGTCTAATAAAGTTTTGCTTTCGCTCAAACGGATAACATCGTGAGGAATATCAAACTCAAAAAGTTCACGGCGAATGTCAGGCACAGGAGCCTGATCACCTACTTGTCTATTAGTTGGACAAATCATGAAACATATTCAGAAATCTGAGGCCCAAGCCTAAACTGGTTTTCAGACGTGTAGGTTCACTCTTTTTTTTCCTGATGTTATGAGACGATTCTTATTCTGATACCAATTGTACCGTTTCAGCCGGTGCCAGCGATAAGAGGTAGATGTTGGCAACGTGCAGCAAGGCGGAGCTTCTTCTCGAGAGACAACGCCGAGAACTTCATCACCTTCTGTCGTGAATTGGGCGTTCATGAGAACTTGCTGTTTGAAAGCGATGACCTTGGTAAGATTATAATAATAATAATATAGCCTTTTACTTTAAACTTCGATAGTCACAGTATATCTAGGAGTTCGGTGTGCCTTTTGGCAAAGGCCTCCTCTAACCCTTACCACTGTTCTCTCACTGTCTCTATCTTTTGCGACTCTCCAGTTGTGCCTGCTGTAAGTTTCAGTTCGTCCTCCCAGCTTTGGCGTTTTCCGTCTCTAGAGTAACATTACGTCACTATTTTGCTCCATTTTTCTCCATTTTGATCCATTTGGTCAATCTTCGTGAGAATGTTTGTCACACCTGCTCTTATGTCTGCGTTTATTTGTTTATCTAATTTTCTTATGCTCAGCATACTTCTTTCTACGGCTCTTTGACAGTGTGCTAGCATATCCCTGTGCTGCTTAGATAGTCTCCAAGTTTCGCAGTCATAAGTAAGGCAGAGTAGGATACATGCCTCAAAGACTTTTGATGTGAAACATCTATAGCCGCACGTAAAACCGATTTCTGGCAGGGCGACGCATGCCGTGGCGACGCATCGCCACGCTATATGATGGTATATACATACAATCTATATGCAATTGTAAATTTTTGTATTTAATGAAAATAAATGTTTATTCAATAAATAGTCATCGTTATCTGGAAAACAAAATCGTAAAATTTTATTTTATCATTATGACATATTTAGTTCCTATCACAATCTGTTCTCTTCTGCATCACACATCTACTTCACAAAATAATTTCGATGTTTCACATCTGCCAGGCGTCCCGTGACGGCTCACATTTTTTCTCTTTCTTTTTTTTTGCTGAAATCTTTTGTTTTTATGATCTCCTCCCTTAGTGACCAATATCTTTTCCATCCATTTGCTATGCTTCTTTTGATCTCTTTGGTGGTTATATCAGTTAGAGAGATTTGGTAAGATTATCATGACGGATAATGTAATGCAGTTCCTTACAGATTGTAACGTGGCAAAATTAGGAGATTATTGCCAGTTTTATGCTAAGTTCTTGATTTAAGAACAGCCATTAAATGAAAATTTAGCACCATTTTGCGACGGTATATTTGGTTGGAGGCGCGTATCTGAGAATCTGTTTTGAGTTATATTTCGTGTTGTTTACTCTATAGCGTCTTTAATTATCTTTCCAATTTCAGTCCTTCACAACCAACCACGACAGGTGATCCTCTGTCTTCTCGAAGTGGCCAGACTGGCCACGAAATTCAACGTAGAGCCTCCAGGCCTAGTCGCGCTGGAGAAAGAAATCGCGCTGGAAGAACGGGATTCGGGATTAGATTCAGCCATGTCTGGAGCTGCCTGGCAGTTCAGGGATTCGTCACCACCTCTTGATAAGTAAGTTTTAATTGTTACTGAGGAAAACATAAAGCTTAGTTGGGATTAACAGTCCTGACATGATGACTTCTGTATGATTAAAATCTATTGGAATTTATATATTGGAGAAACTTCATCTTCACGACTAAATGTTTGTAAGAAATAAATCAGGCTACCTTTTTATGCCTGTGCCTCAGATCTCATCTCAGTATTCAGAGGTTGTAGTCTCGCAAATGGCCTAGGGCTAGTCACGAATCAAACCCCATTACGGAAATGGGCTAGCTGAGCTGTAAAGGACCTTCAGGCCAACAGCGAGATTCCATTAAACTTAAAACAGTCACTGGGTCATCCAACCACCTAAACCATCCATATCAACCCAAACCGCATAGAAAAAATCGGTTGTCTGATAAGCCGGTTTATTGACTATTTTATTTCGTCACGTTCAACTCGATAGTTGAACGTGACGAAATAAAATAGTCACTGATGGAATGGTTGCATTCTTCAACAGAAAATTTTAATTATATTTGTTAGATATATATTTTGCATTTGCCTTGTGCATCTTCGTCGCTCGTTCCACGCTCTCATTTTCACTTCAAGCATTCAACGGAACGCCTCAGAGCGAGGTAACGCCGCATACGTCATATTTTTTCGTGCGTGCAGCCGGCTTCATCCAATTATAAGACGTTGTCACGTCAACATCATTCAAAATCGGTCCAGCCGTTTAAGAGCAGTTCAGTGACATACATACGTACAGTAGAATGATATATATGTAATCCTATCATTTAAGTTAGATCAAACTGTATACGTTTGAAATCGGTTAAGTAGTTTAGTAGTTAAGCGGACAAAGAACGTGTTTCTTAAATTTCTTTTTTTATTTCAGACCAACCAAAAAAGAGAAACAAACATTGGAACCTGAGAGTAAGTATTTTACTTAGATGAGTATGTCTATACCGTGTCATACCATGATCAAACTATGAACGTATCAGGCATAGATAAATTAATACTTATAACAGGCAGATACTAATAACATAGGCGTATCACGTACATAGAAGTATTTCCGAATAAATGAGATTTAGGGAGACGAGAAAAGAGCGTGTAGAGATTCTTAAAAGGTCTGCGATTGCGAGCCCTCTGGCATTGAGAGTGCCCATGGGCGGCAGTATGACTTACAACACGTGAGTCTCTTGGCCGTTTGTCTTAACAAAAATCCGTGTCTCTGTTTAGTTCGATTGTTTCCTACGAAAAATAATTTCCCCTCCTATACAACATATAAGACATTATGTAAATAACATAATATATACATTTTTCGAATTGGCATATCTTAAAATACTATAACATTTGTGTGTAAAGCTTCACTACGCATATGATCAAACGCCGCCTGTGCAAACGAATTGTTAATAATAATAATTTATATGTAAAGATAGTGGTACATTTAGATCAATTATCAATAAAAATCGGGCAATCGCCCATATTAAATAGGCATGCAAATATCATATTTATCATAATGTCATATAAGAACACTATGTTAACGCTATATGGACTTTAGGTCGGCGACGTAACGGTCCCAATTTTATACGATCATAGTACGACACGGTGTAGCAGACTCCTAATTGATAACTTGAATTAAAACTTAGTGAAGATATAGCCTCAAATTGCAGCATTAAAAGGCCTGCTGTCGATCCTCGCAAGCAACAGATTCGGATATATATCAATAATCCATTTTGCCTACTTGCTTTTATGGAGTTTTATGGAATACCTTATATTACAAGTAAGGGGTGAACCTAAAGCTAGGATCGTCATATTCCCAAATCCCATTACTACCCTGTACAAAAACCGCTGCCCATACGATACATCATATTTGGTCCAATTTGTGGGCTTCCAGTACGCCCTGCTACATCCTCTCTGCATCCACTGTGAGCCAACTTGACGATATCGTCAGTCCACCTGTTGTGTGTACCAGGGGCCAGAACCAGTATGTTGCACAGATCCTCATTAACAAAGACGTTCGCCGTCTCCGTCTCTCTATATATGTTCGCAGTATGTAGTGTTCACAGTAGCGATATTATGTGTCTCATGTATTTAATATTATATAATTTTAGACATAAACGTATCTATTGTGTGTGTATTTTTGTGAATTAAAACTAGACTGAGTGAAAAAAAAAAGACACTGTAATTCTCCACTGTTCCGTTGATTAATAGCATCTCTAGTCCAATCAAAGACACACGACACGCCATTTCGTTTGGCTAATCACAATGAAACGCAACGCGCCTTAGACTCGACAGCTACAATTCAAACGCATAAGTCAAAAATCATTTATTCATGTAACACAATGTACACTTGTGAACGTCAAAATAATATATACATTAAATGCTTCTAATTTTACATTTACTGCCAGTTCTCAAATCAAGGGCGTAGAACGGACGAGAAGAACTGGCAATAAACTCTACGCCACTCTTTTTTCTCGCCAAGTTTTACACAACGTTTGGAAGGAGCTGCAACAATTACACCATGTTCCACATGACATCTTAAGTAATTAATAATATTAAAATAAATAAAAAAACAAAGATTTGTCCTCTTTCAGAAGGCATGGTGAAATAGGAGCACGCACTTACATTCTCATGGGAACAACACGCAAATACATAGTCGAAATAACTATATAACTTTAAACGTATGCCATACACAAGTGTCCCCATCTAGTTCGCTATGCTAAGTTTTCATTCAAAATAATTGTATTGAGCTATACAAATAACAAAGCATTAAATTGTGTGATAATCTTGAAATATCTTTTAGATGAAGTATGCGTGGAGGACAGTGTGGAAGTGGCGAGCACGCGTTCGGATAGCTCATCTGACACCGATGTTCCACTCAGACCCACCAACGAGCTCGACAAAAGGGTAATTTTTAAATTATTTTTTATATGAAAGGGGGGCAAACGAGCCTGCGTAACGCCCAGTCAGTCGCAGCAAAAGGCAGTCGTCGCAGCCCAGATACACCTATTTTTAGTGGGTGCGTTGCCGGCCTTTAACTTTAATAAGTTTCTAAAAATATTTTAATTTAAACGACTTCGATATAGTCATTAACATAAGGCATAAATCCCACAATTATGGAATGTAATTATGTGAATGTAAAAATAAATCAGTGGCGCTACAACCTTTTTAGGTCTACGTCTCAGATTTATGCAGCTGTACCATTTTCAAGTAGGTGAAAAGCCTCCTGTGCCTGACACACACGTCGTTGAAGCGAATGTTAAATGCGTGCATAGACAGAAGGTCCATTGGGTGCACAGCCCTTCAAACATCTGTCTCAGATCTTCCATATTAAATATTTCTTATCTAATTCCAGGTGCAATCAATAACACGTCTATTGGAGCGTGGTTGCAGATGTGGATCTGGAAAATGTTCACGGCTGTTAAAAGTGAAGAAGGTGGGCGAAGGGCGGTACAATATCGCCGGCAGAAATGTCTTTATAAGGGTATGTTTTAGTTTAAATGTATCTATCAATACCTTTATTCAGTTTAAACGCATCTTATCACGTGCTTATGACTGTTACAAAATTACGAAATTCGTGCCAGACAACGCCATCAAAATTCAAATTCAAAATTCAAATTTTATTTATTCATGTAGGTAACAATGTACACTTATGAACGTCAAAAAAAAGAAATATTAAATGAATTTAATTTTACATTTACTGCCAGTTCTCAAATCAAGGGCGTAGAACGGAAGAGAAGAACTGGCAATAAACTCTCCGCCACTCTTTTTAATCGCCAAGTTTTTTTTTTTACACAATGCTTGTAAGGAGCTGCAACCACTACACCATGTTCCATATGACATATTGATTAATAAAGAATAAAAAAATAAATTAAAAACAAAGATTTGTCCTCTATCAGCAGGAGGCATGGTGAAATAGGAGCACGCACTTACACACTCGTGAGAACAACACGCAAATACGTAGTATAAACAACATATATCACCGCATACACGAATTCAAGTACGACCAGTCACCACAAGTAGCACCCGTTCACGAGTATGACGCATGGCCAGCCATCGCAAATACCTGGACGCCTTGTTCTGAACAGACTAAAAACTCAGCGACTAATACTACATTAAAATTATTCAAAGCAAAATGTCATTAGCAACGTCATTAAAGTGACAGAAGTAAAAAAAAATTCTGTGAATTACCACATTTACACACATTTCTAAGATATTAAGACATATTATCGTGATGAGATGACGTCTTATGATTGATCAAGCGGTCACGTGACGCGCGAATAGGGTTTTTTTTGAAGTGAAAACTTATTTAGCATCGTTGTGGTTTGAAAGTCGATGCAACGAAAGAGATAGACACACAAATTCATAAGATTTAAGATGGGTGAAAATGAGATAGAAAGCATTATACATGCTTTCTTTTTTTTTAAACTTAAGTTTTATAATATTATATTAAAGATTCATATTAAACTTGGAAATTAAAATTTAAAATTGAAATTAAAAACAATTTGAATAAAAGCAAATACTATATAACATTAGAGATTATACGAGATGTTTAATTTCAATCAGAACTAAAAATATCATTTATTTTTAAGCTAAAATATTCCTTGCTAAAGTCTAGGTAAAGAAATAAAATCTAATGGGCAATATATTTTTCAGTTACTAAAAGGACGCCACATGATGGTCCGCGTCGGTGGTGGCTGGGACACTCTGGAGCACTTCCTATCACGTCACGAGCCCTGTCAGGTGCGCCTTGTCACTCCAGGACGCCGAGACCTTCTGCCACTCGCACCCACACCCGCTTCCAACACCGCAAAGGAGAGAACTACACCGTCCCCCACCAACCGTATCTCACCCAATAGAACCACCTCATCCCCAAGTAGCACCGAAAAGATCTCCCCGCGGAACAGCGTCTCTCCATCGAGTAGCAAAACCTCCCTCAAAGAATCTTCCATTTCCCCAGCTCATAGCAAAGCTTCGATTGACTCACCTGTCGAGCCTTTTAAGCAAAAACCCAAAAACACTCCAAAAATATCCACACCCAACAAACCAGTTACGAGAAATCGTTCTGCGTTAACGCTACCCCTGAACGAGAAGCCGAGAAAGCAATCAGCCCCCGCCAGCTTCAGCACTCCAAACACACCAATAAACAGACCTGAACAGAGGAAGTCGGTTCCAACGCCCAAAAAATCTCGCAGCATGAGTCTAGCGCTCCAGAACGATAAGAAATTCTGCGGCACGGACAGATTAAACCAAGCCAGAAAATCCAGCGTACCTGACGCTCGAAAAACTCGAAGCCAAAGTTTAGCCTCGACGCCGATAAACGAGCCGAAGAAATTGCTGCCCACGTATGGAAAGAAGACAAGGAGCATGAGTCTGGCCACCACAAATGACTTTCCGAAGCCATTGAAAAAGAGTCTGTCTGCCAGCAGCACTCCAGTGACGCAGGCAGCTATAGAAGAGAGTATAAGATTGTCGTTGGAAGCGACGATTGCTGATCCTACGTCGCCCAAAAAGCCATTCCTTCACATCAAAGCCAAATATAGAAGTCCACCACCAAGAGAAGTGCCGCCGAGATAATTCATTCCAGAAGGAACTTGTGGAGCATTTTTAAAAATGTGACAAGCATGCGTCACACCCGGAAATCATCACATTGGTTATTTTGGGAATCCTTTATTGTTCAAATGGATATGTCGGAGCCAGCTTAATCAGCCGTTCAATTAACAGCCTAGCCGTTTAACTAACGGCCTGAAAGATTTTCAGCTAGTTGATCAACAGCTAGGCAAATGAAATTAAGCTGGCTGCGACAGATATAATATACACCATGATTGGCAAGATGATCAGTATTTCACGTAATTCAAGTTCTGACAGATAGAGACAACTAGATAATGTCAAATTGGCATTAGAAAAATAAAAGCCTTGTCTTGAGCGATGTCCATAGAGAAACAAATGACAGTTTGGCTCTTGGCAAGTTTGAGAATACGGCCAGATTAAGAAATATAGGGCGTTAAAGAACAACAATAACTTTGGTACAATACTAAATGCACTTAAATAATAACACAAATTAATAAGTCACAGTTTTTTTTTAAAAATGCAGCTTGGATACGCTGTGGCGCTAAAGCAAAAACAGTCTATGGATTTTCAAAATAATTTATTGTGATTAAAACTCTGCTCCCAAAGTTCCTTTCCCCTTATAATACCAATTCGTAGATTTTATAAATACGTTTTTTATTATAAAATCTACTATTCAGTGGTATTTTAGCTTTAGATATTGTAAGTGTTTTCACGCATAGATTTTCATAGAATTTGTAAAACGCATGAATAATGTTCAAGATTTTGTTTGTGTTCAATAATCCCCACAGCGCTGCTCATAATTTGAATTCTATTTTCATTTTAAAAAAGCAATCTATTTTTATTTATATGAATGAAATAGTGAAGAATTCTATTTATTTTAAAATTAATGTTACATAAAATGGTAGCTCTACGAGTTGTTTATGTCAATGTCACTCTTGACATGAGTGAGCCATAGTTAGTTAATTTCTTGTCTCTGAATCTCACGTATAAACGAAACAGATATACCAATATTAAATTGTATTGAAAATCTTTGCGATATTCTTGATAGTTAAGAGGTATAGTATTAAATTCGACGCTAGTTTAGTACTAGGCCGCTTACTCAACGGGATGCTGTGGCAACGTCGATTGCGACGGACGCAAACAATTTGATTTGATTGATTTTGAACTCACTTGAAGAAGGTTCTAGAAAGAAAAAAGAAGAAGGTTTTTGAGACTTTGGTCTTGGCTGTGCTTCCAAAGTGAGTTAACTGTCACACATTTCAATACAAATTGTTTGGACACGCAGCCAGCGACGTCGCCATGGCATTCCGGTGAGTTGACGGGGTTCGTGATAATTTTTATTTAAATTTCTCATGTAATTTCATTAATGCTCCCGCGGGAGGCTAGTCATAATTTGTTATTGCAATAATTTATGTGAATATCCCTAATGTATACGATGCTTCTGGATTTAATGGTACAAAATTGTTGAAGTCCACACAAGTCTATTTTCATAAGACAATAACAATATTTTTGCACCTAGATAAGCACTAGATAGGATAAGAAATTTTTTACGAATCAATTTCTTCCATTTGACATTTTAATATCAATTGCGACACACGAGCTTGTAGTGCTGTTTTGAATCATTCACCAACAGCGACTAGTCCGGCCGTAGACAAATGTACACTCATTCTGTGTCGAGGGCTGTCACGTTTGACAGTTGACAGTTCTCAAGACGACTTGAGGTATGTTCAAATGGGCTTAACGTTTTTCACAAATAAAAAGGATCACATTTAACAATTATTTAGATTTTTTTTAATTCGTGTAAAACTGGTGTGTTGAAAGAATTTTTGTTTGGTTCAAAACAGCAACCTCACAGTAATGTGTGAGAAAATTTTGTGCCAATAATCGAATTTGTCTTAATAAACATTTTGATATCTTACTCTTTGTTTAATTATAACCCTTTCAATACATTATAGTAACTTAAAACGTTCTTACCATGTGATATCAATCAACTTTTGAACCACGGAATCATTTGTTACTACACGCATAATACAACTTGGCACCTGATTTGGATTTGACACTAGGCGAGTGGCTGGGTAATGACCACTTCACGAGCGACGTTATATCTTGAAGATGGACGCACTATGCTTAAGCCTAACGAGTTCTTGCTAATCTCAGGATTCGTAGCTAGAACTCAGTAAAATTCATACTATTCACATTACATAGAATGCTTTCAGAAAATGAGACCTCTTGTGTTATAGTACAGATCATGCACTCTTCTGTGCTTGTCACTTGCCATTGACGCTTAATACAGCTTTGCGTAGGTAGCAGTATTTTATCTAAAATTGATGTTTTACGCTGTTCATTAAAATATATAAAGATTTATATGAAAAGCGATAAGCAAAATTTTCTAATAATTTATATATATATAACGCAAACTTCAATTTGTCAGCAATATGTTGACTAGGAACGTGTATAAAAATAAAAATAAGTTTAAAAAACATACCTAATTAAAAATTATGGAAGAGATCCCTTGTTAGAGATAAGGCCGCCCGTTGCATCCCTTGTAATTGTTACGTATTGTGTTATGTGTGTTTCTTTCCAGCAACGAAGTGTGAATAAATAAATAAAATAAATAAATAAAAACGTTAAGCAAACTTTGTTCATTCAAATTTGCGCGGCAATATCGCAGTGTCAGCTGACAGTCATATTTTGAATATTAAGTTATTTTATATTCGATTCTTTTTTTTACGTTCAGAAATTAACAGAATTTTATGAAAAAATGAATAGTCGTAAGGTTATCACAACGAAACTTAACGCTAAGTCTGTGAACTATACTTTAAAAATGAATTGGATTTGGACATACAGGTGATATAGTTCGAACTAACTCTCATTCAGGTATATTAGCCAATCTCGTCTTGAGCGCAGTCAAATTTGTCAAATTACACACAGCTATGTAGTCTGACAGCTCCGAAACTACATTGAAAACGTCAATCCTGTTTGAGATTATGAAGTTTTCGTCGATAGTCTAATTCCAATTTCACAAAATTCTCACTTATACAGTAATTGAGCTAAAGAGTCCCAATTATAAAGGTAAACGTCGAAAAAGTCTAGCTTCGAAAGGTCCCATTAACAGAGGGTATTCGTTTAAAAATGTCGATACCTTATTGCCTCAGTCAGTCAGTCTCAGTCTCCTTTAAGGTCAAAGCTCGGAAAGGGATCATCACCGTGTCACCTCAAACCATTCAGTATTGGTTGTATGAAACTCCGTACTGCAACGCAATCGGAATCGTAACGTAATCGCCTCGCCTCGGCTCCAAACCGCGATACGGTGCGTGGTCAACTTCAGTTCCCGCGCTTACGGCTGTTCGTACCCGAACTTATGTCTCTACCACTCTTGCCCTCGTCCCCTCCCACGACAGTCCTGTCGAAACATTTGCCTAGCCGTCGCCGAGTTACCGTAAAGGAGCTGCTGATACGGTTTGGTTACGTGCATACATTAGATCGACGCCTGGTTGACGGCGAGGAGAACGGCGATACGCTGATGTGACCTTTCCGAGTTGATATATGTGCTTCGTCCAGGTCCCACTTAACAACGTTTCACTGTAATATGAGTTATAGCGTTATTATTTACTGTTACATATTTTCAGTGTACTCGAAGTGTGTCAGCAATTCCTCCAGTGAAGGTGCCCGTAAAAGCATCGGTGACGCCACACAAGCGTCGCTACACTTACTACAATAGAATGTTCAAGCCAATCGCCTACCATCTTCCCAAACCGCTTACAATATCTCTTGTATAATAGCATAAAAGTACACTGAAATACTCTACAATTATAACGCAACATTTCGATGGATCATTCGGCATGAATAAAAGAAATTAAAAATGAACTTTGATTTTTATTCTATATTTTTATCATACCACGCTGTCTTATTGACGTATGCTTCTGTCACCTAACTTCTATTGTCTATGCCTCAATAATGACAATAAGAAAGAAGAATATAAGCAAGTTTCTTTAGCAGTAAATGTATAACACCACCTTTACGTCACACCTATAATAAAATTCACCTTATAATTTTCTTAGTTATATCATTATTACCTTGAATATCGTATAGTATGGAAAATATATCAGGCACTAAAAAAACTTACTTACAAATAATAAAAAATAATCTATAGTTAACAGAGAAAGAGCTAAAGGCCGGCAACTCACTCCCTCGGGCATTGAGTGTCCATGGGTGGTAATAAGGTGAGCCTTCTGCCCGTTTGCCCATGCCTATAAAATAAAAAGAGCTAGCTAACAAACTAGGATTCCCTGACTCGTGGGCAGCTAGTCTCTTCCATTTCATATATTAGTGACTTTATGCTTGACTTAGTAAATTCTAAAGTATAAATTTGGTTATAAATCTGTATGAATACTTTCAGTTTCAGCACAGCTGAAGATAATGTTGCTTAATTATGAAAAGTTTGATTCTAGCATCGATATTCGACAGTGCACTTGTTAAAAATGAAAATGAAATCTATCTATAACAATATTAGAATCATTTAAAGTATATTTTGACGTTCATAAGTGTACATTATGTTACCTATATGAATAAATGATTTTTTATTATTTATTATTATTTTTATAATATTATCTATTATATATCTTATTTGGATGGAAACTTTGTGTCCATCCGAATAACATTACGTGATTCAAACCACGTCTTGGTCTTAGATTTTCGTCAGCTTTTTAAACACGTGTCAATGACATGCTGATTACCTCTTATTATTATCCTTCGACGTACGAGTGAATATTAGGCGGTTAGGGTAAATTCTATTGACGTGGCTCCAGTTCCACAGACGCACCAACTGAATTGATAGAAGCGCAGATACAGCCCAACACTGCGAGAGTTTAGATTGAACAACATTCTCTAAGCTCCAATTCTCGTGATAAGGTAATTAAATCACTCATGAATTCATATTAAGAAAATTAATCGACACTTGATGAAATGTTTAGTACCGGAACTAAATTCGCTTTAATGAAGACAAATCCTATTTATAGGAATTAAAGTCTGTGTGAGTCTCAACTCGAAGACAGAGCAGATGATGGAAACCCTTCATAGTAAGTAAAAAAAAACGAGTTATTTTAAACAGTTTTATAGAGTTAATCATTTAAGTTGAAGGATATCCTAATTTATTGTTGACCAAAATGTATGATGATCTATCTAGGATTACAAGCGTGCTTCGTTCAAGGGCGGATCCAGCTATGGTGCCAGGAGATGGTCACATAGTCGTGGTCAAGTCATGAACTTATACGTTAGTCATCATAGACAGTTCATCATAGACATCATTATGTTCAATTAGTGGTCCACCTAAGAGTCCAGCACCCAGCCCTGGATCCCTGGATCCGTTGGCTTCGTTTGCTAGTATTTGGTGCACACTACCAACTAAACTTATTCATAAAACGTGTTTATTTTCCAGTTTTAATTTTGATCTTGTGTCATCAAGTAGTCTTTCATTCATGTCGCAGTATCAGCGACTTCACCGATCCTCAGAACTCTGATGCTGAAGATCTAAAGTACGAAGATATCAGAAATATACTACGAGTATATCCACAAATGATCAAGAGGAAAGACAATAGCTCCCTTAGTCTGATAGGGATTAAGAAGCATAACTCAGGTCCCATAGCTATAATTCTTGCCCCATCAAATATAGCTGCTAAATTTCAGCGTAAACAGAAAATACCTGGGCTCGATAGACATAGAAAAAAATTAATGAAAATATACGCAGATGGTTTCACTGGTACAGCTGAAAAAGCAGAAATTGAACACACTGTAGAAAAGGAAACAATTGCAAAGACAGAAGTGGAAGACGATCATACAAGCTTAGAAAACTTTGTTATCAAACATCAAACAGTCGATGAAAATGTCAAATCACCAACTGTAAAGAGTCACAATTTTACACATTTCATAGATGATGAAAGTACATTCAAGATTGATAACGATGACTCATCAAGTGATATATTAGGTGATTCAAATTCGGTGCATGATGAAATTGAAAACGGTGTGGATGATAAAAATGAGTTTAATAATGGTCCTTTAGACGATATCCCAACCGAAGATAATACCCACGGAGAACATAAAGAGAAAGACATATCCAAACATCTAGTTACACCGGAATCTATTAACAACAATGACGTAACTTATTTTAACATAACAGATACTAAATCACAAAATCTCTCGGTAAATAATGACGGCGAGCATGATTTGAATAACGGTTCATCTAAGGTATCTTTGATTTATAATTTTGGAGAACAGGTCAATAAAGCCCTGAAAGTGTTTTATCCTGATATAGACTGTATTCGAACCGATGTCCTAAATTGCCCCTATAGAGTCATAAACCTACTGTTTAATTTTCACAGATAAAAAATAGTTTCAAAAGTTTAATTTACGGAAAGTGCCGACGACGCAACGCTTGATATTGGATCTCGAACTATTTGATTTTTTTTAAATTTAATTACATATATTAATCCATTTAATATTACAATCATTGCAATACTGCATTTATTAATCTATATCATTGTTCGAAAATTTCTCCTTTGCATATGTTTAGCTACATTTTATTGATGACTGACTGGTACAATTTATTGAAGTTTTGAAATAAATATCGAATTTCATGAATCTTATAGGTATTTTAGGTAAATCAGCAATTACAAAAACGTAATAATGTCCATTCGTAAAGTTCTTGGTGCCAGGTTGAAAATGTAGGTTTCAATTCAAACATTGTTAATTGTTGTCAAACTTTTATAGCGGTGTATTTCAAAACTATTGTAACGCATACTAAGTATAATAATATTAAAACTTATAAGCAACGGAATCCTTATCGCTTTACCAACTTGATTAAATGATTATTCCAAAAACACTTGTATTTTTTGCCATCTAAATATTCGATTGTATATTTTGTAAGGTAGGTAATAAAACAAAGTACTTACCTAAAAGTAATTTACTAAAAAATATTAAATTGTCTTAAATCAAATATGTTTAAGAAAAGTAGTCTGTTGTATTAACATTTAATTATTGATTAAATTGCATCTGCATTAATATTGTTTTATTTCAATACCATAAACTAATTTATGAATAACATATCTTAATATTGAGTAACTGCTATAGATATTTGTATAATTATTTAAAAAAAATGTAAATCTGAACTTTAACTCAAAAACCACTACCTATAGTAAATACAAGCTATTATTGAAATTTAGTAGATCTGTTTAAGAAAATAGTTATAAATAATTTTAATGTTTTAAAAAGCGGGGGTACTCCCCCTTTTTATCATAATACTTGAACGCTCCCTGTGTTGCTTAACTAGTATTTTTGTCCCAGTTGTTTAATCTTGAATAATTTGCCTTATAGAATCATGGGCCTTGACAAAATTTCAACTGCATTTTCTAGTGTATATATATATAATTTCTGTGTATTGCGTATTGGAATATTTCTATTTCTTTAGGAAATAACGATTTTTCCTATAACCCCATACACAGACATGTCAAAAACCAGTGATCACATACCCAGAGTTTGTCAAAAAATTCTACAGATAAAATAAAATCCCCAGTTTTCATGAGAATTGTAGTGGTGTTGTTTTAACATGAACTAATAAATTAAACACAGTTTTAATTGGTTGGTCTTATATTATATATAGTCTACGCAATCGCGGGCTGCGCAGCGGGTAATGTGGGCGGTACAGCGGGTGGAAGAGCTGTAGGGGCCAATGACCGTACATCAGAGACAGGCTCTGTTGGAATTGGCTCATCCTTGGGCTCAGTGACAAGAATGTGATCTGGCTGAGGCTTCTTGGGTCCGTTCTTGCCCTGTTGGTCCCATGGCAACATAATCTTCACCTGCAATGTGTACATTTCTATATAATATAGTTGTTAAAAATTATTGAAATCAATCAGGTGAATTTAGAATAATTTTTTTTGGAACAAGTATAATTTGTTTCGTGTCCTGGAAATAAGTAATTCATATTTTAATAATACATGTATACTATTGTTTATTTATATAATTATAGTAGTACTATAATTATAAATTTTTGGAATTTAATTAGAATGAAAGTACAACCGGATCATGAGATTAGCTAAAGGTTAATTACATTTGTAGGGTTTGCACCGTACCAGAGCTCACACAGATGAACCCTCCAATAAAACAAACTCTATTAATATTCCACAATTAATTAGAGCACAGCTCATGGGAACTGCACTCCCTGAAATCGTGGATAACCTAAATGTCTTATACTGGTTTATTAAATTAGACTTTAATATCTTTTCAGTTCAAGTGTACTTTTCGTTCGTTCAAGTTAACTAAGAAATATATTCATACTATATTAACCATAGTATACATTAAGATAGACATGATTATTAAACAGATTTAATATAATATATTAAAAACTTAATTATATATTAAAAACAACTAAATTACCTTGATACCAAGCACTCCTTGTCTAAGAAGTACGTGTCTGGTGGCAGTATTGACGTAGTCATTGCAGGGGTCTCCTGAGTGAATCATGAGCCCATCAACAAACTTCATGGATTTAGCTCTCTGTCCTCTCAACTTTCCTGATACTACAACTTCACACCCACGAGCACCAGATTCCATGATGAACCTTAGAACTCCATAGCATGCACGTCTAACAGCCAAACCTGAAAGACAAAAAAGATTGTTGGAAAATAAATACTTACACAACCACAGTAGAACCTTAATAATCTATTCAGCTATACATATAAATAAGGGAAGGGGATGTGTACCTCAAAATAGTCAAGTCTGTGGTCTAGAATGAGATTTCAGGTTCAAAATTCTAGGATGCATACTGCATTATTATGCCTTACAAATGTAGCAACAGATGGTTGAATTTAGAAATATCTAAATTTAGATATATAATTATATTTACTTATAATTTAGGAAAAATATAATGGAGGCGTAAGAAAGTAAGGTTGTTGTATCAATCTTCCACATCTTGGGATTATAAACTTACTTAAATTTATTTTTAGGTTAAGCAAAGTTGGAATACAAGATAATCTAGAAATATTTTCTACACAAAAAAGTAGTGAAATGTAAGTTCTTATAGAAATAAGTTCATTAGTTATTAAAGATAATGATGATTATTGAACCTGGACAGAAATAATTAAATGTTGATCATACATCTTTTGATTTATTGAGTTTAAAGAGAATCTTTCAAAGAATTTTATACTAATGGTCTACGCACCTCCAATGAGTTTGTATCTGAGAGATTCAGCCTGAGCGATGGCGCAAAGACCACGAGTGGCAACCTTCTCTGCGTAGAGCTCAACAGACTGTTCAGGGATGTTGAATCTCTTCTGCACAACTGATGTTAGTTCCCGAATGCGACGTCCTTTCTCTCCCAACACGCTCTGGGTGCGGGTAGCCATGATGATGATCTCCGACCGTGTCGGAGTTACACGTACTTCCACACCTGAGTAACCATCTTCTGCGAGTTCCCGAGTTAGAAACTCATTTAACTCGGCTTTAAATACACCGTCTCCGACGAACTGAAAAGTTTTAAGAGGTTATGTTTTGGTTTCAACATTTTAAGAACGAATTAAAATGAAATGACACGTCTTCTTGTACATGTAATTCCAAGTAGATACTGGGCAGCTGTAAGCAACCCAAATATTGTATTATGGTCACAGGGAAATATCACCTAACACAATTGAGTACTAAAAAACACATCCACTAACATCACTGTTTGTAGTAATAAATTAAGATAAATATATATTTACACATATTTAGTCAAATTAATAAAACATAATTGCAACGATATTTTACAGTTTTATTAAGTAAAACTCAACATACTTTTCGTTTTTTAGAAATATTGTTCACCGCCATGATTGCAATGAACGGAGCTAAACTTGAAAAGAAATTAACGTCAAGGTCGAATTGACATTTGGCAAAATTTGACACTTGTACGTAACCAACGCTGATATATGTCGGTTGTCAATAATTAATAGATATGCATAGATAAACTCAACGGTATACAGATAACACATCTGCCAATACGGCTTGTTTTTTTTTATTTGCCTTAATTACTTTTTATATTACTATTATAATATTCTGATTTATGATATTTTATTGTGACATTTTTTGACCGTTTTCACAACAAATAATTATAATTTAATATTTTATTTGCCGACCATCGATATATTTTAAGGTTTTTTAGTAGGGGAAGAGCTACCTCCGTATGCTATCCCCACCCTGCCAAACCCCATGGTAATGGAAATATTCATGGTTAAAGTTTTAAGGTTAGAATAGCGTTTGTACAGCTCAGTGGACTGTGAAATGTGTGTTAATCTTTTATGTTTATAAAATTCTCGTGTCGCGGTGTTTGTGGTTAAACTCCTCCGAAACGGCTTTCCCGATTCTCATGAAATTTTGTGTGCTTATTGGGTAGGTCTGAGAATCGGACAAATAATTTTTGATAAAAAAATTTTTTTTATTTTTTTATGATACAGCATTAGTAAATACTATGTATAACCCTGAATTTTCAACCCTTTACAAACAACCCCTATTTTTATTTAATTATTAAAAACTTATGCTGTGAACTCTGAGGTTTATACAGAGAAAAATTCGGGAAAACCGAACAGTCTCTGGGATAGCATAGCAAAATGTTCCATGTTGGTATGTACTAAACAGGTATGCTCAGTAAAATCTCATTAAGGAGAAACGAAGTTCGCGGGGGCAGCTAGTAATTTATATGTATTGAAAGTCAGGAGTAACTATATGCACTAGATAACTACGAAAGAGTGAGTCGTAAGAACCTAACAAACCTACGGATCGCTACAGACATACCCTAACACATAAATATATACATAAGTACGGGATGTCTGTTCCAAGAGACCTAAGGTAACAGACGGAGCCCTACGGGTAGGATCAAAGGTTTGAGGTGGTGCGATTATCTCAAAGCTACTAGGCAGGGTCACCTCAAAAATTAAGGGCTTGAAGGAGTCTTCGCTCTTTGAGATTAAGCGAGAAATGAATAAGACAGAGTTATATTCGAATCTGATTTATTATTCAAAGACATTATCATAAATAGTAATTACACCTATTCACACATACATAAAATTATTCTAGTGAGCTATTGGTGTATCGCGAATCTTCAGCTGATCCATTTCAGCAGTTGGTTGATGTTCAAATAATGAAATCTGAACACCGCTATTCAGTTAATGGCTGATGAAAAGACCATATCAGATTACAGGAGATAATGATTTCGTTTTGCTTTGTTATATTATTAATTCTCGTTTCTTACCCGCTCTACGCCTTTGACTTGCGAACTGGTGGTTGTAAATTTAAAATTAATTTAATTGTTTTGACGTTAATATACTTAGTTCCTATTAAAGTAGTAGTTGTTTAGATATACTACTATAAACCAGAGGAATCGATCCGGAAATATTCCATTTTCGTATCGAATAATTTCGCAACGTCACTATTTATTACTTTTTATAACGTTGAAACACTGAAATTGTCAAATCTTGAATCGAATTAAAAGTTTTAGTAATGACAAATTGTATTTTACAACGGGCGTGACCCAAACATTCCAACATAATATATTCAAAGACCTTCAAAATGTTATTATATTGTACATATTAATTTTGACTTATTCTTTTGCAATCACCATTAATTAATTTATCACCAAATCACTCATAAACAAGTCTAGTTTATTAAAAACAAAATTTTTATATTATAACTTGTAGGTGTAAATAAAACTGAAAAATATACTTAATTGCAATTTATTTGTATTAATCAATTACAAACGCACCAGGTATTTAGCGTAACGACAAACATTATTATTTAAGTTTTAATATCGTTAAAAATATAAAATAATATTTGCTAAATAAGGATAGTGCGCTGCCGCTGTTCGTACGTCACAGAACTCCACAGAGTAACTAACGTGTAGTGTACTTAAAGCAATATAATACATAGATAACGAATTGCACCTTGTTGCTAAAATGCAATATTTACTAAATTAATATTAATTATAGCCACTAAAAACACAAGATCATAAGCTTAAGATTACTAGGGTGAATGAAAAATAATATTTTACAATTTTTCTATATTATAAGTAATGGAGCAGGTAATGTTGTGTAAGTGCAATAACAAATAGGTATACTATAAAACGTTGAATTTAATTAATTGTATCATTCAATTGGATTGTAATAGGTATTGTAACGACGCTGTCTTTTACTTATTAAAAACATCCAAGATCATGTTGATGTGTGGAATTAAACAATTAAAACTACTGACGCCATTTATATTTCAAAGCATCTTATCATTTACCATATAGTTATTATGTTCTTGTTTCATTCTGTTAGCTACCATAAAATCATTTTGAATACATAGTTATCAACGTGGCATTGGTTTGTCATTGGTCTGTCAATAGTTGTATTTTGAAATGAAACTTCTTTATTTTACTCAGTGGCTAACCAAAAGCCGTTTTACCTTATTTTTATATGTTCTAGCGATTATACTAAACACACAACAATGGTCAAGTTAGTTTCTGCGACAAATTAACAAAATAACAAAAGAACTGCCATTATAGTTCGTGTAATCATCACCTTATTATTATTCTAAAACAAACAAACTTCTAAAACTACGAAGACCTAGATATAACCTATTCTAATCAACAAGATTAATTTTCAATTACATACAAAATATTCTTTTTATGCTAGAAGCTATTTAAAAGCTATAAGCTACCGGTGCACGTTACTTAAGCGTATGCGTCGCCGCAAGCTGAAATATATCTTTATGTTATAATGTAGCTAGATCTGATTATTATGAGGCTACACACGTCATAATAATCGAGCATAGAAAATACTACATTAATGTGTCACGAGTGCATAAGACTATTATATTCTAGACGTGAATCTTATTTAGCTTAAATCTAATGGACAGAATTGCATGCCGCGTGCTCAAAATGGCCGGTGTGATGCAGCTGCGCTTAAGCGATTCCCAGTGTCTCTGAAGTGCGTTTAGTGCATTAATTTTCTGCAGGATTCCATTCCATATGCTCAAGAAAATCATCATGTCAATCATCACTCGGACATCCGTGAATCGAAGACATGATGCTTAGTAAGCGACAGCGCATGTTTTTAACTAAAAAACTACCAAACTGAAAAAAAATGGAATTCCTTTCAAGTCTGTTCTTGTATGGTCTTCCGTGATTCGTAAATTATATTAAATGTAAAGAAGAATATGAAGCATGGTGAGTTAGTTAAAGTTTCTATATCTAAAAGCGTGTGTATATCTTGTAACAAAAAAATAATAACGATAAATCTATAAGAGAACTTATGCTACAATAACAGGGAATATATTTGCGCATACTGCATTAAAAAAATTACGTGAATTTAAATTTCGATATAATATAATTTGTAACTATTTTTATTTAAATGGGATATTTATTTTCATGGTTTTTGGCACAAGTAGGATAAGTTACAAATGTAGTGTAGTGTAAAACCTACATCACAGAACGAAGAGCGGTGCAAAGGATTCAATGCAAAAATACCTTGTACTCTATACTAATAATAATTACAACAGTTTCTTATAATAATGCAGAGCCTATTACGTAGGTGCACGCTGCATGCCTTAATCGAAGTACATTTATTTTACACTATATGCCCAACTTTGCTTTTTTCATTATCCATGCCAATATATTTGATTGTATAGTAGTAATGACTCACGCGTGTCAAATGTCACTACTCATTTCATACAAATTCAACTGGCGTATCGCCAGCCGCAAAATTTCTTGTTTGGTATTAAAACGTTAAAAAGCAACTCATGGCTGACATTCCATAATATTACGACAAATACGATTACAAAATATGGTGACATTAACCATATTTTTCGAAAATCAAATCAAATCTCGTAAAAGAAAATGTTGTCTATGAAAAGGAAAATAAAAAGCAAATTAAGTCAACACGACGTTTAATAAAAATTAAATAAATAAAAAATAACATGAGGAATAATTTTAAATAAGTACCAATACCCATCACCTAATAAAATTCATTTAAGGAATGTTTCGAAAAAAATAATACTTAAATAATGGACGCAATAAAAGTCATAGATAAAATAAAAACATATAAAATTTGACATCTGTACGTATTGAGAAGTCATATTCGAAATTTAGATTTTCCCGCCAATCCGACAATCCTGTCAATCATTTCATAGTTTTAAAAATATTTAAAGAATAAAAATTGTCAAACTTGGCAGTATGGTCGAAAGTCCTTAGCCTGCCCATAATTTTTTTAGCAACAGTATTTTCATTTGGCAATATTTTCATTCTCTCCATATTATGACATAATCTGTTTTGTGTACTGACAGAAGTGAATTTTGATAGATTTCCTAGACTTTATCTTAAATGTTAGTTTAGATTAGAAAAAAGGAAATTGAAACATTGTAATGACTGCTATGGAAGAACCAAGTACATATCATATTTTATTTAAACAGTAAGCAACATACTCTTTTAGTTTGACTTAGAAATGTGAGCAAAGATTAAGACGGCTAAAATATGACTTCTCCATACGTATGTGTAATAGTTAAGTACATTAGACCAATGTTTGGAATGGAAATTAATATAATAATGGTAGCTACAACTCAATTGACCTATGGCACTAATCAATACAATATACACAGATTACTAATACACCCACCATTTTGTTTTTTTGTAATACAGTTTTTTTTAATCTCTTTTGATATTTTTTATTACATTTTTTTAATCGATTGATGAATTATATTATGTCGAAATGTTGTTGTGTCATTAGCAATTTGCGGTGATTGTACACATCGATACACGGAATGTGAAGAAATACTTATAACTAAAATATCTCACACAATTTATACAATTATAAACAAAATTAACAATTACATTAACGTTCAATAATATAATACCAGAATTACGTCGCAATTATACATTTAAACATAGATTATACAAATATTTAGTAGCAAAATCCGTTGCTACTGTCAAATAAATTTATGGTTATTAATTCAGTTAAAATAATTAAAAGTAAGTAAGAATAAAAGCAAAATAAAAAAGATAATCAACCTTTTCTACTAAATATTTATAATCTTTGAAAATTAAGATAATATTGAATGCAAAATATATTTAAAATGCGCTTAACAATGATTATACCTACTTTACATTTGACAGTTGTATGGTTAAACGGTTTACAATTAGCTGGTATAATTAAGTACTTTTGCTCAGACCAATTAAGTAATTTTGCTGGAATAATTAAGTACTTTTGCTGGTATAAATAATTGTTTTAGCTGGTATAATTAAGTATTTTAGCTGGTACAACTTAATAGCGTTGCTGGTACTCGTGATGCCAGCGGTTGAAATCGATGTGGAAAACGACCAGTGATCCATTCTCGAGGCCAGCCAATAGGTACCTGTAATGATATTTAATATTTATAATACAAAGATTAAGTATACTTAAAACTTATTCAGTTTTAAAAATAAAATATATTTATGAAACACTGAGTCCAGTTCTGCTAACTGATGGATGACAGTTTGGCATTTTGACAATTGATTGTTTAGTTTCTACATGACGTATCTTTTTTATTGCGGTATTATTAAGTATAGACTAAAGCTACTACACCACAAAATAGGTGACACCCACCCGGTCTCTCAATATTAAGAACAATGCATAAACAAAAAAATCTAGCTAGCATAAAATTTTCTAGCACTACCTCAGCTCTATGTAGAATTCGGGGATTCCTGCAAAAGAACCTGACGCTGTCGTGGGGGATTCCCCGTCCATACTCGCGATCTTTTAATAAAAAAATCTTATCATATAAAATAACCTTTTTACTTTCGATGGAGTGACACCATCAACTTCCGCACCGGGTGCAGCAGTGTCGTTTACCATCAGCTAAGCCTCCTATCTGTGTTTGCCCCATGTTCTAATAAAACCATCAGTCAATCAAAAATATCATTAGCTATGGTAATAATAAAAACACTTACCGTTGATCATGTGAAAGTGCCAGGGAGCAAACCGGTGCCCCAGCTGGCGGGAAGGCGTATAACGGCGCCAGTGTAAACGCCCGCCACACTTCCACCACGCCCGCATCGCCACCACAGACAAGGTATTCGCCACACCGCGACAGCGCCAAGCATCTAAATCGATCAGCGTGTGTTTCCCGCCTCAAAAGGCGGCCGTTGAGTGAGAAAGCCGCCAGATGTCCCTTCCTATACGCCACAACTACCACCCCTTCGCGGCTCAACGCCAATTGCTGGGGCGACGACGCGCCTGAACCAGCCTCGAGCGAGCGCAGCGCTTCACCAAACGTCGTATGCACCAGGACAGGTCCATCTGCCGAAGCTGACACGACCAAACCGAGCTCAGCTGACACTAGCACAGCTACCACAGCCGTCTCGTGACCTGTCAGTGTGACACGTGGTGCTGGCGTGTCTCCTTCCCCAACTATTCCCCCAGCGCGGGCCGACCAGTGCCACAACAAGACAGTACAGTCTTCAGACCCAGATGCGATGTAGCAGTCCGATGTGATGTTGCATTCAGATCGCGCGACGCACGTCACAACGCCATAATGCCCGAAGATTATTTGGACGATCTTTCCGGTGTCAGTTGAGAAGACGCGGAAGCTGTTGTCCCAGAAGCCGGCCGCGATTAGGAAGCGCGAGTCGACGGTTGTGACGAAGCAGTTGGTGCGAGCACGGACCCGCTGCGAGAAGTTGTCGCCGAGGTGACGTCGCGCGAGGGCAGCTGTTCCACCAGCAGCTGGAAACATACCAATTTCAAAATTATTCAGTAAGTCCGAGATTCGAGTACTGTAATAAGGATTAGCATCATATTTATTTTATTTAAGTATTCCTTCAGCTAATCATTGAACAATATTGAAACAATTACATTACACACAAAAGCCAAAACGGAATACACATTGAAACAGAAACACACACAGTTTTACAAAGCACAGTTGTAAGATTGATTGATTGGTAGATTAAAATATATATTTAATATGAAGGAACAAATAAAGCCATTATTAGTAAAAGATACCTGAGTTTTTTAAATATTTTTTTAAGATTATTAAGCCACATTAAATATATCGATTTGCTGGTAATTTATAATGAATAATTGGATTTGCCTTGTGTTGTTTGGTTGATCAAGAATTTAAGCTATGTCCACCTAAAACAGCTGATTATCGCCATATAGCACATACATAAACATATATCTTTGATTTTAATATATTTTATTTTTCTTTATTACTTAATATGCGATATGGAACATGGTGTAATGGTTGTAGCTGAACAAACATTGTGTAAAACAAATAACTTGGCGATTAAGACGTGTGGCGGAGAGTTTATTGCTAGTTCTTCTCTTCCGTTCTACGCCCTTGATGTGAGAACTGGCAGTAAATGTAAAATTAGAAGCATTTAATGTATATTTTATTTTTGAGGTTCCTAAGTGTACAGTGTTACCATATGAATAAATGATTTTTGAATAAAAACCCGTATTGGTATTTGATACGGTTTCTTGAAAGACCCTAAGTTGAGGCCGTTCAAGTATAACGTAAAAAGATTTACTGCAGTTTATACCCCCCCCTCCTTTTGTCAGCAAAACTAAGCAAGCTCTCAAAAATATAGTACACAAACGTATTAATTTGCATAACGAAAATGCATTTCGTTTTCAAGCATAGACAATGTGTGGGTAATATGTGTAAAAGTAAATAATTACTGATGACGTAATCACCAAATAAGAAAATCAGACCCCACCTGCCTCCCAAAGTGCTTACGTAATACTATTTTTTATTTTTTATGAAGGAGGTAAAAATGCACAAATGTAGCGTATGCAGTCGCTATCGCGGGGACTGTGGGGATGGCTATCTCTTAATCTCTCTGCTAACCAGAGGAGAGAAGCCCGACCCACTAAAATTTCCTCCTCGACTCTCCATACCGCCTGCGATGCTAGACTACACACATTCTGAATGAATGACGTCCAGCACCGTATTGAGCTCCCCGGGGGTCGCACAAGGCTTTCAACCCAGAACTTACGAAATACTTGAACAGCTCCAATTGTTATACTTGAATGTATGTAAGAGTGTACAGTATTCTAAAAGTTGGAAATTTCCGGCGTAAAACCAATTTGTTTATTTTTTAAGACAAAAGAATTATGGCTCTGTTGTGTGTGTTGTTTGAATCAATCCAATTTACTACGCGATCATACCTGCCACTATCAATTAAAATCAAAAAAAAAAAAAAAAAAAAAAATATCGTTCACTTAGAGTAGATTCTTGTAACCTGTTCTATAATGGATGTTTTTGTACTTACCATAAATTGCGTAAAGTATAGGTATAATATAAACATCAAGTATATAAAATTCTCGTCTAACGGTGTTTGTACTTAAACTCTCCCGAAATGGCTGGACCGATTGTCGTCAAATTTCACCGTTCGAGCAAATGTTAAATGCGCACATAGAAAGAAAGTCACTAAGCCAACACTGCTCTTCTACTATATATATACTCCTGACAATTATTACATATAAATTATAATCTTACCCCACACCGGGTCCATTACTAGCGGATGATGTGGAGGCGCCAAATCCTGGTGTCTAGCAGCGACATGCGCACACCCACCAGCCAACCATCGGTGCGCGGCAAACGCGCGAGCCGCGCTGACAGTCAGCGCCGCTGGAGCCGCCAGCTGAGGATACGTGTTAGCCGAGACATGGACGACAGCAGCGTTGGAAGGGAGTTTCAGTCGCAAGCACACGTCGTCAGGGGGAGCTGAGAACATCAGCGGTGCCAGGTGAAGGGGGGACGCGCGCGGTGGGTGCGGTTCGCTTAGAAGTTGCGCTGGAGTCTGTCCGAAGCTTCGTATTTGTTCTTCGACTGCTGCGCGTGTGACACCCTCTGGGATTTGGTCCAGTCTTACGCCACCTTCGTATGTTAGGTAGTAGAACACGTTGGTTGCACGCACTGCTTCAGGCCCTGAAATAATTTAAATTTACTTAGATTGACAACATTTCGTATTTCAGTCACACAATGCGGTAAAATAAAATAAAACATATTGATTTTGGAAAATAAGATACAGGTATCACTTAATCCACGTCAATAAAATTTAAAGGGCATCCCTACTAATCGGCAAAGAAGACAGAGGGTGTTTGCCGAGAGAAAATCCTGCGTAAAAAACTCTCGGTACTCTTTTAAAAAAGCAAATCATCAAACAATACTACAATATTTAAAACAAATATAGCAAATTAATTAGAAGTAGCCTGCCCAGCACTAGTCCCAGGCCCTTTTATCAACTAGATAATCGCTAACTTTATAGTAAGCCTTTTTAGACTTTTCCTAAATTTTCATTTTCTCGGGGATCTTATTAATAAAAGTATTCCATCTTCCCAAAAGATAATTACTAACTTTAGATAGTCTAGTAAGGGGAAATTGCAGCCTGCATTTGTTCCGAGTATTAACAGTGTGCGTATTTGATGATGACGATGAGAACCTAGAAAATCACATCGTGATTGACAAAACCAGAGGCAAAAAATCGCGTCAACGATGGACTAATCAAGTCTAAGAATCGTCCACCTCTGACACACAGTTGTGAAAGACGCGCAGGACTGATATTGGTGAAGAGAATTCTTCGCGCCAGATCTTACTATTAGACCACGATATTTAGATATGAGTAACTTATTTAGTTTGCTTATCTTGTCGAAGCCGCGTACAACTTATTTGAAGAATTCTATTAGGTATGAGGCTGCGCAATTATTTATTAAATTACAGTCTCAAATTCGCAATATTGGCGCGTTTGACAAATTCAAAAAGGCATTACAGATGCTTGACGTAACATAGTTGACTAAAATTGGGACGGCTAATGCCGACTTGCATCTCGCTCGTATATACATATTAAGTTTCTCATGTAAATAAAATTTTGTAATGAGAAAAAAAAAAAATATATATATTAATGTATTTGTTAACCACATCATACATAGTACTAAATCTACGGCATGTTTTACAAAATCTTTCATTGAAAATGTATGACAATTGTTACAAAAGTGTTACAAAAAAAAAAATGTGAGCCGTCACGGGACGTCTGGTACGTTGGACGTCGGGTGGTCTGGTCTGTGTGAAACATCGAAATAATTTTGTGGAGTAATATGCAAAAAAGAACAAATTGTGATAGGAACTAAATATTTCATAATGATAAAATAAAATATTACGATTTTCTTTTCCAGATAACGATGACTATTGAATAAACATTCATTTTCATTAAATACAAAAATTTACTACGACATATAGATTGTATGTATATACCATCATATAGCGTGGCGATGCGTCGCCACGGCATGCGTCGCCACGCCAGAAATCGGTTTTACGTGCGGCTATAGATGTTTCACATCAAAAATACATAAAATAAAATAAGCATATAATGAAATAACATTAAATTAAAGCATCCAACGATGCTTTATCTAAAACCGATCAGCCCACTACTCAATATATCAATCTCCGAATAAGCCGTGTTCAATCCGTTAAAACCGCGAGAGTTGCTCCATTTAGCAAGTCTTGCGCACCTTGAACTATTGCAAAAGACTGATCTATTTAATTGCGTTGTCTGGATTCAACACGATTCATAAATATTTATTAAAAGGCCATTCTTGTAAAATAAAAAATATATATTTTATAAACTTCGATTTTGTTCCCTTTGGAGTAGAGACTCTTGGGCCGAGGGTTCAAATGCAGAGGGGCTAATTAAACATGGCGCCTGGTAGATAGTACGAATGATACGAATGCTCAACGAAGATCGCAATACAGCGAGGAATTGCTTCCAGCGTCAAAGGTACATTGCTACAGGGACCAAACTTAAATTTGTTTTAATATTTCGTTAATAAATTTTATATATTTTTTAGGTTAAGAAAACTGTAAATACTAATTTTAAAGAAAATGCCTGTTATCAATACTAATAAATATCGAAACTATTTATAAAACTGCTTAGATCTTGACACGTTGCTTACTAGATACAATTCAACAATTTTCAATAATTTAATGGATTAAGATGTTCACGTGTTTGGCCCATCATATAGCATGAGACGTAAAATCTTAGCTATTAACGTGCTCATGGGCGGAATGATTACACGGCAAACATGTGGAAAATTCTCCATAGCGCGTCACTAGACTTTTACCCGCGTTAATTTTTGCCTAACCTAAAAAGTTTTCATTCCGGAAAACCGGTCAGTCTCTGGGGTTGCATAGAAAATGTTCCATGTTGGTATGTACTAAAAAGTCAGATTGATCTTTAATTAACTGTCTAGAGAATCAATTAACTCTCTGATTTAACTGCTTAACTGCGACACATAGGACTTTAGAAGTCCTGTTTAATATTTACAAAGAGATAACTATGATACTATATGATTTAAAGTTTATAAAATATGGTAATTTTAGAAACCTTTTTGTATACATGTACTGACCCTGCTAAATTAGTTCCGCCTGACAGTGTTATAATTACGTGGTAACTTTAGTTAAACTTTGTTTAGGATTTCATTAGGTAATACAACTTTTTTGCAAATACAGGAATGTTTTATTGCTTGCAATGCGAAAGAAGAATGGCAGTTTTACACATTAGGCATCTTCTCTCTAGCGCCAGTATCGCCACTTCTGATATACAACATATTTTGATGAGGTAATACATGTCTTCGATCAAGATCAAAGCCTGGTCATGCAACACCTCGTTCACCTCAAGATCGGAATTTCTTGTACCGAAACGAATTCGATGAATGATGCGTAGTTATGTCAACAGATGGCAGCACGTGCTGTTTGCATTCGTAAAATTAATTAACTTATCCGATATTTTATTACTTATTCTGCTATTCTAAGCGGAGAAGAATCCACCAAAAAAGAGATAACTGACATCTTGTGTTATAAGTGGTGTAACTAACGCGACTTTGTTTTATATATTTAGATTATTTAGATTTTATACATTTGATGTTTGGCTATATATTCTGTATAATTAGTAATATATCTGTGTTAACTACAGGCTGTGTTAAAAAAAAAACAGAATTAGCAAAAAATTGTGACTATGGTATGTCAACAACATTTTTGACGTCCACAAGTCAGACTTACCTCGTTGCTTATATCCGAAAATAAGGTCAATCCATTGATGTAATTGGCAGGAGACGAATTCCGACTCCAGCGCCATACGATTGACTCTAACGAACTCCTCCGGCGAAGACGCCCATGGCGGCAGCTGGACATCACCCGAGGGACTATCAGGCAGTTGGAGGTCACATCCAGAACTATTCACCAACATCTCAGGTAGGAAGAAGAGCTCTGGTATCAGCTCCTGTTGAGGGTACACATTTCTTCAAAACTTTAAACTGATTTTTGGACGTCAGAGTATGGATAAAGGGTCTCAAACGGCGTGGTGGATGAAAGGTGAATTGTCCTTCAACCTAAAGGGAGGCAGTCTAACCTCTGAACATAGGTTATTTATTTATTTATTAACACTTCGTTGCATTTCATAAAAGAAAAAAAATTGAACATAATTTAATGAAAAGCAACTGGCGGCCTCATCGCTTTCGAGCGATTTCTTCTAGGCAACCACTGTGAGTAAAGAAAAAAAAACATGAATTTAATTACATAAGATAGGCAAGACGTGCAAAAATACATATTACAAATACAATTAGAAGGAAAAAAACATACTTAACAGGAACAAAAAAATATATATTTTTTTAAATATAATATACCCCGAGTATATATATCTATATATTCCGTACTCAGTCGTTAGTATAATTTACAAAAAATTGCGGACGTATTTTGTGCAAAAAGACGAAATTTTCGTCAATTGTTATAAAAAAAACAATCTTTTGAAGCGTTGACTTCCGCTGATAGAAATTGAAAATTCTCACGAACTATATAATAATACAGGTGAATAGTTTAGGTATTGTATTTAATGTTGGTAATTTGTATTCAGTGTTGGTTCGAACCCTAGCTACAACAAAGTATTTACTATAAGCATTTACTTATGGGTTATGATTGAGAGCGAAGAAGCCAAATACGACGATTTAAAAAAAAACAATCAAATCGTATTTTATTATATTTTTTATTCCTATCTAACGAAGATAGGGAAGTACATAGACAAAAACAAATGAGAAACGATATAAGTAGCATAATTCTTTCGTTTTATTTTTAAACTAAATATTACACACTACTCAATCTCAATAAAAAAATACAAAAACGACCAAACGATTTTTTAATGACGTATAAACACAGAATATCAAGATTTAAAACATAACAATTCAACAAACTTTGAACCAAGGAGTTTTTATTACTTTTTCCTCGTTCAGTTGACATATTACAACTTCAGTCTTCTGTACTCTGTGGCGCTGCGCGTTTCGCGCCAAATAAAATAAAATGTCCTTTTGCGTTATCCTTAAATATTAATATTAAGATTTTTTATTTATTTAAATATTATGTTGTTTCCTTTTGATATGTTTCTTTATATTTTATCGCGTATAGTTTTTCTACCTTTT
Source organism: Pieris mannii (assembly GCA_028984075.1). NCBI lineage: Eukaryota > Metazoa > Arthropoda > Insecta > Lepidoptera > Pieridae > Pieris > Pieris mannii. The sequence goes on along the minus strand of CM054798.1, from coordinate 5,516,704 downwards.
AATTGAAACTGGCATAAAGTTATAACCATTGCCATAAACTAAAGAAAAAAAAAAATGTAATTTGTTACGTCAATACAATGTTAGGTTATATGTATCTTGCATGTTCTACTTCATACTCCACAGCTACTTCGAACCTACCTTCACATCAGACGTGTCACGTTGACAGTTCTTCCAGGATGAGGCGATAGATGAGAACAGCCGGTTTGGATGATCGAACTTGCCGCCATGCAATGCTAGGAACATTGTAGTCATGGGTTCCTGGTAACATAGAAAAATTAAAATATATAAATGTAAATTATTTATTGCTTTTTAATGTCTGTCTAACGTTTCTGCATCCCAATTTTTAAATTTTGAAAATGTTCAATCATTTTGAAGCTAAGAAAAATCGTATTATAGAAATGGTATCGAAAATTTTATGACCACTATAATCGTTGTATTACTCTCGAAGGCGATGAACTGAAAATCTAAAAAAAAAATTATGTTACGGTTTTTCAGTCTACCAATACTTGTAAATCTTTATTTATTTAATAACTAGTGACCCGCCCCAGCTTCGCACGGGTGCAATGCTGATGAAAAGCAGGTTTTTATTATGTATTGTTATTTCCGTCGCTGGAAACTTCCGATAATATACGCGACATATACCATCACGGACTTTTCTGTAGACCTTTTCAATGTGTACATTACTTAGTACATTATTTTGATAAAACTCGTAGGGTTCAGCCTGCGTTTGCAATGTAAGCGGAAAAAATGAAATTATTTACGACATCACAGTAGAAACCTCAAAAATAACAGTACTTCTCTACTATTTAATGGATGTTATTATACATATAAACCTTCCTCTTGAATCACTGTATGTATTAAAAAAACCGCATCAAAATCCGTTGCGTAGTTTCAAAGATTTAAGCTTACAAAGGGACAGAGAAATCGACTTTGTTTTATACTATGTAGTGATAAGTAATCTTACAGCTTACATAGATAAACAATAAAGATTAAAAAAAACTAAAGCAAACTGAAATTTAACATTTAAAACAACAAATAATATTTAAACAAAATCAGTCTTCCCGCTTCTTCAAGTACTTCCTCCCTTTTTTTTCGTGGTGGGAAAGATCAATATCCTGATAATGGATGTCATAGTTAGATAAAACTCGAATCAAAATTTTGTGGTCAGATTTTGGCTGGACTTTGATGGATGCCGTATTGTTCTTACAAGTAAATAATACAAATACAATTAAATATTTTAACACGAATATTTCCTCCTCGCGACAATTTCTTAAGCACAGTAGTAACAATATAATACCTCTTTTCCGTCATTTTCGCTGGCTTATCATATAATTATTGTCATTAAGTGACCTATTTACTCCACTTTGAGTATTAATTATGCGATTAAAACAATGACCGACACTGTTAAAATGTCTGATTGTTAGACTATGACATTATAATTTCCTTTTAAATGAAAAATATGTCGTCTCCAAGGTTTTTATCACTGTCCAGTTTTTGTATTTCGTTTTTTAGTATAAATAAAGCCAGGAGGCAGGTGGCTTATCTGATGGCTCGCGAGTGCGTTGCTGGCCTCTTAGGAATCAGCACGCTGCACTATTCTTAAAGAGTTGAGTCCAATTGGTACGGATATTACTTACTTCAGTGGATTGGTTCCACATAATGGTGGTGCGTGGCAAAACTTCCTTCAAAACCTCGGTTTTGGAACTACGGACGTCCAGGTGACTGGTGATAATACGGGTGGAATTTCGTATACTGCCTCGACGTGCAATACTCTACATGGTAAATACCGTACAAGATGTGAAGAGAGACCCCACATATCGCAACGCCAAGGGATCAAGCTGATTGGAAAGAGATTTGTACCGCTCTTCATTGAATACGGTGGAGTAGAAGGAGCTGGTACTGGGCTTCCACCCAGCGGTGATAATGGTGGGTCTTATTTGCGCTGCAAATTCGAACCATTTGACAGCGTAATGATACAGATTGGTCCACCAAGTCCACCACTCCTTCAGTCTTCAGCATCATGTAGTACATTAGTCATACAATGCGTAGGGCGACGAGAACCTAGACAAGCTCATCTTAATTGCAAACAAGGCAAAAGTTTACTCATTCTCCAACAAGATGGACTGGGCAAGATAATTTGTCGTCATCCAAATTACACCGTTGTAACAGAGGCGAAGGACCGAAATAGCTGGAGAAAAAATGTGCCAGATCTTATTTATATATACAGCTTTGACCACGACACTCAGATAAGAGTTACCCAGCGACAGTGACAGGAAAGTGGAAAGTGGAGTGGCTGATTTCCTTGCTTGGCAACCAAAGATACATTGTATCCAAAATCTTAAATACACGTATTTCAGATAATTTCACCTTTACAACTCAAATACTCCCCTCCCCCTCCTGTATGTCTCTTCATCATAAGAGTAACCATTTTTTTATTACGTAGGCACGAGCCTACGGGACCCCAACATGGGCAGTCATCGAAGCCCATGGACACTAGTTTTAGTAAGTTGGCGATCTTTTATACTTCTTTTAAATCTCTAAAGTCAAGGAATACCTGGGGATTCAATTCCCCAGTTGCTGGTTCGTTAAACAAATTGTTTTGTTTAGCGGACAGTGGAAGCACCCATCAAGGTGGTGCTGATGAAATTTTTAATTCATACGGCTCGTACGGTGTGACAGGATAGATCAACCCAAACCAAAAGCAAAAATTTGACAGACTAAAGAGTTCCTCAAAAAGAGTTTATTAATGAATTGTACTTACAATTCTAACAAGCCAGTTGAGTACAAATGCAGCTGTTGAGTAATGGGTCCCATAGTGGAAGGGCGGTGTCGATTCATGTTCCCAAGTGTTATAGCGTTCTTCGAAGTAGGCACGACGGCTCGGATTGAGAGCGCCGATTGGCTGAAATATAGTTATATATATATACTATATTCGTAACAGTTAACAAAAATTATGTACAACAAATAACAATTAAATTACCTAAATATATAGCCATGGAATATATACCAAAAATGTTATATATATATACGAAAAGAAAAAATCACTAAAAATAATAAAATATTCAAAATAATAAAGTATTACAACCAAATGTAGGTGATTTAGCGCTATTGTGAATAATCCTTTTTTTTTCTAAATAATGATCGTTGTGTGGGCTGCGTGATACAAAACTGAACTGTTTTTGCATATTTTGTATTCAAACAAACAAAATATCTTTATTCATATAGATAAACAAGTACACTTAAGAACGTCAAAAATTAAATTAATTGTAAATTTACATTTATTACCAGTTCGCAAGTCAAGGGCGTAGAGCGGGTAAGAAGAACTGGCAAGAAACTTTCCGCCACTCTTTTCAATCGCCAAGTTTTTAATACAAATTATTTGAACTGGAGCAAATCAATCCCAAGGATTAGGATCATTTAAGCATTCGTCACATTTATAAAAAGCTTTATTGATTAATTTAGTTTTTAGGCTTTGAATTTATTTAGACATAATTCTCTAATTTCACTTGGGTGTTTGTTGTAAAAACGAACGTGAAACAAAGCATTTAATAAAACAATTTAGATTTATAAAACTTAAATCCTTCACAAGTTTTTAATTAAATTTTGTTACGTAATTTTAAATGTAAATCATAAAGAGCCCGCCAAAATGGTCCTCTAGACAAAATGGCGTCGCATGTGTTACGATGCTTGCTAACACGTCAACAAATCTCATATTTATTAGCTTTGACAACAATTATATATAACATAACTTATTATTATGACACTAAGGGCCTGTTTCACAATGTATGGATAAAGTGCCAAATAGTTATGCAACACATAAATTATTCGAAATATAAAAGTTCCGAATAAGATACTTGGCATTTCATGACAAATATGAAATTGCGCTATCTGACGGTCGTGAAACGCAAAAATACTGTTTATCCTACAAATAAGTAACAAATAGCTTATTTGGAACTTATCCGGACATTGTAGACCCTAAGAAAATGATCTTATGACATTAATATCAGATCTAAGATCTAATAGATAAATTTTAAAAATTAAAATGGTTGTCTATTTTTATATTCTGTGGATTTTCGAAGTTATATTTCTTTTGACGCGTTACGTTAATGATGAAAGTAATTTTTTACGATGAGCGTGCACACCGTCACAAAGAACCGACACCCTGAAGTTAGCTATAGTCAACATTTTAGTTTTTTTTATTGTTAGAGTAGTTTTTTCTATAAACGTAAGTATAATACAATTTTATAAAAGATTTTTATCTTGTTACGAAAACGAAACCTCTCACGCGTGTATATAAGTACACACACGTTTTTTATTATAATTAACCGAACAAAATGTATAATTTTCTTTAAAATAAACGATTTCATTTATAATGAAAGCAAATGCCTAACATATTAAATCAGGCGGCAGATTATAGATGTCGCCACAAAGAATTTGAGAATCTTTATAACGCTTATTCTATACAAACCATCCTTGTCACTCTTGTATCGCTCGACAAATGAAAAAACGTGACAAAACATTCTTCTAGAATGTACCAAAATGTTACCTTGGACAGGTCCCGGTAGTTTGAGGGTTGGCTAAGATCCAGCTCCTCGCTTTCGTAGTTGGTCAGCACCCATGGGAACACCGGATACTGGTTTAGGTCATTGTATGTTCGTCCTGAAATATATACACATAATTGTAACCAATGTATGAAAGACACTAAAGATTAAACAGGTTTATTCTCATTAAAAACATTATACATGTCACTTATATGAGAAAAAAAGTGCGTACAAAGTACACATATAAGAAGGGAAACTTCTTTGTAAATTAATTATTATTAAGGTAAAAGCCCCAATAGATGATCACGTATACGTATGATCACTCCATGCATTTGTATATCTATATTCACACTGTTTACACACTGTATACGTGCTTATGATACTAAGATTAAATAAAAATCTGCGTTTACTGTACAAGACGTTATGAGAATTGCCAAAGTTCTAATATGTAACTGCTAAACCAATAGTGTGTACTTATTCTTGATCTCTCTTTCTCACTCTCTCACAATCGTTCTCTCCCTCTTCTTCGACAAAAACGCCGCACATCTTCGTGACGTTTCATATGTAAAAATTTTACCCTAAGGTTTGAAATAAAACTTTCATTTCAAAAACAAACTAAAATATATCACGCCAAAGTCGTACGCTGTTATTAATATAGATTCTAAAAAACATCGCAGGCGCATCGACACGCGTCCACTACTACTCCTACGACCACATTTATACTTAATGTTAATTAATTTTGTATCAATGTATAGTTTGTTAGTGGAAGTAAGAGTAGGATAAAAAAAGAGATTTTAGAGTGACTCGAATATAAAATTTAGTCAAAGATTAGTTGTTATAATGTAACAATATAACATATTCAAGTTTTCGCTCAAAACGCCTGACCTCTTTGGACCAAATTATTAATTTTTTTTTACTAACATTATTTTTTTATCACCACTGCATGACATATTTGGTACATATACATTAAGATAAAATAAAATTTCGGAATTAAAATATACAACATATTAAACATATTATTATATTATTTACGTTCATTCGATACTGTTTTATTATTAAATATATAATTACATACAAAATGCGGCAGTTACTTATTACTTAACAAAATTTCAGTTTCACAAGTAAGGTCTAAAAGCGTTAGCCTCGCCCGAAAACGATAAAAAAACCAGAATTACATTTGACAATCGCGAAACTGACGCCGCGTTTCCGCGTAAACTAATACAATGGTATAATAGAAAGTTGTGAAATCGTATTTTAGTAAACTGAAGTCATATTTTCAATTGAGGTCAAAATTTTAGTTATATGTTTGATGGCTGCTGCTATATTTACTTAAAATGTTGTCATTTTCTGCTGGTAATTTGTCGGATTATAGATTTATCCTAATATAAAAAATTGGGACGGCTAATGGTGACGTATGTCGCTCGTGACATATTAAGTTTCTAATTTAAATACACATTTATTTATTTATTATTACATTTTTGTAATCAGAAATAAAGTTCTTTATACATTTTTTTCGAAAGTTTCATGGTTTTTTATTTTCTGTGTCAAATCATAGCAGAATAACTATTAAAAAACATTGGTAAATTTGAAAATCCAATAAAAGTTGTTGACGAGTTGGTAACTATCTAACACTGAATGTTCATTCCGTCGATATGCGATATGCTAAACTCTTCCCTCTTATTAAAATTATAAATAGAAAGAAATCAGTCGCTATACAACCTCTTCTGGTCTGGGCCACAAATTTCTGTGTCTATTTCTTGATCATTTATTTATCAGTCTATTCTCAGATACACGTCATCGACTTTTTGGGACTAATTCAAATCGGCTTCATCATGATGTTTACCTTCGAGCCAATATTAAATGCGCACAGAAAGAAATTCCGTAGGTGCATTCGAACCTACGATCTCAGGAAAAATAGACGCACCCTGCATCAAATAGGATATCACTCTCCCTTCAAATTAAATATTTTTTTTCATATAAGAAATATATCCACAATATTCAAGTAATGGCGTATTTTGGTTAAAAAAAAGATAACGACGAACGAAACAGGATAGACATATATATTCGTTGTCAATTTTTTTTTATAGAACAGGGGGCAAACGGATGAGTGAGTGAGCCCATGGTTTTTCAATGCCAGAGGGCTCGCAAGTGCGTTGCCGGCCTTAAGAAGTGGTACGCTCTTTTTTTGAAGGACACTAAGTCGAATTGGTTCGGGAATACTTCCAGTGGGCAGCTGGTTCCACAAATTGGTGGTGCGCGGCAAAAACTGTGTTGAAAATTGCGCAGTTGTGGAACGGCGGACGTCGAGGTGATACGGGTGGAATTTCGTATTCTGCCTCGACGTCCGATGATAAAACTCAGCTGCAGGTATTATCCAGTAACTCCTCTGAACGCTCTCCATGGTAAATGCGGTAGAAGATGCAGAGTTTTTTTTTCCTCTTTGTTTCTCGTAAATTTCAAAAATTTACGAGCATTCATTTTGTGTACATAATATCTTATTATAAGTTTAATCTGTAACGCAACATTCATTGACTGTTAGGCGATATGAAGTTACCCTGACATACCTAAATCCAGTGCTATAGTAAACGATCCCAGGTTAATTAAAATGAATTCGGAAATAACTCTATAGGTTCCACAAACAGGGCGCGTGGCAGAATTGTCTTTAGAAAGCGTTCTTTTGTTGAAGCGTCGATCCGGAGAAAAATTTGTTTTTAGCCGTTTTTGTTGCATTAAGTGTTTCGTAATTTTTTTACGCGAATTCTTTAAACGGCACCCGACCTACAGACGAATGCTCTTCGAACTACACGAAAACACATCCACAGAATGTGCTTAATGTGCGCGCTGCAGCCCCCATCAAGGGCTATATAGCCCGCCCCCGTACCGCCATATATCAGCAGGGCATGATCCCATACACCACCGAAGCATATGCCCCGAACGGGCCTAAACATCCCCCTCGCGAGGGAGGGTGCAACAACCTTTACCCCATACTTAATATAACAATCATACAGTATTACAATTTTGTTACTTAGCAATAGATCTTCCTGCCTACATACTAATAATAAAAATGCATAAAAATAAATAATTCGCCAATGTTTCGGATTTTATCTGTGACACCAATTATTAGGATATTATTTTCCATATTACCAGAAAGAAAGAAAGAAAACTTTATTAGACAAAAAAACTAAAGAGGATGTGAAGAAATATTTGAAGTGGCGGAAAGACTCATTTGAAATGTAAAGTATTATTTGCTTTTTCAAATGTAAAATTTCAGTTTTATTTAGATTTTTTAATATATTTTTGTCTATTAATGTACTTATTTGTATGTTTTCTGTTTCGTATCGTTATTTATGTAATCTGTTTTGGCTTTCTGTACTGTCCAAGTGTTTTGTTTTCTAATATTTATGTAAGATTACTAATAATGAAATAAAAAAATAAAATGAATTAAAAAATAATCTAAATGTATTAAATTAGAGCAGTGTTGGCCTAATGGCTTCAGCGTGCGAATCTCTTACCTGAGGTCGTAGGTTCGATCCCCAGCTGTGAACCAATGGATTTTCTATCTATGTGCGCATTTAACATTTACTCGAACGGTGAAGGAAAACATCGTGAGGAAACCGACATGTCTTAGACTCAAAAAGTCGACGACGTGTGTCAGGCACTGGAGGCTAATCACCTACTTGCCTATTAGATTTAAAAAAATGATCATGTAACAGATTCAGAAATCTGAGGCCAAGACCTAAAAAGGTTGTAGCGCCACCGATTTATTTTTTTATTGAATAATTTATATTGATTTCTTCCTACAGTAAATGTTTGAAGCTTTTTTCTATACATATTTATTCCATCTTTTGCTATATATCTTCTAGTCTTTTTGTTAGATATAATTAATGTTAGCTGTAGGGTTATTATTTAATAGTACGTATTGATAAGGTTTTATGAGTTTCATGACACGGTGCGGTGAACAACGCGTTAGGAAATTCGAAATCATTTCCTCAAAGGCCGCTACGCCATAGATTAGAGAGTTCAATGTCGGTTGTGGAAATATAGACCTATAAGTTATACATAATTATATTTGGTTAGTCTAGCGCAGTGATTCCCAAAGTGGTCTATATCGATTCCTAGAGACAACGTCTACGTCAGCGAAAAAAAATTTGGGTGTCCATGAAATGAAAATGGGGGTTCAATAATAGTGGATCTCAACACATACACAGATAGTACTTATTTACTTACATCATACTATCTCATAATATCAAAACATATACATTATTTATAAAAGTACCGATGAAGTAAAAAAAATATTATATATATGTTTATAAAATTGTGTAAGTTGTGGTATTCGCTTTGTGGTCGCAATAAATTTTGAACTTGTAAAAACAAAAAAAAAATCAATTAATAAATGTATAAATTAACATGTGTTTTTACTTTAATTTTTTAACACTAAAATTCACTACAGTTAGAAATTTACACTAAATCAATATCAGGTAAGTAGGGGGTCTACCCAACACGGAAAAACATGACAAAGGGACTACGACACAAAAAAGTTTGGGAAACTCTGGTCTAGCGCTAAAAACTTAAGTTGTACATATAAATACTATGGGCGTAGATTTGTTGTTTGTAGAGTTTTTTTTTATTGAACAGGGGGCAAACCTGATAAGTAATACCGCTGCCCATGGATACTCTCAATACAAGAGGGGTTGCGAGTGCGTTGCCGGCCTTTTAAGAATTGGTACGCTATATAGGCACCCAAGTAAAGATTTATTAAACTTTCGTGTTTTAGTAGGAGTATATAAAACCATCCTTCCTAATTGTAACCATCTAAACGCCTTGACCGAATTTGGTCTTTGGATTTTGTCTGATAGGAAGTATTGTTTTATACCGCCTAGTGATAGGACATCCCTAGTGCAATTGCCTTCTATAGATTACCCCAAACAAGCCTACGGTTAACACATTTTAACACATTAGTACTTCAACAAATAATACGCTGGGTCAGTTTGATATCTCTCACTCAAACGATAAGGTCATATGGTCCAGTGTTCCCGGCGCGTGCGCCGACCACAGCCACTCGGTGTCCATCAATCGACACTCTCACACGCCTTGCAATTGTCGCGAATATTTTAATAGCGAAAGTATTACGCAGCGAGTTCAACGACCCGCTTTGACGTTTCGCGACTCGCGTTTGACACATTGGCGCGAAGGGTGGTATATGTGTTGTGTGATGATTGAAATAGTAACGGAGTTTATTAAGCGGTAAGTATTATATAGAAAAAACATATATGTATATATATTGCAACAGTTATTTATTTGAAGGAATTGTTTGTATGATGTCTGCTAAAGGCAAGATGATTCGGATTGACAAAGGTCTTAAAATGTGTTAATTTATGTTTAATAAACAATTATTATTCATTAGTGGTTGCATTTACTAAATATATATAAATAAGTTAAAGTATATAAATTGAATAATATATTTAAAATGTTTTCGTTTATTATTACACTATGTGGTATCACTTATCATCAGAACCTGCTTTTGTATTATTTAAAAAGTATGCTTTAGCGACTTTTAAAATGATTTTTTTTTAATTGTCTTGAGATATTTCTCACATGATATGTTTTATATTAAAACTAGCGGACCCGACAGACGTTGTCCTGTCTACACGTCTTTAAAATTTCAAACTTTTTTTAAAAAGCTAAAACATTCTGGACCATTTTGATAAAAATTATTATTCAAATGTTATGACAATATCTAACGATCCAGCACATGGTCTACAATAACACAATGATAACAAAACTTTTTTTTAATTTGATCGCAGCGCTAACTGTCGGGATAGACTAAAATTAAAATTCGAATATTATTTAAAATTTGACACTGCGATGGTAGCGCCGTCTGTCGCATCCAATGTAAAACAATCCAAAATCAACAACTAAAAATTAATTAAAAAAACATTGTCCAGCGGACAAAATTGTGAATCTAAACCATTCCCAGATCCCCTTGAACACACACAAAAAATTTCGTCAAAATCGGTCCAGTCGTTTGAGAGAAGTTCAGTGACATACACACTCACAGAAGAATTATATATATAAAGATATGGATGACAATTTGCGTGAATATATTTAAAATTTAATATTACTAATAAGTATTTGGTATATTTTTTGCGTCTACAGCGCAAACTGTGGTCTCTGGCAGCATGACAGCTGTGGAACACGTCTGCTCAACAGCATAATGTTGAGCCAGCATCAGATACAACCACAACACATATGACACACTCAATGTACCCGATTCGTTTTGTTATTGTTTTTTTTTTTTGAATTATTATTTTGAGTGTTTCTGTGTGTGCGTTTCGCTAGCAATAAATGTATGTCCAAGTCTATACATCAGTTATAAGTGAATTTTTAAAATATTTTTTTAATACCCGACTCTTGCGGTGTGGGATATTACTTTGTGCACATATTAGGCATACTTCTAATACATTTTTATTCTTTTTTTTTTTTTCATCGACAAAGGTATCTTTTATTTAAATAGGTCCTCCATACTAAGCACTATAATGCATTTCTCATTCTAATAATATTATATATTAGGCAAATATCGCGTCATCTCGCCTCCTCTACGCTCTTGTTGCAGTGACGTTTCCTCTTCTATTGAAGAAACCTTCCAGTTGCAATCTGCAGCTTCTTAATGTTTCTGATCGGCTACAGTTGTGGCTCCAGTTACATCTGGAGGGGGTTACATTAGATGATGACCCATCCCTTCAAGTACTGGACTCGATCTCCCCTAGCTATCTGTAAAAGCGTATGGCCTGGTCTGTTACTTGTTGTGTCAAGTGTCTTCAGAAACCAGCAATGGGCGTGAAGAGGCGGACGCAACCGCCGCATCGTATGCCGGGAAGCGGATAAAGCTCTGCTGTATTCCGCATAAAGCGATTGTTGGTGGCGCGTTGGGGTTGAGCAGTCGCGCCGCGGTATACGTAATGCATTTTCTCTAGTAAAAAAAGGGTTACATCTAGAGGCTACCAAAAACTCGACGAAAGACACAAAGGAGTATTTTTTACAGACTTTTTTATAAAAATCATAAATCCTTGAAATAGGTGGCTTAAAAATAGGATTTATCGATCTGTGTTTACATTGAAGATAACGATACGAGAAAAATATTTATCGTGTCAAGGCGATTTAAATACGCAATATTTTCTAATAACAGTCTCTACGACCGCAAACGATGTTTTGACATTATTTTTCGCCAACAATAAAATGCAATCTTATGTCAAAACTATCAATATCATTATATATTATAATTCTATTATTTTCTTACTAAGGTTCCCTGGAAGAGATCGCTTAGCGATAAGGCCGCCCGTTGCATCCCTTGTAATTTTTATGTATTGTTTTATTTTTGTTTCTTTGCAACGAAGTGTAAATAAGTAAATAAATAAATAAATATCAAAACTTTTCACACGGGGTCAAAACAACATATAAATAAAATAATAATTCTAGAAAATTATGGTTTACATTACGTATACGTATATGTTTTTATTTATAGAGCAGTGTTGGCCTAGTGGCTTCAGCGTGCGACTCTCATACCTGAGGTCGTAGGTTCGATCCAATGCACCAATGGACTTTCTTTCTATGTGCGCATTTAACATTTGCTCGAACGGTGAAGGAAAACATCGTGAGGAAACCGACATGTCTTAGACCCAAATTTCGACGACGTGTGTCAGGCACTGGAGGCTGATCACCTACTTGCCTATTAGATTTAAAAATGATCATGAAACAGATTCAGAAATATGAGGCCAAAATATTTATAGTGGAATTAAGTAGTAAATTCTATTTTGAAGATCGATACACGATTCACGATTCACTTATTACATAGTGTATTCTATTTTCTTTTACCAATGTTTCGAGCGTTGGCAAGTATTTATCATTTATAAAATATCTATTTGATAGAACAGCATTTTGTGGAGCAGTATTTTCGGAAGCGGGAGAAGCAGTGTCTTGCCTTAATGTCCTATAACCCCTAAATGGGGTAGGGGGCGCCTGCAGTTAGTCTCCATTGCGTTCGATCTTAAGCCTCGTATTTCACCTCGCTCCAAGTCCTTCCAGCTCTTTGCGTCATCTGCAACTTTTTTCTTGGGACGACAACTCTTCCGCTTTCCTTGCTTTCCAATCAAGCACCTGCTTGCGGATATAATGGGAGTCTCTGCGGAGTATATGGTTTATCCATTTCCACTTGCGTCGCTTGATCGGCTGGCTCCCAAAATTGTGAGTTAGTGACCATCTCATTGTGGTATAAAAGTATAAGCCGAATAAGGATTCAATAAATTATTGCAAATAACAAATCGACACCGTTTTATAAGCAGCCATTAAATAATCATTATTATAATCGCGTTGTGACCGCGTTGTTTTGTCACGATATCTAACATAAGTATTGTTTATCAATAAAGAACTACATAAATATTATATTAAAAGGAATATTATTAAATTTATTAAGTTATAAAAATGAGAAAAGTTCTGTGGAGAACAGGAGATTTTATTAGTGGCTTAGGACACTAATGTAACAGATAAATAATTTGGGCATAGATAATCCATAATTTTTAAAGACCAATATGTTTGCTATTAAGACTATGAGTTTTGACAACAATTATAAATAACTTCACTGTTATTATGACATTTACATGCCTATTTTTATATATGGGGTATTTTTGAAGTTATACTTCTTTTGGCGCGATGGAGAAAAATGAGAATTTCTTTACGTTGCGCGCGCACACCAACACCTAAAATCGACATCGTAAAGTTAGGTCTAGGTGGCATGGAAATCGATAGTTATGTTCAAGTTGTATATTCTATATATATTGTACACGTGTTTCGTAACAGTACAATTAAACAGTGTGAATAAACAAATATTATTTTGGTGTTTTTAAATCAATTTCATATACGACGTTGATAGTATTTACTAATTATTTATTTATTTACTTAAATAAAATACTACTGATTAATTATAATATTTATCGTTAATCACTACTGCATTTTAGTTATTTTTTCCCATACGCCAAATAAGTATAACTTAACGCGTGTACATAAGTACACACACTTTTTTATAACTAACGTCCGGTTTCCTCACGATATTTATTTACCGTACAAGCGAATGTTAAATGCGTGCATAGAATGTAAGTCCGTAGGTGCACAGGCGGGGATCTAACCAACGACCTCAAGGATGAGTCGCACGCTAAAGCCACTAGGCCAACACTGCTCAATTAATCAATCCAAATGTAAAACATTCTTTGAAATATTATGATTATCATTAAAAATATTCACACATACAGTCGCTTTAACACACACACATACATACACGCACTAGAAATTCTAGAAATTTCAGATGATCTATTAATGACTTTAAAATCCCTATAAATAGTAATTTTTATTTCTGTTAAGTTAAATTACATTCCGACTTTCAAGAACGCGCCAAAACGCTTCTGTAGACAAGATGGCGTCGCATCATTCATAGACAATCGACAAGTTTTTACGTGTTAATTGTCATTCTTAAATTACAGAACTACACATATCATATTTCGATCAAAAACAGTTTCAACGAAATTAAACTCCAAGACAGTATTAGATTTCGATGCTATTAGTTTGTAAATAATGTCTTAATATTGTTTACAAATACGCTACGTTGTATTCGACTCAATCTGTGGCCGTTATGTATAACTTTTGACTTTAATAAAGGGATAGAGAGATAGATAAATCAATGATTAAACAACCATACCGCTTCAGTAGTCACATTACTCTCAATAAAGCCCATTAATCACGATGTTTTTTAGTATTTCTAAATATCCCCCCTGTTGCTAAAAATAATCCTTCTGCAGGCTAAGTAGAAGTCTAAGGACTGATAGTATTTCCTGTCCTGCGTATTTGGTATTTTCAAACGAAAAGGAGGCTCACCAACATGATACAGCCACATTACCTGAAAATGCGTTGCCGGCCTTTTAAGAATTGGTACTCTGTTTTTTGACGGACCTTAAGTCGAATTGGTTGGGAAATACTTAAAATAGGCAGCTGGTTCCCAATAGTGGTGATGCGCGTAAAAACTGTGTGGAACGACGGACGTCAACGTGATACGGATGGTAATTTGCCTTGACATCCGATGATAAAACGCAGCTGCAGGTATTAGTCCGAACAACACCTCTGATCACTCTCAATGGTAAATGCGGTAGCAGACCCCACATCTCTAGAAGGGATCAAGCCCCACGGAAAGTGATTGGTTGTTGATGATTCGAATCGCTATTCGTTGAATACGGTCAATAATATTTTCTATGCGTCTTTACACCTTGATCTTGGCAATCACCACGAATCCTTCCGTGTCCGGAAACATTTCGCAACGTCCAAGCCATTTTTAAAATTCGAATAATTTCACAGGTTGAGTGGGGAGTGTTTTGCTTGAATATTCTAATCTGTTTTGAATCGCTAACCTTCAAGTGACATTTGTATGCGGGGCCTGTCCTCCTGCATTCCCTGATAATGGTTTTATTATCAAATACTTAGAATATTGAAAACAATAAAGTCACCATCAATATGGATACCATATATGGCCCTCCTCATGTCGACAAGGAATTTCTGTTTAATACTTTATCTATGGCAGCACTGACATAAGACTTGACAATTTGACATAAGAAAGTCATTTATATGACTCTGTCAAAGAATATTGAATGAGTCAGTCAGAGTAAGTGCTAAATTCTCTGGTGAATTTGTGAAACTTGCTTCCAGATAAAATATTAATTAGATTTTACATGCCGGAGCAATGGCGCTGGTTTCAGCTGCCATTGTCATTTTAAGTAACTTTTAATAGTAATAATAATCTGTCAGTCATTATCGACCATTGAGTAGGCGTTAGTAGATCTAACAACATTGAAACCTTTTTTTTGGGTATTAAATTATAACGATTATGGGGACTGATACTTACGCCATGAAATCACTGTTACCACAGACTATCAAATAGTATGTTAATTATAGATCCAGTAACATTGAAAAATCAAATAAAAAACTTAACAGTTTCCAACTAATTTGACGTTACTAAATAATAATGACAGTGGCAACTGACACTAATGCCATTGCTACTACATTAATGACTACGAAATTACTATTACTACACAGACTATCAAATAAATTCAATGCTTTAACAGTATTGAACTTTTGACTTTGACGTTTTTAAATAAAATGCCAATGGCAGCTGATACCAGTGATTGATATCCCCTCATATTTTGAAATCGATTTTAGTTAAATTATCATTATTTTATCGTCTCTCCGTGTTTATGTCTTCCTGAGCGCTTGTTATTTTATTACAGTGCGAGTATTGGCAGTCTTTATAAATAGATAGATCCTATAGTATTCAGTTCTTAAAATAATTACAAACTTCTATGCGTGCGCTATTCTTATCAATAGAATCTCCATAGGCCTCTGTGATTTTATCCTTTGCACCCAAATTGTTTACAAGTATTTGTACTATGTGCGCGCTATTAAATAATCTAATAAATTGATAAGTCACATGCATAGATTGCTATCACTGAGATATATCATGAAAGTCGA
The DNA here is from genome assembly GCA_028984075.1 of Pieris mannii. Lineage (NCBI taxonomy): Eukaryota > Metazoa > Arthropoda > Insecta > Lepidoptera > Pieridae > Pieris > Pieris mannii. Next base: position 5,500,601 of record CM054798.1, on the reverse strand, counting down.
CAGGAAGAGCATTATCAACGTCCTTTGATCGAAATTAAGTAGGACAAGGAGATAGCTACTCCACGGCTCAGTGGTTACGAAACAGACTCAAAATCTCTTCTCGATTTATTTGCATATTGGCACAGTAGTAGGATCAATGGTGCCAACCTTGGCAGTCTAAGCCTGACATTTCTGTATTCCATCCCGTAAAATACGTTGTCGACTTTTTGGGTCTAATGCAAGCCTGTTTCATCACGATGCTTTTCTTCTAGAAGTAGAACGGCTAGCAAATGTTAAATGGGCACACAGAAAGCAAGTCCATGGAGAGGGCGAACCAAAAAAGGCGGATTGAAGCAATATAAATATTAGCAGGAAGCGAACGGAGAAAGAATTCCATGGACATTTCTAGAGAAAGCTGGAGGCCAATACCCGTGGAGAGGTTCCGAATGGTACTAAAAGAAGCTGTACTGTATATCAAGAGACAAAAGTATTATTAGCTGTCATACTCTACTTTGGTAATGATGTGGTGCTACTTGTGGTGACTGGTCGTACTTGAATTTGTGTATGCGGTGATATTAATTGTTTATACTACGTATTTGCGTGCTCCTATTTCACCATGCCTCCTGCTGATAAAGGACAATTCTTTGTTTTTAATTTATTTAATTATTCTTTCTTACTCAAGATGTCATATGGAACATGGTGTAATGGTTGCAGCTCCTTACAATGTGTATAAAAAAAACTTGGCGATTAAAAAGAGTGGCGGAGAGTTTATTGCCAGTTCTTCTCTTCCGTTCTACGCCCTTGATTTGAGAACTGGCAGTAAATGTAAAATTAGAATCATTTTATGTAATTTTTTTTGACGTTTATAAGTGTACATTGTTACCTATATGAATAAATGAATTTTTTGTTTGTTGTTTGTTATTTTTTTTAAAGGGACTTCAATGTCCACACGATTACGATCGTCATTTTTCATCACGTCACTAGAACTTATATATTTTCTTGTTCTCGTGTTATGACATAGTAGCATAAATATCTGTTATTAAATGTCAATTTGCACTTTTCTACTCTGAGTATATAGTATTATGTAAGAGTGTGTAATACGATGCGCACTGTTGTCGGAATGTTATAGTTCAAACATATAAATATTATATAGCCATTATGGAATATGGTGTGGTCCAGACGAAGAAATTGGATGACGATGGCAAAAAATAAATTACAGTGGGAAAAGTTGTAATAAGTCTTCTTCTGGACAGGGGCCGCATCTTACAGTAGTTGAAATTGTATATATATATGTAATTGTATGTATATCTATTTTTGTTAAATGTATATCAGTAAGATTTGGATGAATAAAAGCTTGTCTCTATAATATATATAAGATTCTCGTATCACAATGGTAGTTTCCACACTCCTCCTAAACGGCCCGACCGATTCTTATGAAATTTATTATGCATATACAATAGGTCTGAGGATGTTGATCCTATCTATCTTAAAACCCCTAAGTGAAAAGGGAATTTTACCCCAATAAGTTTTTTGTTACTGTTAGACAAAAAAAAATTGTTTTTATTTTTTTATGATAGCATACAAAAATACATACGAACCATAATTTTCACCCCTCTACGACTAACCCCTAATTTTATTTGTACGAAATTCGTCTGTTGTTCCACAACTGAGAGTTTTTTAGGGCAGTTATTGCTGCGCCGTGTGGAAACAGCTGCCCACTGAAGTATTTCAAAATAAATTCGAGTCAAGAAAAGATCAAAAAGTGTATCACTCCTAAAAATCTTACGGCAACGCACTCGCGCCTTATACTCAAATTGCTAGGGGATCATGTGGAAAGCCCGGTTGCAATAGCAAAAATAAAAGTGGAAGGAGAGTGCATAATTCGATGAAGTTTGGTGGAATGTTTTTTTAACCTCCCCCCCCCCCTGCGCTGCTGTAAATTATTGGGCCCCTGTGGGCCGTAGCAATGTGTGCTAGAGTTGCGAAAAAGTAGGACACAAAAGTGCCAGATGTGACGAAGCACCATATTGCGTTGTATGCACGAACGAGAACATGCCGCTTCTGTAAAGACTTAATAATAATAATAATTTATTGTAAGAATTTGGTACAAAAATAATATGGTGGTACTATATACTAATGTGGTAAAATAATATGCGCTGGTGGTATTATTCTATTAATCTTAATTAGTGGTATTATAATTTATTTCAACAATGTGATATTTTATCACTACTGTAGTTGCATAAAATTCATTTTAAGACAAATTCGCCCGCCATTTTGATTATACCACCATTTTGTACCACTTGCAAATAAATTATTATTATTATATCTGGTGCTGCTTGCTACATACACTATATACACAAATTAAACAAAAAATTCACGGTCCAATAGTTGGCTAATTGGCTAGTTGTACAAATAACACTACCTGTAACATATAATAAAAAACGCAGCAATATTTATTAAAATATAGCGAATCACTTGAACTGATTTAACTGTGCCATTGGTATGTTAAGAATTATTGAATAATGATTATTGATATTACGTATTAGAGGCGCCTCATAAGCGTCTGACGATCGGAATCGGAAAATCTTTTATAGTTTTTTAGAAGGTTAATATACAATTCGCTAGAGTACAGTACATAGCGACTGTCTGTCGGCATAATGCATACGAACATTTTTAGAAATCTGTTCTATTGCTTACAAATTGGGATTTTGTTCTTGACCATAACAAATAGGTATTAGGAGTCATTCATTATTTGAAAAAATCTATTAGGTTTGAGGGTGTGCAATTATTTAATCAATTACCATCTCAAATTCGCAATATTGGAGTGTTTGATAAACTCAAAAAGGCAGTAAAGATGCATGTTAGAATGAACATAGTTGACTAAAATTGTGACGGCTAATGGCGACGTGTATCTCGCTCGTATATATACATATTAATATTAAGTTTCTCATGTAAATAAAATATTTCTGTTTTGTAATAAGAAATAAAGTTCTTTAAACATTCTAAAAAAAATATACGTTTATTTAGGAACATAAGATCATCACGGTATCACTTATTCCACGTCATTAAATTCGAACCTGTAGGCATCCCTACTATAAAATAGAGGGTGCAGGCCGAGAGAAAAAGCCGGCGTAAAAACTCTACGTTGGCCCTTTCTCACTCTCTCTTAATCGTCTCAATCGCTCTCTCCCTTTTCTTCGACAAAAACGCTGCACATGTTTGTGGCGCTGGTATTATTAATGCGTTTCATCCGTTAAATTTCCCTCATTCGCCTGAAGAAGTTTCACTTCAAAATAATATTTATAATTTCTACTTAATATTATCCACCTTAATTAATATAGCCACAAGTCCCCAAGTATTTGTTTACTGTATGGTATACGCTGTTTGACAGCACCACCTATTGATTATCTATACAAAATTTATTATATACACATAAATTGTCTTTTTATAGTCTATAATAAATGTAAACAAACCTGCAATAGTGTTGAGGAACATCAGGTATTCGAAATTTGAAATTTCGCGCCGTTGCCATTTCTGCGTCATGTTTGAGTTTCGCATGAGCTGCCGCGGCGACATCATGGAAGCGCGTCTGTGAACAAAATCATTATTAGAAACATTTAATAACATCACGCATCTCTTCATGAAATTTACAACGGTATCGCAGTATAAAGTATGTCACTTATGTCTATAATTTATAAAAAAACTTCCACAGATAAAAATAAATATTTCATTTTTTCAAATAATTGTTCCGAATTCCTATACGGTTTCCGGGTCATCGGGGCGCTTTATATAAAAGAGGATTTTATTTTTTATTATATACACCAATTACGTACAAAGATAGAATACAAGCGAAATAATGAAATGTTAATTGCTATGAAAAGAATGAATGCAACAGGCGAAGAGAGTGCCTACGTCTGGCAATACCTTCGGGGCGTAACTCCGAAAACTAAGAAAGACTGAATGGCTAAAATATACAGCCTTGGCTCGTATATTATATATATACGAGCCAAGTATTTTTTTGTAAGCTAAGTTCATTGGGACCGAAGGACGCGCTGGGCGTTCTTCTCAAGAAGTGGACTTGAGTTGTGACATTGCAGAATTGAGTCAGGTCTATACAGCCAGTTAAAAAGTTGTGTCCCTTCACAGTTGAAGTTATAAAATAGCTCCACTAACATTTTTTAAACATTATGTCATCATTAGTACTATCTTAAATCTTGGAATAGACAATCATAAAAAAGAATGCGCTTCCCGCGTTTTTATTCATTGTTTTTTTAAATTCGTTCGCGGTTTATTGACAGCCAGTATTTTCATACAATGTTCATATGCAATCTCTTTAGTGATTGAAACTTTGAATACTGACATTCCAAATTCAAATCACTTTTAAATTTAGGGATTCAAAAGCTAAAAGAGACGAAATCCTTGTAAACATGAAAATGGCATTTACATACAGACTCCATAAACGCAGTTAAAACCAGATATTATTAGTATAAACACATTTAATATAACTGAGATTTTAAACAGCTATAAGTGAACACGGGTCGTTGACCTTTTAAACAATTAAATTCGTTTCCTTATGGCATTTAAGGCATTTTCAAGTTACAAAATTAGCGGAAGTCCTCGCACGAAAATCGGAAATAGCAGAATAATCGATTTTTATTGTGTCCAGTTTAGGATTTAGTGATATTGAGATTTGGTCCACGGAGGCTAGCGTCGGCGTACGCGCGCTTCCTTGCTCCCACACATTTTATTACTTGGCGTAAATATCAACGAGATAATTTGTTAGCGTGGTAACGAGTTAGCATTTTTGCTCTTTTAGTTAAATATTTCTTAATGTTATGTGTATTTTTGAAGTGAAACTTCTTTAGAATCGTTGTGATTCAAGCCGGATGCAACGGCAACGGAAAAAGAGACAGAAACATAAATTGATAAGATTTAACGTGGGAGAAAATGAGATAGATAGAGAAACTTCTTTAGAATCGTTGCGAGGCATTATTTATACATTATACAGCCTCTTTTTATCGCCGCCTTTTCATTTTTTTTATACATATAAAATTGGGGGCAAACGGGCAGGAGGCTCACCTGATGTTAAGTGATACCGCCGCCCATGGACACTCTCGATGCTAGAAAGCTCGCGAGTGCGTTGCCGGCCTTTTAAGAATATGTACGCCCTTTTCTTGAAGGACCCTAAGTCGAATTGGTTCGGAAATCTTCAGTGGGCAGCTGGTTCCACAAAGTGGTGGTGCGCGGCAAAAGCTGCCTTGAAAATCGCGCAGTTGTGGAACGATGGACGTCGAGGTGATACGGGTGGAATTTCGTATTCTGCCTCGACGTCTGATGATGAAACTCAGCTGCAGGTATTAATCCGAACAACTCCTCTGAACATTCTCCATGGTAAATGAGGTCGAAGATGCAGAGTGACCCCACATCTCTACGCAACGCCAAAGGATCAAGCCGCTCGGAGAGAGATTGGTCGTCGACGATTCGAACCGCTCTTCGTTGAATACGGTCAAGTGGAAGGAGTTGGTACTGGGGAGCCCCCGCCCAGAGGTGAGAACAGTACTGCATGTGGGGCCAAATTTGCGCTTTATATAGTTGGAAGCGGTGGCCCGGAGTGAAGTACCGTCTCGCCTTGTTGAGCACACCAAGCTTTTTGGAGTCTAATTTAGCCGTTCGATATGTCAACGCCAAGTATTCTGCCAAGTGTTCTCCAATGATGGCTGTGGCTTTAAGAAGAGTGTTTTCGAAAAGAGGAGTAGCGACAAAGGGTGTTTTTTAGCGGAAAACGCGCAAACTTGTGTCTTCTTGGTGTTAAATTGGACTAGGTTTAGTCTGCCCCAGTCGGAGACTCCACGTAGTAGAGTTTCTACTTCAGACACAAGTTTGTTCCGGTACTCATCGACATCTGCCCGAGAAATACCTGCCCGGCCAGTGTAAAGAGTATCCAGTGCTGTCATCCGCATAGCAATGAATGTTGCTAAGTTGCAACATATCATTGATATGCAGAAGAAACAGGGTCATTTTATCGAATTTCAAACATTCATTGTTTTAGTTTTTGCCAAAATAAAGATTTATAATAAACTTATAAATTAAAATGTATCATTAAAATATACTGTTTTTAAAGAAAAGTTTAGTGAATTATTTTTAATTTATTTAATATGATTTATTATAAAACTTTGTTTTTGAAGGTTTCACTTCTACAACGTGTGAATTGTACATTTGTTTTTTTTATGTAATAGGACACGGGCAGGATTTTCATCTGATGTTAAGTGATGTATGGGCATGGACATTGCATTAAATTAATTTTGTAAATGTTATATTTTTCCCGATGTGGAATTATATCCTAGTGGTAGTATTGCCTAGTGGCTGCAGCGTGCAACTCTCATCCCTGTCAATGTCAAAGAAAAACATCGTGAGCGAATCCGCTTGCCTACCCAAAAAGTATTTTAATAAGTATGCGCCGGTGATTTGTTACTGATTTATTTTAGACAATTTCTATATAAATGAATCGCAAATTATGACCGCAAAACTCGAACACCTGGGGCAATTCAAGTAATTTTTATATTTCCTTGAACTCCGAGGAAGGTTTTTATGGATATAAAAATTGCAACGAAAAAGCAGTTTTTATTTCGGTAAATCGAACAGTCTCTATATTAGCATAAATATGTGTTGGTATGTACTAAAATGATAGGCTTAGTAAATAGAAATCATATTAATGCATCTACATCAATAAATAAATGACAAGAAACCTTTTTTTTTAATTCGATAAATACGCCAAATTATTCCCAGCTAGGAAAAGTTTTTTATTAGAAAATGTAATAGATTATAGTTATCTTATTTATTACTTCCCTCAACCATACAAATTTCAAGATTTATATTTTTTTTTTAATTATCCAAATCCGCCCAGCTATTCGAGCTTTAGCGAGACCAACGCAAAAGCATTGTTATAGTTATTCTACATTAAAAGATTTCCTAAAAATTACTTGCTTCGTCTGGAAATCGAACCGACTTACATGAAAAAAAAAGCACCCCTACTTTTATGATGCCAATCGAAAGAATGGCCAAAAACTAATAACTCTCTTAATTAACAAAGTATTTTAAAAGAACGGAACAACGGAATAACACTCTTCTTTCAGTAAAAATTCCCTATCTACGATATTTAAGTTACTTTCCATTCATGTCCCATAGCTTTGGGACGCCCTGTATAGATTCTTATAATACTTTTTGACAGCTGACATCTTCATTTTCGCCGTAAACAAGAACGCGTTTTGATCAAAGCCACTGATGTACAGAGCCTCACACTTTGAAATCGATTATCGTTAAGTTTTTATCTCTTCTCTAATTCTCTTCGTGTAGGTAATGTTTGCCTATAAGTGCTATTCATATTAAAAATTGTATTTTATTGTTCTTGTACCAATATATCAGTTTGGTAAACGTTGGCAAGCTTTTCTAAATAAATAAATAAACACTTAATTAATTGATGTCGAGTTGGTTCGATTTCCTCTGCGCAGGATTAAAATATTATTTGTTCAAATGATGTAGCGTGAAAGACATATTTTGTCTACCTTAAATGCCAGAAGCGATAAAAGAAGAAGAAATTAATTTATTACTATCTAATGTGCATTTGAAATAAATTATCAATTTTTATTGCAGTTATGGCTCACTATTTTGGCTATATTATCTTACACATACATATATAAATATATCTTACATAAGTGTAATGTATGTATTTCAGAATAGCGCGCAGATGGTAGATTTTTCCTACTTGATATTTTGGACAATTCACACAATATCTTTATAAATTGTAGCCTTGTCATTCTGATGTATAAGCTAACTAATTGTAAAGTTTCATTTAAATCCATTCGGTAATTTTTACGTGAAAGAGTAACTCCAATTACAAACTTTCGCGGTAATAATACGTATACGTAGGATAATAAACAATATCACCTGTCGGCTGTCAGTTGTCAATGTCAATTCTTTTTAATCGCACATTTAGCCCTTATCTATGACGTGTTTAGTTTTTTATCCTTGTTACTTTCCTTAATATAACCTTTAAACAATCGTTACACCCACAATCATTTAATGTAAATACATTTCCTTACATTCACGGTTGAATCGATTTGAAAAAAAGTAATTCTTTACATATTTATGTAGAATTATCCGCGGTGTTTGTTTATCATATTGTTATATGCATTCGAACGTGACTTATTTACGCCAAATTTTAACAAAAATGCAATAATATGTATTTTTCATTCATTTATAGACTTCTTAACTTACACTGTTTATTTTATTATACTTATTACTCTTTTTTGACGTTCATAAGTGTACATTGTTACCTATATGAATAAATGATTTTTTTTTATTTATTTTTTATTTTGTCTACTATTATTATTATATAATTCTTTTTCTTATTTTGCGTCTGAGCCAAACTAGCTGTTGTGTGTCTCTGGATAAATGACCAGCGATGGAAACACTTCTTCACAGCATAACGCTGAGCCAGGATCTGTTATAATATAACATACTTATATTGTACCTTGTTACTTTAAAAAAAGTAACAAGATGGGTTACTTTTTGCAGATGGGTAAAGATAAAAAAAAACTTTTTGATAAATGAAATAGACCACTTCTTTGATGAATATCATGTAACACAATATATATTATTGACACTGTACAACGACCAGTATCTGAAAAAGTAAGTGTAAAGAATTCATAGCAAAAAATCATCTACATCATGAACACAAACTCACCCACACAAATCCACACATAACACAGACGAATTAGGTATCATTTAGTTAAATGTATTAAATATTTTTTATTGATTTTTGAACCATTTCCATGCAATTATGTATTCCATGTTATGTTTTTTGTTATGTATAATTTGTCGTTTGTTTGAATTTCAGTTTTCTTTATTTTTGTTTATTAACGTACTTTTGTTTCCTGTTACATATACTCTGTTTATCAGGTTTTGTATACTATCGTGTTTACGTTATACGTTATACGTTATACGTTACGTTATACGTGTTTTCTTTTATATAGTGAATAATACTTTTATATAGTTACTAAGATATAAATAAATATTTTCGACCATTGATTTCGTAAAAGTCATTGTATGCATCGACTATTGTTACATAGTAATCGAACCGAATCATCAGTGATTTTATAATGTATATGTGAACGATATAAGAATCAAACGCAGGCAGTAAATGCCAACTTTAGATTTATACTGCGCACGCGCAGTGCATACAAATAAATCAATACAGTTCACAATGTACGTTCATATGGGACTCTTTAGATTTAGCCATATCAGCGGAGCATTACATCTTTGCTAAATTAGTCTAGTCGTTTAAAATTAGAGTTTGACTCAAAAATATAAAAGCCAGTGAATAACACTACTGAACTGTACTTTTTATGTAATAGGAGGCTCATCTGATGTTTGGTGATACTCCCATGGACATTGTCTGAAGGTTTTGACAGAAAGACACAGAGTACGTTAGGTGTTTATTGGATATGTCGGAGCCATTACTGTGAGCTGTCATTGTCATTATGTCACAAAGCCCATAAATTAACTACGTCTTATCAGTTTTCTTGGGTTTCGGTTCAAATATACTTTATTTATCAAAGAATTACATTCACTTTACATGAAATTTTAATTTAAGGCTAGTTATGTACATTGTTATCAAATTATTAGAGATATATAAAATAAAAATATTCGTTTTTTTTATACAACAGAGCAACTGCAGTAGGTCGGATCGGGTAGTCGATTCTACAGACGTAATTAAGAATGACACTAGACATTTGACGTCTGTTAGATGTCAATTGGGAGGACACGATGCGCACAGATGAGAAGCTAATCGTGGTTGGTAAACACAATGTGACCACCAATGATGGTACTATCAAATAGAAAGACTCATAGTCCTCAACAGTAAAAAGAGATAGCGGAACAGAACAGGTGGAAATAGATTGTCCGCTCCAGATGTTTCCTTGCTAACCAAGACGCTCAGACATAGATGTCTATGGTATGTCTATGGTAGACCATATTTAGGTTGGCTGAGAACTTTAACATTTGCGGAAACTGAGCATATTTTGGTGCGAACTCGCTAGTTTGAGACAGGCCTAATTGTATACTTGAGAACGTGCACACACTCGCTCACACACAAACACACACAGTACACACACTCATGCACACATACACACACAAACAAGCAAGCATAGATTAACTATTAGCTATACTATAGATATTCTTTGTAGAATTTGTATAGATAAGGGAAGTAGCGAGTCAACCCCAACACAAGTGTCTTTTGACTACTTACGGGGGTCGTCTCATACTCATTTATTGATGTAAAAATTTGAGAAACAATAAAAAAAAATTAACAGACTGGAGAGAGAAGACGACACCAAACTGATCAAGAGCATTTCCAACTTGTTAAGGTCTGTTGTGTGCGTTTAGATATATTTAATGCAGTGTAAACGCACTCAACGATTTGACATTGAACCGATAAAGTTGTGTTTGCGGAAACAACCAACAAATAAAACACAATTGAGACAAAGCAATATTACTTTATCATTAGTAAATATTAGATAATGTTGTTGACACATTTTAATGAAAGTATTTTAAAAAATTAGCCTAGTTTCCATATGAGGACGTAGGTATGTGTGGGCCCCACTGGAGTTTACTATCTATTGTTATGCCTAGGAAAACAGTTTTGTCAACAAAGTTTAGTTCACTGTCCTTGACTTTCAGGTTACCAATTTCTCGCTTTACGTTATTAGTTGTAAATCTAATACATTTTGTTTTATTCTCATTAAGCAGTAAGTTATACAGTTAATTTAATTTGTTTTTCTTGACGTTCATAAGTGTACATGTTTACCTATATGAATAAAGATATTTTGATTTGATTTGATTTGATTCACATTAAACCAGTTAACTATACGAGAGATGGAATTGTTTACATCGTTCAATAATATATTTTTCCTATTCACTTTAACGATGTACGATCCCCGACCGAGCGCGTGGTGACGGTGAAGGAAATGGTCGTAAGGTTTGGGTATATCTCAAATCAAAGGAGCGAAGGCTGATCACCTGGCCTGGTCACGGACCAACGACCGCGCTCCCCACGCCACTTTGAAAATCGTAATGTCTTAAATAGAAGCTCTCATACTTCGCAAACCAGTCACAAATATGTTCAATTCTGGCGCAGGGCTGAGGAAACGGTTTGGCAAGATTCAGTGGAATTGGTGAATCTTCTTTAGTAAAAATTTAACGGATCGTCACGAAAATGCGCAGCGTTTTTGTCGAAGAAACGGGAGGGAGCGATTGAGACCGATTGAGAGAGAGTGAGAAAGGGAAATCGAGAAAAAATTCACGCTATTGGTTGATGTAATCGTTTAGTAGTTACATATAAGAGCTGGTAATTCTGTCGTATAACGTCTTGAAACGCAGATTTTTATTTATTTATGCTATCATTAGCATGTATACAATGTATAAACAGTGTGAATATAGATCTACAAATACATAGAGTGATCATTTACTGGTACATTATCAACTACTGGGGCGTTTACCTTAGAAATAATTAATTTACAGAGAAGTTTCACTTCTGACATGTGTACTTTATACGCACGCACTTTTTTTATGGAAAACGACAGGTCACTTAGCCGTCGTCCATGGAGACCTGTAACGCCGCTGCTGTGATGATTTGATGACCATTCAGAGAACGGTAACCTTTCTTAGGTCCCTGACTCGTATCGGTTTGGAAATACCCTAAATAATATACTGGTAGCTAATCAGCTAGCTCTTCCTTGAAGGCGATAATACGTACATTTAAATTAATAATAAATTATCTCCGACCAGTCAGTCGAATTTTCCAATTTACCATTCAAACGAAACGTTACGTAATAAACTAAATTCCAAATACATTTATGTAATAGAAGTCCCATTTTGGATATTCACATTGCCAGAAGACTCGCAAGTGCGTTGCAGGCCTCTTAAGAATTGTACGCTCTTTTCTTGAAGGACCCTAAGTCGAATTGGTTCGGAAATACTTCAGAGAGCAGCTGGTACTACAAAGTAGTGGTGCGCGGTAAAAACTGCCTTAAAAAACGCGCAGTTGTGGAACGACTGCTAGTTACATGTCTATTTCAATAGCTATTCAAGTACGCAACTCTGTGGAAGGAAACGGAACGTCATAATGTAATTCGGGTTGATTATTGGAATCATAATGTCGGTTTAATTGAATCAGCCGAAGAATGTTTGATTAATGGATAAATTCCGCTGATAATTTGCATTTTTCTTAAAGTGCCCATAATTCCTGGTATTGGGGCTTACATAAAGTTTATGCTATAAATGCCAATGGGTCAAGTTTAATTCGTTGGTAGGTTTTAGATCAGTGACATATGTGTCTCCCGAGTTTGTTTTTCGAGTCTTACTCCATAATGCAGCACAACGTGTTGTTCCCCAGGCAATGTAAGTGCGTGCTCCTATTTCACCATGCCTCCTGCTGATAGAGGACAAATCTTTGTTTTTAATTTATATAATTACTATTATTACTGAGGATGTCATGTGGAACATGGCGTAATGGTTGTCCTACAAACATTGTGTAAAACAAAAACTCGGCAAAAATGAGTGGCGGAGAGTTGTCAGTTCTTCTCTTCCGTTCTGCGCCCTTGACTTGCGAACTGTTAGTAAATGTAAATTTTGAAATGAGTTTAACATCTTTTCTAGTGACGTTCACAAGTGAACTTAAGTTGTAAAAGAACCTGACCGCAGACGCAGAAGAAGACTCTTAGACAATGGTCAAGGCACCAAGTCAGTTACAGAAGCGGGGTATCCAAAATTAAAGCCATGATCCTGCCCGTTTGCCCCCTGTTCTATAAAAAAAAATGATCACCAACTTTTGAAGGGATGGCATTGCCCCGAAGCCTCAAGACCTCTAAACCTGGCTCAGCTTGTTGACCACTACGCTCAGAGAGAGGTAAAAAGAGACTGCTAAATCTATCTTCCAGACAACCCAAACAAAAAATACAGGACTACACTACACTCTTCATCATATACATACAAAGACTACATCAAAATGACAGATAACATTTAACAATAGATGTTGTCATTTAAACGTTACGAAGTTAATATTAGCATTTTTTGAAACACGCAACATTCCTTTGGATTTTTCCAATAAATAAATTCATTGCAATAAGTCACCACTACCTTGAGCGACATAATAAGTTGGCCTGCTTTTAATTAGTCCACAAAATATCAGGTCAGTTATGACTTGCACTCGACCTCGGAGGCTTTTATATGACTGGTAACATTGTTTCTTAATACAATTGTATTTTCATCATTCGTAACGTTTGATAACATTGCAAGTGTTTAGACTTTAGATTTCATTGAACAATGCCCGTAATTTTTATTCAATTTTTTTTAGAACAGGAGCTCATGGGCATTAAATGTCAGAAAGCTCGCGAGTGCGTTGCCGGCCTTTTAACAATTTGTACGCTCTTTGAAGGAACTAAAGTTCGTGGTTCTGTACAGCTGCAACACCGAGAATTCGCGCTTGTCTTGCACATAATAAAGTAGGAAGGATAGTAATTCGGCAGTACTTCAGTACCTTAGCTTCATCTACCTGATGGGTATACGTCAGAAAGCGACATCCTCCGCCGTTACTTCATGTGCCCACAGCTAGCTAACCTTCTGAAAAGGGCACATATGATTCGGTGTATTAATTTAAACGAAATACATAGGATAACGGACCTTTTTCGTAGTCCGTTGAGTGAGCTGGCAAAAGTTCTATTATTTGTTAGTGGCTATAGTTAGTAAATTTCTTCTATAATGTAATTTCATATGTTTGTTGTTTTTGGTTAGTTCAATTTAGGGTCACCTGTTAAGGCAGGAGTGTTTTTATAAATAAAGTCACATTCGGAAACACTTCAGCTGGCAGCTGGTTCCACATTGATGGCAAATGTCTTAAGAAACGTTTATTTGGTGAACAACGAGGTGATACGGGTGGAATTTCGTATTCTGCTACAAAGCGCGATGATGAAACTCGATGATGAAAACGTGCTATTAGTATTTTTTTTATTGAACTGGGGGAAACGTGCAGGAGGCTCACCTGATGTTAAGTGTAAAGTTAGGTCTGTTTATTAGATGTGAAGTCATGTTCTCATCCCAAAGTCCGGAATAATTAAGATCATCCTGCGACAGCCTTGAGAAAACCTCTGATGATACCCGCGCTATTACTGGAGATGTCCTAGTTTGTAGTCTTAATTTTTACCCACTCATATATTCAATCATCCTACGAGCTATATTAAAATTCAAAATCATTTAATCATATAGATAACACAATGTATACTTAAAGAAATATACAAATAATAAATACTTCTAATTTTACATTTACTGCCAGTTCTCAAACCAAGGGCGCAGAACAGAAGAGAAGAACTGGCAATAAACTCTTCGCCACTTTTTTTAATCGCCAAGTTTTTTCTTTTACACAATGTTTGTAAGGCAACCATTGAACCATGTTTCACATGACATCTTAATTAATAATAATAAAATAAATTAAAAACAAACATTTGTCTCATTTCATTACGGAGACAGATCCTTGCTTATGTTTCCGCATTAATTGTCGCAAGGGCCAAATCATTATTGCATTCTTGATATCAAGGAGAGAGCTTAGGTCCTGCTAACAGATTGTGAATGGAAAACAGTGGTGAAAATTGACTTGGTACACATTTTCAGCAGCTCGATTTAGATTTCACTGAGTCGTTTCAGAAGCCTCGCTTGTATTCACTGTGTTTGATGCTTGGAAGACCAGGCGTCATTAATACAAAATACCCCTCACAGGCCTGCTTGGGAGAAAGTTGCATGGAGCTGGTGGCGCCATCTTATGTTCCCATGTCACTTTCACACGTGTATAAGTCTTTAAAATATTTTCATAAGTATCTGATTGTCCTCATTTTAAGTTCTTCTGGTCCGTTTTAGATATGAGTAAATGGATACTCCAGTATCCATTTGTTAATCCTAGCTTTTTTGACGTTGATTTTTTATTTATTTATTTATTTGTTGCACCAACAAAGTAGACACTGATACATGTTTGTGATACATAAACACAAGCCTAATGCTACCCCAATTATCGCGCATACAACATTCTGATTTTATGAAACTTATACACAAAAAAACAAATAAGATAAAATAAAGCAAAAATTAAAAACATTACAAAATTAATTGAATATCCTTGATAAAATTTTTTGATTTGATTTAAGTTTCATGTACCCTCTCGATCCCCTAGGCATCCCGTTATTTCATTTGTCCCTCCTTTCCGTAGGACGCGTTTTGGTCAAAGCTCTCCGGTATCCAGATTAAGCATTCTGATTAACAAGCTAGGTCTGGATATCCAGAGTTGCTCCTCTCACACTTTAAAATCGATTTTAGTTTAGTTTTTTGTAATTGTGTCTTTTTGTAATGTTTGTTTTGTTTAAAAATTGTTTCGATTGATATTTGTATGTGCTCTAAATGAATGTCATGTTTGCCTCTAATTGCTTATCACATTCAAAATTGTATTTAGTGTTTGTTTTTACCAATGTATCAGTGTGCCGAGCGTTGGCAATCTTTATCAATAAAAAAAAAAAAAAATCCTAAATACTAATTAGTTGACCGGCTATTTGAAAATTGATGACGAGTTTGAAAAAATATCTATTTGGGGATATTGTATAAGTTATTATATTTTATTGTATAATTTATTTATTTATAACCACTATTTGAGTTATGTTCTAAATATACGTCTGCATACGTAGAATTACGTCTGATGTGTAAACGGCAATGTTTTGCCAAAACACATTTATAAATAAATAAATTAGTGGCACTTCAAGATTTTTAGGTAATCGTCTCAGATTTCTGGATTTTTGTGTTTCTGTTTTATGATCATTTGTCAGTCAAATAGGCAAGTAGGTGAACGGTCTAGTAGTGCCTGACACACGCCGTCGCCTTAGGTCTAAGGAATTCTGATTTCGCCACGTTTTCTTTACTTCACCTTTCGAGCGAATATTAATATTAGTTTAAACAAAGATTTTACTTTAGATTTTTTTGATTTTGGAAAAAAAACTATTAATTACTATTTGCGTAAAACAGATTAATTAAGATTAATTTCATAAAATAATATAATTTAATAATGTCATATTTTATCACTACAAATACATATAAAAATTGACTGTAATGACTCAAACATTTAATTTCTATGTAAAATTGGTTTTAAGACAAATTTGCACGCCATTATTTGCGAAGTTTAGATTGTATCACCAAAACATTTTTGTACCGAATTCTTGCAAATAAATTATTATTACTAACGTGAAGAGATAGTCCTCTGAATGGTTATTCTCAAATCAAACAGATCGTGTGAGAACCAAACAAAGAATACATTCTCTGAGACGCGGTACTCGATATTGTAGCAATGTATATGTTGTGATAATATTGAAACACAGTTCTTTAGCTGATGCAAGGCATATACAATGTTGCGATTAAAAAAATCGGTATCATAAATGTCTATGGGCCTATGTTTTAAATATATATATATTTAAAAAAAGAATTCTAGCGTGAAAGCCTATATCGAACCTTTGGTTATTTACAAATAATAAACTCCATTAACACATGAACAAATTAAAATCTTTTAATGTATATTTAAATTTATGAAACTTATTTAATTGATAATAAAATCTACCTGCTCTGTACACTAATATATAAAATCACACAGATATATAAAAAAATGGAACAAAAAAATGCAATTAAACCATATGTAAACAGTGATACAAAAAAGCGTGTGTAACAAGATAAAAATCTTTTCAAAAAAATTATTCTACGTTTGTATCAAAACGACACTAACAATAGAAAAAAGTATTTAAAACAATGAAAGTTTAATTATAACGAATTAGTTAAATAAAGTTTATTTAAATATCACAAAAAACTAAAATGTTTACTATAGCTAACTTCAGAGTGTAGGTTTTTAGTGACGCTGTGCGCGCGCCGTAAAAATTCACTCTCATCATTTTTCCATTCCATAAGAAGTATCCTTATTCTAAGATTCTTTTTTCCATTATACTGGACTATCCCCGCATATATATTCTTCATCAAAAGATCAGTCATATATGTGTGTGTATGTAACTTTATACTTATTTTTTGATAAAAGAAATACACTATTCGGGAACGCTTAAGCCTCTTAAGCCCTCTATGCCTCTTGACGCCCATAAAGGAAGTCATCGCAGCCGATAGACACCCATTTTTAGTGGATGCGTTGCCGGCCTTTAAGGAGTATGCTCGAATTTTGAATTGTTGGAGGTCGTATCTCTCAGGGAAGAACCCCGCCGGTAGTCGATTCCACAGTTCGCTAGTTCGCAAAAGAAAATGTCTCGTGAAACGGACTGTGGAAGATTTTCAGCCATCATGGTGATTTTGGTGAAATTTAGTGTTCATACGGCTCGTACGATGCTGAAACGAGGCAGGAGGGATCATCCCAAACAATTCTTCAGAACACTCACCGTAGTACAGTTTATAGAAAAGGCAAAGAGATGCTATTTCTCTGCGTAAAGAGAGAGAGAATCAAGCTGATCAGATGACACATTATTTAGATGTCCAAATTACCAAAACCAAACGTATTTTATGGTGAACGGTTCTTTTAAATACAATAGCGTTATTATTCATAGTTTTCAAGAGAATAATGTTATTCATGAATATTATAACTTCCGACTTCCTGCATCTCGTTTTATATGTTGTCACGATCATAATATCTTTGCAAATCTATTTTTATGTTGTAGTCAGAGCAACATTTTTAATTTATTAAAATAATTAGCGTGAAATGACAGCCATGATTAAATACACGAGCCAGAGGCTGATGACTTGATGCCATCATAACATCATTGTCAGAGGGTTCGCAAGTGCGCGTATTGGCCTGTGTATCTTCTACACTTTAACACTTGGGGGTGTTCTCAGTGAACCTCTATTACCCAGGCGGGATAGAGGTCTGGCAACCTCGGACCAGTAAAGGAGTGGAAGACCTCTGGCCTCAACTTACTTTCCAAATAAAGTGAATAATTTATTGTGAAACCAACTAGATTGTTTTAGTATTAAAAAACATAAAAAAATATATCCAAAGCAGTTGTTTTCCGTCTTTTTTGTGGGGGCCCCGGGACTGTAACCCGGTTGCCTTCCCTTAAATACGGCTCTGATATTACCGAACGAATAACGATTATTTTACGCGAGTAAAATAGGATAATCTTAAACCTACTTTAAAAAAATATCAATAATTTTTAATAATCATCGTTTATATTAACAGCTAAACGCATAAATCATAAATATTTATTTCGTTCTTCATCGCCACGTGCCAGTATTGCTTTGTTTTATTAATTCATCGGCACAGATTAGGTACAAATATATTAATGACAGATAGAGCAATGCACAATGGCGCGGGAATAAATCAAATATTGGACATAGTGTTGACAATGACAATTTACGCAAATAAAAAAATCCTATTTAATTACATTCTTCACTGCCACGTGCCAGTATTGCTTTGTTTTATTAATTCATCGGCACAGATTTGGTGCAAGTATATTAATGACAGATAGAGCAATGCATAACGCTCGCTGGTCGTGTCCACATGTTCCAGGGACGGCACCGCTTTTTTTTATATTTTCGTAAGTAAGTTGATGTTGACATGTGTTTGTCCTAATTTTGTGGTCCAATAAAAAAAAAAAAAAAAACGGCGAATAAATCAAATATTGGAAATAGTGTTGACAATGACCATTTACTCAAAAAAAAAATCTACATAATTCCATTCTTCATTGCTACGTGCTAGTATAGCTTTGTTTTTTTTAATTCGTCAGCACAGATACAAGTATATTAATGACAGATCATAAGCAATGTATAAGGCGGTAGTAAAATAAATGTTGTTTATAGTCATTTTGTATGTAGATTTGCTATTTTAAAAGAATACCGAGAGTTTTTGCGCCGGCTTTTTCCCTCTGTATTTTTTGCCGATGATTACGGATATCTACCGATTCAAATTTAATGACGTGGAATAAGTGATACCTGTATCTCATATTCCATAATAAACATATTTTTATACATTTATATGATTCAAATATTTAAAATAGAGAACGACAAAGTCCACAAATAAAATAATAATTCTTAAACGGTCCGACATCTTTCTATTAATAGATTATGAAAGTGATTGTTCGTGACCTTTTGATTGTAATGTAGGAAGCACATACGTTTAATAATTTACTAAATATGTGAGATTATTTATATATAAGGAAACGAACAATTTATCCATGGTTAAGAGCTCCTGTTGCTGTCAGATATATTTCCCTGCATACATTCTCCAAGTGTTTCCACTCTGCTCTGTAATCTATTACGGATTCGTAATTGTGGAAGCGATCTCCATACGCTGCTCTGGAGGTGATTGTAAATATATTCCATCCTGTTCAACCCTTAAACTCTTTCATATCCCACTATAGTTTACGCTCTTCCGAAAACTATATCCTTGAAATCTCATCTCATTCCCTATCCTCTATCTTCTTATCTCCTTCTCTATCTTCCTTGAAATCTCTATTATACAACCATTGCCTGTCCACATCGTAACCCTAACTTTCGTACTAACTGACGTAAGACTGATTAGTATTTAGTTTTTTTTGTTTGTTTCTGAATAAGTTTTGTGTTAATTACTATAAGTATTATGTATTTTGCACTTCTTGCTTACCTACGATAAATGTTTTTTTTAATTCAACAGTGGTTGCCTGGCAACCGCTCGAAAGCGATAAAACCGCCAGTTGCCCTCCTTTTCATTTAATTTTGACAATTTCATTATGTTATTGCAACGAAGTATTAGTGAATAAAAAAACAAAATACGATCGCCGGTCACAATTTTAATATTGACACTAGACTCTCGACGAAAACTACGATACAATGCTACTTACATGACATCATATCAGATAATTTTAATTACACTAATAGTAAAATTGCACATCTGTATTCCTGCTTACCAGATCCGCAATCGTGCTTTGTTTCACGTTCCTCACATCAACACCAACTAAACAAAACACAAGGCGTTTTTCAAGGCAGTTTTTGCCGCGCACCACCACTTTGTGGAACCAGCTGCCCACTACAGTATTTCCGAGCCAGAAAAGAACGTACTAATCCTTAAAATGCCGGCAACGCACTCACGAGCCCTCTGGCATTGAGAGTGTCCATGGGCGGTGGTATCAATTAACATCAGGTGAGCCTCCTCCAAGTTTGCCCCTGTTCCATAAAAAACAGATTTGTATTGCGCAGCATACAACGACCACTATTCATGCCTTGACTTGTTGTAGCTATCGCGGAATCTTAAATGGGGTTTTTAGAATATCCATAGAGGGAGATCACCTGCATCATGAGCCCCACAATCACACCCTGACGTACACACACACTCACACACCACACTGCCGAATTTTGAATTACGTATTTTTTTTTAATTTATATCATTTCGCATTTTTACTTTTTGTATTCGTTTAAATAATGTATTCCATCTATAGCTATATGCTTAGTATAATTGTTTTTAGTTTTATACAACTTAAGTAAATAATAGGATAACGTCATTTGTCAACGCGTTCTAGTCTAAAAATGATTGTCAGGAATGACACAATGTAAACAATATTTAATGTGAATTCCAATGGAACAATTAAACTGTGTAATTCGAATAATACGATTTCCTCGAATTCTCCACCCAATAACGGGATAGATTATTACTTAATGAATTATTCATTAACGACATTATTAATGAAGACTAACGACAATTAATGACGCCATACATCACTTATGTATAAAAATAAATAAATCAGTGGCGCTACAAGCTTAGATTTCTGAATCTGTTTCATGATCATTTTTAAATCTAATAGGCAAGTAGGTGATCAGCCTCCAGTGCCTGACACAAGTTGTCGACTTTTTGGGACTAAGTCATGTTGGTTTCCTCACGATGTTTTCCTTCACCGTTCGAGCAAATGTTAAATGCACACATAGAAAGAAAGTCCGTAGGTGCACAGCCGGGGATCGAACCTACGACCTCAGGTATGAGAGTCACACGCTGAAGCCACTAGGCCAAGACTCCTCTTTTCATTTATATACATATAAGAATAAAATAATCTTTATCCGAGTAAATTTGATTATGAAATTTATTTTGATGTTAATTTTTAGTCTAGTCTATTCTAAAAATAAAACTAAACACAAAATTATATCACAGCGTATTGTAACGCTTTTCGCCAATAGATGGCGTTAATATCACTATTTCTATAATTTTTTAAATTATAACATTAATTAGTTCCAGTTGACACAACTTATGTAAAATCCACGATTATATCCTCAGAAAAAATTGATTCGTGGCACTACAACCTTTTTAGGTTTGGGCCTCAGATTTCTGTATCATTTTCCTCATCTTTGTCTAATAGGCAAGTTTCCTTCACCCTTCGAGTGAATGTTAAGTGCGTACTTAGTAAGGCCATTGTTGCACAGCCTGGGATCGAACCTACGACCTCTGGGATGGTAGTCGCACGCTGAAGCCATTCTTATATTCTATTCTCTCTTTATTTAAACATGTAGTACTCGATAAGACAATTTATCAAAGATGAAATATTGACGTTTGCTTATAACACGATGTTTGCGCGGGCGCATCGGGATAACAATACGACGACCTTTATTACATTATAATCCATTCTCGTGTCTTACGCCAACAATGTCATCTATACTAGCAGTCGCATCCTGCAGTCATTTGTTTTTTTTTTTAAATTCAAACAACACATCAAAAAGTAAGTAAAAAAACTAATCCAATACAAAAAATTTTTTTTTACTGATAAAAGCTTGCCAAGTGCCAAAGCTCGGCAAACTGATACATTAGTAAGAGAACCACAAAATACAATCTTTGTTAGACCAGGGTCGATCATTTTTGAAACCAAAAAAAGTAATAGTAGAATGGAAACCATTGGAAAAGAGAATGTTATAAAAATTAAAACCTCCTGCTCGTCTGCTGTAACATAAAAAAATTATAGGAAAAACCATTTACGGGCGATCTGATGTCGGAAAGGGGAGGGGGGTGAGTTTTTATAAGTAAAAAAAAATACGTTTATTTTGGAACATAAGATCATCTAGGTATCACTTATTCCACGTCAATCAATTCGAATTCGAAGTAAAAAACAGTTTCTATGGAAGAAAGTAAAATATCAAAGTTGTAGATAATAAAAAGATCTAATACAAAACAACAAGAATTCAACAATTCAAGAACTTTTTAGGTTTTTATTTCTATCTTTTAAAAACATTTTTTATTCTGGGTAATTACTGTCAAATTTAACCTTCATCCCATCGATACAGTAAAGTGTAAACTCTCCCCTCAAATTTAAAAACGTAAAGAAGAAGAAGACATATATTTTTTTTTTTTATTTTTTTATTTATTTATTCGGAAGATTCACAGCACAATACAAAAATAGATGAATATATACATAACAATATGGGCCAATTACCAATCTTCACAAATAGTTAATTTTATATATATATATATAACAAGAAGGTACCTAAACATTTCAAAATTTTTTTAGTGTTAAACAATAAATATAAAAAGAAAACAGAATTTAATTTGTTGACAAATAAAATGAAAATGAAATCAATACATTTCATTCATCCTGGTTAAAATAATTTTGTACCAAAGCTCTCCTTGCTGTCACCACACTCCGAGCGAACATGTCAATGTCAACCGCTAAGTTATTAAATTTGTTTGCTGCTCTAACCATAAAGTTCCTCCCTCTATAATTTGTGTTTACTCTCGGCACGTGCAATACATTCATAATAAGCGTGAATGTTGTATTTTACGAAACATGAGTGTGTTATTTCATATTTCTTACAGTTAATTTATGTGGTGCTGTTATGCCAGTGGAAAATGGTAAAAAAAGGAAAAGGTACCAAGAGAAAAGAAGAAAAATTACAACCTGGTACTTCATTTCTCAGTGGAATAAAGTATAGATGGATGTTTGTTACTCTTTCATGTACTACATGGCTTTTAATGAAAGTTTACAATAATATAGCTTTTACATCAGAATAACACATAAGCTACAATTTATAAAGATATTGTGTGAATTCTCCAAAATATCAAGTAGGAAAAACTCTACCATCTGCAAGCTATTCTGGCGTGCGCTGCCAAAACCGCTAAAGTTACACATATGAAATTATGGAAATGTTTATCTTAAATATTCCTACAAAAAAGCCCGTCATATATACTATATCTAGCATGCTCTTTCAAAACAGAATGTCAGTCATATGTATTGTATGATGAAAATGTTTATCTTAAATATTCCTACAAAAAAGCCCGTCATATATACTATATCTTATGTGTAAGCCATTATAGTCAAAATAGTGAATCATAATTACAAGAAAAATTTCAAATGCACATTTGGCATTTCACGCTGTATCATTTGTAAAGATATTATTGTAATCCTGCGCAGATGAACTTATACTATACTTCTATGGCGGAACAAGTTAACAATCTTAAGATTTTATTCAACATTTGTAGAAAAAACTACATTAACAATAGAAAAAAAAATGTTGACTATAGCTTACTTCAGTTTGTCCGTATTTGGTGTGCGCGCGCATCGTAAAAAAATACTTTGTTTTTTTTCTAACGCGCTAAAAGTATAACTTCAATTAGTGAACACACTACTTTTTTTAAGTTTTCTTTCATAACAATTTTTTTTTTTTTAATGGAACTGCGAACCCGCCCCTGACTTTTGCTTATCAGGGTCCTTGTTTTGCTGTATTTATTTGTTCATTAATTTTTTTTACAATACAATATTTTAATAATAAATTAAGTTCGGATACATAACATAAAAGTTCGCCGTTATACCTTCATCAAGAATCGTTCAAACATTCGTTCCAAAGTTTACTACGTTTACAGACACGACTGCGAGAATCCACTCCATCATATGTTAGATAATCGCAATAAATTACGAGATGTACTTATATATATGTTTTTAATCTCTATGGATATACTATTATAAATCCACGTACAAAGCATAGTCTTAGTGTAAATACCTTATTTTTAAAATAAACAAATCAGTGGCGCTACAACCTCTTTAGGTCTTGGCCTCAGATTTCTGAATCTGTTTCATGATCATTTGTCAATCTAATAGGCAGGTCGGTGATCAACCTCCTGTGTCAGATACACGTCGACTTTTTGGGTCTAAGGCTTGCCTTACGATTTCCTACACCGTTCGATGTTCATGTTAAATGTGTGCAGAGAAAGTCCGTTGGCGCACAGCCGTGAATCGAACCTACGACCTTCCAGTTGAGAATAGAAAAGCGTACATAAATTTTAATTATAAACAATTGATTTTTTTCCTTAAGAAACTTAAATGATTGGTTTTAGGAAGAATTTTTTTTTTAACAATAAAAAACGAAAATTCAAAAATTTGGAAATAGCTAATAACAATCAAATTGCTCCCCTGCGGGGCGTGGACCCCACTAAGGGAACCACCTACGTGGTGTCTTAGCGTGTCTGACTCGTATCGTATAGAATAAATTTTTCGGGTAAATAAAATATTTATATGTCTTGTCGATTATTAAGTTACATAATATATTTATTTCAAACAAACAAAAATATATTTATTGATATAGTTAAACAAGAACACTTATGAACGTCAAAAAAAATACGTAACGTTAAAAACGAAAGTAAATTAATTGTAAATTTACATTTACTACCAGTTCGCACGCCCTTGGTGTAGAGCGGGCAAGAAGAACTGGCAAGAAACTTTCCGCCACTCTTTTCAATCGCCAAGTTTTTAATACAAATTGTTTGAACTGGAGCAAATCAATCCCAAGGATTAGGATCATTTAAGTATTCGTCACATTTATAAAAAGCTTTATTAATTAATTTACTTTTAACGAGGGCTTCGAATTTATTTAGTGGTAATTCGCTAATAATTTATATTAATTTATAATACACCAAAAGATATATACCATTTTATTACATTAATTAATTATCAAATTCAGTTTAAAAATTAATTTATTCATGTATAACATTATGTACACTTATGAACGTCAAAAACTTGAATGGATGAGAACCAGTCGGTATTGGCCTCCCACTAAGTGTACGGATGACCTGGGCAAGGTGTTGGATGGAGTCCAGATGGAAATTTAGTAGAGACCAGATGTCTAGCTGTGGATATCAACAGAACCAACGGACGAGTAGAAAATTCATCAGACGCCTTTATCATCATGAGTCTCTTATTTCTGGTATAAAAACACATTGTAACAGAATTGTCATAACATATGTGACTCAAAATAAAATGCAATAAAATTATTTGGCATTGAAGGACAGATTCTTGTTTTGCTTATATCTCTCTCTCGCGTATCGATAACGACAGAGACAAATTTGGGTCGTTTGGTTCGGAACTAATGCTCTAGAAACTTCTTAAATACCAAGTCCATTGGTTCATTGGTTCAACGCAATTTAAAAAAATATTGCGAAAATTAGAGAATAAAAGGGCACGAAAAAAAGACGCAATGTATATTACTTTTTTGACGTTCATAAGTGTACATTATGTTACATGAATGAATGATTTTTGACTTTGATTTCATTTGACGAGGCACCGCATGGCATGACTTAACCTATAGAAATGATTACGAAACACACACAGAAAACCCCGCTAACTTAGGTGGCAACGAGGGTTGGCAGATTTATTTTTCAGCCTCTACGGAGAAATTGGGGGAATCTAGTTTCCCGGTACAATCAAAAAACAAAATTATGTAGAAACATTTAGGTTTTTTTCCGCCGCCCATGGACACTCTAAATGGCAGAGGTCTCGCGAATGCGTTGCCGGCCTTTTAAGAATTGGTGAAATAAAAAAGACAATATCTTAAATACTAGGTGTTGTGACTTGGAACAACCACAGTGTAAGCAGTTGGTCAATGTGCATTTGAAGAAAGACGAAAGAAGAAAAGACAAAGTGTGTTGTTTACAGCAAATGGGCAGAAAGGCGGATTGCTTGAAGGCAAGGTGTGTTGCGATTAGCGTTGCCAGTCGTCCCGTATCTCCCGGGACGTCCCGTATTTTAATTAATCACATAACAGGCATAGAAATCTAATACTTTTATTTTTATATCTCATGAAATATGAATTTATGAAAATACATGAGAATTATTATCGTCTTAGGGCCAGCAATGCACTTGCGAGCTTTCTGGTAATGAGTGTCCATGGGCGGCGGTATCACTTAATATCATTAAACCCTCTTTGTCTTCTTTATATTTGACGAAGACAAGAACCGTTGTTTATAACAAATGGGCAGAAGAATCGCGGATTGCTTTAGGGCATTTTTTTGCGGCGGCAGCGGTATCACTTAACATCAGGTGAGCCTCCTGCCCGTTTGCCCCGTGTTCCATAATAAAAAATCTCGCTTCCTCTCAAAGTGGCAGAGACTTCAAGCTCTTGATTCGTGGTGATCCTGTTAGCATTAGAGAATCGCACCACCTTGATCCTACCCATAGGGGTCCATCTGTGCAGACATCTGGTACTCGATCTATATTAGGATACATCTGGAACTCGTAGTGTTGTTAGGTTCTTAGGCCTCTCTCATATATTTAGATATCTAGTGCAGCTAATACACTATATATAGTCCTGACAATTATTACATTTTTTTATATAATAGGGGGCAAAGAAGCTTGCGGGCCGCCCAAAAAAGCCAGTCATGGCAGCCCATAGGCACCCATTTTTAGTGGGTGCGTTGCCGGCCTTTATAAAAATAAAATACGTTTATTTTGGAACATAAGATCATCAAGGTATCACTTATTCCACGTCATTAAATTCGAACCTGTAGGCATCCCTACTCATCGGCAAAGAAGACAGAGTGTGTTGGCCGAGAGAAAAAGCCGGCGTAAAAAACTCTCAGTACCCTTTTAAAAAAGCAAATCATCAAACAATACTACGATATTAAAAACAAATATAGCAAATTAATTAGAAGTAGCCTGTCTAGCACTAGTCCCAGGCCCTTTTTTCAATAATCGTTAAATCGGAATTTTGAATTGTTGGAGGTCGTATCTCTCAGGGAAGACGGTAGTCGATTCCACAGTTCGCTAGTTCGCAAAAGAAAATGCCTTGTGATACGGACTGTGAAAGATTTCCAGCCACCAAGGTGATCTTGGTGAAAAACATATTTCACAGTCCACTGGCTGGAATATATGGAATTATTAATTGACTATTATCAATTACTCACGTAATTCAACATATAATGCGATGTAGACATTTTTATTAATCTCACGTAACATACATACTGAAAAAACCGTACGAGCCTTATCTCATAATGTTATGTTATCATTGAATTAATAACTTAAAACTTATCTATTGCCTCTAATATTCAGTGTTTTAGTATTTTACTTACCGTCAATTACGTTTCATTCTTTTTCTCATTTTTTTTTATAGAAGGGGGCAAACGGGCAGGAGGCTCACCTGATGTTATGTGATACCGCCGCCCTTGAACACTCACGATGCTGCTCGCGAGTGCGTTGCCGGCCTTTAAAGAATTTGTACGCTCTTTTCTTGGAGGACCCAATGTGGAATTGGTTCGGAAATACTTCAGTGGGCAGCTGGTTCCACAAAGTGGTGGTGCGCGGCAAAAACTGCCAATTAATTTAATTATTATATTGATTCTACGACCAATTCCAAGAGTGGATAGAATAAACAGAAGCCCTAACAGGAAGCGAATGGAGAAAGAAACCCATGGACAGAGTCAGTTGGAAAAAGCTGGTAATACCCGCGGTAATAACATAGTAAAAAGATAAATAATGTATACAATGTAAAACATATAAGCTGTATATTATCTTTTTTGTCGCAATTGGAAATTAAACGGGCATTATTATTATTATATACGTTGGGCAATTTGCCCAACAATCCCCCTCACAAAGGGTGCTAACATTAGTGTATACAATTTTATTTAAGTTATCATAATTGTTGTTGTTGTGTTAAAAGTTGTTTGTGTACCTATTCTGAAACGTCAGTGTCAGAAGCCTAAGCTGCTATTCTTTCAGAAATAGTCAAAGAAACCTCTGCCAAAAACCAACCATTCAAATATGCGAACATTGTATAGCTGTTAATTTTTTTTTTAATGTCACAGAACGCGAACGCGCAGACACACTTGATATTAAGTTATTCCACCGCCCATGGAGACTCACATTACCAGAAAGCTCCCAAGTGCAGTCTTAAGTCGAATGGTTCGGAAAAACTTCAGTGGAAACTATAAACGAATACAATAACTATTATTGTATTCAATAAAATTGAAAAAAAAATTAACTAAAATGCAGTAGTGATTATCGATAAATATTAAAATAAATCAAAAAGATTTTATTTAAATAACTAAATTATTAGTAAATACTATCACCGTCGTATATGAAATTGATTTAAAAACACCAAAATAATATTTATTTATTCACACTGTTTAATTTTACTGTTACCAAACAAGTGTTCTAAATATAAAAATACTAGAATATACAACTTGAACATAATTATCGATTTCCATGCCACCCAGACCTAACTTAACGATGTCGATTTTAGGTGTTGCTGTGCGCGCGCATCGTAAAAATTCACTCCCATCATTTTTTTCCATTACGCCAAAAGAAGTATAACGTCAAAAATCTTTTCTAAAAACTTCTATGGCGAGACCGCTCTCCGAATACAGAGGTCCAAGATGAGCATTTAGTTAATTCGCTAAAGACTAATGACGATCGTTTACGATAATTTCGCTTGTTATAAAAACTGCTGTTAGAAAAATATAGTTCTAGTTCGCCCATAGCAAGGTTAGAATGTGTCAGCAAATGCGCATGCGCAGTCCGCTTGCTGGCTAAACTTCAGTGCTATCTGAGACACCGCTTTGTTCGCGTGTTTACGAGTTTTGTGCTTGTGTTGTGATATCCGCCGAGTTGGGGGGCTCCTGCGACAGTATTGCCCAGTTAGTATTAATAACGACTTATTTAATAAAATAAAATACATATTATTATAAATATATATCGATATTGAAATAACTATGGCTTTTATATTTAAATTGTGTACTTGATTCGAAAGATTTTATTACAAATAATTTAAGAATATACATTGCTTTTAAATAAATACAGACATAAATAGAGATTCGTGTCGGAATAGTGTGTATTTAATGTTGGAGATAAATTAATTACATATACATAATAATCTAGGATCTATGTTATCTAATTATGCATGTGATATGTTATACAAGCAAATTTTCATTGTAAATTATTGTTTCATTAAATTATCAACTTTTTTTTATTTTAAGTAATAAGTAATATCTAAAACTTAAAATATCGCAGTGTTTTTTCAAGTTTATTTTATTAACACAGAAATTGATTTACACAAATTGATATTTTCAAACATACTATTAAGAATTGCTTAATTAATTACAATTTTTTTTCTAATTAATTAATTTAGAATTTATTAATTAATAAGAACTACACCCAAAAAGTGGTCTTTCGTCTCTTTCGTTAACGCTACCATAAAAATACATAGTACTTATATATTTTATAGGGCAGAATATATGTGTTTGAAATTTTAAATTTTCAAATTTTTGCATTTTGATTACCATTTTCTATTTATATATATATTTTTTTTTAGAGCAGTGTTGGCCTAGTGGTTTCAGCGTGCGACTCTCATACCTGAGGTCGTAGATTCGATTCCCGGCTGTGCACCAATGGACTTTCTTTCTATGTGCGCATTTAACATTTGCTCGAACGGTGAAGGAAAACATCGTGAGGAAACCGACATGTCTTAGACCCAAAAAGTCGACAACGTCTGTCAGGCACTGGAGACTGACCTACTTGCCTAATTTAAAAATGATCATGAAACAGATTCAGAAATCTGAGGCCAAGACCTAAAGAGGTTGTAAGGCCACTGATTAATTATATTGAAAATATAATATGTCATTTTAAAACTAACTACGAAACTTTTTTACGTTAACTATTAATCAATGGTTCAAATTACTCGGTTTAATTGCAACATTAACTAACTATCAGTGTTAAATGAGTTTAAACCTTATTCAGAGTTTGAAGCTAAAATTAAATATATACTAATAAAGAGCTTAAGTTTGTAAGCTTGCATCTCTGGATCCACTGTACGGATTTTGAAAATTCATTAACCAATAGAAAACCAAATTATTAGTGTCATAGGTTTTTATAATATGATTCGAGTTATACAGAAAAGTTGTACAATGTCAGCGAAGGAAGTTTCTGCCGCGTACCATCTCTTTGTTGAACCAGCTACCATAGGAATTTCCAAACCGATATGACCTATAAAAACCATGAAAGAGTACCCGGAGAGGTAGGCAACGCGGGGTGCGCTCTCAGGGTACTCTCCGGTGTTGCAGTTGACCATGTTTGAAATCAATTTTCCTTTGTTTATTGCAGTGTTCGCTTACGTGTAAA
The DNA here is from genome assembly GCA_028984075.1 of Pieris mannii. Classification (NCBI taxonomy): domain Eukaryota; kingdom Metazoa; phylum Arthropoda; class Insecta; order Lepidoptera; family Pieridae; genus Pieris; species Pieris mannii. The sequence goes on along the minus strand of CM054798.1, from coordinate 5,470,167 downwards.
CCCAATAACCTATTTCAATCCGTCTAAGATAGAGATATTAATCCAAATATTGATAAAAGTGTGCCAATAAACAATCGACGATTTGTAATAGCCATCTGTCGATACAAGCTATCCATGGTAGGTCGTATTGGTGTATGTGGATAGACAATTGTATGAAAATGACAGTTCAACTATGCTAATCTTAAGATTTTAATTTTCAAATAATTAAAAAGCTATTTGATATGTCTTTAACATGCATATTTTAATATTATTTGTACGGTTTTATTAAAATTATTTGGTTTATATTGATTATCAAATATGAGTGTAAAGAGCGAAGAGATTGCATTCTATCCGTCGCCAAATATGGATTGTCTTCGTAGGGTTTGGTTATATTGTAGATAGGAGATCGATCGACTGTCACGGTCTGATATCAGATTGAAAACATTCTGATTTTGTGGATTAAATATTGGGTGCGGGCATTAGTGTATTTGTAGTTGAACCAAAAAGTACTTTCTATTTACGCATTTAACATTCGCTCAGATCAGTCTTCCGAGCTTTAGCAAGCTTCCCTAAATGAAAAGCAGATCCAGCGTACGTCTGGTAAACATTTAACATTTGATAAGGTCGCATATTATTTTCAATCAATAAACTGTATTATTTAAAGGAGCGTGTACTGATAACACTATCAGTGACGCCACACTCGATAGCTCTCAAGAGACGCAAAGGGTGATATATTGTATATAACCGTATTGTTTAAATCAAAATGTTTCCTACTCATAAACTTCAATGTAAACAAAATCTGTATGTTACATACACCCGGGGCTCGATCCTACGACCTCAAGGATGAGAGTCATAACAGTAGTTACACATATCTAGGATGACAAGAAACTGGCAAGAATACCTGTTAATCACCAAGATTTTGGGTGATATTGTAACTGTAGACAAGACGTATTGATACATAATTAAAAAAACATATGTAGCTATATATTAAAAATCTCTTTAGAAGTAAGATTTATTCCTTCCAAACACAAATATCTGGATACATGAAAAATTAAATAAACCCAATTATTTTATTTTACAGTTAAAAATTGTGATCTAATTTACCTTAATCACCGTTTACCGTTAACTATTAAAATTAAATTAAGTAAATGGATAATTGATCGTTAAATATTCTGGAATTATTTCTAATTTAATAAAGTAACTGCACCAGTACAAGTTCTTAAAATTGAAAAATATACAGGCAATGTTACAATAATGTTTAAAGGACTTTTATTTATCTTTAGAAAAAAAATGTATTTTATTTACATGAGAAACTTAATATGTATATTAAGTGTTTCCAAGTTCCCACTCACTCAAGTCTAACTAACTGCAACAATTTAAATTTAATTCCACCTTCATTTGTTTCAAGAAACAATAATAATCAAACGTCTAATGGCAAATAGTTTAACCAATTTCTTAATGACACTGGAAGAAACTAGCGTTTAAGATACAGGCTAGGCCTAGTTTAAGCGCTAGTGCTCATAGATGTATATTATGTATAAGGCTAACCATAGTGAATATCACTATCACTACATAGTATAAAACAAAGTCGCTTTCTCTGTCCCTATGTCCCTATGTATGCTTAAATCTTTGAAACTACGCAACGGATTTTGATGCAGTTTTTTTTAATAGATAGAGTGATTCAAGAGGAAGGTTTATATGTATAATAACATTCATTAAATAGTGGAGAAGTACGGTTATTTTTGAGGTTTCTAATGTGATGTCGTAAATAATTACATTTTTTCCGCTTACATTGCAAACGCATGCTGAAACCTACGAGTTTTATCAAAATAATGTACTAAGTATTGTACACATAGAAAAGGTCTACAGAAAAGTCCGTGATGGTATACGTCTATCTCTTATGGATAACCCACAATAACTTTTTTTTGTCATTTACTTTTTACGACAAATAATGGCTAATTTTCGAAGCGATTTTAACCAATACAGCATTAATCCTTAACCAATTAAATACCTTGAATACATTGTTCATTTAATATAGATCTATACAGCCCATTACAGCTTATTTAGCAGCGGTCGAACCCGTATATTATCGGAGCTTTCCAGCGACGGAAATAACAATACATAATAAAAACCTGCTTTTCATCAGCATTGCACCCGTGCGAAGCTGGGGCGGGTTACTAGTTGTATATATAATGTAATGTTTGTTTTGAGTCAAGTAAAGTATTTTTTATTATTATTATTATATATACGAGAGAGATACACGTCGCCATTATCCGTCACAATTTTAGTATCTATGTTCTTTCTGATATGTATATTTAATATCCTCTTTGAATTTGTGAAACGCACTATACATAATAGAATATAAAATGTATATATCAATAAACTCTTCTTCTCTATCGTTCGCCAAGTGTATCCCATATCTTCCCTGTATTTTAATCTAGACTACTGCTTCCATAGCCTACGTATCTTTAATGGACCATTTCTATTGATACGATATTTTTTGTAGCTGTCCAAAAGTATATTGATTTTCCTTTGCCAAGTGTATACAATTTTCTCACACCCTCTTTAATTCTGGACTACGGCTTCCATGGCCTACTTCTCTTTAGTGTTCCAGATGAACTGATGAATTGATACAATATTCATTGTGGTTGTCCCAAAAAGTATTGTTTCATCAACTGAATCAATATTTATTTATCTCTTATTAGGGAGACATGCATACTTTATAGAAAAAAATAAATAATGGGTATTTCTCTATCATTGGCCAAGTGTATCCAATATTCTCTCCCTGTCTGATGCTATCAGACTGCGGCACCATTAGCCTACCTAGTTCTCGGGTTCCCGATGGACTTTTATAAAAGGAATTTTGTTTTATGGGCAGATGTCCAAATTTTTTCTGACTAAATCAACAGTTTTCTCTTTTATTAAGGGATGTTTATCATTTGCCAAGTGTATGCATTTATTCTCTTCTTGTCTGTTTCTATCAGACAGCGGCACCATTAGCCTACCTAGTTCTCGGGTTCCCGATGGACTTTTATAAAAGGAATTTTGTTTTATGGGCAGATGTCCAAATTTTTTCTGACTAAATCAATAGTTTTCTCTTTTATTAATGGATGTATCATTTGCCAAGTGTATCCCATATTCTCTCCTTGTCTGTTTCTATCAGACTACGGCACCATTAGCATACCTGGTTTTCGGGAAATATCCTGGGATGCTCTTCAAATATATTCTTAACTACATCAATTTTTTTTTCATACACATTACGCTTTGTATATAAAACAAAATTAAATAAAGGTTGTTTGTGTAACGACTTGTTGATATCATTGTTGAATTTAATATGTGGGAATGTAATTTGAGATAAAATATATTACGTAATAATTTCTCACACATTTTCGAGAATTCAATTTGCGATGTATAACAATTTATTTATTTCCCGACGCCTTTTACCCGAACGAGTTGAGAACACGGATATCTGCTACGGCTTACTTACTCCATTCATGACCATGCATTTTCTACTATGATATGGGTTTGGTCTATACAACAACGCCTTCCCAACCCACCATCATCCACGGTTGTCTTGTATGTCCTGCTTGTTAACTGCTTCTCATTCTAAATGGACCTCCCTCCCCTCCCCATTCCCTTTCGTATCCTTTTCTTCTTCTCTTCATGCTTGACAAAATCAATTGGTTGCTGATCTTATTTCACATATTTTTTTTATTATTTGTTTTGTAATACAAACTGTTTTATTGTTTTTTTTATTACATTCGCATTTATTTATTATAGTGTAAAACTTATATTCGCATCAAAACTAACATTGTTCTTATCAAATGATAACGTTAATGGTAAAGTTTGATGAATTTCATACTCTCTTGGGATATTGAGTTTTAAAGACCCTTTGACACGGCGCGGCGATAAACAAAAAAAGCAATGTTGCAAATGCGACGATAGATGGCGTCACCAATATTTCGAACTCTCGGCCAAAAGACTTGTATCCATGTCACAAAAAAACACAGTCATTATAGATAATTTTATTAATGTCAATGTCAGAATGTTTACTTATGTCTGTAACATAAGTAAATAATCTGAGGAGAAAGTTAATAATTATTAATTAACTTCTTGAATCTTTGCTTTACATAAGCATAGATAAACATATAAATGAAATACATGTTTAACAGGTGTAAAATATTTAACATTAAATAAGAATGAGTGTAACAAGGTATAAAGGGCAACCAGGGAAAAGAAAGAGAGGTCGCCCTCTTGCTCGGTGAGCTGACGATATTATAGAAGTTGGTGGAGAAGAGATGCTCAAGCGAGATATGGGGCCAGTTGCCAGGCTTTTTTTCTTTTGTAAAGAAGGATGAATATTTCAAGGAATAAGGGCTTTATTATTATTATTTTCTAAGCGTAAGACATTATGTTGGCAGATAACATTTCGATTACTTTACTCTACCAGTTCTTACTCTTTCTACTCGTATAAGTTTGGTAATAACGCCATCTACTGGCGCAAACTCACAACATTTAGTTTTATTACAAACATTAATGTGCGTGAGTCTGTTTTGTATTATATTATACAATATTTTAGCTGTCTTCAGTAAGTTGTATATGATTATGTCAACAAATTAAATTCGAATCTATTCGTCATTTGAACTCAAAAAATTCGATACATCTATTGTAAGCATTAATTGCCTACCCTCATGTGCTCCACTTATTATAAGCATTATGTTTTTAGGAGGGTAGCGGCGGCGCGGGTAGGCGAGCGTCGCGCGCGCACCATGCTTGCTAGCATCAAGGGCTTCTGGAAGGTGTGCCGCTATGGAGACCTCTATATGGTGTGTATTAACTCATATATATATTTAAATTGATTTCTATGTGTTGGTGCAGTGACGGCCTAGTGGCTTGAGGGTGCGACTCTCATCCTTGAGATCGTAGGTCCGATCCCGGGCTGTACACCAATGCACTGACATCCTATGTGCGCATTTAATATTCGCTTGAACAGTGAAGGTATACCATCGTGAGGAAACCGACATGTCTTAGACCCATAAAGTCGACGGCGTGTGTCAGGCACTGGAGGCCGATCAGATTAAGAAAAGTGATCATGAAAGAGATGCAGAAATAAGAGACCTAAAAAGGTTGTGGCAGCACTGACTATTTTTATGTATTTCTATAGGATCCAGTTATAGGACTTGATCAAGGGGACAGTATACAAAAGTATAAAAAAGTGTATTTAGAAAGGCGAGTGACCATTCTTTTGGTAATAATTTAAAATTGGCGTCTGTAATTATATCATTATAAACAATTGTTTTGTAAACAACAATACAGGTTGATAATTACTGAGAGATTTAATGCGTTAAACGATTGTTAAACACTGATAATCCGATTATAAGCGACACGTGTTAATAAGCATGTTGTTGTAAAAGAAAGGAATAGGAATGTTTCACTGACAGTAGTCCAGCTTTCGAGGATTTAACATGTTTCTAATTATTACCGCAGAAACATGTTTCTCAATGTTTATACTTCGCTGCCTGGAGAACTTTTACCTATACAGTTCAGAAATACTTAGATGGCATTTATATGTTAATTAATGAGTGTGATAGTCCGCGAATTAATTTGTGTTTAATTAATAAGAAATCTTTAGTGTTATTTTGATGCGTAAATATCAAGCTATCAACATGCGGTTTTCCCCACTTAAAGTGTCCGATGTTAATTTTAACGCGTATCTAGAATGTTATTTATATAACATTCAGTGAAAAATAATTATTATTTGTATCTATTTTAAGGAACAGACATGTTGCTCAATATTTAAGACTAAAATTTATAAGGATTTAAACAAGGCCTTTGATTAGGTCGATCATTGTTCTTCCTTATTGTAAATCGTTTTCAAGACTTTATTTATTTCGTATCAGGCAACTTGTTGTATGTAGAATGTAGATTAAGTTTTAAAGTTAATTAAATTACATGACTACCTATAACCATAGTTTTTGGCGTAAACAAGATAAAAACTTGCATAATTTTCGGGACAAAAAGTCGGACATAAATGTTTTTGCTGTGTGTAATTGTCTTGATATAGAACTAGTTAAATATTATTTAGCAAAGATAGTCATCATGGACTTTATATGAAACCTACAACATATATAATGAAATAGCTGATACTGGCTTAGATTCACTTTTGATAATGATATGGAACATCAATGACACTTTGTACATTCTGTTTCTTTGAAAGGATCTTACGTAGAAGATGAGAGGAATAGAGGTCTTAAGGATTGCGGGCCAAAGAAGAATTCCAAATTAGTGCCAATATTGATTGCAGAGGCTTAGAAGAATTACAGTAGGCGAAGGTAAAACAGTCTAATATCAAAGGAAAAGGAAAATATTTTGGTAGAATTTTCAAGATTATTTTTGTTAAGTGTACTGGACTCTCTTAATCTCGAAGGGCTCGCGAGTGTGTTGCCGGCCTTTCTCTATTGTGTCCCCTAAATCCAGCATCATATTAAAAATTGCAATTTTACTAATTCGTAGAAATTCGGAAAGAAAACCTCAGCTACCATTTTTGTAACCAAAGTATCAAAGACTATACTGGACTCTCTTAATGCCGAAGGGGTCGAGAGTGTGTTGCCGGCCTTTCTCTATTGTGGCCTCTAAATCCAGCATCATATTGGAAATTGTAATTTCACTAATTCGTAGAAATTCGGAAAGAAAACCTCAACTACCATTTTTGTAACCAAAGTATCAAAGTATCAAAGACTATACTGGACTCTCTTAATGCCGAAGGGCTCGCTAGTGTGTTGCCGGCCTTTCTCTATTGTGTCCTCTAAATCCAGCATCATTTTGGAAATTCCAATTTTACTAATTCGTAGAAATTCGGAAAGAAAACCTCAGCTACCATTTTTGTAACCAAAGTATCAAAGACTATACTGGACTCTCTTAATGCCGAAGGGCTCGAGAGTGTGTTGCCGGCCTTTCTCTATTGTGGCCTCTAAATCCAGCATCATATTGGAAATTGTAATTTCACTAATTCGTAGAAATTCGGAAAGAAAACCTCAACTACCATTTTTGTAACCAAAGTATCAAAGTATCAAAGACTATACTGGACTCTCTTAATGCCGAAGGGCTCGAGAGTGTGTTGCCGGCCTTTCTCTATTGTGGCCTCTAAATCCAGCATCATATTGGAAATTGTAATTTCACTAATTCGTAGAAATTCGGAAAGAAAACCTCAACTACCATTTTTGTAACCAAAGTATCAAAGTATCAAAGACTATACTGGACTCTCTTAATGCCGAAGGGCTCGCTAGTGTGTTGCCGGCCTTTCTCTATTGTGGCCTCTAAATCCAGTATCATATTGGAAATTGTAATTTCACTAATTCGTAGAAATTCGGAAAGAAAACCTCAACTACCATTTTTGTAACCAAAGTATCAAAGACTATATAAATAGTACAATATTCAATAATTTACTCAATGCAACTGTATCGAGTATTGCATAAGATATTTTCCTTAACAACAAAGCTCTGATGAGTTTGTAACGTATAAAACACACACACACACTCTTGGTCACACATATCTGTATCTGTTCCGTGATAGTTTTTTTCTAGTTGTCTACTATAATCAGATCATTAGGATTTCGTTTTAACTCGGAACAAACGCAGGCTGCAATTTCCCCGTACTAGACTATCTAAAGTTAGTAATTATTTTTTGGGAAAAGGGATACTTTTCTTTAATAAAATCCCAGAGGCTATTTTATCTCTGCCTTTTATTAAATTTAAGAAATGTATTAAAGAAAAGCTGTGTAAAAAGGCTTACTATAAAGTTAGTGATTATCTAGTTGATAAAACGGCCTGGGATTAGTGCTGGGCAGGCTACTTCTAATTAATTTGCTATATTTGTTTTAAATTTTGTAGAATTCTTTGATGATTTGTTTTTTTTAAAAAGAGTACTGAGAGTTTTTTTACGCCGGCTTTTTCTCTCGGCCAACACCCCCTGTGTGTGTGCTAATTCACAACTCTGTCTCTTACCCTCATAGTTGTCATATTTTATATACCGGAAGAGATTTTATTATGCGGATATTATGTAGTTCCGGTGAACCTCGACCGTCGGTTTAAAAGGAAATAAGTCACACCCATTTATGCCTTTCAAAGAACAGATTTATCAAATATGAGAGCTATATATATATATATGTCTTCTGATGTCGATCATTTTTTATAGACAGACGACATAGATAAGAGAGATAGATAGTCTAAAACTAAAAATTTAAGTCTAAAACGTGTAAAGGTCGAGACTTTTCACTCTTAAGTACTAGGAGTACAGGAATTAATAAGAAAACAAAACAAACAAAAACAAAACAAAACAAAATTTATTTATTCATGTAGGTAACAATGTACACTTATGAACGTCAAAAAATTTAAAAATTGTGAATTTACATTTACTTTTACTGCCAGTTCTCAAATCAAGGGCGTAGAACGGAAGAGAAGAACTGGCAATAAACTCTCCGCCACTCTTTTTAATCGCCAAGTTTTTTTTTTTTTACACAATGCTTGTAAGGAGCTGCGACCACTACACCATGTTCCATATGACATATTGAGTAATAAAGAATAAAAAAAACAAATTAAAAACAAAGATTTGTCCTCTATCAGCAGGAGGCATGGTGAAATAGGAGCACGCACTTACACACTCGTGAGAACAACACGCAAATACGTAGTATAAACAACTAATATCACCGCATACACGAATTCAAGTACGACCAGTCACCACAAGTAGCACCCGTTCACGAGTATGACGCATGGCCAGCCATCGGCCCCCTCGCCATATTTTAGGGAGAGAGACAACCCGACGCATGGACGCCGCCACAAGCAATGACATTTGAGTGAGCATGACGATCCTTGAAATGTGCACTTGGCTACACAAGAAAATAGTAATAATACTAATTATGCTGAAATAATTTGATACCACATGAATCACGGTTTGTTCCCACTTTACATTAAAAAAAAGTCGTAGATGTCGACGATCGCCCCATAGTCTGAAAATGCAGCCGAGAGATTCTGTCGCGTTACCTATTTATACTGAAGCAATTCATATCCAAGCACTATGATCGTTTAAGTATTCATTTATATTATAATAGGCCTTAGCAAGCAGTTTTACTTTAATGTACGATTTAAATTTATTTATTGACAATATTTGTATCTCACTAGGGATTTTGTTGAAAAAACGTATGCAATTGCCTTGGAAAGAATTACTCGTTTTATGCAGCCTCGTGGTTGGTGCGCTAATTTTGTCTTTATTACGAGTACTATAATTATGGAAGCTACTATTCTTTTTAAAGATATCTATATTTTTCCGCACATACAAAATATTCTCATAAATGTATTGACTTGCCAAAGTTAAAATATTTAATTCCTTAAACTTATTTCGGACTGACTCCCGTGGGGACAACCCACAGATCGCTCTTATAGCCCGTTTTTGCACTACAAATATCGAATTAATGTCAGCGGCATTACCCCACAAAATAACACCATATGACATGATACTATGAAAATAGCTGAAATAAACGAGCTTTGCTGTATTCTCATCCGTAAGATCGTGTATCTTTTTCACTGCGAACGCTGCAGAACTTAGCCTATTCGAAAGACCTTCTATGTGTTGGCCCCACTGGAGTTTACTATCTAAAGTAATTCCCAAGAACACCGCACTATCAACAAAGTCTATTTCCTCGTCTTTAATTATTATTTGAGAATGACTACTTTTTACATTTGTAGTTTCAAATTTAATACATTTTGTCTTCTTCTCGTTTAACTTAAGATTATTTGTACTAAACCAGTGAACCACACTGGAGATGGCACTGTTTACATTCTCAAGTGATGGATTTCGTCGTTTCACTTTAAATAAAAGCGAAGTGTCATCAGCAAACAGTACTATCTCGTGAAGCTCCTTTACAAGAAATGGTAGGTCATTTATATAGACGAGGAATAAGAAGGGACCAAGTATGGAGCCCTGCGGTACGCCCATAGTAACAGACGATCCCTGTGATATAGCTCCATTTACATTTACCTTCTGAATTCTACCGCTCAGGTATGATTCCATAAGATTTAGCGCTTTTTCGCCAATGCCATAGTGTTGAAGTTTTTTGATAAGGATTTCGTGATGGACACAGTCAAAAGCCTTTGATAAATCGCAAAAAACTCCAATGGCATCATGAGAATTTTCCCAAGCATTTAAAATCTCGGAAATTAATTTAACGCCAGCATCGGCTGTAGAGCGACCTCTTGTAAAACCATACTGCTGGCTATGCATAAGTTTATTATTATTAAAATGTATCAGTAATTGATCTAGAATTATTTTCTCAAAAATTTTACTCAATGCAGGCAGCACAGATATGGGTCTAAAATTTGTGGGGTCAGAAGTGCTGCCCGTTTTGAATAACGGTGTGATTTTACTAAACTTCATCTGGTCTGGAAAGACTCCACAATCTATACATTCATTAAATATTATAGCCAACTCTGAACTGATAGCATCGATTACCGATTGTACAATGAAAACAGATACACCCCAAAGATCTTTAGTTTTTTTTATTTTTAGCTGTTTAAATGTTTTTATAATATCATTGCAGCTAATGCGGCTAAATATAAACTCACGATTGCATACAGGAACATTTTGTTGCAATAATAAAAGGGCGGCTGATGGCGAAGAATTTAGAACGCTGGTTGTATTTAGTGTACACACTTAACATTTCTTATGGAACTTTGACTTTGACACAATAATTTCGCCAATAATTAAACGTAGGATCTCTGTTTATACGCCACAAAGTCAGTCAAATGTTTACTTATTAAAACAAAACTGAATTCATGTTGAGGGTCGACGACTCTAGCGTAATTCGCACGCGGTCAAGTTCAATACCAACTGTAAGGCTACACGCACGACCTCGTTCCTTTCGCTTCATATCATGCAAACTACTACGCACGTGGCGTGATTAAGTCTGTCATTCCTTTTTTAAAAAAATAAATTTCTTGGTTCGAATTTAAAATTATATCAATGGAAAAACATCCATATATAAAATGGTGTTTTTAAATATGGAATTTCTTTAAAATATGGTTGGATTTCTTTGAACGAAAATGGAATTTCATATCCTTATGCTGTTAATAGTTATATTTTAGATAACACATTTTTTTAATTAATAATTTTTAAATTTAGAATTCAAATCACATCTCTGCGTTCAGATGAATGACAAATTATAGATGACGAGATATTAATGAATTAAAATCTTTTATTAACATTTCAAATAAACAATTCATAATTTAAAATAATTCTAAACTTAATATTTTTGGAACATTTTATTTTCCTAAAAAAATACATTCTTAATTCAAAAATTATTATTTTATTTGAAATATATTATTAGCAATATCCAGTCCCTCAAAAACAAGTGAATAAAATGTTTAAGAAATATGGCTTCCGTAGTAATCCAAAACGTTGACATATGGAAGTTGTACTTATGTCTAACTCTTGCCTTGGTTTTGGGCGTCACAACACTACACACTCACACTACTACACTTTAGGTTCGATTAGTAATCTTCATATATGTGATGCAACATGATACTCAAAGCATCGCATATAAAAGGAAGTCTGACGCAGTATCGGTTACATAACAGTTTCAGTAATAAGGTAACCATAGGTAAACAGACAATTACGCTTCATTATTGCTATTATGACAATTGACATGAACATTCCACCATCAATAATACGTTTTGGATATACTTGAAGAATTAATAGAGCATAGAGCAAAATTCAGAATCGAGTCATAGCGGGAACTATGCTATATACTTAAGAATTGAAACATAAAATAAACATCGTCAGCATCTCGATCATTAAAAGATGCTGTTTTATTGCATCTATTAATATAAAACATTTCAGGAACTACATGTTCCAATTGAATTATTTGGATTCTAGAAGCTTTTAAAAAAACAATTCAATTAAAAGACGGACATTCGAAATTTAAAAAAATTTGTTTAAATCATAAAAATAAATTAAAATTAAGAATTACTTTTACAACCGGAAGCAATTCAAATATAGAATGTAACCCAAATATATTTGAAGAAATTGAATTTTTATTTACAATAGATTACGGCCAGACGTGATTTAGTCCAATTTGGATTGTGACTCAATTGAATTTTAAGAAAATAAATTTTATGTAATAAAAAGATATAGACAGTGTTTCTTATCAAAATACCAGAAAAAACTTGTTTCTTTGTTCCAGTCGATTTATGTTAAAATAAATATTAGGACGCATATAAAACCAGTTTAAAGCATTTAGATCAAATTCTTAAAAGATAATAAAATGTCAGTGTAATTAATAAAGGACACTTGTCTATATAAATCAAATCTCTAAATAGCTGTCAATAAATTTTGTCTATTGTCAACTTCTATAGTATGGGGTAAGATTCCAGAAACGCAAAATACTGTCAATTACAAAAGGCATGTGTAAAAAAGGCGGGACGACGCACCCCCAAAGGTCATTCGAAAAATCATACATATTTAATCAAAATAAATGGATTATTTTAATTAAAATTTATTAAATTTCATTTATTGGTCACGCTCGATTTTTCTCGTCTTATCGGTCGTATTTTCATACGACCGTGACTGACATTTCATGTAAGAATTTAATAGTAACATGTTTACGGGAACAAAATGGCTACATTACAATGTCAACGCCTAATTATAAAAATGTACTGCAAATTACGTTTTGGTTTGAATAGTTCTATTCTAAATTTGAATTATATATTTAAAATGTGAATATTTAATTCAAATTTAGAATTTCGATTCTAAGCAATTTAATTTTTACAAAGAAATTATTGCTACAAATGGACTGTATTGTATGTAGAGATTATAAATTTAAAAATGATTGTTTTGTAAAAGTTTCCTGTTGTTCGCGTATAATCCTGTCATTAAATTTGCGTGTAAATAATCACTGGTTTGTTCCAAAGTGGAATTATATATCATTTCAAGCAACTTTGTTAATTCTGTACAACAATGAATGTTTCACAACACATTTAGGACTTAGCGTTATCAATACTGAAATTCTGACTAAGGCATCATTACATTAATCAAATGATGTCTAGGACAAAATTGTTTATTTACATGAGGTATCTTAAAACTTCGTAAATATTGCATTATAAAGCAATTTATAATTTTTTATTTTTTTTTTATATTTGGCATTTAAATATATATATTTCTTATTATTATTATTAATAAGAAAAATCAGTGGCGCTACAACCTTTTTAGGTCTTGGCCTAAGATTTCTGAATCTGTTTCATGATTATTTTTAAATCTAATAGGCAAGTAGGTGATCAGCCTCCAGTGCCTGACACATGTCATTGACTTTTTTTGGTCAAAGACATGCCGGTTTCCTCACGATGTTTTCCTTCACAGTTCGAGCAAATGTTAAATGCGCACATAGAAAGTCCATTGGTGCACAGCCCGGGATCGAACCTACGACCTCAGGCATGAGAGTCGCACGCTGAAGCCACAAGGCCAACACTGTGCATATTATTATTATTATACACAAAATTGACTGGCTCTAAACTGAGGACCCTTTTTAAAGTTCGAAAGACACCATACACCCAACTTATTTTTATGTTCCTTTTTTGCGTATTTTTTTTTATAAAAGCAATAAATAATAAATAGTAAAAATTATATATTTTTATTATTTTATATTTATGTCTTAGGTACAAGAAGTTAGTTCGACATGTCAGTCACAAAAGTCACTGGGGATTACGGGATTTTTAGACTGTAACATGGACATTCGAGATGCGCATGCGCATGCGTTTTTTTTTTGTTATATTTTAACTTTTCTCGCAAATCCTGGTGTTTATCCACTTCAAAACAAAAACTAAAAAATAGAACACACAAAAACCACATCTTAAAAAAAACACGGGAAAAAATTAAGATCAAAGTACCAGGGTATAAGAACCGTGTAGCATCTCATAATATCGTTCCGCTTGTTACACCTATATTATACATAAACGCTCAAGTTATATAAACGTCTGTCAACTCGATCAACAACATATTTAATATATAAATTACCCATTTAGCACGCACGTCCATTAAAATGGACGACGTCTACATCATGATGTATTCTCGTGCCAATTCAACTTACGATCCTTTAAGTAAAGTGAACGAATTTAAAAATGCCGACAACACACTTGCGGCCCAACAGTTTCCACTGTATCACTAAACCAACTCCAGATCGTTTGCCTGTTATAAGCGATATTTGTAAGACGTCCATATATCAATAAGAAGTATTACTATGGTAATACTTCTTATTGAACTGTTTCTTATAGAAAAAGAACTTGTACGCAAGTCTTCTATTCTCTTAGTGAAGTCATTCATCTGTCTGCTAATAGCAGTATAAGCATTATATCATCATGATCAACGAATTGTGTAAAATAACACCATATATATCATTATTAATAATTAAAAGCGAATACAAATAAGCAATTATCGCACATAAAGTGTGATTATTATTATTACATTAGATTTAAGTACTCTTCTGTCAAGTTAGGAAGTACTTAACCCCTAAAACATTAACTTAGTTAAGTTAATGTTTTAAACAAAGTGTTTAATTTGAACATATCCATACAGAAACCGAACTTAACTCACAAACTCATTTTATATTAAAATATATTTAACGCCCTTTCGACCCCCCAAGATTAAGTAAGATTTAACTGTAATCTTTATATGGCAAGCCACGTTTACCGGGTCAACTAGAAACACCAAAACCAGTACTTGTTTGCTTCCTAGGTAAAATATAATATACACAAAATATAATTTATTGCGTTATGAAAGCTATGACTATAACGCTGAAGAATGCCAGCGTCTGGCTATACTCTGGGCGTGTAACGAAGATTTAGGTAATTTATAAAAATACTAGCTGCCCCCGCGAACTTCGTTTCTCCTTAATGAGATTTTACTGAGCCTACCTGTTTAGTACATACCAACATGGAACATTTTGCTATGCTATCCCAGAGACTGTTCGGTTTTCCGGAAGGAAATCTTTTTAAGTTGTTCTGTGAATTTTACTCTGTATAAACCTCAGAGTTCACAACATAAGTTTTTAATATTGAAATAAAAAAATAGGGGTTGATTGTAAAGGGTTGAAAATTCAGGATTATATGTATTTACTAATGCTGTAAAAAAAAATTATATTACCCTTAACATTTAGGGGGAAGAAAAATAGATGATTCTCAGACCTACCCAAAATGCACACAAATTTCATAAGAATCGGGAAAGCCGTTTCGGATTAGTTTAACCACAAACACCGCGACACGAGACTTTTATATATAAGAAGAAAGTCTGCGTAAGCAAGCAGCCTTGAAGTCAGTCTGCTCTACGCTTTCATGGCCCATGAAATCGAGAATAATTAACGAGCCAAAAATCTGCCTCAAGATGTTTACATCCGCTGAAACACCACGTGTGTCGATCACGTTTCAAAACCATATTCACTTGAAAAAAATCTTGGCACTGCTCCCGTGTTTACGCACGAAACACAATGTCAATGTCTTCCATTGAGTAACGCCAGGCACTGGACTATTTATACACAAATAATATTCGAATTTAGCTTTCTTCGGGCTCGGATGTACTGAACTAATAATGTTTTTAGAAGTATGTAACTTTATCTGGATATATATTTGTGTTAAATTTTCATTAAAATTCTATTTCAGGTTTTGGCGGCGTTGGCAGCGCAGTCTATCAACATATCAGTCGGGTTTTGTCAAGGCTTCTCCGCGGTTCTGCTGCCCCAGTACACGCATGAATATCCACAAATATCTTACGAACAAAGCTCATGGATTGGTAAGTTAATTGAAATAATTGGGGGCTGCAACTCGTATCACGTTAAATTTCTTCATCGTTTTTGTCATGCCTCACATTCCTACAAAAATCTGCACATTTGGGTTCTAACGCACTGCCTCATTGGACAGCACTGTTAATAATACTAACGTATTTGCCATGACGTGCTTTGGTAATCATCCAACCATGGCACGTCATCAATTGGTTCTGCTATGGAAATTTTCTTAATAACTTTCACCGACTATTTGATTGTAATTTTTATGATATATCCTGTCAAAAGCTTTAGTATAATCCAAAAACAACTTTCATATGTTCTAACTATTTTCAGCGAGCTTGGGTGTGATATCAAATCCGATTGGTGCGCTACTTGGTGGGATGATGGTTGATGCAGTGGGTCGAAAGCTACTCCTGCAGTCAATAGTCCTACCTAACCTTGTGGGCTGGCTTGTCATCGCCTTCTCGGAGACTTACATCTTTCTCTGTGTTGGGAGGTTCATCACAGGATTCACTATAGGTACGTTTAATTAGATGTCGTTTTTTTGAAGTCAGTGTGGCGTAGAAATGTAAATTTTAATAATTACTTGGAACATTTATTCTAAATACAGTCTGCAATAATTCAAAGGATACTATTTATTTCGACACAAATTAATTTATTTCTGAAATAATCACAGGCAAAAACAATTTATCAACATAATACAATCAATGGGAATATTTTTTTCCTGCAAAACTTGCTTTAAATAGGTGAAATTAAATCTGTCACGCTAATAATCGAGCGTGTCGTTTCTGATTGATGAAATAATACTGTATCTATAAAGTTATTAAGTTGCATATTAACATTATCATTAAACATTACAGGTATGTCAACCGTCTCATACATCTACGTAGCGGAGATCACAACAGCGGAAAAGCGTGGCGTATTAAGCGCTTTAGGCCCTGGATTTGTCTCCACTGGAATTTTTATAGTTTACTCCCTGGGATCATTTGTTCATTGGCGGAAAGTCGCTGCCATCTGCGCCGCTGTCTCCCTTCTCACACCGTTCCTCATGTATTTCGCGCCAGAGTCACCTTTATGGCTCGCCTCCAAAGGGCAGATGAAAGAAGCCTACAATGCCATGTTTTGGCTTCGGCAGAACAACAACACCGCTCAGCAGGAGCTCATGGAGTTCACCAAAGACCGCAAGAATGACGAGGAAATGACGTTTCGCCAAAAACTTGGACTCTTCAGACGCCGGAGTGTGCTCAAACCTTTTGCATTGCTCATCGGTTTCTTCTTGTTTCAAGAGATGTCAGGGATATATGTGATACTATACTATGCTGTGGACTTCTTCAAGTCGGTTGGTACGAGCGTAAATGAGTTCACCGCTTCCATTATAGTAGGGGGAGTAAGAGTGTTCATGGGTGCTGTTGGCGCATGCTTGATCAACAGCTTCAGGCGTACAACTCTAGCAGCAACATCCGGGTTGCTTCTAGGTATAACTATGCTTGGCGCTGCTGTATGCGACTCCTTACGGGGACCACCGCTGGTGAAGCTGGCGTGCGTCCTACTCCACGTATCAGTCAGTATGGTCGGCTTCCTACAGCTGCCATGGATCATGTCTGGAGAGCTCTATCCGCAAGACATCCGTGGCGTAATGTCCGGGGCTACGGCATGTTGCGCATACATGTTAATCTTCTTCAACATAAAGACATACCCCCAGCTGGAGTACTACCTCACAAGTAATGGGACATTGTACCTTTTTGGCATCTGTGCGTTGCTGGGTGCAGCGTACTGCTATTTGTTCCTACCAGAGACTAAAGGGAAGAGTTTGACTGAGATTATGAAGCAATTTAACGATGATAAGAAAGAGTCAGATCCGGAGATCGGAGATGAGAGGAAGTCAACAGTTGAGGGTAATGTGGTGCAGCGGCGGCATAGCGCCGGGGCTGCTGTGTGCCTTGAAAAAAGCAATAATTTGTTTGACAACAGGTGGACCCACGATAAAACTATTGAGCAACGCGAATGAGTTTTTGTTTTGTAAGACTAGATGACGCTGTTTTAAATATATCTATGATTTCTAAATAAAACGATATTTTACCGACTGGAAAATGTGATTAGATTTTAGTATAGTTAATTATTATCAGTATTACGAGTAACGCGGCGAATTTGACTGCAACATTCCAATGTGATAGTGATATTGTGTTAATAGGTGACGTTAACTAAGCGCTAGTTAAGTATATTTTTATAATATTTCGTACAAATGTTAATTAGTTTATGTAAAGTATGACTGTTGCTAATTTTATCGGCTTAGAATTAATTTTATATTATATTTATAACTTCTGTGATGTTTATAACAAATATTAAAATAAAGTATTATAAAGAATAATGTGTGAATCAAATACAAGGTTGTTATAGAACTGTTTTTCATTTCTTAACCGCCTTCGGGAAAAAACACTGCAAACCAGTTACTTAAATAATAAAAATTACATTACAGAACATTGAAGGGTTATAAATCTAACCAAATATTATTATTTTATTTTATACAATTTGTGTATAAAATAAAATAATAAATAAAAAAATGCATTAAAAGTAATCAGTAAATAAGCAAGTTAATGAAAACGCCCTCTATCGCGTTTCCAACGAAACTTTGATAATTTGCAATGCGCAACTACAAGGTGGCGCTATTTTCAACTTTAAAAGAACTTTTTAAGTGTTCGTGCTAATTTAATAAAATTAGCACAAACTTTGATAATATTAGTCAAATATAATGCTTCAGTATGGATAATGGTCATATAGCTATCTATTACATGAATCACATTATTTAGACAATTTGTATTAAGGCAATGACACAAACATTCATCAATTTATTTGTCTAGTGAAACCTATACAATTATTGCATATAGAATCACGCGACCTTTATTAATATAGCTCCAGTAAAATAATAAATACATATAACCTATTCGCTATCCAAGTAGCGCTCTCTATGGCGTCATTTTCGGATCTTAAAAAAATCTCACACAACTCTCGTGTGATAAATTCATTGCTTGGGCATATAGTTTTGAAAATCGACACAAGATGTCGCTATCACACATTTCATTCTCGACGAATCATCCCAGAAAAATATTTTTCTACCTTTTAAAATTGACTTACCTGGTCTGTGGAATGCCGTACTTGATACCAACTCCGACACGAGGCAGAGCTTTTATCACCTTCTTCACCGTCGTCTGGTCCGGGAATGCAAAGAATATTGAGGCTGAAATAATATACAGCGATATTTATAAATGTATTATGTTAAATACAGTAGAACTCCAATTATCCGAACTCCGACTATCCGAATCGCCGATTATCTGAATCGGTTGAAGACCGTAAAACAGCTTACGTTGACGGAGATGTTTAAAAAACAATGATTTTTATTTCTAAACTTGTACATAAGTACATTTTATTTATATTTAAAACATGTGAAAATTTCATGTTTCTTTCATTTAATTCAATAAAAAAATAATGCAATATCAAAACGTAGCTTTTATTCTCTCCAATGGCAATTTTTTTTTTTAAATCCGATTATCCGAATATTTGATTATCCGAATGGGTCCCGGTCCCCATTAATTCGGATAATTGGAGTTTTACTGTACTCCTATATTAAAAAATAATAATAATAGGCTTTATTTTTTCTTTAAAATGTTCTTGACTTGACTAAACAAATATAAATAAAATGACGTTCGGATTTAAGAGGTTTAATCATTTCAAGTAGAGGCGAAGAAAAAATTGCCATTCCCACAAAATAATGGACGAGTGCACATGTAGAGTGGATATGGCAAAAAAGCATAAATTGGGCTCTGAACTTTTCGCCATACACCTGGTATGATTTCCTGTTGCTTAATTTTAAAAATAATGTATCGGAAGTGATTTTGGTCAAACACTTTAGTCTAAAACAATAAATTGAGGGCCCTGAGAAATCCTATTTACTGGGAATAAATAAAAATCCTTATTTGCCAAAAATATTCTTTGGTCCAAACGTCTGACATATCAAACCCTCGTAACGATAGAAGAAACTTACTTCTGCTCGCAAGGAACATTTCGATGGCCGTGTTCTGCAGCAAGTAACGTCTGGAAAAGATGGCGCGTATTTCGCTGAAGTACCATTTTCCGTGCAGGTGCTCGCAGTATTTCAACACCTGGAATAAAGAAAGAAATTTTATTTAATTTGCAATTTTTCTATCTGCTCAATTATCTGTCGCCCTAGTAACATGTTAAAAAATTATTTAAGAAATTTGCTTGTTTTCTTATAGCGCTGCCCACTCTCAATACCAGAAGGCTCGCAAGTGCGTTGCTGGCCTTTTTTATATTGGTACGCAGCTGGTTCCATATAATGGTGGTGCACAAAAACAGACTCTAAAAATATATTATGTATTACAAAATAGCAATCAAAACCTAACGTCTATCCACGTGTCTAGTAAAATAAAAACCCATATATTAACTATTATGAGTCATAAATTGAAAATGTCAAGCGACCGAACGAAAATATCTATCTATCTATAAAACATCTTTATAATGGTGACATATCGTCTGTTAATAGCAAAAGGGCAGCACGTCCGGAGACTTTAATTCTAAAAATACACGTCACATCTGAAAATGTTTCTTTAAAAAACTGATACAAAAACGAACTAAATATCGCGAAAAAAAGATTGTTTTATACATAACGTGAGCGCCAAAAGTGCGTATACATAAGATATACATAGACAAAACAAAGCTATTAAAACATATGTAAATAATGAAAGAGATAAACACATGAATCACGATGATTTCAGGTCAGTTAGTACTGAAGTAGAGATAGAGATTTAAGAGTAGGCGCTAAGCGAATAGAGACGGGAAGTGAATCGCATAGCCTCACAGCCTCGCAGTGAGCAAGGATTCGCCAAGAAGAGTTATGAGATGATTCTTTTCTGAGCGATTCTTCTTTAATTTGATCCACATTGGTAAACGCATCGCAACGCATGGCAATCGGGCCTTCACACAAAAGATAAGGACAATAAAGTCTTCGGAAAAAAAATGTTTTAAATTCCGTCTAGTAAAATCTTTTCTTTTGATATATTTTTTTATTATATATATTGTTAAATACTAAGAATCTACTGGTTTCGCAATAAATAATTGATAAAAAACTGCACATTTTTCATTTTATTTATAAAATAATTTAGGGCAAGGGAATACCTATTCTCTATTGCCCCGAGGCCTCCAGACCTCTAAATTAACGCATGGAAATGAGTTTTCGTAATCCTATTTCACAGTTTTCTTTCAGTTGTGTTTCCTAACATTGTAAAAATCAATAAATATAATTCAATGAAAATGTGATTCAAGAAAGAAGCTGGACCTAAGTTGACGGAAGCTTCAATGGCTTCGTCCGAGTTTTAAAACACTGTGCATATTGAGAGCAGATTTAGTAAACAGACAAAAATAGATCTTAAATAAATAAATAGTTTATTTAAAGAAAGTGATACTTACATAAATACAGATCGATTAATTATAAAAAAATGCAAATGTCAATGATAAGTTAGACGTACACATAACATTTATTATTAACGAAGGACATCCAGAGACACAGAAAATAATAATATTTAAAAATAAATTTAAAATAATATTTTTTCAAACTTTCAAAAAATTTTGAGTTTCGTGTAATGTGTGTTGTAACTGGCTCTAGCTCAGCATTATGCTAAGGAGGAAACTGTTCCACAGCGCTTGTCATTCTGCCAGAGACCACAACAGCTAGTTTTATGTCAGCCAGCAAAAAATAATATAAAAATAATAAAACATAGTAGAAAAAATAATAATGGTAAAAGTGTACCAAAGTAGCAATCT
Organism: Pieris mannii; assembly: GCA_028984075.1. NCBI lineage: Eukaryota > Metazoa > Arthropoda > Insecta > Lepidoptera > Pieridae > Pieris > Pieris mannii. Next base: position 5,448,536 of record CM054798.1, on the reverse strand, counting down.
TGTGTAAATGTATACAGTAAATAAAAAATAAATAAGAATAATTGTTAAGAAATAGATAAATTATTTATGTATAATTGGTGTTAAAACTTATGGCCTGAATACTATCCCTTGAGATGCACCTTGCTTTTAAAAAAATAATCATCTTGCACGTCACTTATAACTGCTAGGGAAATGATAAAATAGTTTGAGAAATCGCTAAAAGCGACCAAACCAGTCACCACCTCCAGGGTCCCATCCCTTAAGAGTACATGACGCAGATCAGCTGGTTCATTCTCACATTAGCATCGCATGATTAATTGTTGTTGAAGTGTTATGATGCATTAGCAGGACACGCGTGCCGTGAAAAATTGCATCTGAAGTAATTCATTGCATATGTATATTTATTTATTCAAAAGTTGCAATAAAAGAAACACAAATTACACAATACATAGAAGTTACGAGGATTGCAACGGGCGGCCTTATCGTTAGTACGTGATCTTTTCCAGGCAACGCTAGTAAGAGAAAAACTAATACAAGAAACATGATAAGTGCAGACCCAAATGCAAGATTTTATCTTATATTTACAAACATCAGATATTATTTTATTTTTGTATCAAATATCAAATCGTTTATTCCAATTAGACCATCTAAAATGGCGCTTTTGAACGTTAAAATATAAAGACGGTTCTAGTTGCCCCTTCCAAATGGTAGGTTCGTGTGGAGAAGAATGTATACAATATTAATGTATACAATATTTGTATACATTAATTAAATAATTATATGTAAAGATAATGTACTCCCAGCATAAAATACAGCGCTTCTCTCTTGAAATTATTAAATACATTGAAAATTCAGTCAAAATTAATAACGACATCGAATTCATAATTGGTCGTAACAGCCGATTACATTGTTATTAAGAACCTAATACCATAGAATTCAGCCGGGACCTTTGATTTTGGTCAATATAGCCGGTAATTCTAAACGATGTCTTAAGCGTTTTTGACTGTCTATATATTTCGCAGCCAACATGCTTAATAAGTCGTTCCATTAACAGGCTAGCCTTTTAAATAAACAGCACCGTTTAACTATTTTTTATAATTTATTTATGGATTGAAAAATTGATAAGTTTTTAATTATTGATGTGAAACATCTATAGCCGCACGTAAAACCGATTTCTGGCGTGGCGACGCATGCCGTGGCGACGCATCGCCACGCTATATGATGGTATATACATACAATCTATATGCAGTTTTAAATTTTTGTATTTAATGAAAATAAATGTTTATTCAATAAATAGTCATCGTTATCTGGAAAACAAAATCGTAAAATTTTATTTTATCATTATGACATATTTAGTTCCTATCACAATCTGTTCTTTTCTGCATATTACTTCACAAAATAATTTCGATGTTTCACATCTGCCAGGCGTCCCGTGACGGCTCACATTTTTATATGTTAGTATTAGGCTACTATACAGGTAGCCTAAGTAAAATCATATTAACCAATAACCTATCTCAATCCATTTTTGACCACCGAAGATAGACATCTTAATTCAAATACTATAAAAGTGTGCCAATAACTAATCGAAGGATTGTAATAGCCATCTGTCAACCATGGATGTCATGGTAGATCGGATCGGTGTATGTGGATAGACGTTTGTATTTTAACTTACACCAGTTTTTAAAATAATTAAAAAGCTATTTGATATGTTTTAAACATGGACATGTATATTTTAATATTATTTGTACGGTTTTATTTACTTTAATTATCATTGGTTTATATTGATTATCAAATATTAGTGTAAAGAGCGAAGAGATAGCAATCTATCCGTCGCCAAAAATGGATTGTCTTAGTAGGGTTTGGTTATTGGAATGCAGATAGGAGATTGATCGACTGTCACGGATTGAAAACAATCTGAGATTGTGGATTCATTATTGGGTTTGGGCGTAAGAAATGAAGTTCGCAAAGACCGCTAGTAATAATTAAATATTGTTAAATAGAAAATGGTAATCAAAATGCAAATTGTACATTAATGGCATACATCGCGTGTTCTTTAAATTAAATTGAATTGAATTATGATACAGAACTTTTATAAGCACTCTATCTTCATCCAATGGATGGCGTAGTTTTGCTCTTTCGCGAATTTTGTAAACGTTTTTGACATTCATAAGCATGCGTTAAGTCGCATCTAAACTGAATAAATAAATTTTGATTTGATTTGATTTGATTTGAATAAAATCAATAATAAAAACAGCAACACAAACACATATATAATTTTCTATTTCTGTTGACGGGATGTAATGCGTTGTTTTTGCTGCAGAATACGAAGGGTACGTCTAGTCCAATTGTATGACAATTTGTCAGCGTCTCTCCCTGCCTGAGATATTAGAAAATAATACAGGACAAACGTAAATAAAAATTCATATTTAATTCTAAAACAACCTCCTATAGTCTCATATTACCCTGTTACATTGAATTTATTTAGAGGCAGAAAGTCGGCCGTTCAGGAAAGAGAAAGAAAGAAAAGAAGAAGTTGAGAAACTCCAAGTATGTTAAAATTTATTGGATTTTAACCAACTCTTGACTGAATTAAACCCTGCTGCACCTGCTGGATTCCTTACGATATATTTTCATCTTTAGCCTTAGTGTTAGGAATTATTAAAAGCCAGATAATGAATTGTGGTACTGGCGACGTATGCTGTGTATTTCCAAAATAAAATGGATCTGAGACATTATAATAATAATAATCTTTATTTATTTTCTCACAAAAGCTTTATACATGATAATTTACAACTATTTATTAATGTAAGTAAATAATTGTCATTCTTCTTTTGAGGGAAGAGTTTATGTGAGACTGACTGCTAAAGGTTGTGCACCAGTGTTACAGGTCATCAGGCCTCCACCACTTCGGATCGACAAAAGATATATGCAGCAATGCTGCCTCAACAGTGTCAGGAACATCACGACGTAACGTGTCATCAACAGTGAGCAAGCGATCGAATACCTGGTCCGAAAATTATCATGGATTCAAAAAGAATAGGAAAAACTGAAAACCTAAAATTATTTGATGTATAAATGTTACGATTTTAACACAACAAATAACGATATTTCATGATCATTTTAATTTTAATTATATTCCGTTATTATCATTAAAATTTTGTTTCTATATTAACGACAAAATTGAAACGACTGCTCACGTAAGGAATTCTTAGAAATCGTACATTCCATTCGTTAGATTGCTGATAACAGATAATGAATAATTTATTAATTCATTAAATGCACACAATTTCACATATTCTCGCGTAACTAATGTGCGTACCTTTATAAGGAGTATTAATGAATTAAGAATTAATTATCAACAGCAAAAAATATCTCTTAATGATAGCGTCAATTCAGTATTTATATTTGGCTTATTTACCACATCGTATGCTATATCTCCAGTATATTTATTTACAAAAAGTCGTAGATGTCGACTATCGCCCCATAGTATGAAAATGCAGCCGAGAGATTCAGTCGCGTTACCTATTTATACTAAAGCAATTCATATCCAAGCACTATGATCGTTTCAGTATTCATTTATATTATAATATTTACATTTTTTTTATAGAACTGGGGGTAAACGGGCAGGAGGCTCACCTGATGTTAAGTGATACCGCCGCCCATGGACACTCTAATGCCAGAGTGCTTGCGAGTGCGTTGCCGGCCTTTTAAGAATTGGTACGCTCTTTTCTTACTCGACTTTTCGAACCAATTCGACTTAGGGTCCCTAAGTCGAATTGGTTCGAAAAATATATAGTGGAAACTATATATTGTGTTCTGTTTAGTAGCTAGTTAGAAGCTCGTAAAACCAACTCGAGTGAGAACGACGTGTCTTAATAGTTTCGGATGCATTTAGACATTTTTCTGTCGACGATTCGATCAACATTTCCTCGATTTGTTCATAATTGTGTTATTTTTATCGTTGGACATTTCAAATGTTTCAAATTAGAAGATATATTCAAGTAATCAAGATGGATGCTTGGAACATGTTTCCATTCCATTGGACAAGCCTTGAGCCTTGACAAAATCAATTGCTTGCTGATCTAATTTATTATATATAACTATTTATATTTTACAGTACCAAGACGACATTTTTTTTAATTCAATACAAATTCCTTTCATCAATCATTTGTAATTAATTACTCCGCTAAGGAGACCAATTTCTTCATCAAAGTTCAGTCACCGGATATGCAGACCGTACGAGGAGGTCGCAACTTTTTGCCGGTCGGTCCTAATGGGGGCACTTGTCACTATGCTGGCTTATTTATAGCCGCGATAACCATCTCCAAGGCTCCGCTGTGTACCTGGTACGCACGATCCAATCTCGCCGATACTAAGATTAATTTCTCACCTCATTTTGATATCTAAACTAAGGACAAATACAGCCTTTTATTGCGTGCACCGATTAAAAGTTCAAGTAGATTCTGGGTAATCAGGTGCTGATCGGGAAAAGTATTTGTTTATTCATTGCGTGATGCGTATGCTACGCGATACACAGTAGTGAAATACTGCGTGTGATTTCTGCTTGCCTAGTATACAGGTGCTCTAATATAATATATCTTTACAGTGATTTATATGTGAAACATTCATATTTAAATAGCGAGTGTCCGTAGCTTCGTCTGCGTAGGATTAGTTAGTATTTCGAGCAGCTTAATATTAGCGTGGCTTCTATCTATCTATCATTGCTTTTGACGTTCATAAGTGTACTTTGTTTACCTATATGAATAAAGATATTTAGATTTGATTATGACATGAAAAATTATTACACAATTTTTATTGTACTTATTAGTTCACTATTTTCGCTATAATGGCTTACACATAAGATATATACTGTGGTGGACTTTTATGTAGGACTATATATACACATTTCCATCATACATAACATATGGGTAAATGTAGCGCATAGTACTCGCAGATGTTTTTATAGAACAGGGGGAAAACGGGCAGGAGGCTCACCTGATGTTAAGTGATACCGCCGCCCATGGACACTCTCGATCGACCTCTAAGGTCTCGCGAGTGCGTTGCCGGCCTTTTAAGAATTTGTACGCTCTTTTCTTGAAGGACCCTTAGTCGAATCTGTTCGTAAATACTTCAGATTGGTAGATTTTCTCTACTTCCTTGATATTTTGGACAATTCACACAATATCTTTATAAATTGGACCATATGTCTTATTCTGATTATAAGCTATAATATTGTAACGTTTCATTAAAATCCATTCATTAGTTTTTACGTGAAAGTGTGACAAACATCCATCCATACTTACAAACTTTCGCGTTTATAATATTAGGATTTTTTCCTTTTATTTATTTATTTGAACGTATTTCATAAGTAACATTATATTTTTTCACACGCAGCGCTCCCCGTTCATAGATATCAAAACAGTTGTTGTATTCACATAATCTGTGTTCAGAGATAATAGACGGTGGCGTGACTGTGTGCATTATGGTTAAAGTGCTTATGGACCCCCGGAAGCTGTGGGGTGCTTTAATTATTAATATTAGGGTAATTTAAATTGCTAATCGTCACGTGATTCTTTTGATTCATTTACAGCAGTGTAGTTTGGACGTGCATTTGTCAATCAAAGTCATGCATTCATATCCCGGCAATACACCGATCCTACTACAATCAAAGACAAGAAGAATGACTCCTAGGCAGATACTGTGCTTTTTGATTCAGATTTTTGAAATGTTTATACACAAGAATTAAAATCGGTTGATTTAAATTCAGTTTTAATAAGATTTTGATGTTTCTTGCTCTTCCGAGATCGCAAAGATCGCATAATATATGAAAAAGTGGAGGCCGATTTCAACTGAATTGACTTTCGAGTGATATGACCTCTAAGAGGAAAATAAACACGACATCACAATATAGTTAATTAAACAATGTAACTAGCATCCTAGAAAAGAACATGTCCAAACTACCCATAACCGAATCAAATCAAAATAATTTATTCATTTAGATATCAAAATACACACTTATGAACGTCAAAAAGAAATACATAATAAATGCTTCTAATTTCCATTTACTGCCAGTTCCCAAATCAAAAGCGTAGAACGGTAAAGAAGGACTGGCAATAAACTCTCTGTCAATCAAAAAGTTTTTGAAGTAAACTTCTTTTGGGGCGATGGAGAAAAATGATGAGAGTGAATTCTTACGATGCGCACGCACACCGACACCTGAATTCGACATCCTAAAGTTAGGTTCAAGTTGTATGTTCTAGTATTTTTATATTTAGAACACGTGTTTCGTAACAGTACAATTAAACAGTGTGAATAAATAAATATTATTTTGGTGTTTTTAAATCAATTTCAAATACGGCGGTGTATTCACTAATAATTTATTTATTTAAATAAAATGTTTTTGATTAATTTTATTATTTATCGTTAATAATTACTGCATTTTAGTTATTTTTCCATACGCCAAAGAAGAATAACTTCTAACGCGTGTACATAAGTACACACACTCTTTTTTTTTTGTTTTACGCATTGCTTGTAAGGAGCTGGAACCATTACACCATGTTCCACATGACATCTTAAGTAATTAATAATATTAAAATAAATAAAAAACAAAGATTTGTCCTCTTTCAGTAGGCATGGTGAAATAGGAGCACGCACGCTTACACGCACGCTTACATTCTCGTGGGAACACCACGCAAGAGCACCCAGATGAAAGTGGATTAGTCGAGAGAGGTAGGGACCGTATATTTACAGCAAGTGGAGATCAATGGTATCTACCTGTCTTCGTGAAAAAGGAGTGAGGTAACAGACGAGTAGGATTAAAGCTTTAAGGCGGCGGGCAGGCTCTCCACGATAATAGTATTATTTATTGTTTTTGAATGTTCAATTTCAGTTTACTTTAGTTTTATTTTTTTGTTTTTTTATTGTATCTTTATCTATTAATTGCTTGTTTTCTGTTTTATATACATAAATTGTTTATCTATGTAATCTGTTTTGGCTTTCTGTATTGTGTTTTGTATTATAATATAAGTATAAGCTGTTAGATTACTTATAATAAAATAAATAAAATAAAATAATCAAGGCTCAAAGGAGTCTTCGCCACTTTGAGGGAAGCGAGAAATGAGTAAGAGAGAGTGTCATATTCAAATCTGACTATTGTCATAAAACAATATCTTCAATACTACTTACTCCACACATACAATATCTTCTTGTGTGCTCTTATGTCAACACTATCACGTCCTATCCGAGTGCAGAAACAAACCCCCAGCTTCCGTGCCTTATCGTTATGCAGTGTATGCATGACGCACCACCCCAGAAATACGTGCACGCATTAATTGTAGTGTTTAAAGTTATCGCTAGCAGTCAGTGTTTTCATTACTTCACCCATTTACCCATTCTTAACAAGTTATCCATAAGAGAAAGACATATACCATCACGGACTTTTCTGTAGCTCTTTTCAATGTGTACAATACTTAGTACATTATTTTGATAAAAATCGTAGGGTTCAGCCTGCGTTTGCAATGTAAGCGGAATTTTTTTTATTATTTACGACATCACATTAGAAACCTCAAAAATAACAGTACTTCTCTACTATTTAATGGATGTTATTATACATATAAACCTTCCTCTTGAATCATTCTATCTATTAAAAAAAACCGCATCAAAATCCGTTGCGTAGTTTCAAAGATTCAAGCATACAAAGGGACATAGGGACAGAGAAAGCGACTTTGTTTTATACTATGTAGTGATAGTGATGCTCATGATATTAAAGTAGAATATGGGTTTTATGTAATTTTAAAATGGTCTAACTTCTAAAATAAAACCTAAGCATCGTGAGGAAAGCTACCTTAGTGCCAAAAAGTCGACATGTGTCAGACACAAGAGGCTGATCATCCACTTGCCTATTAGATTGATGAAATGGTAGCTGTATTGCTGCTATAAATATTGATATTCTAATATCTAAATAAGTAGACAGTAGGAAAAAACCAAATATAACTGTCAGAGTCGGTGTGTCGGCAGCTAATCGCCGGAGACGGTGTCGGGAAACTCTAATTAAATCTCCATACATCACCCGACAACTCTACGAGTAGCTAACACCGAAAAACTATTAATTCAAACTAAACCCTATTTCTAAACACCAAAGATTCATTATCGTCTGTACTAATATTCTCTTAGCACTAAAGACGGTAGCAGACAACGAAGCTATGTCAATGCTAATGTAAGATTTATATTCAGACTACAGATTTAGTGTTGGACATCCAAGAGTATTAGTTCGCTCTAAATTTTTCATACTGAACCAAAATCTGGTGTTCACGGGTTGGGTAAAAATACATGGAGACATAAGAGCAGCCCTGAAATCTATCATATTGCGTTAATACAGAGGTAATCGCCGAATCTGAAGCATATTTTGATTGACTAATGGTATCAAAAAGTATGACCGCCACAATTGTTGTATGGCTCTCAAAGGCTATTAAAAAATCAAATCAAAATCTATACATTGTTTCCATGTTAGCCTACGAATTTTCAACCTGAGCAGTCGCGAGTGTAATGACCGGTTTACAAGGATGGAAAATAGATCGTGACAAATGCTTTCATTCGCACTTTTTAAGTTTTTTTTTTGTTTGGTAGTTTAAGTTTTATTAAATAAATTGACTGAGCAATAAAATAACGATACAGTTATAACAACAAGTTTAGAAACAATAATAATAGTACACCCCCACTACCTGGATTATTTCATTATCAGCTTTGTGGTTTCAGACTCTGTACAAATGTTTTTTATAGAACAGGGGGCAAACGGGCAGGAGGCTCACCTAATGTTAAGTGATACCACCGCCCATGGACACTCTCAATGCGAGTGGGCTCGCGTTGCCAGCCTTTTAAGCATTGGTACACTCTTTTCTTGAAGGACCCTAAGAAATCGAATTGGTTCGGATTTACTTAAGTGGGCAGCTGGTTCCACAAAGTGGTGGTGCGCGGCAAAAACTACCGTGAAAAACGCGCAGTTGTGGCACGGCGAACGTCGTGGACGTCGATTTCGCATATTTTCTGTTTTTGTACGCGAATTGTTAATGCAAAACTAAAATCTTCTATTATTTATAGCCCCCCGATGATCCAGGAACCGTAGATAACTTTATTTTGCATTGTGTTTTGTTACTTACTTTTATGACTAAGTTAACTAAGATAAGTTCTTATTACGCCATCAAACAAATATTTACATTACATTATTAAATGGAGTGGTGACAGTAAAATGATTTCCTTCATTAAAAAAAACATTTGTTTTACACAAGCTTACATAGCTTATGATAGCTTCCACTATCTGCGCCGACCCTTACGCCCCCTCTTACAAATGCACAAAGAAATAACTTAATCTATTTCTGTTTAAATGCAGTTCAAATAAATCTGACAATGCAATGGCTTTATTTAAAATCCTTTCGCATTTAACTATTCCATTACAAGTTTAACACAAACTAACTTTTGCAAATATTAATTACATGAAATGATAATGTATGGAAGGACAATTTTTTTTTTCAAATAGAATATATTTATTAATCTAATTGCACCATTGCTATCTATGCACTTTTGTCATAGCGGGTATTGATCCATTTACAAAAGAAACCAGCGCTGCTTTAAAAATTTACCAATTTGTGGAACAAGCTGCCCTCTGAAGTATTTCCGAACCAATTCGACTTAGGGTCCTTCAAGAAAGATAACTCCTTGCTAACCATTCAGACATGAGCTACCACTTGAAGAGAGAGATGACAGGAGAAATCTAAAGCTTCGTATAGTCTTTGCAAATAAATTGCGATTAAAAGGATTTTCGAAAAGTTTATTGACGAATCTCCTTTTACGACAATTATATTTGATTAATTTGATTATGAAGTTTTGTCGTACTTACCTTCACAGATTTCATTTTTTTATATAGAACAGGGGGCAAACGGGCAGTAGGCTCACCTAATGTTAAGTGATACCGCCGCCCGTGGACACTCTCAATGCCAGAGGGATCGCGAGTGCGTTTCCGGCCTTTTAAGAATTACGGGCGCTCTTTTCTTGAAGTACTCTAAGTCATATCGGTAATACCTCTGACAGTGGATACTCTGCCTAGTCACGTGTAATTTGTCTCGCAATTGAATTAAAATTATTTTGTCTAAAATCCAAAAACGACGATTATGCGTCAAGACTAACACCCAATATTTACTACACTAGTCCACGATATGTGTAATGACTGCTACAAATCACACGACGATCTCCCGAGGGAGTTAATCCAGAACATATCCAGACATCTGTGGTTTAACGTTGACATGTTTTATCACCTCTGTTGATCATTAAATCTGGTTTACAATGTTACTTATACTAAACAGTTTAAAATGGTATAATGTCTTCGAATATTTGAATAATTAGTCATTTATTCAGATCGGTGTTTGTCTAGTGCAGAGTTTCCCAAACTTTTTTGTGTCGTAGACCCCTAGCCATGTTTTTCCGTGTTGGGTAGACCCACTACTTACCTGACATTAATTTCCTGTAAATTTCTAACTGTAGTGAAGTTTAGTGTTAAAAACACATGTAATTTATACATTTATTAATTGTTTTTTTTTTTTGTTTTTTTACAAGTTCAAAATGTGTTGCGACCACAAAGCGAATACCAACATCCTACAACTGACACAATTTTATAAACATATATAATATTTTTTTACTTCATAGGTACTTGTATAAGTAATATATATGTTTTGATATCATAAGATAGTATGATGTAAGTAAACAGGTACTATCAGTGTATGTGTTGAGATCCACTATCCATTTTCATTTCATGGACCCCAAATTTTTTTTTCGCTGATGTAGACCCCTTGCAGATTGTCATAGACTCCTATACTCCTCGATATAGACCACTTTGGGAATCACTGGTCTAGTATCTTCAGCGTGCGACTCTCATCCCTGAGGTCATAGGTTCAATCCCCGGTTGCGCTACAATAGTATACTATATGCGTATTTAACATTTGGTGAATGAAAATATCGTTAGCGGCTTGCCCTAGATCCATAAAGTCGGCGTGTGTAAGTAGTCTCCTACTAGTCTATTAGATTGATAAATGATCCTCAAACAGATACAGAAATATGAGGCCTGGACCTAAAAATAAAGCGCCACTGATTTTTATTCAAGCAATTAATAGAATACAGCTTTGACTACACACAAAATACGAATGAACAATTTCTTTTGAAATACAAAATGCGCCGGCGCACGTGTTATTGTTTTGTCACCACTCATCCGAATCGCCCTGATTGAACTCATGTGCCATAATGGGCCTGCCATAATTAAATATAAATTAACCATTACGCACCTAATTGGTGAATTCTGTATTTTCCTTTTTAATTATATAGTAATAAGTTTAATAGTGTGTTAGTGTAGTTTAATGTGTGTTATAAACACTAAACAGTACATTTATTAACTTTGAATATAATGTGCGCAATACATTTTTTATAGTACTGTATATTGAATATAAAAACAAAATACAGGACTTTGAGGCCCTAAAAAGGAAGGTGACACTAGGTTCCAACACGAGTTTAACCACTTGCCCCAAGTGCCTATTGGAGTGGAATCTCGCTGTTGACCAGAAAGCCCTTGACAGCTCGGTGTACAATCGCGCAGGCGCAGGACGGAAACTCAATGTTTGGGCATTATTATTATTATTGATAAAAAAAGCATTTATAGGCAAATATACAGAAGCAATTAAATTATAACTAAACGAAAATCGATTGCAAAGTGTGAGGGAAGCTAATATCCAGACCCAACTTTATCAGAATGCTCGATATGGAACTGGACTGGAACGACGGAATGGAAATATCTACTAGATATTATCTAGAGAATCCAGATCTAAGTACGTAAAGAATCTTTCGTGGTAAAGATTAAAGAAGAGAAGAAAGAAAGAAAAAAAACATTTATTCATATAGGTAACAATGTACACTTATGAACGTCAAAAAAGAAAAGAAATATACATAAAATGATTCTAATTTTACATTTACTGCCAGTTCTCAAATCAAGGGCGTAGAAGGGAAGAGAAGAACTGGCAATAAACTCTCCGCCACTCTTTTTAATCGCCAAGATCTTTTTTTTATACACATTGTTTGTAAGGAGCTGCAACCATTACACCATGTTCCATATGACATCTTGAGTAATAAAGAACCCTAATAATTACCCTCAATGGTTGCAAAGGATGAAATACTGGGTATGAAATATGGTAATGAAATAAAGGGTGAAATACTTCGAAAGCGCGTTTCAGAGTAAGACGTCATCAGCCATAGGTGTCGCTACAGATAACGAATACCCTAAGGTCAAACAAAGCAAGTTATCTTATCAATGATTAGTTTTACCGCGCCCTACTGTATCTACAAATGCTTTATTTATGACTATCTCTGCTACAGAGCGGGTAAAGATGAACATTTATTCTTTGACTCAAAATGGGCCATTAGTTTAGTTTAGGTATTCAATAAAAAAACTTATAAAATATTTATTTAGAAAAAGTTACGAATCACAATATTGGTATAAAAAATTTGTGACGATTTCAAATACTTTTTTTTATATTTAACTGTAATGTACGCGCGGTTATAAAATTGTGACAATTTTGCGTCCCACATTTTATGTCGGGGACACTTGGACTCGCGATTGTAAAAAGGGACAGTCCCGGACAAAACGTGTTGGATAATCTATTTATTTAGAATGGCTAATACAGTGAAAATATGTTAGAACGACATCGAAGGTACAGGTACTACATCGTAAAAAATGATTGTCGTAACAGCCGATTATGTTGTTATTAAGTACTTAATACAATAGAATTCCGCCTGAACCTATTAATTGTCAATATAACCCGTATATTGTTCTAAGCGATGTCTTCGTAAGCCGTTTTATCGCGATAACAGTCTACAAATACATATCCAGGGCTTGACATATTCAGTAGTAGTCGGATCATTAAAAAAAAAACATTGTTACGGCACTGTTTTGCTGGTAGTTTAACTTTTTTTCCATTTACGCCTAAACCCAATAACCTACCTCAATCCATTTCTGATCATCTGAGATAGACACCTTGTACCACCAGACGGACTGTAATAGCCATCTATCGACACAAGCTTTCCATGGTAGGTCGGATTGGTATCTGTGGATAGACCTTTGTATGAAAATGAAAGTTCAATCGTGCCAATATCCTATCTTAAATTTTTTTTAATGTCGCCAAAAATGGATTGTCTTCGTAGGGTTTGGTTATTGGAATGCAGATAGAAGATCGATCGACTGTCACGGTCTGACAATCCACAATCTCGGATTGTTTTCTATCTGAGGGTGTGGATACATTATTGGGTTTCGGCGTTAAAAGAGTGGCGCAGAGTTTCTTGCCAGTTCTTCTTGCACGCTCAACGCCCTTGACTTGAGAACTGTTAGTAAATTTAAATTTGGAATCAATTTAACATCTTTTTTGTTGACTTTCATAAGTGCACTTCCTGTTTCCTATATGAATAAAGTTATATTGAGAACAATGATCAAAAAAGTAAAATCAAAAATTTCATGTGTATATTATTAATTGTAACATTTATGTATTAGAATTGTCGTTGTTGTAAAAAATATAGCATTATGTTTCTCGTACCTTGAATAATTAAATACCATATTATGCGCGAATTAACGCGCATAAAAACGCGCAGTTGACTCCAAAATATCAGCTTTCCATATAATTCGTACACAACGTATAAGTATATTATTTTACGGTTCGCTTATATCTTTAGAATTCTGTGTTCCTAGTACGAATATTATTACGTTGTATTAAATTTATTAAAATTAAAAATTAAAATCTCACCAAGGCTTAGTATACGTCCATGTCTCATAAATGCTAAGCTTTAGGTTCGATGCAGGCGAAACTATTTTTTAATATCGGTAGACAAAAACGGGACCGGGACTCTTTATGGGATTTTAATATTACGTTTTTTGAATTAAAACATTATTGAAACCTTCATCAATGATTCAAGTTGCGTGAATGTTTTTATTGTAAAGTCAGAATATCATTTAATAACACAGCTTTAATACAATCACGAAACAAAGAAACTAACTTATCAGCGATCTTCATAATTACACTGGAAATGACGTCTTCATCTACTAAAACCCATTCAAGCAATAATCACCCATCGGTCTGTGCCGTAAAAACCAAATCTGTGTAAACTTACGATAGATACCAACGTGCATTGTGGATGCACCGAAATATCTTGCAAAAAATCATTAAGCGGTGTCGCACCGAAATGTAAAAGCTTATTAAAGCTTCCAAAGCACAGCGAGTTTGCGCATAGGGCTTATACCTTTGAATTGTAATTGCGTCCCTATATCATTGTAATAAGGGGCAATTTACAACACTCGAATAAAGGATCTCCCCGGCTGGGCGGGGCCTGGCCCTCCCCACAGTAGGGGGGAGGGGCCGTGGTGGGGGAAGACAGATGGTCGTGAGGGAGCATATCTCATCCGACACGATAGCGAATTCAATACACCATAAATATACGGTGATCACCGCACGCGTTCTCCGACAAACATTTCATCTCGTTTTTGACGAAAGTTGAAAATATCAAAGGCATAGTTTCGTGTTCCGTTTTATAGGAATCGTTTTTTTCTGGATTTTGTTTGTAGCATCAACAATAATCGTCTTTATTATAAAGATACACAAATCAAATGTGATAGACCTAAGCTAAACTACAATGAAAACACCCGGCAAAGGAGGGGGCAAAAAAGGGGGCTGACTTGATAGATATCGCTGCAAAAGACTGGCAGACTATTGGAAAAGACAGAGGCATCTAGAAAGCGTTGGAGGTGGTATTACTTTAACGACTAACATTTTACTATAAATAAAAAAAGGTTTTATGATTATTAATTATTGTTACAACTATATATTAAGGGCGAGATCACCGCAAAGAAGCTTCCAGAGTGTTCATTTACATGTAATACATAATGTTCATATCTAAATCATATATGTTATTTGAAAAACTATTGAAAAAACATTGAAAAACTAATGTATAAGAAACGCCACGGCATACATTAATTCTTGCTACGCGTGTGATTAAAATTCGTTTGTGTATCATAAATAGGACATTATTCTAAAATATTTGCTACTAAAACAAAATCTAATTGCATTCTGTTAATATTTTTAACATATCTTTGTCCTTGGCATATCAGTCCCTTGTATAAAGGCTGTTGCGCATTGGAATCAGTCACCCACGTAGTCCTGGAATACGAGGCTGTGGCTTCCCAACGAACGAACATCCTCGGTACACTGAGATCGCTTCATAATGCTTGCAAAGTGTTAATCTTCTGGCCTCCTGGACGGTTGACTTAATTAGCCAGGACTTTACACTGACCAAAAGGGCGGAAACTATGTTCACATAGTATTTAGCAGGCCGGCAAAGCACTCGCGAGCCCTTGACTTAAAAATATTTAGTTATTGTGCCTAGAGATAAAATTTTGAATTTCTTACAAAGGTAGTAAAGTGACATTTGACATATTTTGACATTGACACGTCATCAAGCAGATTATAATTCCTTTGCGATTTCACGTTAATCTTACTTGTATGGTTTCTGGTTAAATTGTATTCAGGCATCGAGAGTGTCCATGGGCGGCGGTATCACTTAACACCAGGTACCTAAGCCTCCTGCCCGTTTGCCCCCTGTTTTATATTAAAAAAAACTTTAGTTAAAACTACAGCTAAAAGGTCTTGTATATAACTTAACATCTACCGTTTAACTGTAACTTACAGTTTACTGGAAGCACTATATTAATAATTGTCGCAGTTGTTTTGAGTTAAAGATCGTAAATTGGCGGCGTGCGCGCATTTGTTATCTTGAGAGATATTTTAATAGCTTCGTCAACGTATGACGCAAATTTTTGAGTAATTATAGAAAATATAAATACTGTTTTTCGTTCGTTTGTTTTAGGTGTGAATATGTTTATAAGTGATAAATATGAAATCTAAAGACAAAAACTAATTAATGATGAGCGACTCTCATATCTGCGGTCGTAGGTTCGATCCCCGGCTGTGCACCAATGGATTTTTTAAGTGCGCATTTAACATTCGGTCGTCGTGACATCGTGAGGAAACCGGCTTGTCGCCCCAAAACGACGGCGTGTGTCAGGCATAAAACGCGGATCTATCTGCCTATTCAATTGTCAAATGATCATGAAACAGATTCAGAAATCTGAGGCCTAGACCTAACAAGGTTGTGCCACTGATTATTATTATTTGTCGATTTTTATTTAACAGAACATTTTCAATGATCTAAAATCTTCTTGCTAACTATTCACAATACAAACAATAACTCTCAGCCGAACCTGTCAAACAAATCAAATTATACCACCGTAGAAGTTGGAAGAGGAATGTTTGTATGTTTGTCTTGTTAAAAAAGTTTAGATCTTTTTGTATAATTGTTTCAAGTACCTAATTGATACAACGATTCTTTAGACAATTATAATAACAATGTAGCAATTATAATTACAATGCAATTAGATTTACAGAGAAAAACATTACTAAGCGATCATGTTATGCGCATTTGAAATTCTTTAATTAAAAAGGTACTGATTAATTTATTTTATCACTAATTGACATTGTTTAATGGTTGTAACACGTTGGGGTTATGTAGGGAGGCTTTATCGGATCACATCCGCCGGAAGTGGGCGGAGATAGCGCGCCGCCATCTTGTATTATCGCGCAAGCGCTAACGACACCCGCGGGGATGGAACCTAGACTATTTAAATTAAGAATATCATAATACTAAGAGTTCTTATTAGAGAGTTATATGTCTTTAGTTCCCATAAGTTTATTACGTCCTGGTATTTCTGAATGTATTAAGTACGACCCACGCTCTTCTGTTCTGGACCACTTTGCGACCTGTACGTACTAAGGACCAGCTCGTACCGTAATATATACAGGATATATATATATACTAAAGGCTATGTGGCTGGGTACAACTTTCGAAAAGACAGCGAGCGATCAACACTGATTGCAATTTAGACCTGAATTAAAAATTCTTCTATAATTTTAATATCACTAGGCTAACATGACGTTCAGACTATCCACCTTATACACACGAATACACTTCAACAATCGTGATCTATCCGCAAAAGCGACAAGCTCTTGATCGTTAAAAGTTTAAGCAATTTAACATTAGAATTGAGTTCTGAATTAATTATACCATTTATGAACTAAGGAAATGCTAGGTTTTTGTTTTTTACTCGAAAAAAATTCACCAATAGCTTTTCTTTTTGAATAAAGGAACAAATTTTGATCACAGCGCAATTAGAATTTTTCCATCCTAATATAGAATAAATTAATATACCATGTGTGGCGGGGGACGTTCGTAAATCAAGTGATAGCGGGCCATCCATCAAGACGCGAGCCACCATCAATTGCGACTGAAATAGGCATCCAAGCACTCTTAACGAACTCTGCGTAACACACTTAACTTCTATTTAAGCAATTAAAAACTCGGTTATATGTGTAAAATAATTGAGCACATACCAAAAATCATATATGAGTGTATAACGATTACATTAAGTTTTTATTACATTTAATATGATTAACAAAATTTCTATTGAGATAGACCTATTTGTTTGTACACTGGCTGAGTTCACAAGAGTTGCTCGTTATATTGTTGGTTATAAGATTTAGGCATATAAGTTTAATTTTTTTAAATGTTTTTTATGTAGGATAATTGGTGTGGGTATTTTGGAGTTCTATCAAATTAGTAGTAACTGTTAAGGTAGAGTAATGTAGTGGAATAAATAAATAAATAAAATAAATATTCGTACAGTAATGGCCGCTATAACGCGATAACACTGACCGCGTAGTATACGTATCTCATAACGTGAACAATTCAAAACTAAGAACACGGATTTAATATTCAGTTTAATTTAACGACACGATTGAAGCCGCAAAGTTACATTTGGACTACAGAAGTATAACTTGAGAAATCTCCGCGTTATAAGAGGGGAATACCGCCCATTAGGGGACGCAAATCGCGTTATAAGTGGGATTACAGTACACGACCACCGTGGAGTGATGGTCTTTAAATTATTTCCTTTGTTACTCTTCTGTAGGGGCCGTTCAAGGCTTACGTAAGCAGATTTACTGCTAAATCCCCCCCCTCTCTTCTTGCCAGCAGAAATTAGCAAAGCCCTCAAAAATATTAGTACAAAAACGTTTAAATTGTTTGTAGGAATCCTCGAAAATGCATTTCGTTTTCAAGCATAGATAATGTATGGGTAGTGTGTCTAAAAAAGTAAATAACTACTGTTGACGTAATAACTTTCTCTCCCCCTCTTTTTTCTTCCAACTGGGCCATTAAGTAAGGGTCTTTTAGACCTTTGTGAATACACGTTTCAATATATATTCCCCAGCATATTTAATAATTTATTGACTCTTTTGCTTCGGATTGCCTTATTTTTGATATTTATGGAAATAATATGCCGGTTTCCCAACGATGTTTGACGTACAATTAAATGCGAATCAGAGCAATATTCACCATAGGTATACGGCCTTTCGAACATATAGGTATACCTCCGCAGGGTTAAGTCACACGCTTTAGACACTGACCAATAGTGTATTGGTATTCGAATCAGTCATCATGAATATATTTTATCATCGTTAAAATATTAATATGTATATTTAAATACATAGTAGTGAATTAAGTAAAATTTATATATTTATTCAACTTGAATATAAAAAAATTAGTGGCGCTACAATCTCTTTAGGTCTTGGCCTCAGATTTCTGTATATGTTTTATGATTATATGTCAATCTAATAGGCAAGTAGGTGATCGGCTATTTGGGTCACCCTTCTACCGAATGTTAAGTGCGCACATAGGCAGAAGGCCGCATCACAGTCGGGGTTCGAACCTACGACCTCAAGGATGAGAACCTAAGCTGAAGTCACTAGGCCAACACTACTCGCTATGAAAGATTTCAATAATATAGCCTTGAAGACAGATACTTTCTGTAGCTTGGCTTTTGACAACGTCAATAACGTAACGTATAATAAGAGTTACGAATATTTTTTTATACAGGGGTCAGCTTACCTCACCGTATGTTAATTGATACCATCGCCCAAGTGTGTTGCCGGCAATAAGAAAATTGTGTAGGATTCTTTACATACAGAGAACATCAATGTATGTCACTATCATACAAGACAGTCACTACTGTGTGCCTTGTTATGTGTTATCGAATCTGTAATTAGCCAGTCAGAATATATTAAAAGCGATCTCAATGGAGAATGGACCAAATATTCATATGTTTAATTAGCGACACGATTAAACATTCAGTGTTATGACACAACTGCTAACATCCAATCCGTTTAACTCATTAATAGACTGATGATGTGCCGACGGAAAAAAATATAGTCACACTGAATCTATAGAACACTGGAGGCGGGGCAAATCGATACTCGACAACACAACGTCCCGCCTCACGCCCTCTCCCTCCCTCAAGTAAAACCTGACCTAAGTGCGAGGGAGAAGGGCGTATGCACCTCTCATTTGCCACGCGTCGTCCCCATGGGCGTACCCCGAGCGACGAGCGACCCGGCTAACCTGCCGTCAGTCAGTGCGCAACGGGCGAGGCGCGTGCGTGCGGCGCGGGATGTGCAGCTAAGATGCTGGTGCCACCGGAGATGATGGCGGCGCAGTCAAAGCTCGTCTACCAAATGAACAAGTACTACAGCGAGCGTGTCGCCAGCCGCAAGGCCCAAATCGCCAAAACCATCCACGAGGTGTGCCGCATCGTTCAGGATGTGCTCAAGGAAGTAGAGCTGCAGGAACCGCGATTCATATCTTCGTTGACGGACTACAATGGCCGCTTCGACGGCCTCGAAGTGGTCTCACCTCACGAGTTCGAGATCATCATCTACCTCAATCAGATGGGAGTGCTGAACTTCGTGGATGACGGCTCTTTACCTGGATGTGCTGTGCTCAAACTGAGCGACGGCCGCAAGCGATCGATGTCTCTATGGGTTGAGTTCATCACCGCTTCCGGATACCTCTCAGCGCGCAAGATCCGCTCACGATTCCAGACGCTCGTGGCACAGGCCTGCGACAAGTGTTCCTATCGTGACTGTGTCAAGATGATAGCCGAGACCACGGAGGTTAAGCTTCGGATCCGTGAACGCTATATTGTCCAAATAACACCAGCCTTCAAGTGTGCAGGATTGTGGCCGCGTTCAGCAGCACACTGGCCGCTTCCCACCATTCCCTGGCCGCACCCTAACATTGTGGCGGAAGTCAAGACTGAGGGTTTCGATCTCCTATCTAAAGAGTGTCTTACTTTACAAGGCAAAAATTCAGCTATGGAGGGTGACGCGTGGGTGCTGAGCTTCTTCGAGGCGGAGAACCGGCTCCTACAGGGCGGGTGCCGTCGCAAATGCCTCAGCATTTTGAAGACCATACGCGACCGGCATCTTGAGCTGCCGGGGAACCCCGTCACGTGTTACCACATGAAGACATTGTTGCTATATGAGTGCGAGAAGCATCCACGCGAGCACGAGTGGGATGAAGCGGCCCTGGCGGATCGGATAAACGGGATCTTCTTGCAGCTGATCTCTTCGCTGCAATGCCGCCGGTGTCCACATTACTTCTTGCCCCATGTCGATCTGTTCAAGGGGAAGTCGCCGACCGCTATGGAGAACGCTGCCAAGCAGGTGTGGCGTCTGACAAGAGAGATGCTGACAAATTCGCGAGCTTTCGAAAAGCTGTGAACTGTGTTCTGTGATGTGTTGTGACAAAGTGGCGCGGCCGATGAACTGTGAGTAGCAGTTAGTTATTAACGTAGGTGTTTTTCGAATATTATTTGTGATATAATGTAAATAGCTTACTTGTTGTACAATTTTAGTTATTTAATAAAAAATCGTGTATTTATTTGACTGAAATCTTTAGTAGTTATATCGGATATTATTATAATAAATATTTGAAAAATCTATAATCATTTTATTTAGCGACACCTAAAATGGAATTATTTCTACGTACCTAATGTCAAAAAGTAGACTTAATACCAAAGTTAAAATATGTTTAAATAAATATTTTAACAAAAAAGCTAAGTATATATACTTAGCTGATAAGACTTTAAAAACACGTTTTTAATTATTAATAAACAATTTCCTTTCGTGATTTCACCAGCTTTTTATTACCACGTTCTGTGGCAGATTGTCCGAACACTTGATACTGTACCACAATGATTCCAATGGTATTCCAATTAATTAATTAATTTCAATTCACATATACCTAATAATTAATGTATACAAATTATTATATTAACTAATTTTAAAGAATATGGAGTCCTAGAAAGAGAAGAGAGTGGAGTCCTTAAAAGAGAAAACTAGAGTATTTTTTTTAATGTATCTTGTAATTTTGACTTTTAAAGTTTATTTTTAATAGGCCTAATTGTAATAAATGATTTGGCTTTTACTTTGGTACAAGTTCGTGGCTTAAAAAAATGCATAAATCCAATATATTACAAAAATATTTTTTTAGTTTTAGTTACAAACAGCCATAGAAAAGGCTTATTGTTTTTAAATAGTATTAATTGTCTATATATACACAGTTTTATACACAGTTACAATTTATACAGTTGTATAACTATACAGTTAATCATATAATCACATAAATATAAGTACGTTTCTGTTAAGCAACGCATTTTTTAAATTGCGTGTATCGAAAACCATGCAGCAGACACAATTTTGCATCCGTTTCAATTCAGTATAACAGCCATGATCTATCTAGAAACAAAAATACGCGGGAACTCTGAGCTGTTTTGACAATTTCAAACGAGGCAGGACTTATATTTAAGAATCCCTCCGTTATAACAACGCCAGAAGGCTCACAAATGCGTCACCGGCGTTTAAGCACTCCGGTCTTTGATCTATGACTCAAACGTCAAAATCCAATACATTCTTGACCAATACGTTCTCGACGAAATACTTAGAATTAAATCTCGATTCTGACTCTTACTCTAACTTATCTGGAGGTATCTATACTATAGCTGACAGTGTATAGACCTAGCTGATTGTCAGGTAGAAGTGTAGAAGATGTGTGAAAAAAGATTCACATCAACATTGCTCCGAAGCCACACCGATTACCACCTCATTAAGAGGCAATAGGCCTAAATATGAATGCCTTACCCATCATAATAGCCTGGTACTTTAAACTATTATTTTCTTGCGAAGTTTTTTAAAGCGCGATTTTAATTAATTAATAACATAAATATATAAATAATAATCAAAAAGGGATGGATTTATATACTATGTACACAATATTGTATTAGTACTGTACAAGTGATAGTTCCATTAATACGATATAAAAATAGCATATAACAAACAAAAAAAAACAATACTTATATATCAAAAATGCATGTCTAGGAATATTTATGAAATACATCAGTGATAATATTAGGTCTGGACCTCAGATTACCGAATATGATTCATGATCATTTGTCAATCTAACAGGCAAGTAGGTGATCAGCCTCATGTGAAACGCCGTCGACTTTTTTTGGGTCTAAGGCAAGCGGGCTTCCTCACGATGTTTTCTTTCACCGTTCGAGCGAATGTTACATGCGCATTAAACTCCATTCGTACATAGCCGGGGATCGAACCTACGACCTCAAGAATGATAATCGCACGGTGCAGCCACTGCTTTAGAAATTTTATTTCAGCTAATAGGGAATTTTAACGTAAATTTTGTATAAATAAATATATTTATTTTGGTATATAAGATACATGTATCACTTATTCCGGGTCATTCAATTCGAATCTGTAGACATCCGTACTTATCGGCAAACTCAGAGGGTGTAGGCCGAGAGAAAAAGCCGGCGTAAAAAACTCTCGGTACTCTTTTTAAGAAGCAAATCCTCAAACAACACTTAATTTAAAACAAATATATCAAATTATTTAGAAGTAGCCTGTCTAGCACTAGTCCCAGGCCTTTTTATCAACTAGATAATCGTTAACTTTATAGTAAGCCTTTTAAACAGGTTTGTTAAAGAAGAGTATCCCTTTTCCCAAAAAGAATTACTATCTTTAGATATTAATGCAGCCTGCGTTTGTTCCGAGTATTAACATTGTGCGTATCTAAAGTATGTATTTCTAATATGGCACGATATCATTAATGTTCTCATAAATACGATTATTGTACTATAGCTTAAAAAATATAATAAACAAACCAAATACAGGTTCCGTCGCTGCCCGCCTACGCACGTTTTTGTACCTAATTTATCGGCTATTTCGCTCAAAACGAGAGAACACTGCGCTGGAGTACATTAAATGTCCCCTTAATGTTGCATGTAGGCGATATACAATTTATTTACGAACACAAAGAATGGAAATGGCACTTAGTAATTTCAAATAAACTTTTTTTTTATAGAACAGGGGGCAAACGGGCAGGAGGCTCACCCGATGTTAAGTGGTACCGCCGCCCATGGACACTCTCAATGCCAGAGGGCTCGCGAGTGCGTTGCCGCCTTTTAAGAATTGGTACGCTCTTTTCTTGAAGGACCCTAAGTCGAATTGGTTCGGAAATACTTCAGTGGGCAGCTGGTTCCACAAAAGTCGTTCCACGTCGAGGTTGTTATTTATTATTTAAAAAAATATATATAGCAGATATATCGTTGAACTCTATGAAGATGGGTCGATCTTTGGTATGGGATGCCACTTGTGTGATCACGATTGCCCCGGACAATAAAAAAACTGGGGCGGGATGCGATGGGGTGTCTTTGATACCGAAGATGGGACGGGCTTAGGTATTTTATTTTATTTTACTATAGTATTTCTACAGCTACTCATTAAACAATATTAAAACAATTACATTATACATAAAAGCTAAAAATGGAATACACATTCAAACATAAAGCATAGTTTTACCTATCTAAACAAAATATATAGCAAAGCACAAATTCATTGTTCATTATAATATATTTAATATAAAGGAAGTGTAACAAAGCCATTATTAAAAAAATTAAATACATTTTAAAGCATTTTTAGTCACATTAAATATAATTATTTGCTGGTAATTTGTGTTATAATCTGAATGTATAAGATACATACAGTTACGTAAATAGTTTGTATTAAACTGAGGAATTTGGAATACCTGGATTTGCCTTATATGATGGAGGAGGTGTGTGATATAGTAAAAGTGACAATAAGTCAGGGCAAGTCTCACCTCACTCAAACACAGAATACTCAAATCTAATCTCTCCACCAACTTCGATTTTGTTTTGCCTGGTATGGGGGGGGGGTTACGGGTGACCCCAGACCTGGTGCTCCCTCGCTCAACGAATAAGTATCGCAATGCGAGGAAAAGCTAGCGTTAAAGGTAAACTGCCACAAGAACCAAACTTTTTAAATTTAATTATTAGAACAGATATAATAATTTCATTAACAAAATTACATGTATGATAATAATAAAGACTTGAAGATTATATCCTCCAGTTGAAATTGAGGGCGGTTAAGGGGCGGAATTTCTGTCTTATGCTGATTCAGAAAATATACTTGTTGTACGAAAATAGTTTAAATATAAATGTAAAGTGTTATGTAGGAATAATTAATAAAATACTGTTTACATGTGAAAAGGAAGGGACTGGCTGCCCACAACATAGGTAATCCTAGTGTCGGGGCCATGTACTTTACTTTATCTAATTATTCCTTTATATTGTGTCTAATAAAGATTTTTCTTTCTTTCTGTTTATTCATTATTAAAGTTATATATCCTAATAATATATAAAAAAGCACATCAATGGCGCTAAATCCTTTTTTTAGTCACATTAGTATGTATATGTATCTCTGTTTCATGATAATTTGTTAATCTAAGAGGCAAGTAGGTGTTCAGCCTTCAGTGCTCTTATAGAAATAGGGGCAAACGGGCAGGAGGCTCATCTGATGTTAAGTGATGCCGCCGCCCAGGGACACTCTCAATGCCAGAGGGCCTGCGAGTACGTTGCCGGCACTTTAAGAATTGGTACGCTCTTATCTTGAAGGATCCTAAGACGAATTGATCCGAAAATACTTCGGGCACTAATGGTGCACACTGCTTTAGACTCTAAAAATCGACGGCCATAAGCACAGAAGTCCTACCTACTTGTCACTAATGATCACGGAACAGATTTGAGGTCCAGACGTAAATAGAGGTTAGCCATAAGTTTCTTAATATAACATTTATTTAAGGAAAATATATAAAATTATTATTTTAGTCTTCGGAAGCTGAATATTATAGGACATGTGAACATTACACGAACAGCCAAGAGTCTAGAATTGCGCGTAAACTATAATATTTACGAGCTTCTCACGGCCCTGGCTGCGCATGCGCATAACTTAGACGTGATACAACTAAAGGTGTGTGTACTAACCGTTTTATACTAATTAACAGCAAAAAAACACTTATTGGATTTTGATTTTATTATTAAACGCTGTTTCTATATTATCTCCTTTGATAGCTTTTTAAGAATTATTTTTGCAATACCTTCTTTGCACTAGTACGTTGCCAGCTTTTTAAGAATTGAAGTAGTAAAACTTTCCGTGCTCGCAAGTGCTTTGAATTAGGCAATACCTCCTACTCACGAGTGCGTTGCCAGCTTTTAAGAATTGTACCAGACAAAGTGTCTCGCAACGGTAATCTCCCAATAGCCATGGTGCTTTCAGATCAGAGCTTTTTTTATAAATAATAATCCAAATATATATTTTTTAATACGAAGAAAGATTTGTAAAGAATATTACAATCGTGATCTAACTTGGGACCAAACTTGTTAAATTTGTTGTAATTTTCTATTTATTGTTATTAGTATGCAGATTATTATACTTTATATGTTGGAAATAAAAAAATTAATTTACTAAAGGATATTTAACATAATGTATTAAATTATCACTGAATAAATTCAAAGCCCTCGTTAAAAGTAAATTAATTAATAAAGCTTTTTATAACGAATACTTAAATGATCCTAATCCTTGGGATTGATTTGGTCCAGTTCAAATAATTTGTATTAAAAACTTGGCGATTGACAAGAGTGGCGGAAAGTTTCTTGCCAGTTCTTCTTGCCCGCTCTACGCCTTTGACTTGCGAACTGGTAGTAAATGTAAACTTACAATTAATTTATTTTTATAAGTGTACTTGTTTACCTAGATGAATTAAGATATTTTGTTGTCGCAATAAAAATACTTATAAGAGGAAAATACTTTTCTTGTATTGAAAAGCACAAATTAATCGAAAAATCGTTACAATTGACGTTTTATGATACAGCACAGTAAATTTTATCAATAAGCACTGATTAACGACCACTATAGCGGCGTTAACTTCGATCGGCCGTTAAACTTAAGTTACAAGATTAGATAATCCAACGAATAGGTTCTAAAACAATTTGTTCTGTGAAACAATTTGTTTTAGAACCTATTCGTTTGTTTGTTCTTAGTGTTTAACACTTCAAAAAATAGCGTCTGATCTTCAAACATGTATTGATTTTGAGATTTTCATTTAAGTTTTTTTTCATGAATGGTGTTAATTTGTTTGAGTGTTAGCTTAGTGGCTGTAGTGTGCTTCTCATACTTGAGGTTGTAGATTCGATCCCCGACTATATACCAATAGACTTTATCAATGCGCATGTAACATTCAATCGAACTGTGAAGGAAAAATATCATGAGGAAACCGGCTTGCCTTAGACGTCGATGAGAGACTTAAAAGTCGATGGCGTGTGGCAAAGGAGGCTGATCACCTACTTGCAGATTGACAAATTATGATGGATTATACATATATGTACCAGACCTCAGAAACAGCCACTCGTAATTAAATTAATTGATATCAGTATAACGAATAAAATGTAATTGCAATTCATGAAGTGAGATTATTTTTATTTATTTATTTATAAACACTTAGTTACATTACAATATAAAAATAGAATATAGTTAAATAGGAAGGAGCCAACTGGCGTCCTTATCGCTTATTTTTATATTATTTAGTCGCTTTATAATTTTTAATGTTACTGGTAGTTTTATTTTTATTGCTGTAGTTATGCACTTTCTGCACTTTACCCTTAATATATATTTTTTTACTTACTAGCCTGAAAGAGATGGCTAGTTGGTGATAAGGCCGACAGATGCTTAATAATTTATATTATGTTTATCTTTAATGTAATGAAGCTTACTTCTTGTTGTGTGTATAAGTAGCTGTTTTATACAAATTAGCAGCAAGACAACAACTTATTAGATTTTGATATATTAAGAAGAATCAAGCAATGCCTCTCACTCAAGAACTCACTCAAGAATTGAAAAATAGACAATTTCTCCCGGTCGTGAGTGCGTTGTCAGCTTTTTAAGAATTTAATTAGACAATGTCTTCCAGTCGCGAGAGCGTTAAGGGCTTTGTAAAAATGGAATCAGGCAATGTCTTCTAATCGCGATTGCGTTGCCAGCTTTCGTTTTTCATACATGTATGAAAGAATAAATCAATAAAATCTACCCATATCATTGGTACCCATAAGAAACGCTGTAATTCATTTAACTGAGTTAAGCCCTGAAACAAAATCTAGTTAGTCCAAAGATCTTCAGTCCAAAATGGCCATGACAACACAAAACACTAGTGCGTCTAGACATTCTAATATATTCAAGTATTTGCAATACAATGAGCTGTCGACGGAATCAAGGCGTCTGCAAGCATCAATCAAGGTATCAAACAAAAATCTTTTGATTTCAGCTGAGAACAGTCTTGTGAAGGTTCTGGCTGTGGCGAAGGAAAACATCGTGAGAGAAAGGCCATCGCCAACTTTCGTTTGAAGAAAAATTAAAAACAGAACAGATACAGAAATCTGTGTCCAGAAATAAAAAAAATACACACATATACTGACAAACAAAATACAAAATACACTGGTTTATTGATTTGTACTTTGCACACTTTTATATCATACATTTAATATAGTATTTACAATATTTAACCTAAGTAGTAAAAAATTATCAATCAATCAATATAATTATATAAAAAAAGAATTATTTATTCATTTATATTACGATATACATTAGTAAATAATTATATTATTATATACTCGTATAATAACAAATAGATACACTGAAAATATAGCCACTGATGGCATAAGTGCAACCTAATTCGACTGCTGTGTAAAAAACTGTTAGTGTACTGTGTAGTGTAAATAGTGAGGGTAAGTATTTGAAGGTGTGTAAGAAAGAATATTAAAAGAAATTTAAAAAAAAAATCTCTGACGAGAGAACGCTGCCAGTTGTTTAAATTTTCTTTTTATTAATTTTTGCTTGGTGTGTTGGCCAAGTTTTACATTAGCGTGCGTCTCTAATCGATGAGGTCGTAGGTTCGATCCCCGGCTGTGCTGTTTCTTTCTATGAGCGCATTCAGTATACTCAGTGAAGGATAACATCGTCAGGCATGCATTAGACCCGTATAAGGTTGATTAAACAGATTCAGAAATGTGAGACCCAGAAATATATGGACTAAAATGTTTGTAGCACAACTGATTTTATTTGAACTAACTATATTTTTGCAAAAATTCTCTAGATGTTTTTTTTATCACTTGACCTGGATATTGGCTTTTGGGCGAGCGCGACAAATGACTACAAACACGTGCATTGGCGTTAGAACCCACGATCGTTATTAATAAACTGTGCAGACTATATCATAACTGTAATGATAACCTCGTATGTCAAAAAAACATTTTGATTCTTACACTATTTTTTCAATTCACACCATCCACACTTTACACGATTTCACAACACAACCAATTTAGGCTTAATTAATTAAATTTAAGCAGTTAGTTAATTGTATTAAATACTTTGTTTGTTTGTTCCCTTTTGTAAATCTTTTTGTTATATAATGTATCATGTATTCTGTGGCTATGTTCTCGGTGTATTTGTTTGCTATTATATGTATTTTGTGTTAGCTGTAGGAGTACAAAATAAATAAATAAATAATTCACTGGTATAATCCAATGAAGTTATTTATTTTTGTTATTAAAAAATAAGTTTTACCATCCAAAACTATGGACAAAAGCGCATAATAATATTTTAGCGTAATGTTTGAGTCTCCGTCCATACAAGGACTACAATTCTACAGCGACTGTGTATGATGCTTGAGAACAGAGGCGGATTTGCCGCCACACCTATAGTCAAGATACTATGATACAGATATCTTTAGGAACGTTGTACTAGATGTTCATTAAACTGCTCATTGGTTGTCTAGTGTCGATAGGGTACAGTTGGTTGAAAGAACTACCAAGGGCAAAACATATCATCGAGACCAAATTGTAGACAAATTTTAAAATATAAAAAAAAAACGAGTGCGCTTATGACCACTTTATGTACATACGTGTATATATATTGTATCTGTATGTATATATGTGTGTGTATATATACATACAGATGGAGCGAATGAAGTTTCACTTCAAAAATTTTTCGGCACGTTTTGCCGCCCTTCACATCTTGCCGCCCTAGGCCCGGGCCTACTGTGCCTTAGGGCAAATCCGCCTAAGCTTGAGAATGAAGTTGAATTTTTGAAGTACCAAATTTTTTTGCGACCTATTGATACTCCTAAACACGCGTTAGAAGAAGCTTCCAAACAAAATTTTCGACCACAAATAATATCACAACTGTGTTTAATTATGCAACTATATCTCGTAACTAGAACGAAATTTATCTTCAATAACCACACTGTATGGAAATACAACCGATGGCAACACTGAATAATTCATTCCGCAAATTGTAATATTATACAAATGACATCGGTTTGTCGGTCGGCTCCTGCGCAGGCGAAATGTCATAGATGCGATACCTATATAACGATAATTTCATAACTTAGACAACAGCCGAGTGTCGTTCTGTGGCGGTTGTTGAAGGGGTGTTCGAATAAAGCGGTTGCTGAGTGTCTTGCCCGTTCTTCTCAGAACAAGGCCTCCTGGTACTTTTGCTAACGGATGGCGTAGTTTTGCTCTTTCGAGAATTTTGTAAACGTTTTTGACATTCATAAGCATGCCCTAAGTCGCATCTAAACTGAATAAACGAATTTTGATTTTTGAATTTGAATGGAACCTCTTTGTTTGAAGTTGGGTGTTAAGTGGCTTTAATCGTTTAGTACATGAGCTTATAACTAAGAAGAACATTAGGGGTAGTGGGATAGCGCCGCTAACTTTTACCCCATGGTTATCAAACTATTTAATTTCCTTCCTAGCTTTCAAAGGCAAGAAGGTAACATAAGCTACATTTATGCTCATAGGTACTGACAGTTCCCAAATAGAAAAAACTAGCGAAAAATGGCACAAAAAGAGAAAAAAATATAATTTAATCATATAATGTACACTTAAGGAGGAAGTCTGTAAAATTGTTCTAAATTTAAATTTATTGCTAATTCTTAAATCAATCGTTGTAGAAATCTGTCAGAAAATGAAAATTGAATCAATTATTCATATTTCACTTATGAAATAAAATTATTCCAAATTTAAATTTACTTCCAGTTCTCAAGGAGCGTAAGACTGAACTACAAAAAAATCTGCTAAAAATTTAAAAATGTAATAATCTTAAGGACGTCTGTTTCTTCAAAATTGTTCTAAATTTAAATTTACTGCTAATTCTAAAATCAAAATCGTAGTAAGACGCACAAAATGAAAATTAAATAATTTATTCATTTTACACATTATGAGGTAAAATTGTTCCAAATTTAAATTTACATTTAGTTCTCAAAGTGCAATAAACTCCGTATATAAAAATGTATTTTGAAACGTTTAAACGGTTTAAAAAAACATTCTAAATCGAATTATAAAGTCTAATACAAATAGACCCATCCAACCTTTTCCAGAATCTTCATAACACATGGGGTCACGGCGGAACATCGCGGTTTGATAGCAACTAGAGAACAAGTGAAGCGGATATTAAAATCATTCGAGCGAGTAATACGATACGACGCTCACGCATAGCCGCGCTTGCCGCACTGTCAGCGGGGAAGCGTTTAGCAGAAGCGACAGAGTTAAATAGGTTTTTATTGTATATACGACGGATTAGCTTACATACTTGAGTTGACATAATATATAAATTTAAAGGCCACACATAAGAAAGGTAAGAAAAGAAACAAGTAAGGACTATGGCTATAGGTACGGACGGCGTCTATATTACAAAAAATATCACATGGAAGTCTTATTTTCACCTTACTTGATGTTAAGTAATACCACCGCCCATGGACACCCAATGCAAGAGAGCGCGTGAGTGCTTTACCGGCATTTAACGAATTAGTACACTCTTTTGAAGGACTCTAAGTCTTTATTTTTTTATAGAATAGGGAGCAAACAGGTCTCATCTGGTGTTAAGGGATACCACCGCCGATGGATCTCAATGCCAGAGCGCGGCCTTTCAGGAATTGGTACGTTTTTTGGAGGACGAGTCGAATTGTTTAGGAAATACTTCAATTGTCAGTGTATATAAAAAATCCAAAACGCTATAACTTAGACAGCCAATTATAAAAACGCTACAATTCGTACAATACGTGTTTATCGATGTGGAAAACGTTGAATATTTAGTAGAATGGAGTGCGCGAGCGCCGCGAAAAGATGCATTATAACGATAATTGCTCTAAAAACAGATATTTCTTTGTTCGTTTTTAGAAAAACATTATCCCACCATTGTATGGGATATCAGCTGTCATATTTATAAAATTATAATTTTCATTGAAAAAGTTACATTGTTAATTTCAAGCGGAAATCAATATTTAACCGACTACATAGAAGGAGATTAAACTGACGTGTTATTTTTTATGTAACTTAGGTTCCATTAAAAATATTAAAAAAAAACTACCTTAAAATTCATTGAAATCGGTCGAGCCGTTTCAACTTGCGATTGAATAAACTATGTACATCGAATTTTATATACTAAGGACACATGAATTACAAAAGAGTGCGTAACATTTGAAAAACACTTCATTTTATCCGCAAAACAATAAATTATTATATTTAATTCCTCGCAAACATTCACAGGCGATAAGGGAAC
The DNA here is from genome assembly GCA_028984075.1 of Pieris mannii. Lineage (NCBI taxonomy): Eukaryota > Metazoa > Arthropoda > Insecta > Lepidoptera > Pieridae > Pieris > Pieris mannii. Next base: position 5,416,548 of record CM054798.1, on the reverse strand, counting down.
CGTCCAAAAAGCATTTCTGTGTTACTCCAATCGAAAAACGTAAAAAACGCGAAAAACCGTGACGCATACGACATTTTTTAATTCGACAAAGAATAAGCAAATTTTTACTTATCTCGAAACGGCTCAAGGCTCTCGTCGGTAAAAATAAAAACCCACCCCTCGCTAACGGTGTAAAATCAACTATCGCATCGTTTTATCTAGGTCTACTGTAATTGCGGTAGTCTCTGCATATTCTACCTCATTTACTATAGACGACTGTTCCACAACTCATAATTATGTAAGGCACTGAAGTATTTCCGAACCAATTTAACTTAGGGTCATTAAAAGAGTGTACCAATTTTTAAAAGGCAGGCAATGCCTGTTTGCCCCTTGTAAAAAAACAATGTTTAATAGTCTGTGTTCAGGTTTCTATTGCCTTCTTGTTTGTAATTAAACTTATACAGCTCGACCGATTTTGATGATTTTTTAGTGCTATGTAGAAAATGGTTTAGATTTACAGTTTCTATTTTTGATTTTTTTTTAATTTAAGCCCGCTAGTAAAGAGTAATACAACAGTTTTGTAATAAAAATCTTTTTACACATATATTTAGACACATATTATGTGTACGACAAAAAAATTAATGTGTAAGTTAGAATCTATCCTATAATTTCTTTAGATATACAATTACAATCGTTTTAACCTGTCAAAAACCCTTATTTCGTCCACTCATTAAAAGTAATGAAATCCGGTACAAACTTACAGATCTACCGTAATTTCAGTTAACACTACTTTTGCGTTAACTGCACTGAAGCGCTGATCGTTAGAGGGAGACAGACGCGTGCAAGCGAGAGCGATATACGTATGATGGACGGTCCAAACACAGACGCAAGACGTAGCCCATAGCTCAAACCGCGCCACATACTTTCTCATCCTTAAAATAAACTATTAACTTTTTATGCTCGCCTGGTATATTTCGATGACAATTTTTTTTGAAGGTGCTAAGTGGGATGATTTATATAAAGTGCAGCGTTTCCTGTGCTCATTAAGTAAAAAATGATTAGATTAATTCGTGGATTTTAATATTTTTTAGCTTCCGCCCGCGGTTCACCCAGACCCTGGGTCCTGGCACTAACAAAGCTTCCCAACACCAATTCTTTTAAAACGCAAGCTACACGCAACTCTCAAGCCCTTAGAACCCTAGCTGATTTCCTTTGCCCTTCTCACAAGTGCATACCTGGGATTCACCAAAGACACGGTCAAAATGACACTGCCAGCAGTAAACCAGCGGGTTTACTGCTACAAGAGAGGTCCATAAGGTCGCTTTGACAGCGGTCAAAGCGACCTTATGGGCCTCTCTTTGTCCTGGCATGAGAGTCAGTGCAGAGGCTGTTTCACCGGAGAGGAATCGATCACCCACGTAGTCATGGAATGTTTGGCTGTCGCTTCCCGACAGAAATCCTCGGAGCAGTGAGAAGAGATGCCAGCGAAGTGCCTAGGAAAATTCTGAGCTTCTAAAGGGCTTCATAATTAGCCAGTATCAAGTGAAGAAACACCATACTTTCTCCCCATTTTCCCAGGAAGAGCACACAAACGTGACGATCCGTTATTAATAAATCTCAAATTAATTTGTTATTAGTTATAAAGGTGAATTATTACATGATATGGGTGGGCACAGTGGGTAGCCAGGAGTCGAACCCACCACGTGGCGCCTACCACCCGTCGTTCGCTAGTAAATTTCTAATGATCGCTAGGTATTTCGGGAATTCAATAACACAAATATTTCAATTAAACGATTTACTGCTGAATTATTTATCAAGGTTGATACTTGCTGCTCGCTTGCGTGGACCGCACAGTAATTTCAAAGATTTACTTTTAAAACATGTAGTTACTATTATATATATTCTTTTTAACGCTGTATATTTACACATTTATGTGTAAAGATTACAGACTTGACAATTCAACTTATCTGTGGTATATTTTTTTCTTAAAAAAGTTTGTATACCAAAGTGTACAATGATACTGGCCACTGTGATTTTATTAAAAAAGAGTATGTAAACATTAAAAAAGAATGATGGAGAGTTTACCAGTTCTTCTTGTCCGTTCTACGCCCTTGATTTGAAAACTGGCAGTAAATGTAAAATTAGAAGCATTTCAAATATATTTATTTATTGACGTTCAAGTGTTTTTTTACCTATATGAATTAATTATTTTAGAATTTTGACTATTAATTTACAATATGTCTCTTTGTAGGTAAGAGAAGTTACAATTAGATTTAAGATCCCAAAATTAAATCATGTTAGTTTTTGTTAATTCAGCGTTGGAACCCCTATTTTATGTTAGGTAGAAGCTCATCTTTTAAACAATTACTAGTAATCGTTTAACAGAGAGCAGAGGCCTAATGTGTAAATGTTCTATTCTTAATGAAACATTTCTGTATTTTTTTTATAGAACAGGGGACAAACGGGCAGGAGGCTCACATCATGTTAAGTGATACCGCCGCCCATAGACACTCAATGCCAGAGCGATTGCGTTGCCGGTCTTTTAAGAATTGGTACGCTCTTTTCTTGAAGGACCCTAAGTCGAATTGGTTCGGAAATACTTCAATGGGCAGCCGGTTCCACAAAGTGGTGGTGTGCGGCACAAACTGCCTAGAAAAACGCTCAGTTGTGAAAAAAGCTTCATTGACTTGAATATCCTTCCAACCATCGCCACTGGATCTAACCAGAGTCATTCTAATAAAATCAAGAATTCGTTACCAAGTTCTAGTTCTCTTAAAATCAGTCGCAAGAGAGTAAATATACAAATTAGTGGTGCTTATTTGAAGTACCATAAGTGGTTGAGAGACACTCGAAACTTGAGCACGTGCCGTTAAGTGTACATACTTAAGTTAAGTGTAAGTTTACGTACACAGTCGATATTATAATTAAATAAAAATTCATTTAATATTTAAAATTCTCGTGTCACAATGTTTGTTTTAATAAAAAAATAAAAAATACGTTTATTTTGGAACATAGGATCATAGGAGTATCACTTATTCCACGTCATTAAATTCGAGATGAATGAAGTGGCTCGACGCATTTTTATGATTTTTTAAATGAGAATCGGCTACTATCTTTCAAATGTCGAAGTCATGAGGGGTGACCATACCAAAAAAATATTTTTTTGTCAAAAAGTTTTTTTTTCAGTTTTCTATTTTTTTATCATACAGCATACAAAAATACATACAACCCTTAATTTTCATCTAACCTTTACAATCAAACCCTTATTTTTTATTTGATAGTTAAGAACTTATAATTTGAACTCTGAGGTTTATATAGACAAAAATGGATATATAATAGAAAAAAACCTATGGGCAGAATGGTCCATGTTTGTGTGTACTAAAGAGGTAAGCTAGGCATCAAGAAGAAACGGAGTTCGCGGGGGCAGCTAGTTTAATATGAAAAATGTATGTATGACATAATTGTTAAACGGCCGGCAACGCACTCGCGAGCCCTCTAGCATCGAGAGTGTCCATGGGCGGCGGTATCACTTAGCATCAGGTGAGTCTCCTGCCCGTTTGCCCGCTGTTCTATAAAAAAAGGGATTTTTTTTATATAGTACGCAAATAGGTACAAGACATCTTATATTAAGTAATACATATAATAAACACTAGGCAAAATCAAGGCACTTTAGTGTAATTGATAGGTAAACTGTAAATATAGTCAAAATTTGTTGCAATTACTCATATAAATCGTAAGAACCGACAGTCACATTTGATGACGTTATTAAGAACCTCATACAATAGAATTCAGCCGGGACCTTTGATTTTGGTCAACATAACTGGTATGACTACTATTATCTTATCTTTAAACGAGCAATTCTTGTATATATATATATGTAAGTGGAATCTCGGAATCGGCTCCAACGATTATCATGAAATTTAGTATACGGGGGTTTCGGGGGCGATAAATCGATCTAGCTAGGAATCATTTCTAGAAAATGTAATTTTATTCGTGTTTTATCAACTTAAACATAAACTTTCTTTTTTTGTAAGATCGAAAAATATTATTCATATTTCATCATTTTATTAGTATGTAATTCGTACTTAAATAAATAAATCCAATTTTTTTTTAAATTTCCAAAAAATACAATTTATAAAAAAAATACGGTCATCCAGGTACTTATATATAAACTAGCTGACCTGGCAAACATTCTTTTGCCATGACTATCATTTATAATAAAAAATTGGGGTTGATTGTAAAGGATTGAAAATTCAGGGTTATATGTATTTACTAATGCTGTATCATAAAAAAAAAATATTTTTGTTTTTATCTAAAATTGAAAAAAAAAATTGAGGTGGATTACTCTTAACATTTAGGGGGATGAAAAATAAATGTCCGATTCTCAGACCTACCCAATATGCACACAAAATTTCATGAGAATCGGTCAAGCCGTTTCGGAGGAGTTTAACGACAAACACCGCGACACGAGAATTTTATATATAAGATGATTTTAAATATTACTAAATCTTTACCATGCCTGGGACAATCACATGGCAAGTGAGTTGCCGATTTATGAACCCAAAGCAAAATTGGTTCGGAAATAGAGAGCACCTTCTCCACCTTCCTTCACCACACATAGCCATAATAAACTCGCACATATCCGTACAATGGTGCCCACCCAGTGTTCTTCAATACTGTGATTCCACCGTCGATTACTTGTCCCTTTTCATCACAGCGCAAACACAATTTGACGGAAATAAACAAACGAGTGCCTCGGTAAAGATGTCATTCATAAGTAATGTAATAAAAATCAATGTACGACATCATCTAATTTAAAGTAGCCATAAGTACCAACATGGTCGTAAAGTTTATCTAAACGGGTGTGGCCGACAACGCCCTAACTACTGTTTTATTGGTACCTTACGCCGATAAGAGATCGATGTGGTAATTGTAATATACATATATCGTTTATATGATAAAATATTATTTTTATTTGTGTATGTAATATGAGGCAAACGGGCATCTAAGTGATACCGCCGCACATAAACACTTACATTTGCCAGAAGGCTCGCAAGTGTGTTGCCGGCTTTTTAAGAAATGGTACGATCCTTTCTTGAAGTAGTTAATGCCCGAACCCAATAATTAATCCAGAATCTGATTGAAAACAATCTAAGATCAGATCGTGACAGTCGATCGATCTCCTATCTGCATCCCAATAACCAAACCCTACGAAGACAATCCATTTTTGGCGACGGATTAAATATCGGCGGATTAAACTCTTCGCTCTTTACACTCATATTTGATAATCAATATAAACCAAATAATTTTAATAAAACCGTACAAATAATATTAAAAATAGATGTTTATGTTTAAAACATATCAAATAGCTTTTTAAGTATTTTAAAAATTGGTGTAAGTTAAAATCTTAAGATAGGTTTAGTCGTTAGCCCATCGCGTTTGTATCCAACGTCTCGTTTTCCTAGAGGGAATTATGAATTATTAATTATATGCTTAAAATTCATTATTCATTAACAGCAGAATGGTACCTCCGTAAACACGCCATGTAAACGCTGATACCGGAGACTAATCGCGTACAATTCGACTTAGGGGGTAACTCAAGAAAAGAGCGTACAAATTCTTAAAAGGCCGGCAACGCACTCGCGAGTGCTCTGGCAACGAGAGTCCATGGGCGGTATCACTTAACATCAGGTGAGCCTCCTGCCCGTTTGCCCCTGTTTAATAAAATAAAAAAAACTACTCAGTATTAATGCTTGCATAGAACGTGATGTGTGTAAATGGACTGAAACGTTCGTAGGCTAACATAGAAAAAATCAAATTATTGAATTATGTTACCTTTGAAACATCAATTATAGCAGGTCACACAATTTTTCGGTACCAATGTTATAGTACGATTGTTCTTAAGCTTCAAATTGGGCTTCATTATGCCAAATTGAGTCTAAGGAACCATTCATACTATTCTCTTGAGAACAAGAAAGTCGCTGCTTAGAAAGATCAATTCTAGTCGTTTTTGGTTGATTGTTACTTGACATTTTATGCAGAAAAATGTATCAAATTCTGTTACAACATAAAAAAAAACACTTTATGATCTTATTCAATTTGTGAGGGGTTATAATGAAAACAAATGACGGAGGCACAATGCCACATAAAAAATTCAGAAGCCGAGGGATAGAAATACTTTAACGGGATCAAAACTTTAATTCATAACAAATGTAAATTGACGATATAGAGATTTTTTAAGTTACATATGTCAAACGCGCAGGTTCACCTACTGCCTACAGACACTCAACTGGCTCGCGAGTGCGTTGCCGGCCTTATAAGAATTGGTACGCTCTGTTCTGGACGCACTCTAAGTCTAAACTACAGCAGGAAACCAGGTTCCAGGTTTTTTGAAAACACTCAGTTTTGGAGCGACGGACGTCGAGGTAACGTTAGTGGATTTTCGTATTCTGCCTCGACGTCCGATGAATTTGATTCGTTTGATTAAACAAATGCCTTGTTTTAAGACATTACGACACCACTGTACAAAATCAAATTGGGGGAGGCCTATGTCGACAGACAACCTGACACCTGATTTAAGAATATTACTGGTCAGCGAATAAAGAGCTTTTATTATTATTATTACAACAAAACGGTAGTTAGCTGAGTACTGTTTTTTTTTTACTTGGAGAAATGTATTACGCATACCCTTCCGCGGCGCGACTGCTTGGTGCAGAAGGGCTATGCGGGACTCGCTATTGTGCATACCAAATAAAACCCCAAGGCGCCACCAACAATCGCCTTATGCGGGATGCGGTAACAGCAGAGCCTTATCCACCTTCAGCTGAGTACTGGTCTGCTAAGTACTTCGTTCAGAATTGAGTCGTTTACAGTAGCACGTGTAAATCTTAAAATAATGTCGCTTAAGTAGCTGTTCATAATTTAGGTGCCTAATGGAAGGATCGCATTAAACGCTCCCCAAATCGTGCGTATTTATAGGTCGGGCCAGGTGTTCCCAGGCAATATCTTAATAGCTTTACGCTATGAGAAGCTTCATAAATAAAATCAATTCTCCTTCGTCGTCGTCACGGGATAATTTTTTTCAAAGTATATTTATTTATTCAAAAACATTGTGTATTGAATATGTGTATATAAATACAAGAAAATATGACATCACAAATTTAACACACACATACACATCAATTACATTACAACTTACGCAAATCAATTAAGGAAAAAACTAAAGAAACGACGACAAGAAAAAACCAAATTATTAATAATAACACATAAAACTAAAGATAAAAATAACAGTAATAAACAAACAAAATTAAAACTTTAACCATAGTAAGAGAGAGACATATATATATATATATTATAGCCTGACCGAACTTTGAGAGTGATATACTTACATTGTTTTTAATTTTCTATACAGATTATAATGACTGTTGTGTAATCCTCAAAGTTTTTTTTAAATACACAAACTGTAAATAGGTTTTATTTCGTAAATTGTAATTTGTAAGGAATGCAAGTCACAGATATATAGTATTACGTCGTATACTTGCCTTGAATAACTGCAGATATAATATTTATATAAAGTTATATACATATATTATGTATTGATTTATTTTCTTATATGCAACATCGATCGTCAGTGAGTGATTCAACTGGTCGCATATACCATCTCAGCAAACGCATATTATCACCGAGAAATTGCTAGGTATATGCGAAAAATCCAGCATGATTTTTACATAACACTTTTTTAATTTTAATTTAAATATAAGATACCAAAAATAATTTCCATATTATACTTAATTGAAATTATGTGTTTAATGCAAATTTATATTGAAATGATAACAGCTATCAGTAAGATCTTTATTTTATAATTACTATGATAAATGTATGCCCGAATTAATGGGGCCATTTGGTCAGACAATGTGCGCATTTGATCATACGATGAAGGAAGATGTTAGGAAACCAGAAAAGCAGCACCAGCCAAATGGGGTCAGGGGATTTTTTGTTTTTTTATTTTATTTTCTCTAGATTAATATAAATATATATTTATTTATATAACTTCTTGCACTCATCATTTTTATTTATAGTTTTCTTTTCTTACTAGGGTTGCCTGGAAGAGATCGCTTGTTAGCGATAAGGCCGCCCGTTACATCCCTTGTATTTTTTATGTTATATGTGTTTTTTTGAAAAGAAGTGTGAATAAATAAATTAAATTAAAAACTCGGGTCCGATTCATAAAATTTTTGGACCTTGTGAAATAATGTTTGAATGTGAAGTTTTTATTCCATCAATGATGGGACGGATCCATGTGGAGACTGTTTTGTGCGTTCCAACGCCGCCAACATCCAAACGCTAACTAATCTATTTTTAATTAATTACCAGGTAATAATAACAGGTGAGGAGTATACGACAATACGCAGTCGTTAAAAGTGAAAAGCAATCCATCACTACATAAAAACTGTACCAGGGGATTATAAAACGCTGAGGGTTGTAATTTGATTGTACGAAGGGTTAACGTCTCTTGTTTTATTACTTTTAATTTGTTTACGAACGCAAAAGGGTTCTATTATACACCGTGTTCAATGGGGGCGATTAAAGTTATATACAGCATAAAGACGCTTGAACAATGCGGGAATTGTACGCGACTAAATAGGTAAACTTTTATATAGAAAAAGTGTCTTTGATTTTCAGTAGGCCCCCAATGTGAAGACAGTAGCAGATACGATAAACAAAAAGTAAAAGAAATAAAATAACTTAGCTGACCTACTAATTGACGACTCTGAGTAGAGCCTTAATGACTAATGCACTTCAAAGTGAAACATAAAATAGAAACAGATGCTGTAAAAAATACTAAATCCGGTCTACGGGGATCGCGGGAGTAATTCGGAAGAGTACCGTCAAGAGGCTCCCGGGAGACTAGGCCCTTGTACGAATTTAGGGTTGCCATTTACAAAATATAAAATATCTTAAGACTCGAATCTGTCGGCGATAGGTGGCATGCTCTTTAAATAAAACATTGATGTGTGGGATAGATAATACAATAAAAATGAAACAACTGCATTCAAATGCAACCGCAATGAATGCATCATATTTAATTGTCTTCTTTAATGTAATAGGGGTGCATAAATAGATACACGTCGAATTAATCGAAAATATATTTTTTCAATACAGAAAGTGAGTGAGACAAACGATTGAGACTGGAGAATGTTCTATTTACTCAAGAAGGCTAGTAGAATCAAATTAATGTGAATAAAACTGATGGGAAAAAATAATTATTGTTTTTATGTGTCAACCCTACTAACAAGAGATAGAGCCAGCAAAGAGCAATGTTTTGACTCCGACGCTTCCCGCCAATAAATCACACGCCTAATGTATCTCGACAAAGCACACACAAAAATGAACCATATTCCACATACATAAAGTCAAATTTAACATAACTGTAACATTGCAACTTAGAGCGAACAAATTGTTAGAAGGGTCCTATCCGTTTGAAATAGGATCTATAATTGTAAAAATAAGCCCCAAATCGCAAAAATGTAATCCAAATAAAAGCCTGGGGATTAGTGTTTGATGACATCATTATTTTCCAAATAGCGATCGTGTTACATGTTAGGGATATTTTTTTGGAATTGACAAAGATTTATTATTCGAAATTGCAAGACAAAAGTTTGCAATTTTTAAAATTGGAATATTAATGACACTTTGTTATGACACATTCTTGAGACTCTGATAGCCTGGTACACTATACCCATAACAATCAATTCCCTTGGTCCGTGGGGACCTAGCGCTCGCTATAAGGCTTTTTAGGGAAATATCGTAATGAAATGTATGTGGTCGACATCACAGGAGAACGAAGAGCTGGCAGCTGCTACCTCGGACAAAAAATAGTCTAGCTATTCAAAGGGGGAACGCTGCCAGTACTCCTTTTAATAATATATTTTAGTTATTATTACATTTTAATGTTATTAGGTATATAAAAAATAACTCTACAATTATATTTTTATATTCATAAATTCAAAGGCTGTCGAGGTATATGTTAAATACATACAGACATACATATATATTCAAAAACAGCAGCTAAAAGTTGAGAGTCGAAGCACCTCGTGGCGAAGCCTCATCAGAACTTGGCGTAACGAGAAAACTCCGTGAAATGGGATCTTTCGCCTGATTTAAAATAAAAATATAATTAAAAATACATACTAACTAAACCATGCCAACTCGAAAGTACAGAAGTGGAGGAAGGAAGCTTGTGCTGTTTCTCCAATCTAAAAGTGAGATACGATCTTCCAAGTACTTAAAAATGTATCTAAATCGTTCCTTAAAGGTAAACAAAATGCGAGTCCACGGACTGTATTAGCTGCTTACCCCGTCCCGTAGGCCCCAAAAAAGACATCAAATCTTTCGATCTGCCAATTTTTTTGTTTCGTACTAAATATATATTGTAATCATTTCGAAAACCCCAATATGAAATTCGTTATTTGCGATTCAACCTTGAAATTGAGACAAAAGGTCCAAAATCTTTTGCACCAAAATCACGATCCCTTTTCAATTTTCCACTTGAGCGCTCTCTGTCGGACCGAGATTGAACATCATCCTTTGGGGCTCACAGATGTTAACTAAATTATCATTTTGCAAACTGTACACAAAAGAGAACCGTATCAATGATTCACTATAATATGTTGGCATACAAAATAATGTTCATAATCATATCTACTACTGAATTCTTTGCAGATCATAATGATGGGCAAAAGTCCACTCATAATATATGTGAATGATCAAGTCATTTCAGAGATTTACTGCCTCCAAGATTTCCTTTGCCCCTTGTATAGTACGCAGTGAAACAAAATTACCCAATAATTCGAAAATTTCGCATACTTGAACTTCAAACAAAACACAAATTGTACGAAAGGTCGAATACAATTAAAGTTCGTATCTCTAGTGTACTATTTAGTGAACGCGTGGGGTGGTAATCCCGGCCCACGGGACCTGTAACACGAGACAGACGAACAAATAGATACACAAATAACACGTCTCCAGTGGGGACCGACCGTCAAAGATCATAAGGAATAACATACAGGCAGATTAAATAATGAATATTTTAAATAGAATTTGATGACGCTAATCTAAGAAACGCGAGCTTTAAAGACAACTATATGAAAAGGATTAAGGAGAAGAAGAAGAAGGTGGATAGAAGAAAGACATTAAGAGAGTCAGTTGGAAAAAGATGGAGGAGGCCTTTACTGAATTTAGCTAGGATATAGAATATATAACAAGATAAATATAATAATGTATTTTATGTAATAAACTAGCTGACTTGGCCAAGCGTTGCTGTGGCTAACGTTATTGTTATATTACATAGTAGTAAACTATTCAAAGGAAACGGTGGAAGAAGTTATGTGAAACGTTGGTACTTTTAACACAGCGCCATCTGTTAGAATTGAATCAAATAATTTGCAATAAAATAAAATTGCGACTATAATTAAAGATCTAAGCTATCCTATCTCTTTAGATGGACCAGACTGCACACGGTGTGCAAATTTGATTGATATCGGTTCGGTAGTTTAGGAGTCCATCGCTGACAAACATCGTGACAGGAGATTTTTATATATTAAGATATAAGCTGTATATTATCTTTTTTGTCACGATTGGAAATTAAATGGGCTTTATATATTATTAATCTAAGAAATAACTTGGTCGTATTACGTGGTCAAAGTATGTGTAATGAGGTTAACAGATAAACACATAATAGATATGATAACAAGAATGTTAGGAAAAACAACAGATACCGCTTCCCATAGACACACATTGCCAAACGACTCCCAAGTCAGTTTAAGATAGACCCTAATGCCCAAACCCAATAATCTATCTCAATCCACTTTTCACCATCTGAGCTCATCTTAATCCAAATATTGATAAAAGTGTGCAAATACTACAATACATTAACTTACTCCAGTTTTTAAAATAATTATAAAGCTATTTGATGTGTTTTTAACATAGACATGTGATCTGATATTGTGGATTAATTACTGGTTTCGGGCCTTATACTTCACTGGGTAGCTGGTTCCACATTGATATCGCACGGCTAATGCCTCAAATGCATAGTTTTGTTACGGACGTCGAGGCAATTGATATCGCACGGCTAATGCCTCATATGCATAGTTTTGTTACGGACGTCGAGGCAATACGGGTGGAATTACATATACCTCGACGTCCAAAGCATGAAACTTGCAAATAAGATTTATAAATAGATTCAATTCTGTAATAACAATTTAAACTGTAAAATATTATCCGAATGTCTGTTCGTACACGCATCTGATTACAGATTACGATAACCCGATGTTTAACTGTTTATTTCATCTCCCAGTAAGGTGAATCCAGTCGTTAATAGATAATTAATGGTATAGAGTTTAATTTTTAACGAGATGTAAGCTTTATAAAGATGACTAACTTATTGAAAGACTGCACTGCGCGTGCGCAAACCTTTTTTTTTAATTCCTATTTTTTGCAAAACTTATGTTTACATATATTGTCGTACATATTAGATAGAAGATTTTTTTTTTAATTATCAGTAGATTTCAAAATATGTATAATGTTGTAGACTTCATAAATAAATAAATAAGTGCCTACTACTTATATTCGAATTTAGTTAAGTAAGTATTTCCGAATCTATACAAACAAAGTGCGATGGTATTTTTTTCAGAACTAAGAATATTCGTTATTAATATAACACTAGGGGCCTGTTTCACAATGTCCGGATAAGTTCCAAATAAGCTATTTATTACTTATTGGTAGGATAAATAGTAATTTTGCGTTTCACGACTGTCAGATAGCGCTATACGTCAGGAAATCCGAAGTATCTTATTTGGAACTTTTATATTTCGAATAATTTATGTGTTGCATAGCTATTTGGCACTTTATCCATACATTGTGTAACAGGCCCTTAATAAATAAATAAATAAGTACCTACTACTTATATTCGATTTTAGTTAGTTAAGTATTTCCGAATCTATACAAACAAAAAGTGCGATGGTATTTTTTTCAGTACTAAGAATATTCGTTATTCATATAACACTAAAAGTATAACATAGTGTAAAACACTTAGTAGACACTTTCTATCCGCGTGACACTTCACTTTATGGCCGTTTATTTGGACATTGATGAACACAACTGTCATGCATTATATATATCTCCGGTTATCTGTGTGGTTAATTACTTCACATAAAAATAACTATTTCTGTACGCCATTAATTATATTTTGTTTTGTCTCTGTAATTACAGTAGGATTTAAAATTAACACGCTATTAACAGGTTTTCATGTTATCAATTGCTTTTATTATTTAGTTTAAAATATCCATCTGCCATACTGTCATGGCAAGTGGTTTTTGCTTCAATTTGCTTCCACAACCACAGAAGCCTCCACCACAGACAGGGACTTATGACAGTGGGTGACTGATTCCATAATGTTGGTTATATATTAATTTAAAAGATACGCTAACAATATACACACAAAAAACTAGAGAAAAGATTTAGACACAAGATATCCAGATAGACATTAAATTAGGAAAAGGAATAAAATATCTTCTTTTTATAGAATAGATGAGCTTACGGGACGCCCATAACGGGCAGTCATCGCAGCCCATAGACCCCCATCTTTTGTGGGTGCGTTGCCGGCCTGTAAAGAAGGAGTACGCTCGAATTTTCAATTTTTAGAGGTTGTATCTCTCAGGGAAGATCCCCGCCGGTAGTCGATTCCACAGTTCGCTAGTTCACAAAAGAAAATGCCTTGTGAAACTTTGGGAAGATTTCCAGCCATCAAGCCGATGTTGGTGAAATTCAGCATTCATGCGGCTCGAACGATGCTGAAACGAGGCAGGAGAGATCATCCCAAACAGTTCCTCAGAACACTCACCGTAATACACATTAAAATATCTTCCTCCTTGAGTTTTCAAATATCAACTGAATGTATTACTTTGGTAAAATGTCTAAAAACAATAATTTGTGTGAAACATTGTAATTAATATTAATGTGATAACGTTATAATATATTTTAATAACGTGTTACACAAAAATTAATATAAGAATTAAATAAATGATATAACTCATAATGTTATATATTCTATGTAATATTTCTTTAAAGGCTAATTTGCAGGCCATTATGTGCCATATGCGAACTTTCGATTGGACCAAGATAACATTTATCAGGTATTATTAGGTATATTTAGGTAGGTATATTTTTACGCACTTTGTGAAATTGGTTAAAGATGAAGGGGCCTCTGAAAGAAAAGCGTCAGGCGCAGAAAATGCCTTTTTTTAATGTAGATTTCCGTTATGTGATAAGATCAAAATTAAAATCAAATCAAACATCATTTATTCATGTTGGTAACGTAGTGTACACTTATGAACGTCAAAATAAAAAAAAATGTATTTAAATGCTTCTAATTTTACATTAACTGCCAGTTCTCAAATCAAAGGCGTAGAACGGAAGAGGAGAACTGGCAATAAACTCTAACCTGGCAATAAACTCTGATCGGTGTTTGTTTTTTAAGAGTCTGCATATTCCCGTAAAACTTTTGTTTCATTTAAAGTTAAAGCAGGTAACATTCCAGACCAGCATCTGTGAAAGTACTCCGAAATAAAGAAACGGTTAAAACCCAGACGTAAATATATCAAATCGAAAACAATAGGAGACAACGAGATATCACCCACTCACATATTTCAAAAAAATATACAAAAAGCGTATCAAAAAAATGCCAACGAAAAAAAATACGTGATGCGCATTAATTAAAACGGAGCCACGAACGGTCCAGAAAAACAAAGAGCTCAAAGGAGCCTTCGCTGTTGGAGCCTTGTGCCTAGCCCGCACTGCAGTAAAACGCTGTTTAAGAGCCCGTTCAAGCGTCAGGTAAAAATCGCGGCAGGTACACGTTCATAAGAAATTACTAAAACTATACGAAAACAATATCTACCAATATAATGGTTTTTGGGGCGATAATTTTGAAATTATTTTTTTTTATCAATTTTTAAATAATATATCTATGTAGACTAAGAATATCATAAATACTGCAAGAAAAAGAAAAGAGGTATTCGAGATGTGGTGATGAAGGACAATGTCATCACCACAAGACTGTCAACTATCATTTACAAACGTGCCATATTGCCAGGAGGGAACCGAAAAGCCTGGACAAATTGGTAATGGTAGGGAAGAGGTAGATGGCAGGAGAAGAGTTTGATCGCCTACCCCTTTGACTAATGCCCTGAGATGCGGAGGATTAGCAGGGGGGAGTTTGAGCTGCACTGGCTTCGTTGAATTTATAAAACACATACGAACAAATGTTAGAATGTATCTATGTAATGTGTATAATATCCCTGTCTGGAGACACAATAGGTAAGCGAAAACTTAAAGAATTTATCGTGAAAAAGAAAGAAAACCGCGAACCAATCAAGTAAAAGTCTTTGTACCAGGACAGTAAGAGATGGAAGGAACTTTCGTAGCATGGTTTGAGCTTCAAACAATATATATTAACTAGCTATCCACTGAAGTAATTCCCAACCAATTCGACTTAGACTCCTTCAAGAAGAGAGCGTACCAATTCTTAAAAGGTCAGCATTCTCTCGTGGCATTGAGAGTGTCCATGGGCGGCGGTATCACTTAACATTAGATGAGCCTCCTGCTTAAATAAATAAATAATGTAATTATTTTATCTGTGTGGCCAACTGGCTGGTGAAGATATGTATTAAACGCATTCAGTATTAGTGAAAACTATTAAGGCTCTCACTGGTAGAGCTTTTGCAAAAAGCTTTCAACGCGTCCACGCGCAGTTAACGCCTTGCAGTGCGTTCGTTCTTGGGCTGTTCAATCAATAATGCACCTTAATTCAAACGAATAAGGATCAATACAACATATACATATTTGTCACAGGTTTAATGGTACGTGGAAGGGTTATCTAGAAGCTCCGATCTCAGGAACAAGATTGATCGGAGTCGACTCGACAGTTTTATGGTTTGGGTTTGGTGTCGTCGACTTGTATCTTATTAAATTAGTGATATCGATCAACCGTCTCTTAACGCGTCCTCAAATTGTTTGAACCTTCATTAATTTTTTGTTAAATTATTCCAATATGACGATGACATTCCTTGATTAGTTTCAAATATCTTTTTTTTTTTTTTTTTCCCTATTTTATTATTTGTAATATGTATTTTTGCACTTCTTGCCTACCTTATGTAATATACTCACAGTGTTTTTTTCCTTTACTCACATTGGTTGTCTGGAAGAAATCGCTCTAAAGCGATAAGGCCGCCAGTTGCTTTCATTAAATTATAATTAATATTTTCCTTTTATGTAATGCAACGAAGTGTTAATAAATAAAATAAATAAATAATAAATTTCAAGATATGTCAAGAAGAGATGTAGAAGTACTTGAAGAAGCGGGAAGACTCTGATTTCCCGGATAAGTACCAAATAAGCTATTTATTATTTTCCTACCAATAAAAACACTATTGTTGCGTTTCACGACTAACAGATAGCGTTATTCGTCATGAAACGCGAAGTTCCTTATTCGGAACTTTTATCTTCCAAATAATTTATGTGTTGCATAGCTATTTGGTACTTACATTATTTTGTTAACATGTACATACATTGTGAAACAGTATTAATTAATTGTTTCAAATGTTAAATCTCAGTTTTCTTTAATTTTTATTAATATACTAGTTTTCTTTTGTACATGTCTTACGCCCAAACCCAATAACCTATCTCAATCCAATTTTAACCATCTGAGATAGGCTACTTAATCCAAATATTGTAAAAAGTGTGCCAATTATCAATCTACGGATTATTGGCACACATGTCGATACAAGCTGTCCATGGTCGGATCGGTATCTGTGGATAGACATTTGTATGAAAATGACAGTTCAACTGAAAACCCTATCTGATTTTTTTTTTACTGTCGCCAAAAATGGAATGTATTGAAATTAAAATCGATTGATTACGTATATATTCATAATAATTTCATTTCTGTTATAATAAATTAAGTAGTCATTGGTACATAACACAGGTACATAATCATTGTGGTGGGAGTGGGAGAAGGGTGAGATTCTCATTTCTTTTACATTTCATTAGGTAGTCATGCATAGCGTCAGCAAAATACCGCGCAGACCAGAATTTTTTTTTTACATTAGAAAAAAAACAAGCGCGAAACAATCACGTATGTACATACTTTGGTGCTAAATCCAGCCGAATACTGTTGCCTAATATTCGGCTATTCGGTCAGGGGCCTCGCCGAATATACCATTCGTAGAAAGTCTAATAAAAAATCTTAAAAGACGGGCTATGTGAGTGTCATGTAACATCAGGAGTTTCATCTGATTAAGTAATACCACCGCTTAGAGACTCAATGTCGAGTTGGTTCGCATACATCAGTGGCAGATGGTTCCACGTAGTACAGTTGCGCGGCAAAAATTAAAAAAAAAAAGTCACACCAACACAGCTCACCGCTGTGTATACTCACTAAATAATCTGAAGTTATTAAAATCAAATAGCCTGCTCAAAATTTGTTTAAAAAAACTCTTAAAGTTACTCCAACACTTCTCAATAAAAGTACTATTAATAATAAAAGAGCATCGGGATGAAAAAATGGGAAGATGGGTGGGTAGGGCGTGGTGAGATGACAATACATGTCAACACAATGGTTTCACAATAACAGATGATGGGCGGGGTGGATTAGTACGAATTGATATGTAAACATTTATTATAAGTGTTTTTATTATAATAAATCTCATTGTTCCGTTGCCATGGTTACGTTATTTTCGTTTAAGTAATAAGAAATTTTTATTTGGAAAACATCTCAAAGTAAGGTCGAGGAACATCAAACATATCTTCTCTATCTATCTCTCAGTAAATCTCGTTTTTTACAAATACGTCAAACTGTATTTAGAAATGGTTTCACAGTTTTTAAACAGTTTTTGGATTTAAATTTAACGTGAACGTTATGCTCCAAGTGATGCCCGTTCAATTTCTGCTATCGAAGTTCTGTCATCCGAGACTTTAAAATGTTCTAAAAATACTTTAATAATAAAATTAGTTTAAATACCGAGAACTTATGACGGTTAAAATAGTCCTAATATTGAGATGCCACAAAAAGAAATGAGATGCCACCAAAACATAACTCGTAAAACGCAGTCCCGGAACTCAGTTCTTCTACCGTAAAAAGTTGTGAGATACGGGTAATACCAAATCGGTTACTTACCTTAAGGGGCCATCTGTCTTTAGGTTGGTATAAATAGCTAACCTGACTATCCTATACTTACCATATCCTAAGTCTAGACTAGAAGATACCTACTTGAGGGACCTCCAGTCAATATTAAAACAATGTATCGCGCTAGTTATTTAGAAGATTGTATAGGGACTTAATAAATTAACAGACTTGGTATTACATGGATTTTAGATTACTGTAGAAGAACTGAGTTCCGGTTACGGCAGAAGTCATCTGATGTTAAGTGACACCGCCGCCCATGAACACTCGCACTGCCCGATGGCTCGCAAGTGCTGCCGGCCTTTTAAGAATCGGTACGGCCTTTTCTTGAAGGACCCTTAGTCGAATTGGTTCGGAAATACTTCAGCTGGTTCCGAATCGCTTAGTTGTGAAACGACGGATGTCAAGGTGATAGGGATGGTATTTTGTATTCTGCCTTGACGTCCGATGATGAAACTCAGCTGTAGGTATTAGTCCGAACAACTCCTCTGAACACTCTCCATGGTAAATGCGGTAGAAGATGCAAAGAGATCCCACATCTCTACGCAACGCCAATGGAACTAAAAAAATCAACGAAGCTATCACCATGACAACAGTACCTTTGCAAATGAACAATGGAATGAGATGTTATGCCCCAGGTGTTCATCAAATGAGTAAAAATGCTTAGCAAAAACTTATCTGATACTACACAAAAGGATATTGCGTTACTCTACAATATGGCGGCGTACTCAATAGAGTTAAGAAGGGATTTGGTTTCAAAAACCGTTCTTTGTTTCGCTTTTGGAGTTGGGGTTAGCCGTGGTGGTGCCACTGATGGCGTTTTCACATAGCGATTGTATTTATTACTATCCCCGTTCCTTTCGTCTTAATTTGATTTTTAATTTAGCCTACGTTTTTGGTACATATGGAGTATTTTGCTACCCCATAGAGGCCGTTCGCATTTGCGGAGTAAAAACAGATTTTTCGTTGCAATTTTGTCTCTAAAAAACCTTCAGCATTCAGGGAATAAACAAAAAAACTAGAAGACGGCTGCACAAATTCGAAGAATATGCAACATATTCACTTTTATTTAGATAGATTCTATTAAAATTTAAATTTTAAGGTTTATTTTTATTCATGCCTGTGTGTCAAGGGAATATTGGTCCAACCTCTAATCTGAATATGGGTGTGAACGACATCTCGCACCAGCGATGAGGCTCTCTCCCTGTACATCTCTTATAATTTTTATGTTATTTGTTTTTCTAAAGTATCAATAAACACATGATTTTTTTTTTCAAAATTAAAAACCCGTATCCGTAAATCGCCATAACAGTGACCGCGCCCTCACCGCGTCCTTTATCGTATTTAAGGCTCTCCAAGCATTGTTGTCAACAAAAGGCGATCGTAATGGGCCCTTTTTGCGCGCGATAAAAAGGCGGCGCGCGTTTAATTGAAAACATTTCGATCACCACTGAATTATTACTTAATGGTTATATTAAGACATTCACATGGCAATGTATAAGAGTATTTTTAAGGAGGTTTTTGTCGTGTCCACTAAGTAGATTGATGGGGAACGGTTTCACCTCTAGAGTCTAGGTCAAATGGTGAAAGTTTACATCAATTTCCACCCTTTGACCATTCTGATAAAGCTGGATCTGGATATCCATAGCTTCCCTTATACTTTGTAAACAGATTTTCGTTTAATTTTTATAATTTAAAGTTATATTTAATATTCGTATCCTTCGTGTAGGTTATGTGCCGTTGGCAAGCATTCTTAAATAAATAGAATTATACTGCCTTCAAAAATCGTCTCCATATATTGCATTATATTATTCTTAATACCTTCAATGACCTTATGATCCCCTGGTATTTGTTACAGATTTCTGTATCTGTTGCATGACGATTTAGCTTAGTAGATCAGCCATCTGCGCCTACGCACATAGTGTTGTGTGGGAGACAGAGTTCTTTTTTAATTTTGTATTAAACAAAACAAAATAATAATATGAAACCACATTGAATATGAAATTTAATCATTTGGAAAATTTGTAGGCCTCCACTAAGATGCAGTCGAGTGTATTACGCTTTGTTATCGACAAAGACAAATGCTTTGGATGTTTGAAAATCTATGGTACAAATAACAAGCGATAACGTATAATATTTTTTAAAGAAGATTGTTTTCATGATAAGTGATTCCGCTGACCATGAATACTCGCAGTTCCAGAAGGCTCGCCAGCGTGCTGCCGTATTTTCAGAATTGGTACGCTCTTTTCTAAGTCGTATTGGTTTCAAATACTTTAGTGGGCAGCTGGTCCACATGGATAGTGCGCAGAAATTGCCTTAAGAAACCCTCGGTTGTGGAAAGACGGACGTCAAGTGATACGGATAGTATTTTGTATTCTGCCTTGACGTCCGATGATTAAACTGAGCTGTATGTATTAGTCTGAACAACTCCTCTGAACACTGTCCATGGTAAATACCTCGTAGTTAATACTTGTTTAGAAAACTGTATTCCATGACCAGCGTTTACGGGTTGAAACGAACCAAAATCTGATTTTAGTTCGTTAATTAGTCCCTATAATTCAATATGAAGAAGCAATTATTTGTTACCGAGTTAAGAATAGCAAACGGTCAGATGGCGGGTAATCTTCTTAAAGGTGGCAAGATATATATTGATGAACCAGAACAATTTTTGTTTAGCATTAGCTGCAAGCAATATTGAACACGTCCGGATATTGAATTCTGTTGGATGAATTGGAATCGTCAGTCGTTAAAAAGAATGAGCCGAATTACATTATGTTAAATATACTTAATTAAACTCGCTACATCTTGCGATTTGTACCAGCTCATTTGAGTGCAAGGCAGCGATGCGCACGCGCGCACTAGACCCGACTTAACGTCTTCGGCGCCACAAGCGATCCGCCAAATGCCCACACTAAAGCCATTTTAAAAAGGTACTTATTACTTTGAAAGCTTTATTTTTTGAAATATAGCAAAATTAATCATAAAAATATTCTTTATACCAAGGAGCTTATATAACCATATCTAGACTCTTTCGTCTCTTTCTGCATTAATGTGGTTACGCTATCTATGGTAGGTCGGATCGGTATCTGTGGATAGACCTTTCTATAAAAATTACAGTTCAACTGTGTCAATATCCTATCTTAAGATTTTAATTTACACCAGTTTTTAAAATTAAAAAGCTATTTGATATGTTTTAACATGGACATGTATATTTTAATATTATTTGTACGGTTTTATTTACTTAATTTGGTTTATATTGATTATCAAATATGAGTGTAAAGAGTGAAGAGATTGCATTCTATCCGTCGCCAAAAATGGATTGTCTTCGTAGGGTTTGGTTATTGGGATGCAAATAGGAGATCGATCGACTGTCACGGTCTGATATCAGATTGTTTTCAATCTGAGTTTGTGGATTAATTATTGGGTTCGGGCGTAAGAGTGAGATTGAGAAACCAGAATTAAATATCTACTCAACAAGCAGCTAAATTAAAACCAATACAATTTTTTTTTATGGAACAGGGGGCAAACAGGCAGGATGCTCATCTGATGTTAAGTGATACCGCCGCCCATGGATACTCTCAATGCCAGAGGGTTCGCGAGCGCGTTGCCGGCCTTTTAAGAATTGGTACGCTCTTTTCTTGAAGGACCCTAAGTCGAATTGGTTCGGTAATACTTCAGTGGGCAGCTGGTTCCACAAAGTGTAATCATCTAGGATAACATTGCTTATTATTTATTTATGCCCTATCGTGTGTGTATATAATAGGCTTAATGCGGTGCGGGATTCGGTTGCCGACACATCAACTATCGTGTTTATATGAAATTAGATACACGATAATCTAATTGAATTTGAATAAACAGTTAGAATCTTGAAGTTAAATGTCGTGTACATTATGTATACATATTATTAGTGTTGCAACATTTATATACAAATTTAAACATAGTTATGTATATAAAGAGCAGTGTTGGCCTAGTGGTTCAGCGTGCGAATCTCATCCCTGAGGTCGTAGGTTCGATCCCCGGCTGTGCACCAATGGAATTTCTTTCTATGTGCGCATTTAACATTTGCTCGAACGGTGAAGGAAAACATCGTGAGGAAACTGACTGGTCTTAGACCCCAAAAAGTCGACGACGTGTGTCAGGCACTGGAGGCTGATCACCTACTTGCCTATTTAAAAATTAGAGTTAAAAAATTTAAGCGCTTATACATATTAATAAAGAATTCTAAGGCAATTAAGACACATTTAAATAGAACATCTTTAACCAATTTATTACAATTACTCGCTGTGATCAGGTCTGGATAGTATTCGCAAGCTGATTAAAGTCAAAAGAAAAAATCAACAAGCTTCCACTCGTAAGTTGTATAAAACAAATATATTTAGCGAGTGGGCAAGTCGTAAATAAGTAAAAATATGTGGATTAATTAAGGTGCAAGTAGCGGTATTCAGGTAGGCCACGCTTGACCCCTGCTGCGCGGACGTTTAATGATTCTGATAAACACACAAACAAACACGCACGATAATTATGCAAAATTAACAGGAAATTATAATATTATGTGAAATAGATTTTGTATTTTGCATGCTAGAAGGCTCGAGTTTTTAAGACCATTTTAAAGACCCAGCTACCTACTGAAGTATTTCCGAACCAATTCGACTAAGGGTCCTTCAAGAATAGCGTGCCAGTTCTTAAAAGGCCGGCAGCCTTTGCAAGCCTTCTGACAGGTCGAATGTCCAGGGCGGTAGTATCACTTAACACCAGGTAAACCGGGCTCGTTTGGCCCCTGTTACATAACTTCTAATTGAATGAAAAGCTCACAAAATATAGTTTTGTCTTCTGACTTCTCCAGCTGTTAGTAAAATTTACTGTTCGTCTTTAAGCTAAAAGACATATGTGAACCGCAAATCAGTTTTAAGTCTCGCTAATCCCGGGCTTATCACGTCGTTGATTTAATGACGCCAGCTGTCAGCGGCTGGTACGTTACCTAACACGAGTTATGTGGTATTAAGAGTATTAAAACAAATTCCGGTAACATTTGTCAAATTCCTTTTTTGTTTTCCAACTAAATTGGTGAAATATTGGATATTAATTGTCGTATAGCTAGAGATTTATTAATTGCAGATTCTGAATATTCTCTGTCAAGGTAGCATTTTTCGATGTTATGTGTCCCTGGTACAATGGAAACGACCGAGTAAAAGAAGAGTGGACGATCTAAAAACAGGGAAGAAGATATAGAAGTAAGAAGCAAATAGAGAAAGAAAGCCATGGGTAGGGTTCCAATATGAAGGAAGGAGGATATTAAGGAGCAATACAAATTTCTACATTTGTAAAGATTGGAAATAAACGGGCTTTATTATAATTGGTATTTACCATCTACCTTTTTATGACAACTTGGTATAAAGGTAAGCCTAAGCTTGAAGTAAGCCCCTGCGTTCGAACCCTCGCATCACGACGAATGTCGCGCGTTCAATCCTCAAATTTCACGATAGGCTACCAAGGTGAACGATAGGTAGCCAGCCCATAATAAAAAAAAAAATTATTAATTTATTTCCAAAATAAATAAAATATCAAGAAATTTTGATTAATTGTTTTTATAGAACAGGGGGCATACGGGCAGGAGGCTCACGTGATGATAAGTGACACCCATGGAAACTCTCAATGCCAGAGTGCTCGCGAGTGCGTTGCCGGCCTTTCAAGAATTGGTACGCTCTTTTCTTGAAGGACCCTAAGTCGAATTGGTTCGGAATTACTTCAGATTGAGAAAATATTATAATTTATAAGTATTTTCCCGTTGCGTTTCCTGCATCAAATGACATCATTAAAAACTGCATTGCAAAAACATTTTTATAGTAATTTCACGCAAAATCTCTGGCGACAGCGTGTCCGATGTCAACACGTGACCAAACACGCTCAATGCAGTTCAATCTCTGTCTAATGAACGAATCTTCACCCCCTAATCTGATGAGATTATAATAATCATTTGTTTTATTAGCTTTGGAAGTTTATAAGAAGCTTTTAAATATGTTTAAAAACTGGACACAAAAGAAGTTGACTTATTAAAAATCCCGGGGAAAATATTTGCTAGCAACATACATATATGTATTAACAACATATAATTATAATTTAAATTGATTGTAGCAGTATCTTGCTTGAGTTACTACGATGTTCTGTACCCTAAAACATTTTCTCGATAGCTAGACTTATAAGCAATTATATATTATTTGGTGATGTCTTCTGTATGTAATAAATCACTCTGCTATATCCAATAAATTCCGCAATGTACACGAAAAAGAAGTTTTGATCGATCTTTTCCACACCTTTTACACTATCGAAATTTCAAACAGATATGTGTTCATGTTCTCTCAAATCTCTGTTAGTAGAGAAACAACTGAATCTTTTGAAAAATTATGACGCAATGAATTCGCGTTTATATTTTTCTTCAAATTAGATTGTCATTAATTTAAGTTCTAATACGTTAAAACAAAATTACATATAGACAATTCTATATCCCCTCTCGTAGGGGGCAAATGAGAAATAATGTCGCCGAGGGAGCGCAGCGGACCGGAAACGAATACAATCAAATTTGAAACACCCGCACTGACAATGCACTATGCATTTGGTATTTTAATACGATAAATTATGTTATAATAACTGGAAAATCACATTACGCTTGGAGTGATGTAAAGCGATTGAATCGTAAACATTACTTTGAGTTCATATACGATTCGAATTATATTAACATATTTTGATTATGTACATACATTTCAAATATAGCACCTGTGGTTAGCGGAAGACACGTCAAGTTGACAGATAGTTGTTGACAGACGACTTGTCTGTGGTAATGTTGCCTAATTAACGCCATCTATTGCCGAAAATATTCTGACAAGTTTTTGCGTATGACTATCCCTTTGTTAATCTTGTATTTATGGTTTAAATGTATTAAAAGCTCCCAAGGCTTCTAAAACCATTATGTTTCATCTAATAACGAAGTATTTAGTCAAAGACACGAGAAAAATAATTTATTGATATAGGTTCACATATGAACGTCAAAAAAGAAATATTCATTAAATGCTTCTAATTTTACATTCCCTGCAATTTCTCAAATCAAGAATAGATAGAACGAAAGATAAAATGGTAATAAACTGTACGTCACTCTTTTTAATCTCCATGTTTTTTTGTTGTGGAATGGACGAAGAACGGACAAAAGAACTAACAAGAAACTCACACACTCATTAAAGACTGAATCAAAAAAAATTTAATTCATGATACTTAACAAAATATAAAGCCAGACTTGCAAAATCTTGCTCTGTGAACGCTAAACTAATTTTGATTATAGCAACACTACTAAAGTCTAAACTTATGATTACTTAGTAGTCAGGAAAACCTCGCTAACTGGAATTAATTAAAGACACAACTAAGTATTAATTCAAAGTCGAGACTTAAGCGCTAAGTATTGCAAATGTCAAAAATGAATTGTGACAGACGGGAGTGATAATTTGCTGCTTTTACTTCAAATACATTTTTATCTTTTTTAGTTATTATTTATATTATTAGTTATTATTAATAATTTATTTTTGTTTATTTTGTGGTCGTTTCTTTAGTTCCTTTGATATATTGCTTAAGTTCTAATGTAATTGATGTGTATGTGAAAGTGTGTTAAATTTGTGACGTCATATTTTCTTGTATTTTAAGGCATACACATTATTTTAGAATGTATATATAAATAAATAATTTCCTACGACGGTTCAAGATTTGTAATAATTTAATTTATGTTAAAAACGCTGTGTTATTATCTTGTATATTTCTTTATGATTCTTTTTATAGCACTTATTCGGAGTTGCTGTTATTTTGTCTTCTTTAATATTCTTTTACCTACATAACGTGTTTATCATGTGTCTATATTCATTGTTATACAATGATGACGCAATCATTTCATAATCCATACATCGGTTAATTTTTGTTCACATCGCTATCTTTATATATATAATTCTTCTGTGAGTGTGTATGTCACTGAACTTCTCTCAAACGACTGGACCGATTTTGACGAAATTTTTTGTATGTGTTCAAGGGGATCTGGGAATGGTTTAGATTCACAATTTTGTCCGCTGGACAATGTTTTTTTAATTAATTTTTAATTTATTAGTAGTTGTTGATTTTGGAATGTTTTACATTGGATGCGACAGACGACGCTACCATCGCAGTGTCAAATTTTAAATAATATTCGAATTTTAATTTTAGTCTCTCCCGACACTTAGCGCTGCGATCAAATTAAAAAAAAGTTTTGTTATCATTGTGTTATTGTGGACCATGTGCTGGATCGTTAGATATTGTCATAACATTTGAATAATAATTTTCATAAAAATGGTCCAGAATGTTTTAGCTTATTAAAAAAAGTTTAAAATTTTCAAATTAAAGACGTTTAGACAGGACAACATCTGTCGGATCCGCTAGTGTTATATAAATTATTTGAGATTATTTATTAGTTACAAAGTGTTATTTTAATTCCATTAAGGCATTAAAACTGAAAACATTTATAACCTCAAGAACCCGCCAAAAAGCGTCTATAGACAAGATGGCGTCGCACCACGCTTACACGTAAACATATGCCAACTGTTACGTGTTATTATTCTTTAATTAATCAAATGCATGTTTATCAAAAACAGTCTCTTACTATTAAACTCCAACACAGTATTAGGATTAGACAGGCGAAAGCATACAATTTACATAAAATTTGCATTCTACGTCAATGTAGATTCGACTAATCTGTGACCATTTTGTGTCACGTGACATCTACGTTTTTTTATAATGTTATGATTGCTGGCAATGGCATGCGATGGAAAAAGTAAAAGAGGAAGAGAGAGGCAGACGATATAAAGAGAATAGGAAGCACGACACGCTAATATAAGAAATGAACGCAAGCAGCTGACAGAGGTACATAACAAACATTTATGGGTGTCAATAATGAAGGTCTAATAATAATAATAATAATAATCATTACTTGTGACACGGATGTATACCCGTGTAAGCCAGTATTGGCATAATTCACAATTTTTTTTATTTATAATGTGTTATGAAAAGGTTATATGTATTTATGATATTATTAGCGTTATATTATGTAATAGCTATGTTAATGTAAAAATAGAAAATTATTATTGGCATTGAGAGTGTCCATGGGCGGCGGTATCACTTAACATCAGGTGAGCTTCCTGCCCGTTAACAAAACAAATTTTTTTTTGTTTTTTTTTTTTTGTCAATTGTAAACAAATTAAGTTAAAATGCTTTTCTTTGCCCGTCGGAAAGACATTTCATAATCGAATGGAGCATCACAAATCATCGAGCCGAGTGTAAGGGGAGTAATAAGGTTATACGTAATCCAGTTAGTGCAGGGCGGCTCATTAGCCCCGCACAAATCGAATTTGGATTTCATTACTACACCCTCTGGAGATCTGCTTTTGTTACATTAAGTGCATGACTGTACATCACAGTTGTCCATTAAATGTTAATTTAATTAATAATTATATTATAATACAAAGAACTGTTTCGGAACACTGGCTTAATCAGCTGTTCAATTAACAGCCTAGCCATTTAACTAACGGCCTGAAAGACATTCAGCCAGTTGATTAAACAGCTAGGCAAATGATTTGGATCGATGACGTTTTATTACTTGCCTAGCCTAGCTTGCTAGTTGGCTGCGATATATACACGAATTATTCTGGACAGCCAGAGACCTCGAATCTATTTTAAGGCATTTTGAAAGTAGTTTGAGGTATTTTATAAACATTATAAAAAAATACGTTTATTTTGGAACAGAAGATCATCACTAATTCCTCGTAATTAAATTCGAACCTGTAGGCATCCCTACTCATCGGCAAAGAAGACAGAGGGGTAGGCCGAGAGAAAAAGCCGGCGTAAAAAACTCTCGGTACTCTTTAAAAAAAAAATTCTTAACGTTAACTTCGTATTATATCCGAATTATTTCAGTTACGATTAAAAACTAATGTCTTCTTAAAAGGCCGGTAACGCACCTGCGAAACCTCTGGCTATTTGAGTGTCTATGGGCGGCAGTATCACTTATCACCAGATGAGCCTCCCGTTGGCCACCAGTTATATTAAAAAAAATCTCTTGGATTATTTAGATTAGCCTGAGATTATTGCATCTATTTTGTGATATTCATAATAGGCAATAAACCTCATCCGATGTTAAGTGACTAAGTACAGAGTGCTCGAAGGCGTTGCCGGCCTCTTAAGCCGCCTTGAACAAATCTTGGAGGACATTAGTTTTAAATGGCAATTTAAACAATTCGTATATTATAAGACGTTATCGTTTAGAATGCTTTTAAAATACCACATCAGGTTCAGAATTATCGCTTTGCAAATATTTCAAAAGCCTTTTTATTTCTTTATATGGAGAGCTCGAGGCGTTTATTTTTCATTGCGATATGGCGCACCAGGGACGGATTCGCTTGAACAATTATTGATAACATAAATAAAACAGCGACGATACAAACTTTTAAGGTCTGAGCCTCATTTCTGTATACATATATGCATCTATTTCGCGATGATTTGTCAATCTAATCGTCAAGTAGGTGATCAGTCTCCTGTGCCTGTCACGCCGTCAAGTTTTTGAGTCTAAGCCAAGCCGGTTGCATAATGTTTTTGTTTTTTTGCATATTTTCCTGTAACGATCGAGCGAACAAACACACAGAAAGAAAGTCACAGACGCAGCAGTGCAGTTGGTTCCCAGCCGGGGTTTGGACCTAGAATCTCAGGGAAGAGAGTCGCACGCTGAAACTAGTCTAACACTGCTCGCTATTAGATATTATTAACAGCTATACATATCATTTTTAATGTTTTCTATATTGAAATTAAAATACACGATGTTTGATTCAATCAATAACCAACGTCATTAAACAAATGAAATAAAACGAATCCGTCCCTGCACCCGCAAAGTAACTTGCACTGATTTATCAATCACTAAAAACGGAGCCCGCGGTGCCGTACGCCCTTTGATAGGCCGCTGAACAAACACAAACGCAATTAAACGCTAATATACGACTATAATATACTATTTTAGCTCATTTAAAACAAAAGACCTGCGATCGAGAATTAGATATTTAAAGAAAATGTATGGAAAAGTTTGTTAATGAATTTCCATTTATCGGTAATAGCCAAGTCCGGTTGGGCATTAGGATTTCGGAGAGGACCAGCGGCAGATGAAAGTCAGCGTCAAAAAGTCACCTTTTGGGTCAGAACCAGCGGAGTGAATGAAAGAAAGTAAGAGAAGAGGCTTCTCTGACTAAGAGGAGAATAAACATAATTTTTGGTAATTTGAGCAATAAGATATTAACACACTTTCTTTGAGGTGAAGATACTTTGGACATTAAAAGGAGTATTTTGGAAGGGTCGGGTTAGAGACCCTTGACAGTCTTATTAGTAGGAAATACTCGGAGTACCAGACCGGTGGTCGAATATAAGTTTAAAGTCTTGTAGGGCTGTATGAAAATGGAGGACGCGTTCCAGCCCAGTGGAGTACCATAGACAAGTTACTGTGGCCTAGAGTAATCATCTTTTCTATTATAGCGACCTAAAGACACCCAAAAATCCTTTTCAGATCTGAGCTTCAGATTTCTGTATGTTCTGTAATCTTGATTCTCAAAAGGTAAGTAGGTGATCCTGTGTCTGCACATAGGAAGTACATTGGTGTTCAAAACCTATGACCCCAGGATGAGAGTGGTGCTCAGGTAGAATGCGAAAGCAACCTTTGTAACTACCCGAGGTAGTTTTAGTGTGTGCACATCCAGTCAGTCAGTAACTAATCCAACCAGGCTCCAGAAGATAAACCACTTCTGATATGGGAATTGTATTCTTTTTTTTACAAAAACAACCCAAACGAAATAAGAGAATTATCACTGAAGAAAAATCAAAACTGTCGTTAAACATAAATTAATCAATAAAGCTTTTTAAAAAATTTAGGAATATTTGAATGATCCTAATCCTTGGGATCGATTTGTTCCAACACCAAGTTTTTTGACACAAAACTTGGTGATTAAGAGTAGCGGAGAGTTTTTTGCCAGTTCTTCTTGCCTGCGTAACACTCTCGATTTGAGAAGTGGTAGAAAATTTAAATTAAGAATCAATTTAACATCTTTTCTGTTAACGTTCATAAGTGCACTTGGTGTTGTTGGATCTCTGAATAGCAAAGATTCTGGCGTCGAGTCATTCAGGCATGATGCCACAAATGCATTTCCACCTCAGACATCAATTGCACTGACGCCTAGTAGCTGACACTGTTCATTTTTCTACGTTTAAGCGTATTTTATATAAATCAATTTAGCATCAACAGAAGCTAATATGAAACTCCCAGCGACTATAAAGTAAATTATCATTCTAAACGAATGGCAAAAAGCTAAAATAACTTAACAGTGATAAAGTACTTATAAAATCCTGACAACACAATTAGTTTTAACAAGATAATTACTTGATACAATGTTGTGCAAAAACCACAAGACGGCATCTCCGAGGCATCTTACTTCAGACGTGAGCAAACAGGTAGAATTGACATACTTTCGCAGAATACATAAATTAAAAATTCGCATTTAGTAATGATACAATATTAGCCATCAGAACAGCTCACTTCAGCAAAGTTTC
This sequence comes from Pieris mannii, assembly GCA_028984075.1. Classification (NCBI taxonomy): domain Eukaryota; kingdom Metazoa; phylum Arthropoda; class Insecta; order Lepidoptera; family Pieridae; genus Pieris; species Pieris mannii. Next base: position 5,385,689 of record CM054798.1, on the reverse strand, counting down.
ATCATCATCAGAATACGAAGTTCCACATGTATCACCTAGACTCGACTCGACTTGAAGGAGCCTAATTCGACCCAACTCGACTTGCTACACCCTAATTCGACTCCACATAACTTGAAGGAGCGTAATTCGACTCGAATCGACTTGAAGTAGCCAAATTTGACTCGACTCGACTTGAAGGAGCCTAATACGACTCGACTCGACTTTAAGTAGCCGAATTCGACTCGAAGCGACTTGAAGCAGCCTAATTCGACTCGACTCGACTTGAAGGAGCCTAATTCGATTTTTGATACTTCAAGAACAAAGCGTATCTTTTAATTTTTAATTCAGCTTTTAAGAATTAGTTCGCAGTCATGAGGGACCCTAAAATGATAGGTTTGGAAATACTTCAATGGGCAGCTCCAACAAAGTGCGGCAAAAACTGCTTTAAAACCGCTCAGTTGTAGAACGACGGACATCGAGATGATACGGGTGAAATTTCGCATTATTTTTACGTCCGATGCATCTTAAATCGTAATTCACTATTTAACTTGAGTTTCGTTTTAATTAAATTAATTTACTGACAACAGTTTAATGCATTTTAAACCAGGTTGGGTGACAACTTTAACCGTTTAAAACTTGAGCGTATAACTACTATTAGGGGTGGAATTGCGATGCTGGATTAACAAAAAACTAACTTGACTTATTGAAGAGTTCGTAAATCTAAGTAACACTTTTGTTAAAAATAAAAAAATACATTTATTTTGGAACATAAGAGCATCTAGGTATCACTTATTCCACGTCAATCAATTCGAACCTGTAGGCATCCCTATTCATCATATACGTTGTAAGACATCATGGGAAACAAATAAAAAGTCCCCAAGCGGGGGTCCATGCGTTTAAAATAAGGGATGATGACCCATCCCTGAAAGTACTGCACCCGATCTCCCCTAGCTATTTGTAAAAGCGTATGGCCTATAAAGATATATATATATATATAAAGATACTTGACACAGCAAGTATCCTTCACAAACCAACAATGGGCGTGAAGAGCCGGACGCAACCGTCGGGAAGTGGATAAGGCTCTTCAGTTCCTCATCCCGCATAAGGCGATTGTTGGCGCCTTGAGGTTTTAGTGGCTATGCACAATAACGAATCCTATATAACCCTTCCACTCCAAGCAATATGCTCAATGCATTTCCCCAAGTAAAAAAAACATTATCGGAAACGATGCTAACATTTGGTTTTCTTCTAATTATTAACTAAATTGATGTTCACATAACTCACGCAAAACATGTTCACAAACATTTAACACGGAATTTAACCTCTCGTTGTTCTAGTGTTTTTATCCAATTAACGATAAACACCTGCCAGCTTAATAAGACATCTCGTTTTTATTGATACAGAATTCTTCTTTACATTGCGTCAAGTATGCGTCAATAAAATTTTAGTATTCGACAAGTCGAAAGTATTTTTACTATTCGCATACGAATCCGAATTGCATTTTATTTATTTTATGTATTATTAATACATCGTTACATTACAATACAAAAAGAGAACATAGTTAAATGAAAATGAGGGCAACTGGCGGCCTTATCGCTTTCGAGCGATCTCTTCCAGGCAAGCACTGTGAGTGAAGAAAAAAAATGTAATAAATTACATAAGGTAGGCAAGAAGTGCAGAAATACATATTACATATAGTTAATAAGAAGATACTAAACAGGAACAAAAAAACAAAACTAATACTGGATCTGTGAAAAACATTTGTTTTTTATAAAAAAGTGGGGCAAACAGGCAGGAGGGTCGACTATTTTATTATTTAATACTCGGTCTCAAACATGACACATTAAACGAGGACAATCGGATACATATATAACTATGTTATAGAAAGGATATACGTGTGAAAATGACATGAGAATTTAAGATGACCAGGCCAGACCATGCACAACTCAACGACTCTTTGTAATGACGTCACATGGGTCCGCCAAGCATCCGCGAATATATCATATAAATACATGATTATATAGGAATATAGAAAATATATAAATAGCTATTAATTTACACGGCACGATTTCTAAACGATTTTAAGTGATACCCATGGACACTCACAATGCCGGAGGGTCTGGAAATAGTAAAGTGAATAGTAACTAATAACAGCGTACAACTGGTGTATCAACAGTACCCGTCTTCTCTGTGGTGTAGATGTACCGTCAAGCAGTGATGATGCGCCGCAAAAACTTCTTTAAATAACGTCGAGGTGCGTTCATTGAATACATCTTTTGAATGTAATTAATACCCAGATATTCATATTTTTACAAAAGCAACATAACAACCAAATATAAAGGCTGAAAAAAATATATTCCAAAAGTTCATATCTCGTCGAATGATCGGATTTTTTGAGAAATTAAAACATAGCGATTTAGTAACATACTTAAAAATACTCTAACATTAGTTCACTGAGAATTATACTTTAATACTTTGTAATAAAGCAGATTTTTCGATATCTCAATTCTATTTGCTTGAAGGAGATGGTATCATCACAATTTATGTTACGACTCCACTCGCCGTCCACTATTGCCTTTTTACTGGAAATACCACATTTTTCTATAAATTTACGGAATAAAAAAAATAAAAAAATACCGAACCCATGAGACGCGGAGAGCGCGTTCGTTTAGATGTAAGGAGTTTTTTATTCCAGGAGTTCAATTCTTTCGCTGTTCATATGAGTCTTCTACCCGCATACCTTCCCCTATCGTGAAAAATAGATACAAGTGGAAGAATTAAGAAGAATGGAGGCTTTCACTCCGTGGGAAGTTGAGTACTAGTGTTAAACATAATGACGAGAACTTTGTGTAATTAAGCTTTGCTATCGTTAATTTCATTTAAAATTCCTCCTGCGTATGCGACAAGATACTCAAAATTGTTCAGTGTGTCTCGTACGATGTCGAATTACCCGCGTCATTCTCCAATGTTTCGAGTTTTATCGAACTATGACAACCATTGTCAAGACATTGATCTTTTCTACCACAAAAAGAGAGATGTCAAGAAGTACTTGGAGAAGCGGGAAGACTCTGATTTTTTTGAGTAGTAGTTTTAAATTCTTAGTATTATTTGTTGCTTTTAAATGTAAAATTTCAGTTTTTTAATTTTATTATTTAGTTTTTTTTTTAAATGTAAAATTGTCTTTTAATGCGCTTGCTTGTTTTCTGTTTCTTACACATAATTTGTTAATCTATGTAATCTGTTTTGGCTTTCTGTATTGTATTAGTATTTTGTATAATAATATGTATTAAGTAAGTTGTTAAATTACTTATAATTAAATAAATAAATAAATAACATAAAAGTATAGTATAGTTACTAATAGTAAAATACTCAAAAGAGAACTAATCAAAGCGCACGACCAATCAGGCAGAAGATAAACCACTCCTTATATGGAAATTGTATTCGTTTTTACAACAGACTCCCAAGCGAAATTACAGACTTATCACTGAATAAATTTTAAAGTTCTCGTTAAACCTAAATTATTAATGAGGACTTTTTATAAATTTTACGATTATTAAAATGAACCTAATCCTTGGGAATGATTCGGCCCAGCATTGACTTTTTGACTTGGCCCAATTGGTATGACTCAAAACGTCCTACGTGCTAGACTTGCGAAGTGGTAGATTTAAAATCGAACATTTTTTCTGTTGACCTTCATAACTACACTTGATTTCTAATTTGAATTTACTCGAATAAGGTTAATTTTATTTCTATTAAATACGGACACAAATCTAATCAAATCAAATCAAAAATCATTTATTCATATAGGTAACATAATGTACATTCTAGTTTTACATTTACTGCCAGTTCTCAAATCAAGGGCGTAGAACGGAAGAGAAGAACTGGCAATAAACTCTCCGCCACTCTTTTTAATCGCCAAGTTTTTTTAGACAATGTTTGTAAGGAGCTGCAACCATTACACAATGTTCCATATGACATATTGAGTAATAAAGAATAATAAAATAAATTAAAAACAAAGATTTGTCCTCTATCAGCAGGAGGCATGGTGAAATAGGAGCACGCACTTACATACTCGTGAGAACAACACGCAAATACGTAGTAAAAACAACTAATATCACCGCATACACGAATTCAAGTACGACCAGTCACCACAAGTAGCACCCGTACACGAGTAAGACGCATGGCCAGCCATCTAATCTAACTATAGGCCAATTTATATTCTAAACACTTTTGTTAAAGTTTGAAGGCAACATATACTATAAAATATATAGTTTTATGAATCCCTATTTTTTAATATAATTTAAGTGTATGAGTGTTACATTTAAACGTTAAAGTAGAACTTATTATTAAATCAATAAAATACAGTAATAAGACTATATATATTATACATATATAGTCACTCATAGTGCGTTCGTAATGAAAATGCGGTGCGATTGTAACGACTCCATCCGGCTATTGACGACTGGTAATCAATCAAACGGTGAAGATTGAATTATCTATTAATCAACAAACCACGCTAATATCACGAATCAGCTAGGACACCAACCCGTTTCATTACTACAATTTCCAAACGTTTTTAATAACTTCTATAAGAGTAAAATTGCACCGTTTTAACTAAATAACTCTCTTCATACCATCTTCTTGTGAACACAGTATTCCAATAAATAATCGGGTTTGTTTGAAATTATAACTTGAGAACGGCTGGACCGATTATCATAGTTATATTACAAATAACAGAATAACTATTAAAAATATTATTATTTGTACAAATCTGTTATACTATATATATATATATATATATTGGTTGTCAAATATTAATATCTACAGTAAATGACAAATTGTAATGTTAAGTTTTACTAAAAGTCGAAGTTAATATTTATTTTGTATTATTCTTATAAATATTATTATTCTTATAATATGTGACACGACGTTAATAGGCCGTTTTTAATAAGTAGCAAACGCGCAGTAGGCTCTCCTGATTCAGTTATATGTCCATTGTCAGGCGCCGGCCATTGCTACTTTTGCTACGCTCCTTTCTTGTCCCAAAGTGGAATTGTTTCGAAAATATCGTAGACCAGATCCCTCCCCCCACAACGAAGGGCAACCTCTGCCACGCCCAGATGGGGATTCTCCACCACGTGTGGTAACCCCCTGGGGTAAATTACCCATTGTTCCTTCTGCACTTCATATTTCATGAGAAAGGGATGGACTGCGGGAATATCTCTTACACACACACCTTACATTTCTACAATAAAGTAAACCTATTGCATCAGTTCACTTCGGCTTCCGGGAGACAGCGATACTGCCCTGGTCATCTCTGGCCATTAGACTTTGAACCAATAGCACTAAAAAAATTGCGATTTTTTTTAAGTGTAACTTCGTAACAATATATCCTTAAAACTTTTTGCATACATTGAAATGCCGAAAGTGTATTCGCATTCCTGTTTTTCGGAAAGATCCAGGAGCGATCGCGGACACAATGAGCCGTAAATCTCAACGTGTCATGTAGACCTTCTTTCGACCTGACATTCCTCCCAGGAATTTCTACTGGCAACTTTTGGCGTGGCTTCACATGCTATAGGCCGCATACTTCGGGCATACTTATATTATGAGTGTAGGTATCGTATTAGTAGTAACTATTTATTTACTAACACTTCGTTGCATGTACAGAAATATAATACAATTGACAAAAAACAAAGGTTTGTCAGCCTTATCGCTTTCGAGCGAACTCTTCCAGTCAACCACCGTGACAAAATATTTGCGAGCGAAAGAAGTGCAAAAATATCGATATTTAGACAAAAGTAATGGAACGAAACAAAACTATTAAAACATATGTAAACAATGATTAGGGGCATTCAAGTATTAGGTACGTAAGCAGATTTATTGCAATTTATCCCACCCTTCCTCTTGTCAGCAAAAGTAACCAAAGCTCTCAAAAATACGTACATACGCGTTTCATTTTTTTTTTGAGTAATATGTCTAAAAAAGTAAATAACGACATGACCAAAATGCTGGACATAATATTTTAAACTATTTATCAACTATAATAATAATCTCTAATCTCACAAAACTTCGAACATAAATAAGTTAACTATTTATTATTATAAAAAGTGCGTGCGTACAAATTACACATGTCAGAAGTAAAACTTCTTTTGTAAATTAATTATTACTAAGATAAATCCCCATGTATACGTGTCATGATAATATAAATAAAAATAAAAAATCTGCGATTACTGCACATACATTATGCGACAGAATTTGCATCTAAATATATATGTAACTACTAAACGAATCGAATCTAACAGCAGCAAGTATTTTTCCTTCCAAAAGCGCTGCACATCTTTGTCACATTTTACCCGTAAAACATTGACCCTCATGCGCCTAAAGAATTTAATTCAATAATGCAATGTACACGACAATGAAAGGAAAATCGATTTCAAAGTATCTATGCATATCCAGATCCTGCTAGTGTATTAGAAGGCTCAATATCGCTGAGTTGGCCAAAACGCGTTCTTATAAAAAGGACACATGTGACATGGGGTGCTGGAGGGACAGGTAAAGAATAGGTTGGGGTTAACAACTGGATAGTTGAAATATCTTAAATTAAACTGGTCAGCTATAACAAAAGACAAAAAGATAAGAGTATTCTATATTCTTGGAAGTGTCTGGCATGGACACATGTAAAAATGTTTTATACATGCGGCAAACCACAATGCGAATGAAAAAAGCGTCGTATCTCGGACGAATGCTGCTATCCACGCGATGTCAACGCCTCATTTTTTACAACATATAAAATATATCAACTTCTCGCAACTGTTGCATGAGAATTATATTAAATTGAAAACAGTGCCATTTTGTGGGCATATCATCATCACCCATTCATTACCAATATCTGAGCGATAATTTATGTATGTTTTAGTAAAAATATAAGATACATGATACAATGGCAGGGGAGTAGATGGAAGAAAAAAAAAAAAAAAATATATATATATATATATTTAATAATATATATTTATATATAATATATTAAATAGGATATTAGAATATATCTGAGGCATATACGAGTACCATTCAAAGGAAATATTTTAGTGTTAATTTTCTGCTACTGTGATAATAATCTGTTTGTAAATTTCCTATAAATAACTTCTACTAAACCGTTCTACTATAAAGAATAGGATTTGGGAGTGGTGGATCAGAACCTGGAGAGCCAATTGAGTGGGACAAGCCACTGACGCCCGAACCCAATATTGCATCCACAATCTCAGATTGAAATCGATCTGAGATCAGACCGTGCCTGTCGATCGATCTATCTGCATCCCAATAACCAAATCCTACGAAAACAATCCATTTTTGGCAACGGATAGAATGCAATCTCTTCGCTCTTAACACTCATATTTGATAATCAATATAAACCAAATAAAGTAAATAATAATACCAAATAATAGTAAAATATACATGTCCATGTTTAAGACATATCAAATAGCTTTTTAATTACATATTTTAAAAACTGGTGTAAATTAAAATATTAAGATAGGATATTGGCACAGTTGAACTGTCTTTTTCAAACAGAGGTCTAACCACCGATTCGACCTACCATGGATAGCTTGTATCGACAGATGGCTATTACAATCCGTCGATTGGTTATTGGCACACATTATTCGATTACTCTTGATGCTTAATGTGTTTCTCGACTCTTCACCGGAGAGCGACCTATTTGGTGAGCGTATGGCGGTAGTGTACTCTGATTTGAGGGTATACTTGGAGGGTATTAGGGGTTAGAATAAACTGTTTTATGTTATTTTAATTAATATTGTATTGTTATAGTCTATTTTTATTGTGAGTTTAGCCATGTCTGTAATTGAATAAATAAATAAATAAAATAAATAAATTATCAATGTCTATCTCAGATGGTCAAAAATGGATTGAGATAGGTTATTGGGTTTGGGCGTTCATGAGTATTGGGGTGAGAATTGCGAAACGCAGTTCAACGAAACGCGAGGTTTCGCAACCTTTATTCCAATATCCTGTGGAGATGAAAATTTCAAAGAAAATGTTCAATATATCTTACGACACGTTTAGTTGTGCCATTTGTATTTTATTTATCTTATCTCTTATCATATTCAATAGAACGTCTCTGATATAATCAATTGAACGAGCCGTAAACCTTCTTTGCGGCAAAACAATAAATTGTATCGCGTGCGCTTTACCCACGGCATAATTACAATCAATAATACGCGGCCATACATCACTTCATGCGTTTATTTAATGGCCTTTTGGCCTTACAGGACGGATTGGCCTTAACGATAATTAGTCTTACGGATTGTAATATCTTTCAATACTTTGGATACTTAATATTTTAAAATTTAATAAAAATATAAACGGATTATACAGTAGTAAGTAAGTATATTCGGTGGTGTGCTGATTAATTTTAAAATAGTATTGAGTGCCTATCTGATACCCAATCCCTGAAAACAGCGTGAAATTGTGAGCTTCTAATATATAATGATAGTGTGTGATGTGTTTAACTTCAATAAATCAAATTAAATTGTAATATTTGAGATAAAAGAGCAGTGTTGGCCTTGTGGCTTCAGCGTGCGACTCTCAAATCTGAGGTCGTAGGTTCGATCCCTGGCTGTACACCAATGGACTTTCTTTCTATGTGCGCATTTAACATTTGCTCGAACGGTAAAGGAAAACATCGTAAGGAAACCGACATGTCTTAGACCCAAAAAGTCGACGACGTGTGTCAGGCACTGGAGGCTGATCACCTACTTGCCTATTAGATTTAAAAATGATCATGAAACAGATTCAGAAATGTGAGGCCAAGACCTAAAGAGGTTGTAGCGCCACTGATTTTTTTTGAGATAAAATATCTCTAAATATTAGTTCCGGCCGTTAAGTAACCGAATCAATATTGGTGTAATTACAAAGAATTATGGTTGCGGGTCATAGGTTAGCGCTCGGCACACGGCGGGGAACGGGAGTCGATTCCGATTTAGATAAATTATATACATTAATATTTCAAATGTTAAATACAGACGTGATACAGGCACGTTCTAATTTTGTACCATATTCTCTGTCTATCATTATATCACGTCAAATTGGCTACATTTAGCTACTCTTTTTATTTATTAATTTATTATACAATCAATTCGACTTAGGGTCCTTCAAGAAAAGAGCGTATCAATTCTTAAAAGGCCGGCAACGCACTCGGGAGCCCTCTGGCATTGAGAATGTCCATGGGCGGCGGTATCACTTAACATCAGCCCGTTTGCCCCCTGTTCTATAAATATAAAAAAAACAATCATGTTTAGTATTTACAATTTTCTTAACCTAAAATAGTAATAATAAAAGTACCTAAATTAAAAATAAAACATTTAAAAAGTTGGGTCCCTGATTGATATACCTACTTATATTAGTTGAAAATTTATGCGTGCGTTCAAACGCTTAATTGTTAATTGAGTAGTGAATGTATTTGTTTTGTATTGAAATCTTTATTTCAGGGCTTATAACGCCAAGTTTCTACGAATAAATGCTAATTAAACTTGTAAAGAAATTAGTATGTTTCTTAATTATATACTAGATGGCGCTAGCAGTCGTCGCGGTTGGCAAAAGCAGCTGTTGGTATTAAAGTCATATTCATCGGGATTAAATTAATGTCATTTCAAGTGGCAAAAAAGATAATGTGATTTATGTTTAAAAATATAATTTTGAGTGTAATGTGCAAGTACTCAAATAAGAAACTTTATTTTCACAGCAACATAATTGTTTATTTGAACTTTCATGTCCAAATAAAATAAGATATATTCATACGTAGGGATCGTTCAAATATTACGTAAGCGGATTTACTGCAAATTATCACCCCCCCCCCCCCCTTCCTTTTTTTCGCAAAAGTAAGCTCACAAAAATAATAGTATCTACATAAACGTAATTCATGAAACGAATCCTCAAAAATGCATTTCGTTTGTAAACATAAAAAAAGTGTGGGTAAATATGTGTAAAAAAGTTAATAATTACTGATGACGTAATCACCATAAGAAAATCAAAGACACCACCTCCTCCCCCCAACCCCAATAGTTTATATGTCATATCATATATATATAAATAAACACCTGACTTAACGCACTCATTCCGGCTGAGCTAAGCTCGCCAAAACAGCCCGTGCTGAGCTGTAAAGGCCCTTAAGGCCAACAGCGAGATTCCATACCAAAAAAAAAAAAAACTTAACGCACACTCAGAGTTAGAACCTCCAATCACAAAGTTAAACATCGCACAAGTACTAGGATAACATAGCGTAGGTGAAGTTACCGACCCAAATTATACAAATGGCCCAACCCCCCGCTAAGTACAAAATGGTATAAAACCATCACTAATTAACTAGTCACATCAATCACACTCAATAGCCAGGCCGTTGTTTTAAAATTATAAAACAATCTATCATTTGTGAATCAAATTCAAACAAAACACGAATTAAGTTCGGCGGTTGTTCTATATTCAAATACTTTGTTTGAAGCTTTATTTGTTTAAACAATGAACTTACAACAAAGATAACAATAAAAAGGTGGGAAGATGATGTGTGAGCAGCTGGCTATACTGTGGCTACCTAAAACTAGATACAGAGAAGAGTGGAAGCTTCTATAGAAGACCTTCTGTCCAAGGACAATATACTTAGGCACTATAGAGAGATAGAATTTTAATCCAAATATATAAAAATGTTCCAATAACCTATCTCAATCCACTTTAGACTGAGATAGACTTGGATACTATAGAGAGATAGAATTTTAATCCAAATATATAAAAATGTTCCAATAACCTATCTCAATACATTTTAGACTGAGATAGACTTAAATACTATAGACAGATAGAATTTTAATCCAAATATATAAAAATGTTCCAATAACCTATCTCAATCCATTTTAGACTGAGATAGACTTGGATACTATAGAGAGATAGAATTTTAATCCAAATATATAAAAATGTTCCAATAACCTATCTCAATCCATTTTAGACTGAGATAGACTTAAATACTATAGACAGATAGAATTTTAATCAAAATATATAAAAATGTTCCAATAACCTATCTCAATCCATTTTAGACTGAGATAGACTTAAATACTATAGACAGATAGAATTTTAATAAAAATATATAGAAATGTTCCAATAACCTATCTCAATCCATTTTAGACTGAGATAGACTTGGATACTATAGAGAGATAGAATTTTAATCCAAATATATAAAAATGTTCCAATAACCTATCTCAATCCATTTTAGACTGAGATAGACTTGAATACTATAGACAGATAGAATTTTAATCAAAGTATATAAAAATGTTCCAATAACCTATCTCAATCCATTTTAGACTGAGATAGACTTGGATACTATAGAGAGATAGAATTTTAATCCAAATATATAAAAATGTTCCAATAACCTATCTCAATCCATTTTAGACTGAGATAGACTTAAATACTATAGACAGATAGAATTTTAATAAAAATATATAAAAATGTTCCAATAACCTATCTCAATCCATTTGAGACTGAGATAGACTTAGGCAATAAGAGAAAATATGACTTGCCGAAGAATTATTAGTGTTTTATTTTAATTTATTAGTACTTACCATTTTTATGTACCTACTAGTATAAGTGATTACAGCAATGAAGGCTTTAATTATTACTTTATTAAGAAATGAGCGTTTGAACGCACGCATAAATTTGACGACCATATGTAAAGCCTTTTTAATTACCGACGTTATTCCGTTTAAAATCTAAAATACGCCATTAACCGAATAATATCGATTCGAAATCTTCATTGAAACGCTATTTGGCCCGTTTACCGTATCGGCAGGTGAACAGTTGCGAAGAAAATGTCATTTTGTATTTAATATTTTTGGCTATTTTCTGAGTAAAATATTAAAAAAAATCGAAACTAATATTGTACGTTCTTAATTCCTTTCTTCCTCAACAGTTCCTGTGGCAGTGTACCTTTAACGCTATCTCTATCTATCTAGCTATCGGCAGCATTATCTTTCTGTAATGCGATACATATATGCCCTTTGCTTTATAGGTCAATACCCAAAAATCAAAGATTTTATTAATTTACCTAATATACTCCTATCTATTCTTTGAGTCCAGCATGAACAATAAAAGCAAAAAGACAGGACTCCGCTAATGGTTAGTGATACCGTCCATAGATACTCAAGCAAGGCTTGGTAAGTACCATTCATTGGTGCACATTTCTTATGACCCTAAGGCGAATTGATTCGGAAACACCTCAGTGCCTCAGTGGGTACTAACCGAGGTAGACTTCCATTCTCAAAGTTAACAATAATCAAGCTTACGCCAGTCCAACGCTGCCAAGTCAACAACCCGGCCGTGTATATCGCGGATCTGTGTTTATTTTTCAATTGGTCCCGTCAAAGTATAACATAGGGTCGCCACACACCGCGCCGACAGATTATACACGCCCCTACCACATACTGGATATTTTATTCACATCTGTAGGGCTTATGCTAACAAAAGTCCACATTGGTGCTATCAGCTGAGTTGCAAGTTGCTAGGTAAAACTTCTTTAGGCGTGTGAGGGTAAATTTTTAGGGAACACGTCACGAAGATGTGCAGCGTTTTAGAGGAAGAAAGGGGAGGGAGCGATTGAGACTGATCGAGAGGGAATGAGAGAGGGAGACCGAGATAAAATACTCGCTATTGGTTAATGTATTCGTTTAGTAGTTATACATATTAGACCTTAAGATGGAAATTCTGTCGCTTAACATCTTGTGCTTACGCAGATTTTTTTATTCTATATTATCGTTAGAACGTATACAGTGTGTAAAGCCTGCTCTACGCCCTTGACTTGCGAACTGGTTGTAAATGTAAATTTACAGTTAATTTAATTTGTTTTCCTTGACGTTCATAAGTGTACATGTTTACCTAAATGAATAAAGATATTTTGATTTGATTTGATTTGAAAGTGTGAATATAGATATACAAATACATGCAGTGAACATATACTGGTACACGACCATCTATTTGGTGCCTTACCTTAGTAATAATTAATTTACAAATCACTTCTTTCAAGTAAAACTATTATGAATATTTCTCGAAAGAGTTAGTAGTTCCTCATAGTGAGGTTGTTCATGCCTTAAACTCGTATATTCACAATCTTAATAAAACTTCAAGTTAAAACACAGCTGATACTATACTGAGTACCACCCCAATGTCGTCGTAACATTCAGGGCCATAGCAAGTGGAAAGTATAGTGCCTGTCTTCGGGAAAAAGGCGTCAATATATAAATATAATAACCCAAAAACCTCATAGTAGCAACCCTGGCAGCATTTATTCGAGGCGTTGAGAACCTACAATTAGGCGCGGGCCAAGAAGATTGTTACATCGCTAATATGCACTTTGCTAACTAGTACCACGCCCTAAAGCAAGTTACAAACAAAATCACCTCTACCACAACGCTATACCGTTTAACTTGACCAAGTGAGGCCAAAAGTACCGCAATCTTTATTGCAGGATAAACTTTCTGCTGGTCGACTTTAATACTACGGTGATAAGTGCGAAAATCGCTTATCAAATAGTTTATTGGAGCGATTAAAATTCTCGTAAAAAATCAGTGAAATTTTCGAAAATTTATTGGCGAGTTCCCATGCGAAATTGATTAAAAATTGCCAGGTAATAAATCGTTGTGTTGTATTATAATATTTTAATTTCGGCTTCCGTTTAATGTCATAGGCGATAGATTTTATCACATTGAATGCTTAACCAATGGATACAAAGTAACGCCAGAAACAAAAACTTTTTATGGCGAATTTTGATTAAGTAAATGAAATGTTTGAAAATATGTAAGAATGTATATTATTATGTTTATTAAATTTCGGATCCGAGTGGTCGGCATACAGTATGTCGGGTGCCGAATACTCGAGAGCTAGGGATGGCAATGGTTTAACAAAATGAACGGGACGCTCGCACGTATCCGAATGGGCCGCACCGGTACTATGTCCACGCTTCACTCGGATCCGAGAAAAGAGCACTTGTGTTATATGTTACCTGATTTTGGACTGACAGCTAAAAGGAAGATGACTATTTTCACTGTATGCTATTCTCTTTGTTTGTATGTGTATCGTTAGTGTGCACTTTTAATATAAATAAACAAATTAAGTATTGTACGTTTGAGAATAAGGTCCCTGGAGTATTCCATAGTGGGTTAACTGTCTATATAAAAATTATATAAATTTAGTATTGTCTTTCATTAACATAACTTTTACACATTTAAAGAAAAACACTTTATTAACGGATTGAAGTTATGTATCATGGGGCTTCTAAACGGGCCATGTTTTGCTGCAATTGATGGCTGCACTATTGGCAACTAATTGCCCGGCCATCACAAAAATATTTTTATGCAGCTGATGGCCGAGCAATCTATGGCCGGGCCATGTGTTGCAATATGACAGCAATTGTATGGCCGATGATGCAGACTCCTAAACGGGTTACACATACCGGCAACAATTGCTGACGAAATCACACTTGTCGCAACAGCTTTTATTGTTTTAAAAAACAAATAGAAAAAGAAGAGATTGTGGATTCGACCTTACTTAAATAGGCGTGAAGCTGTAGACAATTTGAGTCTAGAAATAAGCCTTGATAATAAATTTTTCAAGAATAATAATTATTATTTTTACGTAGTTGTCAAATCGCAAAACACAGAATAGAGCAACATTTCGCGTAGAAAAGGATGCACTGTGCCATAACAAAGAGAGTGACTGAAACAACAATAAAACTGGCTGTGCAATATTGCAGTTGAATTCGATAGCCTAGCGATCGTCCGGCAACCCATAGGGGCAATACCGGCCATAAGTGGCTATACAAAACATGTTGGGCTATATGGCCGGTACATTACTGCAATATTGCATAGTGTGGCTGCTATTGTTTGCAATGTTGCCGGGCAACTGTATTGCAGCCATCATTGCAGCAAAACATGGCTCGTTTAGAAGCCCCATCATATAATTATTAGACTGAAGTCACCGTGACCACGCACGCTGTAAAGCACACGAAACGTCGGTTAAATTTAAAATTATGTTTAAATAATTATAATAATACATAACTTCAATCCGTTAAAAAAGTGTTTTTCTTTAAAATTTTACAAGAGATCTTTGGCTCGATTTATTTAATCCTTAACTGAGCTGGATCGAGTTACTTCAAGCGATGAACGTAAGCTAGTTTTATCGTGCAATAAACAATTAATTTACGAGGCTTATAAAAACTCATTTTATTATCTCAAGTACCTTTAAACAAGGACCCTCGAATTACGCCTTCATTGATACAGTACCTCAAAGCGATTCGAAATTTAAAAATCCTAGATGGCATAGATATTTAATACAGTGAAAAAAATTAGTTATAAAATCTCCTTTTAAATATCGAATAAAAACTCTTTGATTGTAATTTCATGAAATCTTACAGGTCATTTCAGTGCTGTTAAATATATAAATATATATAAATAATAAATAAATCAGTGGCACAACAACCTCTTTAGGTCTTGGCCTCAGATTTCTGAATCTGTTTCATGATCATTTTTAAATCTAATAGGCAAGTAGGTGATCAGCCTGCAGTGCCTGACACACGCCGTCGACTTTTTGGGTCTAAGACATGTCGGTTTCCTCACGATGTTTTTCTTCACCGTTCGAGCAAATGTTAAATGCGCACATAGAAAGAAAGTAAATTGGTGCACAGCCGGGAATCGAACCTACGACCTCAGGTATGAGAGTCGCACGCTGAAGCCACTAGGCCAACACTGCTCTTTCAGTGCTGTTATGTAGTGAATATTTTTTATTGTTTTCTGTATCTGTAGTTTAACGAAATGTATATTAAAAAACGCGTGGAAGAAACTAACCTGTACAATCAAAGTAATTTATTCAAATTGTCATTATAACCAAGCAAAATATTGTTAATTCTTAAATATAGTTGAATTTTCTTCACAATCTCTTAAGTTTTCTGTCAGGTTAGAAAAATACGGTGGTATTTAGACTGCTAACAATATGCTGACCGATGATTAGGTAATTAAAATTTATATTAATCTTCATAATATTATATATAAATCTCCGGTCACGATGTTTGTCCGCGATGGACTCCTAAACTACCAAACCGATTTTTAATTAAATTGGCACACCGTGAGCAGTTCGATCCAACTTAAGAGATAGGATAGGTTAGATCTTTAATTATAGTCGCAATTTTATTTTATTGCACATATTTGTTTATTATTTGATACAATTCTAACAGATAGCGCTGTGATAACAGTACCAACGTTTCACATAAGCTATTCCTTCCAAATAAGTTCTCCCACCGTTTCCCTTGAATAGTTTACTACTATGTAATATAACAAAAACCTTAGCCTTAGCAACGCTTGGCCGAGTCTGCTAGTTGTTTATATAAGCTTTTAGGAGTACCTACTATTACACATTTAGATGAAATCGTAAACCCTATATAAACGCGACTTAAAAAAAAAATTTAGACGCGACTTAGAAGGAAAAAATACCTGTGTCAGGGTTCCCATAACAAATGTAATATTGTTTTTAAGTTTTGTTTTTTTATTTTAAACAATGATAAAGAGGAAATGCTTGCATATTGTAGGAATATTCCGCTAAAAGTTTACAAAAATGATATGCAAATCAATCAAACACGTCGCATTATGACTTTTTTTATAGAACAGGGAGCGAACGGGCAGAATGATCATCTGATGTTAAGTGATACCATCGCCCATGGACACTTAATACGAGGGCTCGCGAGCGCGTTGTCGGCATTTTAAGAATAGATGACCTTTTTTTGTTGAAGGACTCTAAGTCGAATTGGTTCGAAAATACTTCAGTGGGCAACTTGATCCATATTGTGGTGCACACTGCCTTAAAAAACGAACTATAACTGTTAGTTAGTTAACTAACTAACTATATCATGTAACTGTATACTAATCCATGTACCAGGATTCAAGAGATTGAAGAAAGTATTAATCCTATTCTAAATTCAAAACATCAAAATGTCGTTGCTTGAAACAACATTGTACATTGCGTAAATATCGTCTTGACATTCTAATCACCGGTTAGTGAGATAGCATTCTGAGACCACACACGACGAGGCGGTAGCGAGGATCGCCCAAGGGCAGGCACTGTCTTAATCACTATGCTATAGTCATAACTCATTTCGACACAGTCAATCGAGAGATTCGTATGTTGTACTGTAAGTACCTAAGGGGCGTCGCCAGCCAAATTTCAAGAGAGGGAGGGGGACAGTAGAAGTAGATACTGAGGATAAAAAACTTTTATATATAAACTAGCTTTTTCATTTAGTGGCATGAAAAATAGTTTAGCCATTTCGGATGAGTTTAATAACAAACACCGTGACACGAGAATTTTATATAATCTAAACATTTTGGAAGTTATATCCAAATTTATGCCATTAAAAACATTACTTGTAAACAAAACAAGTCGTAACAATTGAGGGATCTCATGGATGTGAGAGTGTCCATGGGCGGCGGTATCACTTACCATCAAATGAGCAACCTACCCGTTTGCCCCCGTTCTATAAAAAAAAACTCGGATAATTAGGTCGCTATTTAAGAGACAATTTTTTCTTATTACGTAATTAGCTAACATAACAACAAAGATGTTGTTATGAGATAGCTAATAATAATTATATAAGTAAGCTAATAATAATTAAATAAAAAAGCTTAGTTTTAAATAAATATACTAGTTAGTTAACGCTAACACTAATCGTAGTTTTTATGTCTGCTAAAAGTGTCTTAGAATATCGGTCAGTTAGTGTGTGTAAAAATTAAACTTTGACTAGTAATATATCTTACTGCTCTTTTAAATGGAATGAAATTTAAATCTTAATAATGCCTGATACATATTTAAAAATCCAGGGTTCTAATTGTATCCCCAACGATGTTATTGGCTGAAAATGGCCTGAACTGTTGGGAGATAAAGATCGGCACATCGTTGCTTGCAAACGCGGATATATTTAATATTCGTACTTTACGTACGTACGTACTTTCGTTAGCGTAAAATTCACTTACCTTACGAGATATTAAACATCTACAACATTCAGACTTACCTGAAATAGAAAACAAAAATATTAATCTTAAAGGTCCAAAACACACAACTGTTTGATCTAGTGGCTTTTACGTGTGATTCTCATTCCTGAAGTAGTAGGTTTGATCCCCGGCTGTGCACCAATATGCATAGGTATGTGAATTTCTTATAGAATCCGGCTTGCCTTCGACTCAAAAAGAGAAGGCGAGTGTCAGGCACAGGCTGATCGCCTACTTGCCTATGAGATTGACAAATCATGAACAGATGCAGATTTCATTTCTATAAGGTCCGCTTTTAAGGCCTTGGTCGGAATACTTCTAAAGTGTATTTAGAAGGGTAAGGAAAAATTATATTGGTACAATTGTAATCATTTAATATTGGCGTAAATCTATAAACGGTTGAGTTGGCCTTTGCTTGGGACTCTCATCACTGAGACTGCACACAGGAAACCTGTGTGCCCCAATGGATCCAAGAAGTCGTTAGACGTTAGACGTGTTAGCGAGCTTCACTTTGCCTATTATAATACATAAAACTAAATCCTTGGAATGTAGCCCCACTGAAGTGAAACTTCTTTAGGTGCATAAGGATAAAAACGACAAACAAGCCTACAGGACACCCAAATAGGGCATTCATCGCAGCCCATAGACATTTTAGTGGTGCGTTGCCGGCCTTTAAGAGGAGGCTACGCACCTATTTGTAGGGAGGTTAATTGCTTTAAGATAAATAGCACAATATTACAATCAAAGCAAAAATATGGCGATTTAAAATTGTCGGTAAATATGTATGTGCATTTTTACCGACACTTATGGTATAATATGAATAACAAACATTTTAACTCCGATTAATGAATTATAAGAAAGCCTGTAAGTATTATTTGCCCTCAAACCCCATCAGTAAACATCCGCGACTCCGATGAAGGCTGTCTTATTGTTTTATAATCGGTCTCTCCCGCCCCCCACGCCCGCCCACCGCATTCATCACTCGAGCCACACATCCTTATTCAGAATATCCTAATATCACGATACGATACGCTAAAACAAAATCTGCTTAATTATTAGACTACGTCTATATATAATTATTATTTGGCAGAAAATAGTAAAATAAAAAATATTTTAATTAATTAATATGTTTTGTCATTAATTTGAATATGTGTATTTTGTGTAACATGCTGTGTACAGATATAATTGGATTTTAGGTTTCCAAATGTTGTTTAGTACCTAAATTTAAAATCTGTTTCTGTACCTAAATTTAAAAAATAAAAAAAACTATCTCTCTCTCTCTTTAATCGGCAGCTCATGTCTGAGCGTCGTGGTCAGCAACGAAGCAACTAGAGCGGACTATCTGCTTCCATCAGTTTCTTTAATAATTATAAAAATTTCTTAATAATAATTTTTTTTTCATATTTGTTTCACAGAAAAAACATACATCTAATTGCGCTAGTTATATTTACAAAATTAGTCAGGTTTATCTGACGCTGAACTAGGTGTGAACCTGTATTTCAGCATACAGCGCCTAACCCCTTAAATATAATAGACAAAAACTAGCATCAAGTACATGACTCATTGGCGAAAATTATATAAAAAAAAACTATAAAACATATGTTGTAATTTACAATAAATTTAATAAATGATTCTATTATGGTGTGAAGTGTTCAGGTGTTCAGTTTCTGTCTCCCTTAAGACAGTATAGTTTTGAAGACGATGAGTCTTTCACTTGATCGGTCCATCTGGTTGGTGAACGGCCACGTGATCTTTTGCCTTCTGTGTTACCAACCACGATCAGTATCTCCAAGTTCTCATCGCCTTTGCGCATTGTATGGCCGAAATACGTTACGATTCGCTGTAGGCATATAATAGACAAGAGAGTGCGTATGCGAAGTTGGTCAGTTGATGTGTTGGTGCGCAATTAATAGATAATGTTTGTTTAAATCCAGCGAAACTGCAAATATAGGCTACCATTAAATTCAATTAATCATGGATATTATCAGTCCAAAACGACACTGCCAGTGGCTTCCCAATCAGAAATCCTCGAAGTTCTTCTGAAAATTCTGAACCTCTAGAAGGTTTTTTAGCCAAGACTTAACACGGACCAAATGAGCAATGTGAAAATTGACTCCACAATAAATAGAGGATTTAAGTTTAAATATCTAACGGGAATAAGACTGGCGATACCTCAGCGAGTGTTTACGAACAAAAACCAGTCGACTGCTGCGCCCCGCGGCGATCAGACATTCCTCACTCAGTTTAAAACTACATTTAAATTAATAACTTGCGGGTTAATGCGCTGAAGGATACACTTTTGGGTACTTGCCTTTGTTTATTTAATGTTTATTTGCACAGTACTCTTTTGAACAGATATTTTAGTATCAGTTTCTTTGTTTACATTTTCTTACGTTCTCAATATGAGCCAAAACGATATATATGGCTATTACGATATATACGCATTTCTAGTTAGCAAGAGACGTTAAATGCGCAGGAGCATAGCTTTTTCTATGCTATGATATGTATATAGTACATAAAATCTAGATCGTGACAAAATATTGAAATAAAATCATTATGCAATGTGGGGTCCACCTAAGTCCTGAAACCAGCTCAGAGGGGGTCATGACCCTCATGACCCATCCGCCGTTGACTCCATCCTAGGTATAAGCCTCCAATCGATCGACGTTTAACTCAATAAATTATTGTAATAATGCAAAGTTGCGACAGCTCCCACTTAAAAGATTCTAATCACCCAACGAGAGAAATTAAACAAAGGAGCATTGTTCAATATTTGAATCCACAGAATATGACAATGTCCTTTGAAGTAAATCGTGTTACTATGGTAACCATTTACTTATAGTTACCATGGTAACAGAACATCAATGACGCAATCCTTGGTCTCAGCTTCTGTATCTGTTTCGTGACGATAAGCTAGTATCCTTCCGATGTTATTATTAATTGGGTTGGGGTTCGAACAAACGACCTCAGATATTACAATCGCACACCCACCCAACTCTGCAGTAAAAATAATTATAGAAGTATAAAAAATATTAAAAGTATATTTTTTTAATGCTCCTTTTAAGTTGAAGAAATATTTGCATATCGGTTTCCAAAAGGGCCCGTGTCTCATTCATCTGTCCGTTATCAGCGCATCAGGCCAGCTGCGGTTACCAGGCGCCCATCAATCCACTGCAGTTATGTAAATTCGCATCCCTAATAGCATTCAAATTCAACGAAACAGGAAAATAATGTTTTTCGCTTCATTAAATGTCGTTTGTATGTTTTAAATTACCCTTTTTAATCATCGGTAATAATGTGTTCAATTTATGATGCACTGTCCACGGTAAAATAAAACCGAACATCCGAGGCGAGTTTCAAAGTCCTGACATGTTTCTAGGTATCTCGTTCTGATGGAGTATGGGCCATCAAATGCCAAAACCTGATCCCAGGACTAGTGTTTCATAGAATACTCAATTTTTGAAGTGAAACCTCTTTAGGGGCATGAGGGTAAAAGTTTATGGATGAAACGTCACGTAGATGTGCAGCGTTTTTTGTCGAAAAGGGAGAGAGCTATTGAGACCGATTAAGAAAGAGTGAGAAAGGGATATCAATACACGCTATTGGTTGATGTATTCGTTTAGTAGTTACAAATTAGAACTTTAGATCGCAATTCTGTCGCGGAACGTCTTGTGCAGTAAACGCAGATTTTTTATTGATTTATATTATCATTAGCACGTATACAGTGTGTAAGCAGTGTGAATATAGATATACAAATACATGGAGTGCTAATATACTGGTTCATGATCATCTATTGGCGATTTAGCTTAGTTATAATTTAGTCAAGGGGACAATCCAGCAGAGGCTCATCAGATGTTAAGTGATACGCCACCCATGGTCACTCTCAATGCCAGAGGGCTCGCGAGTGTGTTGCCAGCCTTTTAAGAATTGGTATGCTCTTTTCTTAAAGCACTCTAAGTCGAATTAGTTCGGAATTACTTTAGTGGGCAGCTGGTTCCACATAATATATTTGTAAAATAATTAAAAATCTACACGTGTGGTTATAAAATAATCATTTAAAATATATATAAATCATGTTATCTGCGAAATAAAATTCCCTTATCAGGCTATAAAAACACTTAGAATTGGAGCTTAGGGCTAGTAGAGACTAAATATAACTCCAACACAATTTAATACATCCTAACGCCCAAACCCAATAACCTATCTCAATTCATTTTTAACCACATGAGATACACATCTTATTCCAAATATCGATAAAAGTTTGCCAATAACCAATCGATGGATTGTAATAGACATCTGTCGATACAAGCTATGGTAGGTTGGATCAGTGTATGAGGATAGACCTTTGTAAGAAAATGATAGTTCAACTGTGCCAATATCATATCTTAAGATTTAAACTTACACCAGTTTTTTAAATTAACAAGCTATTTTATATGTTTTAAACACAGACATGTATGTGTTAATATTAATTTAGGTTTCATTGACTTTATTTGGTTTATATTGATTATATATGAGTGTAAAGAGAGAAGAGATGGCATTCTATCCGTGGCCAAAAATGGAGTGTCTTCGTAGGGTTTGGTTATTGGGATACAGATAGGAGATCGATCGACTGTAACGGTCTGATCTCAGAATGTTTACAATCAGAAAACTCAAACTCAAAATAAATTTATTCATATAAGTACACTTATGAACGTCAACAGAAAAGATGTTAAATTGATTCAGGGCAGAAGGGCATAGAGCGGACAAGAAGAACTGGCAAGAAACTTTCCGCCACAACGTTTAAGCGCCAGGTTTTGAGTCATACAAATTGTTTGAGCTGGAGCAAATCAGTCCCAAGAATAAGAATCATTTAATCGTCAAATTTATAACAAACAAACAAACAAAATTTATTTATTCATGTAGGTAACAATGTACACTTATGAACGTCAAAAAATTTAAAAATTGTGAATTTACATTTACTGCCAGTTCTCAAATCAAGGGCGTAGAACGGAAGAGAAGAGAAGAACTGGCAATAATAAAAATAGCTTATTGATTAATTATAGTTTAACGAGAGTTATGAATTTAATTTGTTGTAATTCTCTAATTTCGCTTTGGTATTTGCTGTAAAAACGAATACAATTTCCATAGAGTAGATTCATCTGCTGGAGCCTGGTTGGCCGTACGCTTAAATTAGTTATGTGGTGGTGCGCGGCCGGAACTGCCTTCAAAACGCTCAATTGTGGAACTACGGACGACGAGGCACAATACGTACACCCATATCACCTCGACGTCCGATGTTTTTTTTTTAATAGAACAGGGGGCAAACGGGCAGGAGGCTCACCTGATGTTAAGTGATACCGCCGACCATGGACACTCTCAATGCCAGAGGGCTCGCGAGTGCGTTGCCGGCCTTTTAAGAATTGGTACGCTCTTTTCTTGATGATGTAGGATTACACCAACATCTAGAATGATTTATGGGGAAAGTCTAGTAGTCCGTGCAAAGCCAGAGCGAGTGGCTAGTCAGATATATCTGAGGTATGTCAAAGAGCAGGTGACAGCTGTCAGAAAAGGTCGCGTTCAACATTTACGACCACAATTTATCGCCTAAATGTACTCTAATTTAATTATCATAAAATAACCAAAGATAAACTAACACGTTTTTAAGTAATGCAAATTAGGAAGTCATTTAATTTGAAAAAAACTCCACAAAAGGGTGATAAAGATTACATTAAAATAATTTTAACCGTAAATTATTTTTATCAATTTAATAGTGTATAGCCACTTAGAAGTACACCTCACAGTTGCGCGTGCGTTTTCCTCTCATAACAAATAGCTTCTTTATTTCTATAGCTTTTGTTCAAAGGCATTTGTTGTTGTAATGCAAAACAATGTTATATTAAAAAAAAATAATGACTGAAATAAAATTAATTTAACACATTAGGTGCTATTTTCTCGGAGCAGTGCGAGCGTTTTTTTTTTATAGAACAGGGGCCAAACGGGCAGGAGGCTCACCTGATGTCAAGTGATACCGCCGCTCATGAACACTCTCAATGCCAGAGGGCTCGCGAGTGCGTTGCCGGGCTTTTAAGAATTGCTACGCTCTTTTCTTGAAGGACCCTAAGTCGAATTGGTTCGGAAATACTTCAGTGGGCAGCTGGTTCTAAAAAGTGGTAGTGCGCGGAAAAAACTGCCAAGACAAACGCGTTGTGGAACGGCGGTCCTGTTCATTTTTTAAAGTTTCCCATTCCTAGCTCGGATCCGAATTTTTGGCACCATACAGCAGTATGCCGACCACTCGAATCCCATTGGATCATAATTAAAAAAAATGTTTTTTTTTTTTAATAAATATAATAATCATACATTCATACATATTTTTAAACATTCATATTAACTTAATAAAAATTCCCCATAAAAAGTTTTGGTTTCCGGCTATTACTTTGTAGCCATTGTTTAAGTACACTGTGTTAAGTTTATAAGCGTTAAATTATCATTTTACTTTTATATATATAAATAATAGATATTTTTAAGAAGGCTTTATTGCCTTTTGAATGTGTCCCGCTAAACAATTATAGGAAATTAAATTAGTACCAAGAGTTTATTGACGCGGAGTATAATAATAAAACCTGTTTATTTTCCAATAATTACAAAAGTAGATTTGTTATAAACACTTTTACAACAAAGACCCCTCACGCGTTTTACCCGTCACTGGTTCCTTCAGGTCCTCCAGCATTTTCCAAATTTCTCTATCCATGCCTGTCTTTCTCCATTCGCTTCCAGCTAACGCAGAAGTCTTCTATCCACGACGACGAGACGCAAAGTAGGATTGTCAAGAAATCAATTCTAACTCTTTGTTTTTATATTTGCCTAGTACTCGAGAAGATGCAAATTCCTTATAAGTCAGGTCTTTTCTCTGTTTAATCTGGCAGCACATGTCTAAGCTTTGTGTTCAGCATCAGGAGCACCTTGAGAGGACTATCTGTTCCCACAGGTTTTAGTCCAGGGCCCTTCTTATGACAGTGTACACAGCAGCATACTATATATATAAGTAGGTAGTTTACAAACTTTTTACCGTAATGTTCTAAACTATAATCGATATGTTTAGACTATCTATCTATCTATATATCTATACCACGTCTACCTTTCTAGTGGTAGATTTTTATTTTTTTCATAAAATTGTCTTAATCATCTCACTTTGTAGAATATGTATAATTTTACTATATATATATTTATATATATATATATATTAACCGATATTAAATCCAAAAAAAAATTTTTTATTTAATACCCTAAACTTGAGAAGGATAGAATTTGCTGCAGGCACCAGCGATGTCTTAATCCGGCACTAGGAATAGTTGATAAAAGGGCCTGGGACTAGTGCTGGGCAGGCTACTTCTAATTAATATGCTATATTTGTTTTAAATATTGTAGAATTGTTTGATGATTTGCTTTTTTTTTAAAAGAGTACCGAGAGTTTTTTACGCCGGCTTTTTCTCTCGGCCAACACCTTCTGTCTTCTTTGCCGATGAGTAGGGATGCCAACAGGCTTGAATTTAATGACGTGGAATAAGTGATACTCTTATGATCCTATGTTCCAAAATAAACGTATTTTATTTTTTTATTTTTTATTTTACTGGGTCCATCTGGTTCTGTTACCAATCACTATAAGTTTCGCCAAGTTCTCATAGCCTCTGCGCATTGTATGGCCGAGATAAGATACATAAAGGAATAATAAGGAATACACTTCCATAATTATTTTAGCTAAATTGGAAACCCTATAAAAAACATCTATCTTACATTATAAATAAATAATACGTCAAATGTTTTTTTATCGTAGTTAATGTGGACAGGACTTTCCTCTCAGCACACCTGTTGCTATATTTCAATAATCTTGACAATTGCCGATAAAAAACTCAACTTTGTATACTAATTATAAGTTAATTACTTAAATAATTTTAACGTTAATCGAATTGAATTAATTGCGATTAAATTTTAATTGGAACTGAAATCCTGAATATATATGGTTTTTTTTATGTAATAGCAAACGAGTCTGCGGGACGCCTAAAAAGGGCAGTCGTCGAACCCCATAGACACCTATTTTTAGTGGGTGCGTTGTCGGCCTATGAGGGAGGAATACGCTCGAAATTTGAATAGTTGGAGGTCGTATCTCTCAGGGAAGACCCCCACCGGGAGTCGATTCCATGGTTCGCTAGTTCGCAATAGAAAATGCCTTGGGAAACGGACTGTGGAAGATTTCCAGCCATCCAGGTGATGCTGGTGAAATTGGCAAAATTTAGAATTCATAATTGAGAGATGAGAAATTAAATATCATGCTGCGCTTTGAAAACCAAACGAAGCATTGCATAGTGCAGTATTTATTTGTTTTGAATTTCCCGCGTCGCCGCTGACGTGTGACAGCTGACAATAAGAGGATTTTTATATATGAGACTGTTCAATTATTGATTTCCGCGATCCTACGGTTGCCACATATTGAGCAGTGATGCCAAATCCTACACAATTTTCCCTCTAGGATTGCATACCCAAAAAGTTACTATGACTCGGTTTGACAGGTAATTTCAAATGTGCATTAAAAATACATTCAGATTATATTAGCTGTTATTTCGATTTCGGAGATTGGAGTTTATATTTGGTGTAGGTTGTTATTTGGGTTCGTAGCTTAATTTATTATATTAAAGGACAATTTTTAAAGAGCAATACAAAAAATTCTCGTATAAAGTACCCCCTAAAATCCCCCTTAATAAATGTACCCCTTTAAACCCCTGGCCAGCTAGTTTACACCTAAATTTCAACCCCCAAGTTGCCTTTAAAGTCGTAGTTAACCACCCTTCAATCCATGTTAGCTACGTTACGGTTTACAAGAAGCCCCTCCTCCCCCTTTCAAAGTCGTACGTAATAATTAAACACTCCCAAATTATGTTTTGATTGGAGCACAGCTATCCAAGAAAAGACAATATATATCTTTATATATATAATTCTACTGTGAGTGTGTATGTCACTGAACTTCTCTCAAACGACTGGACCGATTTTGACGAAATTTTTTGTGTGTGTTCAAGGGGATCTGGGATCTTGGACAATGTTTTTTTAATTAAATTTTTAATTTATTAGTAGTTGTTGATTTTGGAATGTTTTACATTGGATGCGACAGACGGCGCTACCATCGCAGTGTCAAATTTTAAATAATATTCGAATTTTAATTTTAGTCTATCCCGACAGTTAGCGCTGCGATCAAATTAAAAAAAAGGTTTGTTATCATTGTGTTATTGTAGACCATGTGCTGGATCGTGAGATATTGTCATAACATTTGAATAATAATTTTCATCAAAATGGTCCAGAATCTTTTAGCTTATTAAAAAAAGTTTGAAATTTTCAAATTAAAGACGTGTAGACAGGACAACGTCTGTCGGGTCCGCTAGTATAATATAAAGTCTATGAGAGGTATGAGAATGCCGGCAGTTCAGGTAAGGGCATCCATCCCATCTCCCCTTTGTATAGAGCAAAATCTTCTTACGTACTACCCATAGTGCTTAACGAATAACACGAAGGGAATCGGCATGCAAATGAAGCGATAGCAACACAAAAATGTCGATAAATAAAACCTTTAAAGTGGTTCTTATCTCGCGAATTGCAACGAGATATACTCAATCCGATTATACGCTGTTCTTTATGTTTTTAAATTAAATATATTATTGCTATAATGGAGTTGTTATCTACTATTCAAAGAATATGTTTTCGATAAAAGCTATATTTTTTAAGCACGGTAGTATTCAATTGTATATACACGGGGCACAGGAGATTTGAGGAGGTAGTACGGTATCGCGTTCCTAATTCAAAACTAAATTGGGGTCAGTCGAAAAGTTGCATGTAAACAAGAATACTTTGCAATACAAAGCGGAAGCACTTCATCGTACCGTTTGGTAATGTGTGCGTCATGTGTGTGTCACTACACATTACAGTAACACATACTTTTCTTGGCCGGTAAGAGCGTCGCTGTCATGGAAGTATTGCCAGTAAATAATAATTAACCATTATAAAATGAAATAATTTTAAAATAATTTATTAAAATGTCTTAATAAAACAATTAAGAGGACTAGTGTTTAGAGAATACAGTTCCAGGCTTTAATAAATGACACAAACATAGGAGCACCTGATAAGATATATTTTTTACCTTTACTATTAATATAATATCTTTTAAGATACTTAGCAATCGGAACCGTTCAACAATTTAAACTTTGCCATTGTATTTAAGTGAGCAGTGTTGGTCTAGTGACTTCAGCGGGCGACCCGAGGTCGTAGGTTCGATCCCTGGCTGTGCACCAATGGACTTTCTTTCTATGTGCGCATTTAACATTTGCTCGAACGGTGAAGGATAACATCGTGAGAAACCGAAATGTCTTAGACCCAAAAAGTGGAGCACTGGAGGCTGATCACCTACTTGCCTATTAGATTTAAAAATAATCATGAAACAGATTCATAAATCTGAGGCCAAGACCTAAAAGAGGTTGTAGCGCCACTGATTTATTTTTATTTTATTTAATAATGCAAGTAACAAAAATCAATACATTTTAGTTGGATTTTTATTAGCTATATTTCAGAGCTAATTGTCAATGTCAGTCTGACATTTCAATATGGCGACGGTAGTACCAATTTCAAGAAAGAAAAGTAGGCACTGTACACGGCAATGACATGACAGATATCAGAAATATATTTTGGTTCCTGTAACTCCAGATCCATAGATCAAAATGATTGTAGATTATCTAACAGATTATAGAGTATTTAAACCTAAAAAATCCATATATAATTATTTAAATTCTTCTTTTTGTATATTATGTAATTCACTATTTGCAATTCTAGAATCTGTAAGATTAGCTTTTTAGTTTTATTTAGTTATTAATATTGTTTTTTTTTCTATAGATTAATATATATATATTGTTTTTTATATAACTTCTGGTTATGCACTTCTTGCACTTATCATTTTTTATTTATTGTTTTCTTTTTTTACTAGGGTTGCCTGGAAGAGATCGCTTGTTAGCGATAAGGCCGCCCGTTGCATCCCTTGTAATTTATATGTATTGTGTTATTTGTGTTTCTTTCTAGCAACGAAGTGTTAATAAATAAATAAATAAAACAAAATATTGTAAAACCTATGTTAAAAGAGTAAGTGTGGTGTTTCTAGCCCATTCTTCTCCACACGAAACTACCATTTGGAAGGAGCAACTAAAATCATCCTTCTATTTTATTTAACGTACAAAAGGACCATCTTAGGTGGTGTAATTGGAATGAGTGATTTGACTTTCATTAAATAAATTATTCTATCTAAACAATCTATATTTTTCTTCTCATACAAAACGCCAACTTCATATGTAAGGACTTATTATTACAATATTTTATTATGTTGAGGTAAAATCTTATCTTTTTATTTCTGAAATACCATTTTGCATTCATACATCAATACGGAACATAATAAAGAGTAGATATACGATATTGCATTTTCCTATATATTCCACGGACACTGCCAGGCTCGCGGGAGCGTTGCAGTCCTTTAATAATTTGGTACGATCTTTGTGAAAGGCGAGTCGAAACGGGTCGTAAATATATACTTGAATGGGCAGCTGATTCCATTTATATTGGTTTAATTGATCAAGTTTTATAATTACTATTATTATTATTATTATTTTTATAGAACAGGGGGCAAACGGGCAGGAGGCTCACCTGATGTTAAGTGATACCGCCGCCCATGGACACTCTCAATACCAGAGGGCTCGCGAGTGCGTTGCCGGCCTTTTAAGAATTGGTAGGCTCTTTATTAATATTATTATCCAGATGTTCCCTGACTCTCTGATTAAATTAAGTATATTATAAACTTAAATAATACGCGATTAAAACAGGATAATATCATGACAATCCTTCTTGAGCATTCTTGATTTGTGACAGAAAAATATAAAAAATAAAATCCAATTTCAAAAATTCAAATTTAGAATCATTACGTGATTTTTTTTATCAAAAGATTCCTACAGACTGTTAATTTATAAAGGTAAACAAATATGGCGTACTTTTAAACCACAGACAAGTGATGTCTCCAATCTAACAATGAACAATTTTCAAACGTTTTTTGTTATGTAATGGGAGGCAAACGGGAGGCTCATCTAATGTTAAATGATACCGCCGCCCATGGATACATAGCCAGAAGGCTCGCAAGTGCGTTACTGTCCTATTAAGAATTGGTAGGCTTTTTCTTGAAGGACCCTGAGTCAGTTCCACATAGGTGATGCACGGTAAAACCTGCCTTCAGAAACGCTCAGCTGTGAACCGACTGACGTCGAGGTGATACGGATGATATTTTGTATTCTTCCTGGACGTCCGATAGTGAAACTCAGCTGCAGGTAATATTAGTCCAAACAACTCCTCTTACTCAAAACTTAATGGTAAAGGCGGTAGAAGATGCAGAAAGACTCGCACCGCTAGTTGCGTTGAATACGGTCAAGTGGACGGACTGGGGAGCTCCCTCCCATAGGTGAGAGCACTCCATAATGATAATGATCTAATCTAATTTATTTTTCAGTTGAAATAAATTCAAATACATCTTTATTAAATAGGTACTATAAAACACCAACGATTTTTATAGGAAACAAATGAATTACAAAAAATCTTTGTCACTATTCCAATAATAATATTTAGCAGAGACAAAATTGTATTTAAACAATATTTTTTTTATGTATTTGTTTTATTCCCAGTTCTTCTCTTCCGTTCTACACTCTTGCTTTGTGAACTGGCAGTAAATGTAAAATTAGAAGCATTTAATTGATTTTTTATTTTTGACGTTCATAAGTGTACATTATGTTACCTACAAGAATAAATAATTTCTGAATTTTAAATAGCAAATCATTCTTCACTCTATCGCTCTACGATGATCCAACTGTAATAGTCTAAGATCCGGGATTAGAAAAATATACCCTCATCTGTTATTTAGATGAAACAATTTTTTATAAGCTGATTTCAATATCATGAACTTATAAAAACAACCTCTGCCATCATAAGCAATTAATAGTAATTAATTAATTAACAACTAATTTATTTTTAATTTTTACTTTCTCATGTTAGTTACATGTAGTAAGTTAAAACCGTCAATATTTTATATTATATACCTCACTGTAGTGGGTACCCATCTCTATGATTGCTATACTTACCTGCAGCCAGGTGAGAAAAGGTAAAAAATAAATGTAGCTTATTTCCCTCACATGTTAATTAATAAATCTAAGTACAATAATAAACGGCGTCGAATTCTAAACATAAATTCATCTAAATAACAGATGAGGGTATATTTTTCTAATCCCGGATCTTAGACTACATTATGAATGAAATGTCAAACTGGCAATTTACATCTGAATTTTTGTTGTATAACTGTTTTTGTATAACACAACGTGGACACTTGAGAAGAATCTAACAAAAATAAAACCTCAGCAAAAATTTCAGTAAATTTAAATAATTTGAATTCCAGTTTTTTATTTCATATTTAGAAATTTCAATTAATTTAATTATAATCTAGAAAGGTTTTTTAAGATTTAATTAAAATTTTATTATTAATCATAATATGAATAGAAAAGCGTGTTAATAAAAAAAAATCTCTAGATAACTTTATCTTTGAAAGAATTATTTAAACATCGGTGATACCAAACAAGATTTTTTTCAATCGAAATAGAATAGGCGTTCAACCAAATTAATAATAAACATAGATACATGTCAGACTACCGTTTACAGAAGCCGCTCCTAATAAAGACAAATGAGTCGCAATGTAATCACAGATAAATAATTATATATGCCCGCTCAGTACGGTACAACATTTATAAATTAAATTGCATATAGACAGGACTTATTAAGAAGAACTTGCTGGATTATTTCAACAGAAACGCAAGAGATTAAATCGAACTTTTAACGCATAGTATCTGTGGTTTACAGTATTACTCGCTAAGAAAGGCAACGCGAAAAAATATTAAAAATTTAAGATGGCGCCTGACAGTACCGGTGACCCAGACCTGGTGATTATGATTATTATTTTAATATATTAACAATTTATAATTATTGTAATTTTAATTATTATATGTATTAAATAAATAAAATATTTTTAATTTAATTAATGCAATTAATATTTTGTAAGTACATAACAAAAAGTACTAGGAACGCATAATGTTCACGGGTCTTAAATTAACTATAGCAAAGCTAGTATCATTAGAAAGCTGATTGATTCTTCGGCAAATACAGAAGCTAATAACTAATAACTGTTTCCGTTTTAAGCGTGATTAGCTTTTGAATCGCGTATAGGTCATTTATCAATGTCATAAGCAGCGTATAATATGCATAAAATTAACCATTAATATTTAACGTATGTTTTTTACTAGTGTTGTTCCATATGAACAGAGGCACAGGTTTTGGCCGTATACGTCTGTGAGATATTAACAGTTTTTGACAACTCAAAGCTTTCAACATTCTTTACTCATACTACCCAAATACGTCCCAAATTATGTTTTAATACATTAATTACTTTACTAACAGATTATTAGAAATTATATTATCAAAAGGACTAGGCTATCAGAAGACTAGATAAGCTAGTTTTAACAGAGATTTGTAGGGACCACACTCGCGCGCCTAGCGGCTACCACGCGCGTGCCTTTAGACAAAATTGCTCAACGGTACCTGCCTGGTAAATGTTATATTGATACTATAAAATATATTTTAACTTTATTGAATAATTAAACTAAGTTTTTTTATATGTTAAATAACAAACCAAAAGTTGGTAGCCCATTATTATAAGCATACCGAATATGTTGCGTGGGGCACGCCAGCAATAGGCGAGAGGAAAGGGAATGCTAGAAGATTCTCATTTCGGAGAACAAGACACTTTTTAGGGCCAGACAGCCAGACCTAGAGCCAGCAGAGTGAGTGAGTATAATTAAAAAATATGCGGCAATTGCTGCAAATCCACATCATTTGAGACCTGAATCGTCCAGACCAGTCCACGGACGAACGACACACCAAAAAATCCACGTCGTTAAAGAGAGTTCCCCTTTGAAGGCAATATTACTGTTAATTCATAGAAGCGTGTACGCAACGGAATTTATCAAATTTTCCCATAATGATATGATAGATTTCCTGGTTATTCGATGTATTTCTACTCACGTATAAAGATGATTTTGTTTTAATATTACGCGCTTGTATTTTATCGGCCATTGTTGGCGTTACGTGATCTAAAATGGCGCCTAAACCAAAGTGTAGGGTGAATATGATATTTTTAATTTTGAGGTCTTTATCATAAAATTAAAATTAAAAAAAAAAGTTAAAAATAATTTATTTAATTAATGATTAAAGAATTAAGCTTACAACTGTACTATAATATGCTAGTAGATATTGTTATAAGACATTTCACTCAAGATGTCATATGGAACATGGTGTAGTGGTTGCAGCTCCTTACAAGCATTGTGTAAAAAAAACTTGTCGATTAAAAAGAGTGGCGGAGAGTTTATTGGCAGTTCTTCTCTTCCGTTCTACGCCCTTGATTTGAGAACTGGCAGTAAATGTAAAATTAAATTAATTTAATATTTCTTTTTTTTGACGTTCAGTAAGTGTACATTGTTACCTACATGAATAAATAAATTTTGAATTTTGAATTTTTGAATTTTTTGCAGCTCCTTACGAACGGTGTGTAAAAGAAAAATGTTGGCAATTAAAAAGAGTGGCGGAGAGTTTATTGGCAGTTCTTCTCTTCCGTTCTACGCCCTTGATTTGAGAACTGGCAGTAAATGTAAAATTAGAGTTATCTACATGAATAAATTATTTTTTGTTTGTTTTTTTGTTTTCAAAAAGTTTTTAAGTTAGCCTGCATAACTTCAAATTATTTCCCTTAAAATGGTTAATTTTATTTTACTGGCAATACTAATATCCATGACAGCGACGCTTTTACCAGCCAAAAAAGTATCAAGCACTGTACGATAATTTTTGAATGTCAAAATTCAATACGTTTTTGACAACCGGATGTCAAGTCGCCAAATCTCGACTCTGTTCTCCAAAAGTGATGAGTTCGTAGTAGTTTTATTTCTGTATTTAAGGATATAACATAATTAATTGTGCACATGTAAAAAAATACTATACTGGTAGGGTTAGGAGGAAAGAAACCTTAAATTTCGACGTATGGGAGAAGAACGCACAACTGAACACATCTTATCAAGGTCAAGAAATGTATGATGCCGAAGTTTAACCAAATTACTAAAACAACATGGCGGTTCCTGGACTGAAGACTTCTTAAGGAAATCATCGTCACCCCACACATGATTTTATCATTCACCATGAATAGTACATTTGTGAGTAGCGGTGTGAATTTAGTGCACAAACACCGCTTTAATGCCGCTACCGGAATTCTATAGCAGACACAATTCTCGCATCCTAATATGGCAACATTACTAATACAAATTGTACACGATTTACGGCGTGTCTATAGAAGCAATATTGTCTTTGGTTTACGACATAAAAAATAGGATTTGGCTGTCATGGATATGGTCGTGTGCTGACTACGTTTACGTCAGAGAATAATTGATATTTCACATATTCTACAATTTGTGACAGCGTACGATTGTTTATAATCTGTGTCGGGAATTTGAACTTTTTGATGTAGTTTACAGAGAAGCTTACATTTTGTTAAATTTCTAAATCAAGATAAAAATTTACAGTTTTAGTTAAATTAAATGGCAACATTTCACATATTCCTCAGCTAAAAGTAGTGCATACGATTGTTTGTAATCTGTGTTGGGAACTTGAATTTTTATGTACTTTACAGATAAATTTACGTTTATGTCTTAATCAAGATTAATTTGTAGTTTTTGTGAAGTTGCAACATTTCACATGTTCCACAGTTTGCTAAAAGTATTGCAAACGATTCCTTTATTAATGTTGGGAGTTTGAACTTTTTTAGGTCGCCGTGTCAGTAGTGTAACATTATCACGCGACAAACACATAATTTATTTTTTGTTATCAATATTTACGATACAAACGCACGATACCCGTGAGAAAATAACATGTTTAAATCTCAATTCACTAACGCATTAAAATCTGTTACAAATTCACCTGCACTGGCATGTACCAGGGAATAATAAGTCAATCAGAGTAATTAGTATAACAAATTTTATCTATGATTATGAAGGATTATGTCTTTGTGCTACGCAGGGATTAAATAGTAAAATAACTTAAATACTAATTAAGTGGCACAATTAATAAGCATAATTCGTATTTCGTGGTTCAGATCTTTTAATTCAGTCTCGTCTGGTTCATCTCCACAAACTGCTCCCGTTGTGATATTAGTTCACTAAGTTTTGAATTCGCAGAATTTCATAACATTTTTCTGAAACATTATTTCTTTATTTATTATAATGAATTTTTGTTAAAGGTAGTTGATGATGTAACTATATTTTGCAAGGAAACTAGGGATGTAGGTGTACATTTGATCTCTCAAAAACAAAAACAAGATTAATTTAGTAAATTGATTCCAGAAATAATTTTCATTTCATCTCCCTACGAAAAAAGGCCAACATCACGAGGTTTTCTTTGGTGGTTACCCATCCAAGCACTGACCTCGCCCGACGTTGCTTAACTTAAAATACGTTTATTTGGAACATAAGATCATCATGGTATCACTTATTCCACGTCAATAAATTCGAGCTTGTTGGCATCCCTACTCATCGGCAAAGAAGACAGAGTGTGTTGGCCGAGAGAAAAAGCCGGCGTAAAAAACTCTCGGTACTCTTTAAAAAAAAAGCAAATCATCAAACAATTCTAAAATATTTAAAACTAATATAGCAAATTAATTAGAAGTAGCCTGCCCAGCACTAGTCCCAGGCCCACTTCGGTGAAGTCTATAGCAAAATGCGTTATTAAAACTTTTGGTATTAATTTTATCCGTCTGGTCCCCTTTCGCGATAAGGATCGTTCCAATAATAAATATAATGTATATATTTCAAAGAAATCGTCTAAACAATTCTCAGAAGATAGGAATTTTGTTCCTAATTCCAGTCCCGCGAGACCAACCGCGACGCAACTTCCTTCCCTAACCAACAACACGTGACTCAATCTTTTTGTATAGTTATTTTTTTTTTAATTAAGTGGTTCCGCCCTCCCGTTAACGCTTCGGCAATTAGGGCTCCCTTGGCGCCCCTGGGTTCGCATACCGCGCGTTTTTCGTCTCCCACAACGCTATATTATTACCTTGGTAATTATCTCAAGACTAATTATTCATCGTTACCAAAAAATATGTATAAAATGGCCCCACAAACGCATTGGGGCATGGTACGAACCACATTTCTCACATATAAAATATATTTTCGTTAATAATTTTTCCCTCCAATTACCAGACTTAATTAAAAAAACATCTTTATAACATTACCGACACTAATGTCGTTTAAAGCGAATACTCTCGTTAAGCACACAAATCAAATTAATCGTGGCTTCAACCAGCGGTTAGTGACGGGAAACATTCGTTGTTGATATCGATATTAGATAACAATAGACAACGGGGGGTTATCGTTCATCTGGCGCCTAAATTCCTGCGTGCAACCAACACCGGTATGGGCTTCTGACAGGATAACGATACTATTTATAGTATACACTAGAGTAGATATGAAATTTAAGTATAATTCACAATTTTGGAGTAGTAGGTAAGATCTCTGGGTGTCCACTAATGGACTTTCTGACACATAACACTTGCTCGTACGGTAAAGGAAAACATCGTGAGGAAACCAGAATGCCTCAAATCACAGGACAGGACAGAAGGCTTACCTGCTTGTCTATAAAGTGAAAAAAACGGATGGGATCTGTGGTCAATTGATTTGATAGTTATGATTGAATCCTCTTAAGTGGATATATTTGGAATGCATCACGTGCTAATACAGCGAGAGACACGGGTCAAATGAATTTAATATAAAATTTTTGATTAAAAATTTCATCACAAGATTAAATAAACCTGTAAAATGATATTTTAAGTTTGAAAACGCGTATGGCATATCCATAAAACAACAAATCATTCAATTGTTATCATTGTTTGAAATCAAATATTAAAAATAATGCAGAAACGACAGGTAGGACCGAACCTCGCATAAAAACAAAAAGAAACTTCCTAAATTTCGATTTTACAGAAATAGGAATCTTAATCTGTATTAATAAGGTTTATATTTTAATGGCAAATGCATAACAATAAATCTTAGGCCACGATGACACGTGTCAGGTAGACCGGGAGCTGTCAAAGTGACGTAATGTGTTTATTTATGACGGCCCGGCGTTTTCGATGACGTGGGAACATCCCGCGTCCATAGATTCTATTATACCATTGGGAATTTATTACTAATTAATTTGCATAAGCAAACATCTTTAATGGGGCTTATTTATAATGACATTTATTAATGACTGATGCCGTTCGATAGCGTTTTTGTACCTTAGTCTATTAAAGTCATGTCGACAAATATAGACAATGTACAAATCGATAAATTATAAATCTTTTTATAGACACATAGCACGAATTCTTTCATCACCCATCCCGCTCTCACCAACCATAAACACGACACGCTTAATTAAAACCGTGATTAGCATAAACAAATAAAATGCCCCATTACGAATTCAATTTACAATCTTTGAAATCGTTTGAATTAGTCGCAGTAAATAATACTTCGGCCACAGATCGTATAATACCAGAATGACACAAAACAAAAGAGGTGAGCGATTTCACTTGATCTAGGCATTACCTGTCGCCTTATTTCTTCAATATTACAATGGCGTAAGTCCTAAGCCTCCTCAAGTATATTTTGCCATCGCAATCTATTCGATTACCTTCGATTACCTACTTCGAGGTCTTTATCAAGTCTATTCCACCAACGCAACCTCGGTCTACTGGGTTTTCTCTTGTTCAGTAAGGACCTTGGGTTTCTATCGTCCGCAATTCGATGAACATTTTATGATCTGGACGATGTTAGCGTCGATGTTGTCAAGTTCTTCATTGGTAGCGAATAAGCCAAACACCGTTGTAAACCAAAGATTCCTCTGTCTTCCGCTCGAAAATAATGACAGCGATATGAGCAACAGAGCTTTATAAAGGACAAGCTTGGTATTACCGAATTCAAAAGAAAAGAAAAAACTACGCCTTAATGCACCAAATTATTTCCTTAACTTCGGCAAACGAAATCCATATGTATTCTAAAGACATGTCAAAGCAAGCATAATATCGCTACAACTTATGTCTCATCCCAATCATTTTGACCGCAACAGCAATGAATTCATTATATCTGACAGATGAGCAAACATTGCCCTTAGCTACACTTCTGACTTCTCATATGTATTCGCGGTATACTCTACATTATAATGTCACTTTTGAAAAAAGAATATTAAAAAGAATATTGTTTTTGTTTGTAAACTGTCACATGAAGACACTATAGTTTTCGTCTATGGACAGGAAAAGGAATAAAATGAGCATACCACAGACTAAATTTAGGTACCTCTGAGCAGTGTTGGACCACATAGCTGTGGACCAAAGGACGGTGTGTCTAAATGGATATAACACTCGAGCGAAAAGAAAAACATTGTAAGGAAATTGGGCTTAGACCCAAAGGTGTGTTAGCATAGAAGGTGTATATTAAAAACAAATATCCTGGAAACAGATACAGAAATCTGGGGCCCAGACACAAAAGATAGCACTACTGCTTTTATTCTAGGTTCCTCAAATGATGCAAGACAGGGATTTTGAATCACCACCAGGTTGGGCGGTCTTTTAACTAACTTTAAACCTTCAAACCATTGCTGTGCAACAATGTTATATCATATCATTATGCAGAAGAATGCACAGGAAACGTTTATAACCAAGAAATAATCGCCAAAGGTTTGAGTTATGTTTTGTCTTTATCACTTTCGCGTAATTTGCATAAGAAGAAACGAGACCACTGGCGATTTGACATATTGAACCTAAAATCATTGAATTGTAAGTAAACAAAATTCACATTTATTATATAAATAAACCGAAAATTAATAATGAAATTTATCAGATTACAATTGTATTAATAATATTTTTATTTTGCAATGAATGTTAACAAGTCGTAATTAAAAACACTTCGATTGACTGCATTTTCTCCAGTATAAATAAAAATCGTGCAACGGCGACCTCGAACCGGCGCGGGCGCAGCGGGACGCCATTGTAGACCTGTCTGAGGCTGAGGTTCGGAACCACACACCGCTAACACCTAGGCCTGACCGCTGTCGATACTTCAATTAAATATTTATGAATTTATAAAACAGTAATAAAAAACTATATGATCTGTGTCATGGCTTAAGGATAAAAAATATTAAATGTCATAGCAAAACGCCTTTCTTTTTAGTCGTTTAAAAACACAGTAAAAAAAATTGTTAAGATTTTGTATGCAAGTTAGAAATAAGTAAAACGGTTATAATATTTATTTAGATATCTAAGTCTGTATGTTATCCTAGTAATATAATATATTAATTTTTATAGAAGAGGGGGTAAAAAGGTAAAAAGGATACTGCCGCCCATGGACATTTTCAATGACAGAGCGCTCCCAAGTGCTGTTAAGAATCGGTACGCTTTACTTGAAGGACCCTAAGTCGCATTGGTTCAAAAATACTTGGTG
Source organism: Pieris mannii (assembly GCA_028984075.1). Classification (NCBI taxonomy): domain Eukaryota; kingdom Metazoa; phylum Arthropoda; class Insecta; order Lepidoptera; family Pieridae; genus Pieris; species Pieris mannii. The sequence continues at coordinate 5,345,971 of CM054798.1, read as the reverse complement.
TAGAAGATCCTCTTATGCCTCTACGTCGACATTTTGGGTCTAAGTCAAGCCGGACAGACGGTGATCGAACCTACGACCTCGTGACCTCATGAGAGTCGCACGCTCGCACTAGGCCAACACTGCTCTCGGTTTGTATAAATTCAATATTAAAATCTATCGACATTGCCACATCCCTACACTGGCGCCACGTGGGCCAGCGCTGCGGGGCCTCATTGTTCGTCCTTTAATCTGACTCATATTCAGTTACCGCGGTTATATTACACGCCTACAACAAACAAACAAAACATCCCAACTCCATACACCATACAATGAAAAGCCAACTCTATTCCCCTGTGACACAGTTCAAAAATGCTTAAAAATCCTTGCGATTTACGACAAATTCCTCGTAAATACAATTCAATTTTACTACTCTTAAACAAATACGAAGCGTACATAAATTATAGAACAAAGATTCATGTCACACCTTATTTTAAATCAGTTTTGTCTCAAATATACAAAAAAGATTTATTGATTAAATTTATTACTTATAACAGGTTCTACTCTAATAAAAGGTAAAGTTAAACGATTTAAAACATTCGTTAGAAAATGAGAAATCTAAAAGGCGCTTCAAGCAAGAATCTGAAGAGACGAATAAAGATCGTACGCATTTTAGGAACGCGCACGTGAGCGATGCGTGTCCGTAAGGTTTCTTGGGAGAATTGAGAGTATTATTTAAAGATAAAGAGTACTAGCGTCAACGGCGGGGTTCGTTAGGAGGTCGCTCTAACTAGGTGTTGTTTAAAAAAAATGCGAAGTGTAAATCTTCCATTGGAAGCTAAACTACTATTTTCAGGAGGACTTACCTCAGGGTCAATCTTCTTATATTCTGGATCCTCTTCGTCCACTTCAAAGTATAGTTCAGTGGCCGTCAGTGACAATGTGCCGAGCGCAGCCATTCCTCCCGATACGAGACGCGCCCGCGTGCTCATATTTACAGGACCTGGAAATATAAAAATATTTAAGGTCACTTCAAAAATTCTGGCATTAATTAATCTTTCTACCTGATTGTGATCTCTATTATGACACGAGACAGATGTTCGATTCGATTTAAAACCGTGTGTTCGATTCGTTCAAATATTTTCAAATTTTGAGGTTATACGCGAATTTACTCATTTAAAATTAATGCAATTTATAAAGTTGTCTGTCTGTCAAGCTTGCCCATTAAAATTCATTAATAACATTAATTCCAATAATTTATATTAGAACACAGATTGCAATGTACTAGGGTCGCACAAGAGGTTTACATAATTTAAGCAAACATGAAATTCTGAAAGAAGTAAAAAATAAAAATTTTACCACTAAGATCCTGTTCTGCATCCCTCTCATCAATGAGTAACTCAGCGTCATCGAGCAACTCCTGTGCAGGCGCAGCCGGTAACTGTGCTCCACCCGACACTCCCGCAATACGCGCGTGGAGTTCCTCTGTCGCCTGAAAATTTAAAAATTATACCCTTAGCCATGCTGACCGCCTGGTATCTCATTGTAGATTAATATTAAAAATGCCTGCTTTATTTTTGATTTAGATAAGAATAATTAATTATTTTTGTATATGTATGTAGTTTATATAAAGTATACAAGTAAATCGTTGCTACAGTTATTTTTATCTACATATTAATTACTAGCCCCAGGGAACTAAGTTTATTTTTACGACTGTTTTAATGTTTTCGTATTAGGTATTTATTTTTTTACTTCCTTGTGTAAATGTACTGTGGTAATAAATAATTACGATCTAGACATTCGTTAAAATGTGCCGCCGTAATATGTCTCTGTGTTAATTAGTTAAATTAGTGTAATGTACATTTAGTAATTTTTAACTATTTGCACTAGGTACATAATTATCATGTTTAAATCGCTTTAATTTGATATGTATACTTGTATATGTACATTTAGTATGTATGTATATTTTATTTTTCCCGAAGAAAATACATTTTATTTTGACAAGTTTGTTCCCCGGGGCGATTTGTAGATAAAAGTAGTTGTACCAATGATTTACTTGCATACTTTATATAAACTACATAATATACAAAAATCTTGATTTTAATCATATACACATTTTCTTCTTCTTTCTCTTATCTTTTCTGGTCAAAAAACTCGTCTACATACTAGTGCCGCATATAATCAATAAAATATATACCTGTAATATTGCATCTGTTGGTGGATGTGACTGGGTATGGTGGGTAGAATGCGCGCGCTCATCATGTCGTCTTCCGCGCGCGTCTGGAACTAGACGGCGACGTCTCCTCGCGTCATCTTCCCATGAATCGAGCTTCCAGTGCTCGCAAGATGGCGCTCCGCTACCACCACAGCTAGCGGCGCATGCGTGGTGAAGCTTATCGAGCATACGAGCAGAGGAAGCAGTGTCTCGGCGTCTCGCTCCCACAATTAAACGCTCGCACGTCCGCTCTTCTTCCGCGCGTTCCGCGCCCCATGTACCGCAGAGGCACTGTGAATTACCTCTTTCGTTTTTATGTCATCCTGGTACCAATAAACAGTAAGTACTAGACGACTTTATTATTTTAATTAAAGAAATATAAATTTATTTATTTTTAATTTAAACCATTTGGTAAATCTAACAAATGTTTTGAGTTCAAGTGAACTTCTTCTTAAAGAGGATCACAAGAAACACATCAGTCCTTTTTTATGTTCGGGTAGTACCAACGTCGGTTGTGATTCTCCTCTAAACAGATCTCTGTCTGCATTACACGACGCTCTGAGTGTACCATGCTCCATGTTTTCAAACGAATTAAGTGAGGGCCAGCGGCGAATCCGAAAAAAAACCAAAATGTATTGAAATTATTTAAATGAATTCTACAATTAATAGTTACTTAACTAAATATGATAATTAACTCGGCCCGATATAAGATGCGACACTTATGACTATTTGAAGTTTGACCGGTCCGATGCTTTTATGAAGTTGTTGCATCAGAGGGGTACCGGTGTGAAGCATGCGGATTAAGGGAGGGCAATGAATATGTAACAAGCGTAAGATGCTGCAGCCACTGTTGATCCGTCACCAATAATAACAATTGCAAAGTAGACATTAAATTGTACTTCTTACTCTAGTTTGTCTCTGGTTTTTAATTTCCTCTTTAGCATTGTAATTGTTGAACCGCATTATTGATTTTGATATGATTCGAAAAGATTCGCGTGCCTTTAAAAAAAAATCTCACAATAACGATTGCGAAACAAAAATAACATTATACGGCGTCTATATCGTCTCAAACTAAAAAAACATTCCGTATAACCAAACATGAAAGATGCAGTGGTCAGTAAATTCTGTCAAGTATACTTGTTTAAATCATATACAATGTATTAATAACATTTAAATTATAAACTTTACGTAACGCAAAACATCCAAAATAGAATTTTTTTCCTTTTATATCTTTAGCTTTAGTGGTTTATCTATGACCCAAAGGGGCACAGGACTTTGGTAGACATATTTAGAGAACTTTTATTCCAGTCTGCTAAAATAAATATTGTTGGATTAGCCGCAATCTTACCTCGAAATCAGCATGTTTAAGAACATCGTCGGCTCGCATCCTATTCAGAATGAATTCGGCTTCATTAGCGACTCGAACAATATGATCTCGCATAGCATGAGACAACAATCTTCCTTCATTAATCAGCTCAATAAATGCCAGGCCAGCATGCTTCTGTAAGGAGTTCTGCCACTCTTGAGAGCAGAGCAACATCACCAATTCCACCACGGACGTGCTGGTTTTAAACGTTTGAAAACCTGGAATTTTACATTTTTTATAACAGGAATAAAAAAAATATGACCGATTCATCGACAATAAAAACTTTTAAGTATTTTTGACTTCTCTAGGCGCAGAAGTTAAATTGTTACGGAGGAACCGTCACGAAGTTGTGCAGCGTTTGAGAGATCGAATAAAATACACGCTATTGATTGATGTATTCGTTTATAGTAGGACTTTAGATGGCAATTCTGTCGCATAACATCTGGTGCAGTTACCGCAGATTTTTTTTTAATTATTACGTATACAGTGTGTAAGCAGTGTGAATACAGAAATACAAATATGGATTATATTCACACTGCTTATAATAAGAGTGATGTACATAACTGAATTATATATATATTTATATAGTATTGAATGTTACCTTGGTTAAAATATTAAAATAATTTCCAAAAGACGTACAAAGTACACTTCTGACAGTGTACTTTGTATGCACACACTTTTTTTTAAAGGCTTTTAGAAGAAGTCTTCAAAACTTTAATTTATTACAGTACCAGGATAACATATGGTAAGGGTATGTAAATATTACGGAAAAATTATGAAATGTATAGCTTGCCTTCAGTTAAAAGCTCCTGTCCATGGCTGCCCACGAGTGTTTTAGACAAAAATGGCGCGAAATCCAACATAATTTCACGAAGTAGTGGGCATACAGCACCCAAAGCACGTTCCAGTTTATGTGTGAGAGAGGCTTCACGCGCCCCTACACCCGTGATTTCACAACCTGCATTATCGCTACAAGTTGTTGCTGCTTCCTGCTGGAACATACATTATTCAGAAGCTGGCAGTTTCTATGTTTTGTCACTTTCCTTTATTAATATAGTGATAAAGACAGAGCACAGCTATTGATTTCTCCAAAAGCAAAGCTTAAATAAATATTTTATTTATTTTAATTTAGTTCTTTGTAACTACATTTGGAAAAATAGTCGTATTTAAAAATGCCTAGAACTAATCTGCGCCCGGGATTCGAATTTGGTTGTCTTAAGAATACTGAATGATATAATTTTAAGCGTTCTTATCTGCATCCCAATAACCAAACCCTACGAAGACAATCTATTGTTGGCGACATTAAAACAAAGTTTAAGATAGGATATTGGCACAGTTGAACTGTCATTTTCAAACAAAGTTCTATCGACAGATACAAATCCGACCAACTATGGATAGCTTGTATCGACAGATGGCTATTACAATCAGTTGATTATTGGCACACTTTTTACAACATATTGATTAAGATGGACAGAAATGGATTGAGATAGGTTATTGGGTTTGGGCGTAAGACAAACTGTATGAAGATATAAATACAAACATATTAGTATAACTTAATAATATGTATGTATTTATACATACTATACATACCACATTATTTACGTATAAATTAATTGATCAAATCTTTTTTATAAGTATAATTTAAACCCTTTCATGGTTCGTTTACACGCTTGCCAAGCCTTGGCAAGGATCGACAATCGCAAGCAGGCGTTTAGCTTGGCTTGCGTGAGCTTGTGCCTCGGTTTTTTTACGCAGATCAAAGGGCGTTTGCGGCAAGCGCTTGCGATGGATTTACATGTTGGTCCGCGTTTAGTAGCCATTGTGATCTCACGGCGAGTACACGCTTGCTTGATTCTACATCAAATAAATAAAAAATGAGTTGCTAGTCGAATGAGTCTCTCATTTCTGGAACATTACCAAATGGAACCATGCATCTGGATTCCGATGTTTAAAAAGATCATATTATGGTATGATGATGTTTAAAAGTACCAAATGCAATAGCCGTCTCAGGTTCGGTGTCCGCATGCTTGGATGTATTGCAAGCGTGTAAACTGTAAACGCCTTTCAAACGTCAAACGAGATTTGTGGGACTGTTGCCAAGGCTTTTCAAGCGTGTAAACTGTAAACGCCTTTCAAACGTCAAACGAGATTTGTGGGACTGTTGCCAAGGCTTTTCAAGCGTGTAAACGTACCATAAAATGTGTTTCAAAGTACCAGGATATCATAGTTCAGTAAGGGGTATCTACCTGATGTAAGTGTCTTTGAGCTGCTTGTAAGTTACGATTTTGCAAACGTTGAACGTGTTGCTCGCTGCGCAGATGAATTTGTTTCTCTATTTCTGTAAAAAAAAATATCAATCCAAAAAAAAAAAAAATTAAAATTGTGTATTTATCTTATAAAGTAGAAACTCAAAACAATATTTTGATGTTCTAATTAACCTTTACTGATAATAATGTTTTAAAGTTATATTAATTATTAACAAAAAAAACTTGCGAAGGAATCATTTTATAAGTTTTATCATCAGATTGATGATGATTCTTATGTTCCCACCATTGGCTTCACAATATAAACCGTTAAATTGAAAAACCGATTCCATTTTTGAATCTGCTTAAAAAAATGTTACGTAGATTTCCAAGCACTCTCATACCTATAATGCAAGGAAATATTTTGAATACATCTATAATTTAAAATGTAGGGTATCTCTGAGAGATAAATTTAAAGAAATTAATATACTTTCCCTCGCAATATATTTATGAAAATATTAAGTATATATACAAAAATAGTGATACGTATACTAGAATAGAACATACGCACAATGTCAATACTCGGAACAAACGCAGGCTGCAATTTCCCCGTACTAGACTGTCTAAAGTTAGTAATTCTTTTTTGGGAAAAGGGATACTCTTCTTTAATAAAATCCCAGAGGCTCTATTATCTCTGCCTTTTATTAAATTTAAGAAATGTATTAAAGTAACGCTGTGTAAAAAGTTAGTGATTATATAGTTGATAAAAGGGCCTGGGATTAGTGCTGGGCAGGCTACTTCTAATTAATTTGCTATATTTGTTTTAAATATTGTAGAATTGTTTGATGGTTTGCTTTTTTTTAAAAAGAGTACCGAGAGTTTTTTACGCCGGCTTTTTCTCTCGGCCATCACCCTCTGTCTTCTTTGCCGATGAGTAGGGATGCCAACAGGCTCGAATTTAATGACTTGGAATAAGTGATACTATGATGATCTTTTGTTCCAAAATAAACGTATTTTTTTTTACAAATTGACTTTGTACCTTCATGATCTCGCGGTCTTCCAGAAATAGTAGCTGGGCCACGTTCAGCGTCATCATTCAGATTGACGTCAGTCCAGGACTCGTCGTTACTCACCTGAAAATTACGATTATATCTATATTAACAACTGCAATAGTTGTTTTTATTCATTAAAAAATGATTAAAAGAATAAATTACTTTAGAGTTTAAAGAAAACACTTTTTTTACCGGATTGAAGCTGTGTATCATAAACTTATCATTATTAAACTTAATTTTTGAAGTGAAACTTCTTTATCGGGGTTGGAAAAAAATTTAGTGTAACATTTTTTCGTTACGCGTGACATTCTTCCGTTACGCGCCATCTTTTTCTTATCCCTACCACGCGTGATTCGAAGTATACTTTCTCCGTCGGAGTAGGGATTATATATATATAACTATATTATTAAATTTTGTGGAATTTAAACAATATATTTCGTATTTCAGATACCATAAGCCATTAATAATACAAATATATAATAACGACATCAATGATAGTAATAATTATATTACAATTAATGAAATTCAATAATAATCTTTGTAGTAATAAGCTAAAATGAAATAATTGTAGAATTTGTATTTATGTCTATGATAATAAAAGCCTTTTATTAAACTTTATCTAATTTAACTTTATTTAACCAATTTCTGTAAAGTTGCATATAGTAAATTATTTTTTGAAAAATAACGTCATAAAGAAGTTTCACTTCTTACGAGAGTACGCTAGTACACACACACTTTTTTTTGCAAAGTTTCGCGTGGTTTACAGCATGCGTGGTTTTGGTGACTGAAGACAAAGTTGAATCTTAAAAAGTATCACAGCTGTAGAAAAAGTTACAATTTCTAATTAATTTATTAATTATTATTATTTCTCCGGAGTTGATATCGACTAAAAGATGAAGGGTTTTAGTCAAGTTCTTCACCATATAATAAGGGTAAGGTAAAAAGATATAATATAATTATAGCAAATGTTATTGCTATCTTTGGCGGCAATTAGTAACTACGTGAAAATATTCTTACTTTTATTAAGCGCCATCTATCACAGATTATCAACAATATGACTTACGGGATGTTTATTGTCGTCCAATGCAATCTCGCTAGATGTCTCTGGATCATTATTTGTGGTCTCTGTGGAGTTGAGGTGGAACGACCCCGCGTCCTCAATGGAATCCACGCTCTGTTAATTTTAGACTTAAACTTAAGAAACTACCTTAAATTTTATTGACTGAAAATTTCAATTGAATTTGCACTGAACTGTTTGTTCCCATTCTCAAATCAGAATAACCGTTTGATGTACCAGGCTTGAAGAATCAACCAAGTGTTAATCTAGTAATTTAAAGTACCAGGCTATAAGAACCACTATAGAGTAAGTTTATACGTTACTAATAAATTCAAGAGCTGTTAACCAAACCTTATCTTTTAAAATTCTTATTCAATAACATTAAAACGTTTCACACAGTAGAAAAAAGAGAAATAGAGGGAGTGGACATGCAAACGAGACAAAAGATGTGTGGAAAAAGCGAAGCAATAGAAGAAACATACATGCTTACATGCTAAATTATGTTTTTAATCACTGTACTAAATAGCAATACTTACTACGTCCACGTTATTCCATAAATAATGGCTCGATTGATAACTGGGCAATTAAAATTAATCCAAATTGATATTTTAAGTGTCAAAGCTGTCTTAATATATTAATGACTTTAAGATATATTTTACGGCGTAATAAAGAATATCTTTTTTTATTAGCAAAATAATTGTGTAGTGTGCTTGTGCTAGCGTTTTTAGTTTTCACAGCTGCCGAGCGTCACACGTGATTTTTAAACGTGACGTATACGTAACATATACGTATAAATAAATTGAAGCTGTGTTAAGATCGGATCTGGATAGCCGTTACATGTACCAGGCTGTAATAACCAACGGGATGTTAGATATAAATAGCCTTTAAAGTACCAACCAGGCTTCAAGAACCAATGAGGTGTTAGAACTGGACAGCCATCAAATGTACTAGGCTTCAAGAACCAATAAAGAGGTGTAACTACGAACCAGTTTTACCACGGACACCGTGATTCCCGATAGAGTTTTTGATCTGGAGCTGGGAGGCTTACAAAGGTAAACAATTATTAGTATCAGTTAGTAGCACACTGTCTAATTACTAGAACAATCAAGACATCGTAAGGATGTACAAGATTCAAAAATCTTAGGACACCGAAGGTAGAAAGAAGAGTAGTGACTACTAGAACATCGGTCGGTCCTTGGCTCACCTTGGGCGCGCGCGCAGGTCTTCTCAAACTCGACTGGAACAGCGGTTCCTCTCTTTCGGCGCTTGGTGTAACTTCTACGGTCTTTTCAGATGGTTTCACTTCATCAGTGGTGGTCTCAATTTTCGCGATGTTTTCGCCATCCTTTATATACAAACGCGACAGCAAAATAACAATGGATGTAAGAAGCGTCAACACGTCTACACAAATCGCTGACAAATCGTTGGTACCATTCTTCTATCACTCTACTTTCTTAAATACATGCCAAGATGTTAACCGTTTAAAAATGCTCTTACGAAACGAGAATTTAAATCTAAATATCTACTTAGTAAACCATGCTGAATGGTTGAATGCGAAATACCTTCATGGACGGTGAATCCAGGTCTTGAGCGGTGGAGTTGTTTTCATCCACAACAATCATTGCGTACTCGACGTCCTCTGCTGTTTCATCTGAAATGAAATTCCTATCATCTACTAGTAGCTACAAGAGATCAGGAAGCATTCAAAGCGGAAACATGACATCATATCCAGCAAACATGGAAGCTACCAAATGTTCTAAAATTGAAACATTTAATGATTTAATAAATGAAAACGCAAATAAAAATAACCAGTTAGCAATGGCGGAAGCGTGTGGATTGGATATTTTGACTCTTAAAATTCATTGGTCAAATTAAGAGACAAAATAACAGACGCAAACATCGACCATAGGAATTAGTTGACAGCGCTCGCATCACGAAGTATTAGCTGTAGCTTAGAAGCAATACCAAAGCATACTCTTTCATGTATGACAACAGTTTTCTCGCCGATAACATGCCAATAAGAGTCGTAATCGTGCTTTGTTTCACGTTCCTCATATCAACACTAACTATGCAAAAAAGTCACGCAGCATACATATTTAAGCCTTGATTTGTTTTGTGAAGACTTAAAAAGCGTAAGAATATCCATAACGAACACGAACATTATTACCTTACACATCATCACACAACATTGCCAAATTAGATATTAGTTGAACATATTTAATAATTTTTATTGATTATTCCTTCCGTACTTGTTTGAACCCTTTTGTAAATATTATGTTTTTCATGTTTAGTATAATTTCATCTTAAATATAACTTAAGTTAGCAGTAGGATTATGAATTAAATATACAAATAAACATATAATTTAACATAAGTATCTCTTCCGCAATTCATACGCATTCGTCAAGCTTTTTAAATGATTCCTTTAGTTTCTTATATCCTAGTACGTTTGCTCATCATCACTCAAACTCTTGTTACATCATCATCATGTCAAAAATTCTAAGCCTAAAAAAAAATCTTACAAAATTGGTAATATTGGATAATCTATATCAGACTACATTTTTATTCGCTCTTTTAGAAATCAAAGAAATTTTAGACTTTATTTTTGTGTTCTTCTAACACTCATCTGTGTCACAAATATTTTCTAAATTGATTTGAAGAGGAGACGTAGATGCGAACGCGTCTGGCCGCACGTTTACCTGCGTGCCCGTGCGCGTGCGCGCGGTGGTAACTAGCGATGCGAGCGTGCGCGTGCGTGTTAGTGCTAATGTGCGCGCAATCCAGTTTGCAGTGCGCGTGACGCGCCGCCTGCGCACCACCCAGGAACTGCGGGTAGACGTGATGCGACCACTGCGCGAAAAGGGGCCGGGATCCGCCGGCTACACCAGGGACCAAGGGATACCAAGGACCAACCCAATTCCCAAAAAGATCTCCGCAGGAATGATTTTGAAGGTAGAAAAATGATAGGACAGAGTATTTTAAGAAGATGACATTAGAGACCCGACGATAGAAAAGAAGAGATGGATATCAAAAATTAAATTGGCAGAAGATTATAAATATGGATGAAATGAGAAATCGGTCGTTGCCGCATTCCTCAACGTTAAGGACCAAATAAAGCATTGAAAATGGAAAAAATAATAATTAGAGGGTAGACGGAGAAATACAAATGATGATGTTAAGGATAAACAGGATGAATATGTGTGCGTCGATGTGTGATCATCGCAGTGTGAAAGAAACGTAATCGTTACCAGTGTCCAACGTGACGCGGAATCAAGCGGCGTGTAAAAGAGGAAACATGATATGTCAGATATACGCCTTCTAGGGCTCGATTCAGTCAGAAGCTTAAGTAAATTCGATAACGTCTCTGCTGTATACATTAATATAGCAGAAGATTTATACGAAAGTCGAATACTACGGCAAAAACACGAATCAGAAACCAAAATTATACACTAAAATAATAATTAAATCGTCAACATAAACGAACACCTTCAAAGGCAAGGTATATTTTTAAATACTATAAATGACTTTGCTTTTGCTTTTGACTGCTTAAAATATATCTTGAGCAGATTTATTCCTGATTACCTAGAAAATATTAATATGAAAGTGCAATAAAGCATGAAAAATAAAGCAAATTAATGAAACTTTAGGTATGCTGTGATAGCTATCAAATAAACTTGAGCTAATTAGTGAAATATATACATTATTCATACACATACTTATAATTTTAAGCATATAATATATAAATATAATAAATAAGGGTTAAAAAAGCAATATAGCAAATTAAATTAGAAAGATAAATACATATACAACAGAAAGTAATAGCAACAAAAAGTGATAACACTTTCTAACGCCGTCTAACATAAGTAGATGGCGTTATTAATTTATTAGCAACATTTGATGATATTCAGAAATTACAAATTTTATGACCTCGATAAATATAAAATTTTATTATGGACCCATTTTTGGACCTCTAAATGAATGTCTAATCAAATAACATTGCATTATTATATCGCTATTCCAATTCAATGGAAGAAGTTGCCGCCTCATAAATTCGACAGTTACAAAATGTGTTAATAGATGGCAGCACACGTAAAATGCGATATCAAGATTCTTAGTTAAAGAATCCCCATTTCTGTGGTCTTGACATGCTCTCATACGTTAAGTTATCATCTGTAACTGGTCTGTAATCAATCAAAACCAGTTTGGAGATTATAAATAATATTGTTTCAAGTCAGCTAACGTATACGTACCGTGTTCGTGGGCGTGGTGAATGCGACGTGCGCAGTCTGTTGACGCAGTGGCGTGCGGTGGCGGTTCTAGAATGTCGCGATACTTCGACACCATTAGGACCGATATAAAATAGACGATGGCTAATGATAGGAATTGAGCTTGCTTCGTTTCCTCCTGAAAATTTCAATGATTAATTATAAATGTTATATTTGTTAATGAAACTTAAACTTAACGTATACAATTATTACCCGATTTAAAACAAATGATTTGTCAGTTTCCCGTATACGACGTATGTATATGTATTATTATGTGTTCTAGGCTCTAACCGTAAATACCTCATAAACTTAATCATATAGAAAGGAATTTTGTTTTAATAACATTTGGTTTTATTATTACATATAAATGTATGCCAGATATGATAATATCATAAGATATTATCGAATCAATTGATTGTTCGTTTTTAATGTTGCCTTGTTATTTATTTAGCAGGCAGTGATGCCAATTCCAACCTTTTTAAAAAAATAAAATGCTATCTTTACTTGCGAGATTTTTACTGTTTGTGATATATAGGGACGTATCGACGCCATAAATCCAACTTTAAAGGATACATTCATTAACAAATAAAATGTATGCATAGACTAAGATGTGCACTGGTATTACAATTGAAAAATGTGCCCGGGCAAAAAGTTTGTAATCTCTGACATGTCAAAAAATGATAGCTGTCAGAATTCTACGGAATTAAAAATTAGAGTATAGTGATTGTGGTTACAAGTGAGATCGGTGCTTTGAGCCCGCTGCTCGTTATTTAAGCTTGTGTTTTTTGTACAGTTCGATAGTTATTTGTTCTTAAATTAATAATATTTTTTTTTATAGAACAGGGGGCAAACGGGCAGGAGGCTCACCGGATGTTAAGTGATACCGCCGCCCATGAACACTCTCAATGCTAGAGGGCTCGCGAGGGCGTTGCCGGCCTTTTAAGAATCTGTACGCTCTTTTCTTGAAGGACCCTAAGTCGAATTGGTTCGGAAATACTTCAATGGGCAAGTTACTTACAACATCTCTGTATACAACAGCTCGGAGACGAGTAACATCCATGTCTTGTAACAGCCTTTCTGGGTCCTTTACAGGACTAGATGCTTCTGCTAAACTCGCTACTACACTCTGAAAAGTATTTGAAAACTAATAACTAATGTGGTTTATTCAGAAAGATTTGTTTATTATATCTTTACGAAAGCTAAATCGTTATTGATAAAAAAAGAGTGTGTGTACTTATGTACACGCGTTAGAAGTTATACTTCTTTGGCGTATGGAAATAAAAATAACTCAAATGCAGTAGTGATCAACGATAAATATTAACATTAATCAATAAGATTTTATTTAAATAAATAAATTATTAGTAAATACTATCACCGTCGTACATGAAATTGATTTAAAAACACCAAAATAAAATTTATTTATTTACACTGTTTAATTGTACTGTTACGAAACACGTGTGTGTTCTAAATATAAAAATACTAGAATAATCCAATTGAACATTGTTATCGATTTCCATGCCATCTAGACCTAACTTAACGATGTCGAATTTAGATGTTGCTATGCGCGCGAAAGTAAAAATTCATGAGAGTGAATTTTACTCCATCGCGCCAAAAAGTATAACTTCAAAAACATTTTTTTTAATAGCAAGTATTTTGCTGTATTTATAATAAGAAAAAGTACTAGGACGTTATAAACGTTTCAGTGGTTACCTTAGGCGAGGGTGATTCGGAACTCCGTGCGGGTCGTGCCGCGCAGCGCTGTCGCTCCTTACACTCGAGGCAGTTGCGTACCGCGCACGTGCAGACCTGTCACACGCTACAGCTACTCATCCTATTCACTACGCTAAGCTACTCTTACTCATACTATCCTAGTAACTTAAGATCAACACAAGAAGTTAAAAGTTAGCATAACCTACATGTACGTAAGATCCGTATACGTACGTAAACTACGGATACTTTAACTTAAAATATACAACGTTTATCTATTTCTAACACTTTACTATAATATAACAGTTACAAGAATCTGTTCAATCTCTCAACTAATTTATGGAAAAGACTATCTATCTCTAATTACAGAAACTGTCAATTTATTACTTAAAACTACAATATAACATATGTCAACAAGGCCATTAAATCATGAGTCACTTGTATGATCATATCATCGTGAGTAGCTTCGTAATATTCGTAATGATAACACTCTTTCGCATCGCATTTTTAAAAAACTATTGAAAAACTTTTTCTTATAAAAATCACGAAAATCAATATTCTACGGAAATTGTTTAGTTATAATAATAATTATCTATTAATTTTTATCTTCATTTTTTTAACATAATTAAAGTTTTGTTTCTATTTCTTAATGATACAAAATACAAACATACATTCAACCCTTAATTTTTCACCCCTCTACGATTAACCCCTATTTTTTGTTATTAATAACTTATGACATGAACTCCGAGGTTCATATAGAGAAACATTCAAAGAACAATCTAAGAAGTTTTCATTCCGGAAAACCGAAAAGTTCGCGGGGTCACCTAGTATTTATATGTATTATAGGGTGTGAGTAATAACTAATAATTTATTTTTAGAATCAACTTAGTTATTTAAAAACTTAAACTACCACAAATAACTCATAATTCATTGGCGCATGTAGGTAAGATGAAAAAATAAATTCTATTACAAAGTATCTAAAAACTTGTTATAAAACTGAAAGTCATACCAAGCGCAAACACTGCCGAAGTATTCCACCGCTGGACATGTTCTTCTCAGCTTCCAATTCGCCAAAATTAAGAGCACTTGCGAAGATCAGTACGTCGGCCATCGACACAAGCCTTTGGAGGAAAGTAACTGCTACTTCCACAGGCATACCTTGTGTTGGTTCAATCACATCCAATTCATTCTGTAATAAATATATTTGAGATCGTAGGGGTCTTCCCTGAGAGATACGACCTCTAACAATTAAAAATACGAGCGTACTCCTCCCTTAAAGGCCGGCAACGCACCCACTAAAATGGGTGTCTATGGGCTGCGATTAGTGCCGTTTTAATTTTTTAGAAGTTAATTAGAAGTAGCCTCTCTACCAATAGTCCCTTTATCAACTAGATATAGTAAGCGATTTAACACAGCTTTTCTTTAATACATTTCTTAAATTATTAAAACAGCCTCTGGGATTTTATTAAGGAAGAGTATCCCTTTTCCCAAAAAATGATTACTAACTTTAAATAGACTATAGAATCGAATAGAATGGAATAATATAATAATAATAGAATAGAACATACGCACAATGTCAATACTCGGAACAAACGCAGGCTGCATTTGTTCCATCATCAGACGTCGAGGCAGAATACGAAATTCGACTCATATCACCTCGACTGATGGTTTTTAAAAAGCTTGTCACTACTACATGGAACCAGCTACCAATTCGACTTATGGTCCTTCAGGAAAAGAGCATACCCATTCTTGGATACATGCTAGTCCTGCTCCATAGGACAATCATAGAGCCTTGACAAAATCAATTAGTTGCTGATCTAATTTTACACATTTTTGTTATTTTTTGTTAAGCTCACACACTATTTTATTGTTTTTTTTATTAATCTTTAAGTATAATATTCTACGGCTTCGATATTTGTAAATATGTGAATGGACCTGTATAGTAATTTTATGCTGGGAGTATATTGTCTTCACATATAATTATTTAATTAATACATATATTGTAAATTATATTTTAAAAGAATAAATGTGAAATTTCTTGCATATTCTTTTAGCCTTTGGAAGGGGCAACTAGAATCATCTTTATATTATACTAGCGGAACCGACAGACGTTGTCCTGTCTACACGTCTTTAATTTGAAAATTTCAAACTTTTTTTAATAAGCTAAATTAACATTCTGGACCATTTTGATGAAAATTATTATTCAAATGTTATGACAATATCTAACGATCCAGCACATGGTCTACAATAACACAATGATAACAAAACTTTTTTTTTAATTTGATCGCAGCGCTAACTGTCGGGATAGACTAAAATTAAAATTCGAATATTATTTAAAATTTGACACTGCGATGGTAGCGCCGTCTGTCGCATCTAATGTAAAACATTCCAAAATCAACAACTACTAATAAAATTAAAAAATAATCCAGTCTTATATAATCCAGTAATATGTCCAGCGGACAAAATTGTGAATCTAAACCATTACCAGATCCCCTTGAACACACACAAAAAATTTCGTCAAAATTGGTCCAGTCGTTTGAGAGGAGTTCAGTCACATACACACGCACAGAAGAAATATATATATTAAGATATAACGTTTAAAAGTGCCATTTCAGGTGGTCTGATTGGGATAAATGATTTGATACTTGATATTGATTCAAACGCAACCAACTAGCGAGCCCTCTGGCATTGAGTGTCCATAAGCGGCGGTATCACTTAACATCAGATGAGTCCGTATGTCCTGTTCTATAGAAACACCGTCCCGTGATGGGAATATATTGCCAAAAACTCTTACATTCGGTGATGTAGCAGAAGCCAACAGTGGTAATAATCCCCCACAGGCAATGATGAGATTATCCGCCAGTTGGCTGATAAGGTGCACAGTGTTGACAACAAAAACTGCATTTTCACTGCTGTTCACAAATTCAATAACTGACTTGGTTGAATGACTGCGCCAGACCTGTAAATTTGAAGTACGTTTAAGAATTAAATCGGGGAAATTTAACGTTTTTTTATTGTTGTATCAGGTTTGAGTTCCTTTACAGAACCTTAAAAAAGCCTACAAAAAGTCATACAATACGTAGGGACATTCATTTCAAAACCAACCCATATTTATGTTAAAAAAATTAGGAGTGATTGAAACAAACTATGAAAAAAAATTGCTTCTCCATCCCGGCATCGCACGTCGTTTTTTCTAATATTTTAGAAATAGTACTTGTACAATGCTTTCTTAGTTTTAAAAGCGAGGCTACTATTATTTTAAACACCGAACAGTACTTTTTGAAATTATTCGTTACAACCATACAAACATAATATATCTTTCCCATTTATAATGTCAGTGTAGATATAACCATATTCCGGACAATTGGCAAAAAAATTATAGGAAATTTTACGTTAATTCTCCATTCTTTATTAAATTGAGGTTAATATAATAAATTGATTAATTGTATTAATTAAAACGCACTTGTATATCAGTCTCCAGAGAGAACAGGACATCAGAAAGCAGACGCTGGTGTATATAAGACCAACGGAACTCCGGAATGCGGAATGGAGGCCGCGTTGGACCTGGAGAGAACATCGCGCGAGACGCACGTGATGATCGGGAACATTCTGAAATGAAATCTTCATTACTTTCCAACTCCTTCAATAGTGTATATAATTTTCTCGTCGCCTTATTGGCTAAGTAACATGTAAGTAGTACACACATATATATATATCGCAGCCAACTGGCTTAATTAACCGTTCAATTAACAGTCTATCCTTTTAACTAAACGGCGGCATTTAATAACCTGCCTGATCAAACAGCTAGGCAATGCCTCGTATCGATGACGTTTCATTAATTGCCTAGCCTTTTCTACTTCTCTTTTCAAACTTTCAATATAGCGTCGGCAAACCACAACTTTGATGGTGTGTTCATGAAAAACAACAGTACAATGAAAGAGTGTAGTGACAATAATAATGTGAATTTGATTCATTTCAGATTGATTTCTGCCACATAACGATTCTATCGTACTTATTGCCTAAGCATTAGGGAGCTATTGTATTAAATGTTGTAACAAACGCTACGGCCGAATATGTTTCAGGCCGCTAGTTAAACGGCGCCCTTTAGTTAAAAGGCTAGACTGTTTATTCAACGGCTTATTAAGCTAGTTGGCGACATAATAATAGTATACAATGCAATATTAAATGTATCTTGTTCGTAAAATTTCTAACAGATTCAGAGGAAATGTCTTTTTATTACTGATAGTTTTTCTGATTATTATTTGCAGGAATTCCAAAACAAGTAAGGCACTTGCTCAAACATTTACACTTACCAAAATGATTTGAGTCCACTTGAGTACTGGTCGAGGCACTCCTGGGTCGCTTTGGTGATGTCGAAGTATTTGTTCCTTGCGAGGCAACGCCTTCACCTCTCAAATCGGGCGTTATTTCACTTCCGGGCAGACTTACCCGGCGTTTCTCCCTATCATTATCACATTTATCTTCTTGAATCTCTTGTTCCTTATTGGCTAATGAAATATTCTCACTAATTGTTGAGATTGATGGAATTTCGGGTTTCGGTTCTAGAATCGAACGTGGTCGTTCACTTGATTGTTCATTCTTTAGATTTTCTTCATCTATATCAATTTCGTTTTCAATTTCTTTTTCTATATCTTTTTCTTTATCTTTTTCTATTTCTTTTTCGTGTTCTATTTCATTAGGAACTATAAATTCGTTATCTATTGCTAATTCACTTCCGATGTCATCTTCTTTGGGATCTTCAGGCATTTCACTTTTCATAACAACTGCATCGATTATATCCGAAACTAATTCACTAGCAATAATTTCAACTTGTTTGTGATCAATAATGTCTTCTATATCATGTTCTAAGTCTTCTCGCCCATTTGGCGTATTTCCTTCTGAATTGAGTCCACCGGATATAGCGCCTGAATCGGTGTCGTCATCAGTTTTTAATCTTACAGTTTCCAATGCAATCGTCAGTACATCATTAACAATGTTTATGGCAACATGCTTAGGATCGTCAGTAACGTCGTCAGGTAAATCAGTCTTATCTTGTACTTTCTTTGGGCTCGTTGCTTCACTCGGAGTTAAATATAATTCCGATCGATCTGAAAGTTCTGATTCCCTTTCATTAACGGGGTTAAGCCCTTCAGAAACTCTCTCAGGGCTAGCTGTTTCGCTGACTGATAAACTGGAAGGTAATCCCTCACTTTTATCAGTGTTATCATTAACCAAATTCTCACCAACATCTCTGACAGGTATATAATCGAGGCTTCCCTGTCGCGATATGGGTTTATCGTTTTTCTCATCTTCCGCTACAATACCAGATTCGGAACTTTTGAGAAGTTCATTCTCTACAATCGATTGAACTATTGACTCCGACTGTTCATCTAATTCATTTTTATCACTATCACAACCGTTATCGGGCACTTGGGTATTTTTGGCAGGACTATGAACTTTACACACTTCACTATACACTACTGTAGTCCGACTATCATCATTTGATTTACAATTGCACGTTTCTATTTCTCTAAGAGACAATCCTTTGCCGATTTCTGTTTGAGCGCCATGGTTTAATACATTTTGTTTAACATCCCTCTCTGGTGATACTCGAGAAGGACGAGGTTCTGTGTGCCGATCCCATCCTGAGATTGTTGAGATAGGCCGCTGCTGACGTTCGGCCGGGTCAGTTATGTTGTCAGCTCTGCGTTGCTCATAATGTTCATACATTTGAGCGAATTGGAGCTTGAATTCTTCGTAAGACACCTATAAATATAATTTTAAGTCATTTAGGTATTTCTAAAAATACTATAATTTCGTTTTCAAAACAGGTTGCTATATTATTAAATTATCAGATTTAAAAAAGTTTACATACCTTAGAATGAACAATAGCCAACGTATCCACCCACACTCTCCATCCGCCATACTCATGCTTGATTGCGTGATGAAGAAGCATTCTAAACAACGAGTAGACCATGTCAGATATCTTCTGTTCTTCCGTATTCTTCGGGTGTATGTACGCTAGTGCGATCAGCCATTCCTGCCATACCGACATTTGTAATACAGTTCGGCGATTCTCTCTATTATTGCTGCATAGAAGCGTCATATCTGATAAGAATAATTTCTTCACTTCTAGAAGTTGTTCTGTTTGCTTCGATTGACGGATCAGCGTTGCTACAACTTTGAGGATCACTGAAAAGTGGAATTGCGTATGTTAATTTACTTAAGATTGAATTACAAACTATTAAAGTTAGTATCAGTAGGTTCCTTTAATTTTTTGTCTAATAAAAACTAAAAAAAACAGTATACTTTGAAACTGAAATGGCAATGGGCGGATCATGCTAGACAACATTTGCCGAAAAAGAGGGTAGATTACTTGATAATAACAGGAAAATACTGGCAAAACATTCAAGATTAATAAAATTTAAGCTTTATTTATACATAAACAAACATAAAATAAAATGTAGCAAATTACAAAAGATATTACTTTTTTTCTACTTAACTTAAAAGTAAGTTGTAATTCAAGTTAAATTTTAATTAACTTAGTTAAAATATCAGATTAAAAATAACTCTGCAAACGGTCTAGTACCAGGAGCGCATAATGCGCAAGGATCTGATATTAAAGCGATATTACAGCGGCGAAACAAAACAGGAAAAACAGGAACAATTCCAGTTCTAAACCTAAACACGATACTCACTAGGATTTTCCAGGCGAAAATGCGGTTGCGGTTCTGGATGAGTTGTATACAATATTTGTTGACCGACATGCTCAGTTAACAGTTCGTACAACGCATTGTAAACTGGGGCAGATAATGGCTCCCCACTCGCTGCTAATCTTGTCGCTAGCAGCGTGTATAGATTATGGGGGGACATCACGTCGTATTTGCGTCTGTGGAAGAAAATAATTAGAAATTATCTTTGACCAAATTCTTTATAAGAGGTTTGTGGTGTGGTTCCCTTTTCAAAATTCTTTTGGAGTGTCACGAGCTTCAATAGATGAGTTTTTGGTTAAATGTATTTTTATTTCTGAATCGTCTGAATCATACCAATACTTTACATGGCCCAACAACCAACAGCGGCAAACTAACAAGCCTCTGAAGCCTGAAAAGCCGGAATCACTTACTTATGGGTACTTCTGCTGAGGAAAAATCCAAGTAACTTCAGCGCTTGGAGTCTAATTAATTGACTCTCCGAGGCCAGTAGTTTGAATATCGTGCGAACGCCTCCCTGGAATACCATAGGAAATTGTCAAGAACGCACATGGTTTCTATGCTAACATGGGTCTTTGGGCACACGTACCTTGGCATCAAACGCTGGTACCATAGAACTGGGGTGTTCTGACATCAAAGATATCAGCATTTGGAGCACATCATGAAGGTTCTCATCCTCATGCATCGTGGTGAGATAATTTAATATCGATTGAAGTTCGTCTTCCTTCACACCGTTTCCGATCATTATCAGTTGTTTGAGAAATAATAGAATGTATGCTCTTATCGTTAGGATGTCTTTGTGAGCCGGTCGTGGGGCATCTGAAAATGGTATTAGATAATTCATAAGAGGGGGCTGATGGCTATTCGTCATACTCGTGAACGGGTGCTACTTGTGGTGAGTGGTCGAACTTGAATTCGTGTATGCGGTGATCTAAGTTATTTCGACTGTATTTGCGAGATCGAGAAAAATACACGCTAATGGTTGATGTATAGACGAATCTAGTAGTTAAATATTAGAACTTTAGATGGAAATTCTGTCGCATAACGTCTTGTACAGGAAACCCAGATTCCTTATGTATTTCTATTATCATTAGCACGTATACAGTATGTAAACAGTATGAATATAGATATACAAATACATAGAGTGATCATATATGGTACATGATCATATATTGCGGCTTTTAACTTGGTAATAATAATTAATTTACAAAGAAGTTTCTCTTCTGACATGTGTACGCACGCACTTTTTTGTAAGATACTCACCAATCCCTTTAGGCGTGATCCCACTCTTTGTGCGTGGGTTGACCACCCAATAATAGTACTTAAGCGTGTGCACAGTTTGCAGGACTGTGCTGACACGTCGCACACTGCCATATATGTGAGCATCAGCCAGGAAATCCGTCGCTAAGTAGCAGTAAAGGCGGGCTTGCACTGCCGCTGGTGTGTGGATCCATAGGGCCGGATTGAAGAGTATGTGGTCTAGCAGCTGCCATGTCAGGAACGATTGGCAAAAAGACTGAATTAGCATAGTTTTACACTGTTCCATGGTTGTTAGCGCACGCACTCTTGCTTGTAAATGAAAATTGTATTTAACATTACTTGTTCGCTTCTACTATCCTGGTACATTTAAATTGTTATATTTGTTTTTTTAAATTAATACATTTATTACGTAATGAAATTAAATAATCTATCTTATCTATCTACGCATAAAAAAAAAACCAACCCCTCCCATGTTTTTCATCTGAAATCGAAAATGTGCCACAAGTATAGTGCATTTAAGTGTGAAAAATATGTTTGTTGCAATTATTTTGTATCTGTGTCTTAATACAAAGCTGTGTAATGGGTATGAATGCGTCGCGTCGAAGGGTTTAAAGCAAGAGGTGCATGCACTTACAACCATTTCATCGAAAAAAGCACATTTTAAGGCGATTTATCAAACGAAACGTAGTCTAAACAGATATGTATTGTATGTTGTGGCTAACTGGATTTTCGTAAAGCGGCTAGGTTGTTGTTTAAATGGCTGATTTAGGCTGTAACATATATTTCGGTACTCCCATAAGAGCCTTATAGAAAATGCTAAAACAGCAGTAGACTTGAAAAGTTATCTTGACATTCATTACTCCCTAGTAGTTTTGCTTTTCTCGCAAGGATATTCTTATTAAAAAAACACAACAGACAAAAAAAAAGTGGTGAGAATTGATTAAACAGAGAGTTAATTAATTATTTGAATGAAATTGAACCCAAGACTTAACCACTAAGTAATCCATTGATTTTATAGAAGACAAATGGGTATAATAGAATTATATTAAATTTTATAGAAGGGTACGGCTCGCCAAATGTTACGTGGTATGCCGCCCATGGATACGTCTCGCAAGTACGTTACCGGCCTTTTAAGAATTGAAACGCTCATTTACAGATCGTCGATATACATACATATGTACTTTTAAAAATGATTTGATAAATCGCCTTTAATTTAAAAAGAAAAAAATATTCATAACTTACCTTAAATAATTGCAAAATATATTAAAATGTCAATATTATGTAAATTAGGGCCATAAAAAAACATTAAAATTAACAATTGACAACATTTCAGTCTAAAGCTGCTTCAAATTCAAGTTTTTCATTTTTTTTAATAAAATTCTGTAACGAGAGGCGCGGCTTGATTATTCTTCCCAAATATGGTCCCTTAACTATATTCAGTAATTAAATATTATTAAAATAGAAATATAAAATAAAATAAATCAGTGGCACTACAACCTTTTTAGGTTGGCCTCAGATTTTTTTATCTGTTTCATGATCAATTTATAAATGTAATAGGCAAGTTGGTGATCAGCCTCCAGTGCCTGACACACGTCGTCGACTTTTTGGGTCTAAGCCATGTCGGTTTCCTCACGATGTTTTCCGTCTCCGTTCGAGAAAATGTTAAATGCGCACATAGAAAGAAACTCCATTGGTGCACAGCCGAGGATCGAACCTACGACCTCAGATATGAGTCGCACGCTGGAGCCACTATGCCAACACTGCTCTTAAAATAGAAATATTCAAACAGCTTATTTCTTAAAAATAAAAGTTTTTGCACTCTGAAATGTTGTCAATTAAGTCTCAAAAGCAGTGCGA
Source organism: Pieris mannii (assembly GCA_028984075.1). NCBI lineage: Eukaryota > Metazoa > Arthropoda > Insecta > Lepidoptera > Pieridae > Pieris > Pieris mannii. The sequence goes on along the minus strand of CM054798.1, from coordinate 5,322,265 downwards.
ATGGAAAAAGAGTATTTTCTTGCGTGTTTCTTTTCAGAACCATAAGCGTTTTATCATTGAAATGTCGATTAGCCGTTCATATATTTTGATAAGATCCGTTAGACTTAATAATTTTAAAATGGCCGTGGTGTCAGTGGCATTCTAAATTTGAATTTGTGTTAACAATAAATTTGATAAGTGTGAGTTTATTGCCAGTTCTTCTCTTCCGTTCTACGCCCTTGATTTGAGAACTGGCAGTAAATGTAAAATTAGAATAATTTTAGGTATATTTCTTTTCTTTGACGTTCATAAGTGTACATTATGTTACCTATATGAATAAATGATTTTTGTTTTTTTTGTTCGTACTTTGACAGTTTTTTTTTCAATTAAACTAATGTTTAAATTATTACAGTTCTGTTCCTGCCTTCTGCTTTATCATTTATTGTATTATCTTCTTTCATAATTGATAATAATATTAAGACGTCATGTTTATGTGATTATTATAAAAAAAACTATTATTTATTACTAGGATTGAAGATAAAAAAATAATAATTTACGAGGGTATAACAGACACAAAGGCACATTTATTATATTATCAGGTAACCTGAAAACTTTATTAATTTAATGAATTATTTTTTTTAATTATTAAGAACCCACATATAATAGTTTACAACCCAGACATCGACAATATTAAAATTGGTCCAGCCGTTTCAGAGGAGTGGTTGTAAACACTAGATTTTTTTACTATACTATACTACTGTAAATTTTTACAAAAAAATTTGTCTACTATTATTATTATTACATTGTTGTGGCCCCTGGCAGACTTACCAGAGCACACGTTTGCTCCACAGCATAATGCTGAGCCAGTTACAACCACGAGACACACAAACTTAAAATACCTTTATTCATAAAAAAAAATTTTTTGGTTATTTTTCTTTTTATTATTTTGTGTGTGTTTCGTTAGTAATAAACGTTACGTATATGTTAATTTTATATACATAAAATGTCAAAACTTTATACAGAAATGTATTTTTTTAGTGGCTATATTGAAGTTGACAAATGACAGACAGAATGCTAGTGGTTTCTTTAAGAATGAAAATGTTTACACTTAAGGGAAATTAATATTTGTTAATAATAATTAAATTTTTAAAAAATATTTTTAAATTTAATTATGTTTGTTTGTTTGTTTTAAGTACCTGTTTTAGCAACAGATCCGAGTTCGGCGAGCAACATGTAACAAGATGTTTGGTGAGATGAAGGAAAGACGCCAGCGTGTCTGGTGTGAGATGGTCCCGGCCGCATCGTTGCAGCATATGCGATATTACCAGGAACCCACGACATTGCAGCATATGCTGTTGTACTGTACTGCATGACTCTACCAACGAGCAGACGAAGCCCAGCAGTTTGGAACTGAAAAGAGAGACGAGATAACTTTTTCACGTAAAAACAATAAAATACAATATATTTACAAAATCAATAACATCCCCATAAAACAAGTAAAATTAGTTAAAGACCTTGGAATATTATTAGATGAAAAAATGGGCCTATCAGAACATATCGATAACATAACAGGCAAAGCGTATAAACAGTTAGGGTTTGTCAAGCGGTCATGCAAGACATTTCAAAATATAAATTGCATAAAAACCCTTTATTTTGCATATGTCAGAAGCGTGCTGGAGTACGGAAGTATTATTTGGTCTCCATATTATTCAGTGTGCCTCGTACGAAGTCGAATTACCTGCGTAATTCTCCAATGTTTCGGGTTTTATCGAACTATGACAACCATTGTCAAGACATTGATCTTTTCTACCACAAAAAGAGAGATGTCAAGAAGTACTTGGAGAAGCGGGAAGACTCTGATTTTTTTAAATAGTAGTTTTTTTAAGTAGTTTAAATTCTTAGTATTATTTGTTTTGCTTTTAAATGTCAAATTTCAGTCTTTTAATTTTATTATTATTATTTTTTTTTTTTAATGTAAAATTTTCTTTTAATGCGCTTTACTTGTTTTCTGCTTTTTATACACAATTTGTTAATCTATGTAATCTGTTTTGGCTTTTTGTATTATATTAGTATTTTGTATAATAATATGTATTAATTAGTAAGCTGTTAGATTACTTTAAATAAATAAATAAAATAAAATAAAATAAGAGAGAACACTATTTGTGTCATCTAGATTTTTTGGAAAAAAAACTAGTCATTAAAATGTGATTTTCTGTTGACTTATGATCTGAAATTCGGTACAAACCTGTAGTTCTGATGAAAATTTAATTAAATACGGTATAATCCAAGATGGCCGCCGCTACATAATGGCGAATTTTACTTCCGCAAAATGGGTGTCAAATGAAAGGAGTTTATTAGCAGAATTGATATTGTTTTGTCTGACTAAAATGAGTGTGAGAGTGAGATAGAGCGAATGTCGCATCATGTGCCATGAAGAGAGATGTGGGAGAGAGCTATAGTGAGAAAGATAGAGAGTGTAAGGGAGAACGAGAAAAAATACACGCTATTGGTTGATGTATTTTTTAATAATTACATATTAGATTATATGGCAATTCTGTTGCATAACGTCTTGTACAGTAAACGCAGATTTTTTATGTATTTTTATCATCATTATTATATACAAATGCATGGAGTTATCATAATATACTGGTACATGATCATCTGTCATGAGGGCAACTTATCAGGGCCTTTAACTTAGTAATCATTAATTTACAAAGAAGTTTCACTTCTGACACGTGAACTCACTTTTTGTACATTTTCATATGCCTAACTTAAATGGAGATGGGCAGACCACGTAGCGCGTTATACAGATGACAGATGGTCTAAAGCAGTAACCGAATGGACTGGTCCAAACGGATCAAGAAACAAAGGAAGACCAATAGAACGATGGGCTGACGGGATCGAGAGGGTGGGTAGTTGGAGGAGGCCATCTCCCGGACAGGGGCCGCATCTTAGTTAAAATTGTATTCATATCTATTTAATTTAATTTATGTAAATAGGATGTGGAAGAATAAAGGCTTATTATTATTATTATTAATTTACAAAGAAGTTTCCCTTCTGGCATGTTGTAAGATTTTTTACTTATATTTTCTCATAATTATATTCTGTCGAACGGGTTTCGAACCTAAGCAATGAGAATCGCACACCAAAGTTCAATAGTTAACTACGTGAACATTAATGTGACGTGTTTGTGAACATTTTTTAATGTTTGTGTGTTCTGTATGATATTTAAAGATATACTTTAAACTTTCAGTGCAAATGATTTTCGTAAAATGGGTCAGAGCGGCGTCTGGAGTCACAACGCTTTTTTGCGACGTTTTCTTTGACAAAGAAATAAATCCCCCAGTGCACTCAGAGTTAAGATTCTTAGCTCTCTGAATATGGGACGTATTAAATGAATTGTACGCTATTCGAACTTAATATTATCTTTCTGACTTTAAATATAATTACTGTTTGTTCTCTGTTGGTTATGATATAAAGGGCTCGTTTGAAGTTGGTTCAGTGTTAACGACACTGCGTATTAACATAATATGTATTATGTATGTATAAAGTTGTTTGTTTACGCAGATATCTCGAATGTAACCCGTCATGCCTACCTCAAAACAGATGTTTTATGTTAAACTTTGCACAAAAAAGCTATCATTTTAAATCCGTATGCCATTTCAGCACACGTTGCACATAATACAATTGACATAATTAAATTAAATAAGGATTTTATTCCAAAAATGCCGACATCGCACTCGCGAGTCCTCTGCGATCGAGAGTGTCCATGGGCGGCGGTATCACTTATCATCAGGTGAGCCTCCTGCCCGTTAGCTCCCTGTTCTATAAAAAAAAGGAGGACAACTGGCGGCATTATCGCTTTCGAGCGATTTCTTCCAGGCAACCACTGTGGATAAATAAATTATTAGATAACGCAAGAAGTGCAAAAATACTGTATAAATAAATACATGTTAGAAGCCATTTATTCACATTTCGACAATAATGGGAATTTATTGGGAAACCCCGCAATTGGAGGAAATATTTTTTGCCCTCAAAAATCTATCAGTTGCATCGGAACTGAACCCACGACCGTTAATAGCTTTAAGTAAGGTTCAAGTTCAATGCAAATATTATGCAAAACTTAAACGGCTGTCAGCATAATAAGTGTTTAGTTAAACAAGCCGTCAAAACTGAGTACCCGAGGAACAGGCAATTAGAAGTTGGGAGGAGTTACTTATAAGCCGGCAGACTCGATATGCCGCGCTAACAACTCCCGTGATTAGTGATCGACATCGAAAGTGCATTTCGCCGGGCAACTTTGAAGCTACTTTGAATATTAATGAATGGACCAAACGCCCATATCTTCAAAGTTAGGGGTAGTTTGGGCATATAAATACTAGACTTTAGAGTATATATGTACAACGTGTCACACTATAATTGGGATTTATACGGTGTTAATAAATTTAGCAACGCATTTAAGTGATATATTTGAAATTTGCAAAAAAATCGTACACTTTTTTAACCCAAAAACATTTTATTCAAAGAAAAGAAAACATGAGAATTTTTCTTAAAACTAAACGTCAATTCTGATTTTTATTCTTCTTTTTCCTATACAACCTCACACTTTCACTGATATAAAAAAATTGCATGAATGTAACCAGATTTTTAAAAATTATAAATTAAACACGCCGCGGTCCAAGTTAAATGAATAATTAATACAATGCGTGTAAATAGTGAAAGCGTTTAGTAGTTCAAATTAAATCTCTAAAGAAACCCTAACTATAAACAACGGACCACAAAAGATAGATAAATTAACAATAGATTTCTCTCTCTAAAAATAAAACAAAATATTTTTTCCAGGTCAGCCGGAGAGATGGTATTGATAATAATTAATTAAAAGTAATTAATTCCAAGTTATACGACCCTTTTAACCCTTACATATTAATTTTAAAGTACCAGGACAACATACCACAACATGGGGTCTCTTTTAGGATCATTTGCGGGCGCGTCGTGAGGCAGGTCCAACTGAGCGAACAATGGAAATAGAACTTGAACGCCTCCTATGGAGTTTAGGGCGCTGTGTATAGAATGTGTCACCACAGCTTTTACTTCCTGGAAATATATGTCAATTTAGTCGTCATAAATTAATTATTCCATAAAAAATAAATCAATCCAGTTTTTTGTAAAATACATTCCGTATCATTAGCACAATATGTACCAGAGTAACATGACAACACAAGAGTTTGCATACCTGTAACATTAGGGCGTGCGGCGTATGCACAAAGTACGACACATTCCCTTTGGGCGCCGACTGTAGGCACAGCTGTCCATCAGTAGCCACCGGGTTGTACATAAAAACTATAGCCGATGACAATTTGCCGTCGTATAGTACCTGAATATATAATCAAAATTAATATTCTTAAAGATCATATTAGTGTTTGGAATTTTGACCTATATTTTTAAACCTCCTAGTGAGCTCTTAATCCCTAGTACATTATTTTTTAAATACTAGTTAGTTAGGCTTGTGCTACTTTATCAGCTCCGGTACTCTGTAACGTGTGTGTGTGTGTGTGTGTTTGACTCCGGCTTGGAATTCAATAGAGGTTTCACAGGCGATCCCAAGGTTTGATCAGCACTATCACAGAAGTGACAGAGTACGGCCGCAGGTTAATAAAAATCAGAATTTATCTAGAGACACTAAAATATAATTAAATCCATTAAGCTATTAATTAAACATTCCATTAAATATAGATAGTTAAAAGAACTAATCTCGGTATTTGTAAAAATTACCATTAAACAAATCACAATTAATTACGTTCTGTCACGTTTACTTGGAAAGGAAAAAAAGGGACAGAACATAAATAACTATACCCTTATCGGCTATAAAAAGCAACAAAACAATTCCAAAAATAGCATTCACCAATCACCAAGCATTACTCATACAAGGCATTAATAAAAATACAAATATGACTTAAACACATAAATCACAGATTCGAGTCACCATCACCACAAAGATATGACAGCCATATCAATTAAAACATTCATAATAAACGTTACTGTTAATTATACGAATTATAAAACATTAAAAGATACACGTGACTTAAATTTCGTTCTGAGAAGCTGGCATACGGGAGACAATTACAACAGACTTGTGTTAAACTTCACATTTCATGGAGCAAATGGTGCTCAGACCTGAAGGCCACAGCTGGCCGGCATGAAGACCTGGTGTGTGGCAAACGTTGATCAGTATATAAACTTACCAATCGGAGGTGTGGCGTCATTACTGGAGACATATTGGCGTTTCAGTTAATTTCCGCGGCTTGTGTCATAAAAATAAACTGTCAACGTAATTTGTACGCAGGTGCGCGGTATTTCTTTCGGTAAAGTTAGACATTTTAAAGTGCAAAGTTTCGTAATGAATTGCTGAGAAAACCGAAAAAATTGGGTTTATTCCTAAAAATAAATCAGGAAAAGAAGAAATAACTATGTATTCATTAACTAATTGAGGCTTATAAGTACGTTTAAGCTTTTATGAATATGGAAAAAATAATCGAAATTGTCATAATGAAAAATCTCGGGGACTAGGATCGCAGAAGTGATCGCTTGATTTCCGTAACTGTCCTAATTAATTTTTAAATTCAATCCGGGGAGTTTAATGACATCCACCGGAAGTCGGCGCAGACGAATCGCGAATTTAATATTTAATGAATAAATTTTACGGTTCTGCGTAAATCATGAGATATAATTGGAAAACGCAAATGTATTATTTTTATAGTATGCTACATATTTCTTTAGAGGCGTGGATTAGGTATTACAGTAAAACTACTACAGTCCTCATCATTCTAATCCATTTAAAGGCCGGCAACGCACTCGCGAGCCCTCTAGCATCGAGAGTGTCCATGGGCGGCGGTATCACTTAACATCAGGTGAGCCTCCTGCCCGTTTGCCCCCTATTATATAAAAAAAAAAAAAAATATCCGGATATCCATAGTTGCTACACTCAAATTTAAAAATCGATTTTTACAATTAAAATGTTTTGTCAAGTTTATTTTTATTACCTCTTCGTGTGTATTATGCCTATTAAAAATTCTATTTTATTTTTCTTGTATCAATGTATCAGTGTGCCGAGCTTTGATAAGCTATTATAAATCAATCAATAAACGTCTCTTTAAATTATCCCTTAACGCCCAAACCCAATAACCTATCTCAATCCATTTTAGACCATCTAAGATAGACTACTTAATCCAAATATTTTGCCAATAACCAATCCACTGATTGTAATAGCTACTTGTCGATACAAGCTATGCATGGTAGGTCGGATCGGTGTACGTGGATAGATCTTTGTATGAAAATGACAGTTCAACTGTGCCAATATCCTATCTTAAGATTTTAGCTTACACCAGTTTTTAAAAAAGTTAAAAAGCTATTTGATATGTTTTAAACATAGACATCTATTTTTTAATATTATTTGTACGGTTTAATTTACTTTTTTTGGTTTATATTGATTATCAAAGTGTAAAGAGCGAAGAGATTGCATTCTATCCGTCCCCAAAAATGGATTTTCTTCGTAGGGTTTGGTTATTGGGATGCAGATAGGAGAACGATCGACTGTCACGGTCTGATCTTAGATTGTTTTCTATCTGAGATTAAGGATGAATTATTGATTTTGGGCCTAAGCCGATTAAGGTCAAGAAATCGTTTGGACATAAAACCGGGGTATTTCATTATAAGCTTTTGAAAAACAAATCACCAAATGAAATGTCATTTTGAATGACACAAATCCGATTAATTAAAAAAATGGATCGTTTCAACTTTGAGTTCTTTATACGTATAAATTGCGTATTATCAAGGCTACAGTAATAAATAAATATATGAATACATACAGTCAAGAACTGTCTGGAATACAGTTGTCATTGTAGACATGGAGAGAAATTGGCTTCGCCATTTATTCTGGAATTGTATAGGAAAAACTCGTCTAGCAATGAAGCTTTATAATTATTTACAAAAACCATTAAAAGAAAGATCGTTTTTTTTTAATCGACTGGATGTACTACTTTGTATTCATTATTATTTGCATATAACATAATTAATCTGTATACATATAATAAAAAAAAACACACTTTAATGACATAACTCATAACGTACCTATGTAAAATTCTTTTTAAGAAAAATTTGCACGCGTTGTTATTATTAATTATGTGTGGCAGTATATGCGAACTGTAGATTATATCACTGTCACATTTTTGGATATAAATTATTATTATTAATATTTTAAAGTTTCAATCAGGTTCGTAATTTAAGAACAACTTGTCATAATTCGTAGGTATCCCGTGCAATAGATACATCATTTTATGGTCACAAATATATTATTTTGTCGGCCCATAATTGCTGTATAAATTACGTAATGTACTTAAACTGACTGTAATAAATTTAAATAAGTGTATTCAACGCTCAATCAGGCCTCAAGCGTTTTTAAACGTTATTTTCCTTTCATTTATTATGTTTATCTTATCATCTCATCAATTTTACGTTGTGTTGACTCGGCTCTTGATACAAATTAAATATAAACTGAGTAATACAAGAAATTTAGCATTAACTGCCACGCGCAGTTTATTCTTAATAATATAAAATGGATAAAGTGAACTACAATATTACTATTACATGTAGAAAGAATAAAGAATATAATATTAGGTCCTTACATATGAAATTGGCGTTTTTCGTACTGGCCACTTTAATCACGATATCTCCTCTTTGGTAAAGAATTCCAAATTAAAATTTAGACTACAGCTGTTTACTCATGTATTTGTGCTTCGATGACCGTCATTCATTTGTTTTTTCCTTCCGTTTTTTTCTGCTTGCGTCACTCATTTTACAAAATGGAAAACTTAAAGTATCGCATTATTTACGAGTACGACTTCCGCCGTGGCACAAGTGCTGCGGAAACGACTCGAAGGGTGAATGATGTGTATGGCGGTCATGTTGCAAAAGAAAACACAGTTTGTTTCTGGTTCCAACGTTTTCGTTCTGGAAATTTCGACCAGCAGAACAAGCCTCGTGGACGGCATGAGACCCAAGTTGATAATGAAGTATTGAAGGTATATGAAGCGGATCCATCGCAAACCACGTCCGAGTTAGCTGCAGGCTGCGGTGTCAGTGATAAAACTGTTTTAATTCACTTGAAGCAAATTGGGAAGATTAAAAAGCTTGAAAGATGGGTGGGTACCTCACGAATTGACTGAAGCAAAGCGTTATATTACTGAACCGGCACAATAATGAAGGTATTTTAAACCGAATCATTACCTGTCATGAAAAATGGATTCTTTACGATAATCGGAAGCGTACAGCGCAATGGTTGGATTCTGGCCAGCCAGCCAAATCCTGCCCCAAGCGAAAATTAACCCCAAAAAGTTACTTGTTAGCGTTTGGTGGACTAGTGCCGGTATTGTTCATTGCAGTTTTCTCAAATCTGGCCAGACTATTACGGCTGATGTCTATTATCAGCCATGATGGAAAAGCTAGCAGCTAAACAACCTAGGCTGGTCAATCGCTCCACGCCACTGCTACTTCACGACAACGCTAGACCACACACTGCACAACAGACGGCTACCAAATTAGAAGAGCTTCAATTGGAATGTCTAAGACATCCTCCGTGGTCCCCGGACCTTGCTCCAACAGATTACCATTTTTTTCGAAATTTGGACAACTTCTTGCAAGGGAAAAAATTTAACTCTGATGGGGCAGTCCAAATCGCCTTCACAGATTTTATTGATTCCCGTCCGACTGGTTTTTTTAGTCAAGGGATCAATGAACTACCTATGAGATGGCAAAAGTGCATAGAAAACAATGGTTCATACTTTGATTAATTAAATATACTTAAAAATATTCGACTTTTTGTTCCTCCCATACAAAACGCCAATTTCATATGTCAACAACCTAATATATTTTTTTATATCGAGGTTATGTGCTCCCAAAGCCGTAGTCAAAATCAGTATCCGTACTAGGAGTTCAGCAATGAAAGGATATTAGAAAATTAAGATCAGAAAGATGGCCCGAAGAAGTATCATGCGTAAGTATTGTACCAGGATCCCATATTATTATCAGAGTTATAAACGTTCCCTTACTATAAACTCAATCGGCTTACATCATGAATGTTCTGCGTTGGATCGTGTACGAGCTCACCAAAGCGATCGACGCGGACCTCAGAGGAAGGAAGCGCCACCGGATTTTCCGCGTCGAATCGGAACTGACCCTGACACACACTACTCGTAAAAACTCTCATACATGTGTTAACAAACAATGCTGTGGATAAAGCCTGCTTTAGATTACAATATTATCTATTCAAATTTGTACCACTGGCTGTATTGTAATCTAAAGCTAGTGAAGCAAGCCACGAAAACACAAATTAAAACGCGCGCCATGCTTACACGCTTGCATGCTTCAATATCTACGAGCAGGGAAGCATGCGTCGCTGCGACATCTCGCGCTTCGCCAGCCATTCGACGCCCGCGCGGCGTCGCGTCCTCTTTAACAACTACGCAAGCTTCTGCGCTCCCGGTATCTTCAGAGGTAGGAGATACGGGTTCTATAGGATCTGGGGTTTCCGGGATTGCAGCAAGCGCTGGAGCGGCATCGCTCACCCGTTTATGGTTCTCCGGTAAACTGATGTTGCATTCGTTGTCGAATCGGAATTGACTCTATCCATGTGATGCAGGAAACAAAGAGGTCGTAATTGCTACATTAATAAAAAATCTCGAACGATACATTAAACATAAGTTTTCCTAAGTGTTACTTATTCTTAAATTTTTTATTTTTTACTAATATGTCGACTATATTGTCAAAAATTCTATTGTATCCTTTTAAAACTATAAAATGAATGATCGGAAAACAGACAAAAATACTTGCTTACGAGAAATTTATGATTATGACTACCGGTTATATGCATTCCGGTAATATGCACCGTGATGCACCTTTAAGATTTATGAGGTCCTGGTATCGGATTTAAAAGTGTACCTTATATCCGGGGCCTAAACGGTGCATAGCACAGATCTGGTGTGTAGTTAAAGCCTCCCCAAATAGATAGATAGCTGCCATCTGACCGCAGAAGACGCGTTCTTCATCCAGTTCAGCCGTCGCCCCGATGTAGCATTTGTCGAATGGCTGTAAAATATTTTTTCCACCAATAATGATATTCAAAGATTACTAGCGAGCCGAACTATTATGCGCACACTCGTTTGAAATACGATTCCAGTCTAAAATTTCATATTGTACTAAAAGTGTCTATGAATATTCATTTTCGTTTTAGACAAACTTGATGAATGTGCTGTGCATTCGCTAAAATATGCTCACATCTCTAAGTTTTGCATTTCAGCGCTAACAACATGCATGTTAATGAAATAATAGTTTAAGATTCTACGAAAATAGTTGGACTTGGTACAATATTCACTAAAACAATTTTATATAATTATTTTAAAATATTACAAGGAGTATGTATATTTTGAATTGTTCACCCAATCTAAGGAAAATGTGAAGAGTTGACAGTTATTCCCTTTGTGAAGTTAGTTTGGGACTTCATCCAAAGTTAAAATTATATATTCGAGCAAATAATATAATAATTTGCATGGAATTAGAGTAATAAATTGTTCGTAACGACGCAAGGGGCGAGCACGTGACGATTCGAATGCGGTGCACGCCCGCAGATAACTAAATATATTAGGAAAACTTTCTTGCGACTCATGTGCGCCTGGTTCTTGTGGAGAAATTCAAAGACGAAAGTTATTTCAGTTTCAAAAATGTCTTTTTATGCACTCACTCTCTCTCTCATCACACACATTTTTGTGTTTACATGTTTCTGCATTATCAGGGAGCGCCAAGTGGTTAAGAGAGATTCCTTATTCCATCCATCAACTTCGACGTCCGTTCGTGGAATCAAATCGATTAAGGGGTTTTTTAAGACAAGGGCATTTTCTTCTTCATGACCTATAACCCCTAGGTGGGGCAGAGGGCGTCCACAGCGAGTCTCCAAGATAAGGGCATATCAATTCCTAAAAGGCCGGCCACGCACTCGCACGCCCTGTTCTCTTTTTTGGCCAAGGAAAACAATACACCGACCGTGAATTTAACCTACGAAAATCTTCCATTAACTGATAAAATACGACACTGAAAAACTCTATTGCACCGATTGCTTATTGGGAAAATTAATAATAAACTCACATCGTTGGTCGAGACGAACCAGGCCATCTCTGTGCTGGATGCTAGCTGCCCATTCACCAAACACTTTATTTCACTCTTCGTCCATCTATTGTAGATATACACTACCGCTATGGCATACCACCTGCAACAAACATTATTATTATAAGCCAGTTAAGATGCGTCTCCCTGCGGTTTAGCGTAGTGCAGTACGCTGTAATAGGCTAGTCGTCTAGTCGCAAAACCCAGGTTTTAGATATAATAGTTGGAGATAGAAAGGTTTAAATCATACAAATTTAAATAAAACTTTGTATATATGTCGCAGTAATGTAGTTAAATCAGAGAGTTAATTGAATCTTTAGACAGTTAATTAAATATCGATATTCAAACAAGTTGCTAGCATTTTGATTTAAATAAAGCAAAATGCTAGCAACTTATACATAACTATATATAAACTGGTACCTCGATAACAGATAAACTTAAATCAATTAAACAAGCCAAAACAACAGTTGCTTTTAAATAAGTAAATGATTTCTAAAGCGCGAAATTAAGACAGTAAAAATATTAGTTGGAGACTTAGTCTACTTTTACTATTTTCCAAGTATAAAACTAAGATTGATAAAGCGATTTTTATACCCTTAATGGATATTATTCCAAAAATTTTTTAGTTAAATTAGTATAATGTGAAAAAGTTTCACTTTTTTTTTAATATGTATCTGAAATTTTAAATCATCCCATCAGAATTACCCGTCGCTTGTTTTCGGTCGATGTACTTTTTCGTGTGGGCGTCTTTTTTGGGGATTTTATCGTTATAGCCCAGACAACACAAATTCAATATCCACCCATGAGTGTGTCTCAAAACTTGCTCTCATCTCAAAGCAAAACGTCATATATCTTACATAATATATAATATAGTTTATATATTAAGTATAATAATATTATATTTTGTATAGTTTCGTTAAACTTTTTTCACGGCGAAGCAAAATACAGATGTAATATTATCTCAAAATAAATTCTAAATGTAATACAATTGTTAAAATAGACATGATAATGTGATGAATTCTCACAATTCGATTCTCGGTGCATAATATAAATCGCCTGCTTTGTTACAACAATTATATATATTTTCCAACACTTCTTATCCTTTAACAACCACACAGCTTACAATTAAACAAATACAATCATCAAATAATCTATACTGTAAATAATAAATATTAATTATAAGCATAATAAAATTGTAAAATAATAACATGTCATCATAAATTAGTTACATCGTGAATCAAGCACAATCATCAATTAATAAAGTAGCTTGTAAGTTGAATATAAATATTATTTAAAAATAATCGTGATTTAAATAATAAATTTGTAAATAAGTAATCATAAATTCATTACATATTGTATAGTTTGGTTAAACTTAATTCACGGCGAACCAAAATACAGATGTAATATTATCTCAAAATAAATTCTAAATGTAATACAATTGTTAACATAGACATAATAATATAATCAATAATTCTAATATTACCTTAAAATGTAATAACTAAAATATATTATTAAAAGGAGTCTCTTTAGGCAAGGTTCCGAAGATACTGGCTCCCCCTTTGAATAGCTAGACTAATTCTAAATGATGTATAACGTCGAAACATTTACAAATCGAAAAGAATTAAAATGTAACAAAGAGAATTTCATCCCATTTTCCTCATCTGCACGCTGAATTTTTAAAAATAGAAAGTGTCTTTAAGAATTCACAGTGGTTTTTGCATTAGGAATTATTCAAGCATTTGTAAACACCATCTGTTTCTTTTCACTTATTTTTTATGTAAAATATTCCGAGTATTGCACGCGATTGTCAACCTTCAGAAACGCTTTGCTCAGTTAATGCTAAACGGTAGATTTTTAAAGAAAATAATTCAATTATAAGTTTGGGAGTCTTATACTTATAATTGAAATTATTATCATTTTATTCTTTTACTAGCAGACTCGGCCAAGCATTGCTGTGGCTAAGGGTTTTGTTATATTATGTGAAACATTGGTACTTTTAACACAGCGCCATCTGTTGGAATTGTATCAAAAAATAAACAAATAATTTGCAATAAAATAAAATTGCAACTATAATTAAATATCTAAGCAGTCCTATCTCTTAAGTTGGACCAGACTGCACACGGTGTGCAAATTTGATTGATATTGGTTCGGTAGTTTAGGAGTCCATCGCGGACGAACATCGTGACAGGAGATTTATATATATATTAAGATAAGATAAGATATGGTCATATATTTAACATTAACGTCCCTTAATTATATTAGCAGCAGAATTATTCAAATACCTTCTGCGAATACCCACCTAGGAGTTCAGCCTTTAATTTGAATTCTTAGTTGAATTGAAAAATTAATTCATAAATTCTTCAATTAATTAATTGCTTAATTCAATTACTCATTAAGCCATTAATTCGTTAAACCAATAATTAATTTATCCATTATTAAAATAATTAATTAATCAGTGGCGCTTGACTTAAAATATTCTTTGATTTACGATGATTATATAGCCTTTGTTTTTTATCGTGGAGAAATTCTGTTAAGTAAACCCACCATAAGAATTCACTACTAAATCATTACTATAGGATAGAGCTAGGTATATTTCCGTCCAAATAAAATCATGATACATGACATTAGAAAAAAACTGTGCTTTGTATTTATAATAAACAGTTTTTATTATTATAATTCAAAATTCATCTAGCCCCTTACTAGGAGTCCCTGTGTTGTGTGTGCGTAACTGTTACCTACAAGGAGTCAATGGTACATGATAAAAATAGTTTTTTGAGAAGAAGGTTTAGTGTTAAAATTAAACAAACACTAGTGTTATTAGTGTGAATGTCTGTGTGTGCGCGTGTATTTGAGAGTTTAGCTAGGATTTGTTAAAGGTTGTGTTTGTGTTACTTATTGGTACAGAGTCATGCCAAGATACGTAGGCTTCTATAACATAGACCCTTACAAGGATAGCAGTCTTCTTGAGTGCCACAAGTAGTTTTTCAGATATCTTTTTATGTAACTATGAATTTAATAACTGACGTTCTTAGCCGCAGCAACAAATACATGAACATTCTCTCACCATATACCTTGTTTGCTCTCATACAGAGCCGAACTTGCGGTACAGCTAGGGTTTCAACTCGTTTTTTATTTCATCTGGAAAAAAGCGCCATCTACATTTTAATAAACAAAACATCGCTTACCGTCTTGGTTGGAATTCGTATTTGACGCAATGTTGGAAGCCTTTCCCTCGAACCTTCATAGACGTTAGTACAAGACAGTTGCCGACAAAGTGCGCAGTGTAGCCCACTCCTTTACTTGTCTTGAAGCTGAAAAAATAATAGATTTTAGAAAAGCTGGAACATGGTGGAAACAGATGATAAATCCTCTCGACTCCACTAGATCACACAAAATACTTCATCAAAATCTATACAGCCGTTTAGGAGTTTAATTAAGAACACATGCACAGAAGATTTATATATATGTCGGAGTAAAGAAGTTAAATCAGAGAGTTAATTGAATCTCTAGACAGTTAATTAAATAAAACAGCGTCGAAAACGTTTAAGTACCTAAAACAAGATGGCGGTCACGACAACAGCTGATTTCTTTTAGAGTCTTTCTTTTCTTTCATGGCAAAGTGTTTTACTGATTCTTTAGTGTAATTTTAAACATGTTGTAGACTACGCCATAATTATTAATTAAATATTTAATAATTATTTGTTATTGTTATTTCGGTGTAATCATGAAGAACTAACAGTTTAGAAATTCCTTGTTTTATAATTTATTCTATTGTAAATGGTTAACGTTTACAACGTTTAGGGAATTCGTTAAACGTTTCGTTCACTTACTTGTCCGACGGAACTTTAGCGACTTGATTGAATGTCGATCTTTAGTTAACTGTATAGATTCAATTAACTCTCTGATTTATCTACTTTACTGCGACATGTATACCAGCTGTTTATTTGCTGATAATATATTGTTCATCGTTATGTCCTAGACATCAAATAGGCCTTAAAATATTTACCAATACAAGTATGGCTTTTCCCGTTCAATATTGACTGAGTTGATGGGGTCCAGTCGAAACCACGTTGTAAATGTGAATCCATTTTCGTATGGCCACCTCGCCAGTGGGGGCAGCACTACCGCCTGAAAATAAAGGAAATTAAAATCTTGGTTAGTACATTTTAACTGTGCACACAATATTTCCGTGGTTTTAGTGCTACAAGAGTTAAAGTTTCAGGACCTGAGATTTGTGTATCGTGATCATACTGTATTCAATTGAATTCTAAACATTATTTAATGAAACATATTCTAAAGAATCTTAGTGCGCATTTGCAATAGTTACTGATTTGACTCGTTCGGTTGTTTGCGAATTGTTACGAATTGACTCGAACTGCCCGGAGTGGGATGGTCGGGTTGGAGTTGAGAATAGATTATAAAAGAGGTTGTAATACATGCACACGGGCAATTCCTTTGTGCAAGTGTGGAGTTATATAGTTTACGTCAATAAGTGAATTATATTGGATCCAATCATTATTGGAATGTTTAATTTACTATACTTCTTTTTTCCAATATATGGATTCCTCACAATGATGTCCTTCATCGTACGAGTGTAAAACACTTTCATTGATGCAGTCAGGGCTCAAACCTACGACTTCAGAAATGAGAGTCACACACGGAAACCAGTACCAACAGCTTCAGTTTACATTTAGTTTCTATCCATAAGCAAAGCGAAAGACAATAAACGGCACAAATTTTGATTTTTCTTTAATAGAATAGGGGGAAACGGGCAGGAGACTCACCTGGTGTTAAGTGATACTGCCGCCCATGGATTGGCAATGGCTCAATGCCGTAGGGCTCGCGAGTGCGTTGCCGGCCGTTTGTGAATTGGTACGCTCTTTTCTTGAAGGACCCTAAGTCGAATTGATTCGGAAATACTTCAGTGGGCAGGTGATTCCAAAATTGTGGTGCGTGGTAAAAACTGCATTGAAAAACGCTCAGTTGTCGAACGGCGGACGTCGAGGTGATACGGGTGGAATTTCGTATACTGCCTCGACGTCCGATGATGAAACACAGCTGCATTGGAACCTCCTCTGAACACTCTCCCTGGTAAACGCGGTAGAAGATGTAGAGTGACCCCAAATCTCTACGCAACGCCAAAGGATCAAGCCGATTGTTTGAAAAAATCTTTTGAATGACACTTTTTGTATATTGTTAGATATATTGAAGACGAAAATAAAAATACATAACTTACTAGTAAGAATTTCAAACATACAATATTATTCAGATCACGTTCTTGTCTGATTTAACCGTACAAGGCTAAATGTATTTGGGATCTTTAGACGAATCTTTGGAAGGGGGAACGTATGTAGATTTTATTGATACGAAACATCGATAGGGTTCGTGTAAGGAATTGTTTCGAATTACTTAAAACGTATAAAGAACTGGTCTTTGAATATTTAAGTAACTTGATATGAAGAAATTCTATTCTTTCTTTCCAAGTTTCGCAGTCACACAAATAAAAGATGAGACTTTATGACCCCAGGATTGGTGCAAGCCTTGCTCATAAGTGTCGTAATTATTGAGTGTTTTTAAAGGAGCTTGTATATATTTCATATTTAAAAAAGGGGCATTGATGTAGCTCTTGCATTGTCCAAAAATGGTAGGAAAAAAAGAACGTATGGCACTCGGGACTGCCGCGGTAAAGCTATTGCATAGCATTTTATATCAACTTAAGCAGTATTTTTTTTCTTTGATTTAATATACCACTACCAGACTCATACTAACACGCCTATATAGTCTGTCTCACTCTAACGCATACCGGCTGCGCCGGCCCCACTTACGCCGTCACCAATATTGTCAGAGATATTGTGAATACGCAGTATGCGTTATGTCCCGCATATTGACCGCACCTATATTACATCATCGTGTGTTAGGTATTTTCGTTACGATATTTCTTGATTCGGTCACCGCGCTCAAAGCCCGCGACAAAATCTATGCAATAGCTTAAAAAAAACTACAAGAAGCTGATTTCAATATTATGAAAAAAAATTTTTTCGATACAGCTCTAATTGGGACCGTTCAAGTACGCAAATTTACTACAATTTGTCCCCCCCTTTCTTTTGTGAGTAAAAGCAAAGCTCTCAAAAATAAACGTATTAATTTTTTGTAGGAATCCTTCAAAACATAAATACGTTTATAATAAAAAAAATGCATTTCGTTTTCAAGCATAGACAATGTGAGGAGGGTTTGTGAACAAATAAATAATCACTGTTGGCGTAATCACCTACCTAATAACAAATTAAAAAGATCCCCCTATAGTACTTACGTCATACTTGAACAGCCCCCCTCCAGAGAAATATAGAATTTTGAGGTCAAGATTCACAAAGAGTGAAACTACATTTTAAATATTATGGAAGTTAAGATAAAATTGAACTCTGAACTAACTATGTCACAGACAAATAAATAAAAAGTCACACAAGCATGTTACCAGGGACAAATAGATATTTAGGAGTTCAAAGTTTGACTTTGTAGTTTCGAGCGCATTGTACAAGCTGCAAGCTGTAAGTTAGAGTTTTAAACAATTGTTGAGCGGACACGGACAAAGCGATGTCATTAGCGTTTAGAATATGTTTGTTATAACGGGAATAAATGCAGGTAAAAACATCACCATTTCATTCGTGAAAAATGCGTATAATTAAAACCTCGTAGGGTGTCAATTAAAAAGGGTGTTGTTATAAACTAATTAAGAGGCACTCTATTATTTTATGATATTCATGGAGGCCAAAGGTTTGATTTATTATGAATGCTAGGGATTATATCTAATTGAAAAACACGGCATATAAAAACATAGTTTTTAACTTACAAACACTACAAAATAAATTAATAAAATCATTATTTAGATACAATTTTTTAACACCGACTAATAAAATCTACCAAGAAACCAAAATTATGACAATTAAACAACTATATGTATATAGCACCTGTATCTTGATAAAAATTTTTTTAAATAACTCTATCCATAGTTGCATGCTCAATCCATCTAGCAATCATCTTAATACATTAGTAAAATCACCGCCTACACCTATTTTTAGTACTGGGCCTCAGCTTTATGTAGCTACTACTACCTGTATGTTGATAAAAAAAAATTTAAATAACTCTATCCATAGTAGCTTGTCGTTTAAAAAAATCAAATACACAACGACACGCAATACTCGTCGAGCGAGTTTGCTTATCTTGCCGAAGCCGCGTACAAATTATTCGAAGAAATCTATTAGGTATGAGGGTGTGCAATTATTTAATCAATTACCATCTCAAATTCGGAATATTGGAGTGTTTGACAAATTCAAAAAGGCAGTAAAGATTCATGTTAGAATGAACATAATGTTTAAAGAAGAACTTTATTTCTCATTACAAAACAGAAATATTTTATTTACACGAGAAACTTAATATGAATATGTATGTATACGAGCGAGATACACGTCGCCATTAGCCGTCACAATTTTAGTCATCCATGTTCGCGAACACAAACGCCTGCAAAAAGGCTGCACATCTTCGTGACGTTTCATCCGTAAATAAAATAACCGAAGTCAAAGTCAAAAATCTTATTCATATAGGTAACATAATGTACACTTGAACATTATACCTATATACATATTACGAATATATCTATTGATCGTCAAAAAGAGAAATATACATAAAATGCTTCTAATTACATTCACTGCCAGTTCTCAAATCATGGATAACCTAAATTAACATCCAACGAGATCAGAAATAAGTGTATAAATATAATGAAAACTGATTTCCCCAATAAACAGTTTTGGATCGCGCCCACTCAAAGTGGTTTTTGATGAGTTCTTAAACAAAATAATCTTTATCGTCTTTAGATATTGTAAAATTGTTTGGATGTCTTGATTTAAGCTTCTTAAATAAACATTAGCCAAAGTTATTTTTCTATTTATTGAAATCAATTGGAGTTGATGAAGCATTGATTTGTTGATATTGACATACAATACAGGCAAAATACGAAATTCCACCCGTATCACCTCACTGCCCGTTTTTCTAGGCAGGTTTTGCCGCGCACCACCACTTTGTGGAACCAGCTACCCACTAAAGTATTTCCGAACCAATTCGACTTAGGGTCCTTCAAGAAAAGAGCGTACCAATTCTTAAAAGGCCGGCAACGCACTCGCGAGCCCTCTGGCATTGAGAGTGTCCATGGGCGGCGGTATCACTCAACATCAGGTGAGCCTCCTGCCCGTTTGCCCCCTGTTCTATATAAAAAAAAAATCGGTATGTCTGTCAGTCTGGTACTGGTATGCACTTATCTTGATAGCTCGTATATCAGCTGGCTCAATACCAGCTGGTTCCCCATAGTGTGCGGCGAAACGAGCCTGAAAAACGTACAATTTTGGAACCTACCTAGTGAATGTTTTTAAGCAGAACTAGACAAAATTGTTTAGTTTAATTAGCTTAACTGTCCTGATTTATTGTCGCTTTTACTATATCACATCCCATCTTCATACAATACAAGACACACCCAACTATTCCAAATTCCTCGGTCTGATACAAACTATTGAGATATAGAGCAGTGTTGGCCTAGTGGCTTCAGCTTGCGTCTCTCATTCCTGAGGTCGTAGGTTCGATCCCCGGCTGTGCACCAATGGACTTTCTTTGTATGTGCGCATTTAACATTTGCTCGAACGGTGAAGAGCCAAAAAGTCGACGGCGTGTGTCAGGCACTGAAGGCTGATCATCTTTAGATTTAAAAGTGATCATGAAACAGCTTCAGAAATCTGAGGCCAAGACCTACAGTGGTTGTAGCGCCACTGATATATATAAATAAAGAAATGACACAAAACTCTTTCTTACAAAACGTCACAGTGTTGTCAGAACTATCGCCCACATGAGTAATGACGAATTCGTAAAAGGAAAAGTGGTCGAATAAATTCCGGCTGCGTATAAAAGCAATCTGTTTCCGGCCGGAAGTTGAGAAATCCCAAAGTTTCATATTACAAGATAACGTATTACATATAAAGAGGCCGAAAATCATTTGAAAAGTAAAAAATATTTTTTAATACGTACGTATAGCGTACGGGATGTGATATCACATAAACTAAATCCATGGCGCTACAACCTTTTTAGGTCTTGGCCACAGATTTCTGAATCTGTTTCATGATCATTTTTAAATCTAATAGGCAAGTAGGTGATCAGCCTCCAACTTACCACCTTAAAGACAAATGCTACCACTACCCACAACTCATTTTTATCTTTGTTAAATTGGTATATTTCTTCACAAACAACAGTGATTTAATTATATTCTTATATAAACGCTCAAGGGAAAAAATACATGCTCACTCGTCTTAAAAGTCTGTTCTGAGTGACGTCTGTTTTCTTCTTTTTCTTAGTGTCCTGTATTTATCTTACTTAAAATATTGATTTGTCCAGATTCATGCTATGTATCAGAGATGGCGCTGTTTGTGAAAAAAGAGTTTCCCGTTTTTCTGTTGAAATACTTCCATAATTTTAATAAAATTAATATAAACCTCACGGAGCCCGGGACCTTTCCAACGAATGCAAAACCGTGGAAATCGGTTCGTGCGTTCAGGAGTTAAACTCGGTCTGGAGTCTGGAGGAAAACCCTAGTTCCTGACACACGCCGTCGACTTTTTGGGTCTAAGACGTGTCGGTTTCCTCACGATGTTTTCCTTCACCGTTTGAGCAAAGTCTTGTTGTCTATTAAAAAGAACAGAAAAACCACGGATTTTTTACTATAAAAAAAACATTGAAGTTTTTATGACTCATGCAAATGTTTCTAAAAAGAAGCGACTAATTTGTTTTACTATCAAATTTAATGATTTGATTCAATGAGTTTCATTTCATCTCATTAAATTTTATTTTCATTTCAATAATAAAATAATTCCACTGAAGAATTGGCTGCATGGGCGTAGTTCCCTTTGCCGGAATGAGTAAAGAAAACAAAAAAAATGTCTGCTTATATTCTTCTATAAGAAATAAATGATTAGTTAGTTTATTTCATTAAATTTCTTAATTTTATCGCAACTGTATTAAAAGTAATTGTTCAGTACACATGCGGAACCGTCATTGCAACTTGTTCCGACTGGATTGTCGGAACTTTTTGCAAAGACATGCTTTCCACATTCGTAATGAAATATACATCAGCATTAAAACGTACGGCGAAACAGTTAAAGATATGTAGCGACACCTAAAATCTTCGTTTACAGCTGCTATGACGTCATACGGTGAAACGTGCTTTTTTTTTATAGAACAGGAGGCAAACGGACAGGAGGCTCACCTGATGTTAAGTGATACCGCCGCCCATGGACACTCTCAATGCCATAGGGCTCGCGAGTGCGTTGCCGGCCTTTTAAGAATTGGTACGCTCTATTTATCTATTTTTTTTTATAGAACAGGGGGCAAAGTAGTTCCTTATATACCACTTTCAAACCAATCTAGAGTTAGCCCGTTCCTTCTTCTCTCACTTCACCTACTGTCCTGTCCTTCAGGCGAATGAATACCAGGTCCGAATCCCGTAGGAGACGCCGTTGCTAGTCGTGGTATAAGCTCAAAATGCTCGTCAAAATAGCCCGAGCTAGACAGTAAGCGCTGCAGGCCAACCACCAGATTCCATTTAAAACAGCCACTGTGGCCTTCATGCTTCTCTGGTTTTCCATTAGTTTCGACCAGTGGAAAACCTCAAACTATGTCTATTCCTCGACTCCTAGATTTTTAAATTCTGAATTTTACCGTATGTGAAACATTCATAGTAGCCTACTCGTGTTATCTCCTCGACAAATTTTGTTGATTTATTATATAAAAGAAAATCACAGAAAACACGTGTCCTCAATAAAAGCAAAGGACGAATAAATCAAAGGGATTTGAATTCGAAATCTTCGACGGGACCGATCGTCCCTTTTCGTTTATCGATTGGGACGGCTTGGACAGACGGTCAACGCCTTGATTTATCAGACTAAAAATAAATCTTGCTAACACAAAATTATTATAATAAACTGTTTGCATTACAAAGCTTCTTTCTGATCGGCTGGGTGCTTTGTATTTTATTTTATGACAAATGCCAAACAAAACTTATAATAAACAAAGTAGCATACAAACAAACTAACAAAGATGTTCAATACTGCTTCTCAGAGCGGAACCGCGAAGTTTTACTTCATAGATCCACAGTGTTCTGGATTTTCACTTTAAGTCTAACTTAACCCTAACTAAACTAAAACTGTTCTTAAGAAAAAATTCCAAGTGAGTTTTATGAACCCTCTCTCTATCACTCAGAAGAAACTCAGTGCATACTGCCTGTGTGCATGGAGAGGAGTTTTTATTTATTTATTTATTTCCAGTAAATTTTCCTATCTTAACAGTTACAACTAATGCGATAGAATTCCAATATATTACCCACACCAACTAACCTACATACAAACATTATAAAAATAAACTTAAATTCCTAAATCTTATAACTAACAATATAGCAAGCAACTCTTGTGAACTCAGCCAGCGTACAAACAAATAGGTCCACCTCAATGGAAATTTTGTTAATGATCTGTATTGCTCGCGTGAGTGACGCTTTGCTAACCAAGTTGGAATGTGCGCGCGGTACATCCAAATGCTTAGACGTAAGCCTCAGGTTGTTTGGATCTGCAGCTTAGTTCATCAGACGTCAAGGCAGTATGCCATGGGTTAATACACCATCCTTATCCATCGACGTCCATTATTCCACAACACGCAATTTTTGCCGCGTTCCACCACGATGCGGAGCCAGCTTAAAGTATTTCAGAACCATTTCCACTCAGGGAATTCCCTTCAAGAAAAAAACAAGAGCTCCTGGTAAAGTCAGTGACTATTGGAAAGACCTGGGAGTCGTGCAGCGGACGATGGAGCATGCAATGCTTGGCATCTGCCGCTTTCGTACGCATTGAGGCCATTTGTGAAAAGACCAGCGACAAAGGATGAGCGACTTAGTAAGAGCATTGTCGCAACATCTAAGTGGCGGTGGGCAGGCGATACATAGTCAAGAACCGATAGACCCGCAGACTCCAAAAGACCTCGGCAGGAGAAATAACGACCCAATGCGCGACCCAAAGACGAGGTGGACTGATGGCATCATGAATCACTCTAGCACTATATAGTAAAAGTATAAAGAATATATATAATATATATATATATATATATATATATTATATACCAAGTCCAGCAATACGTGAATACGTATTCCAAAATTAAAATAATTAAAAAGTTTAAAACAAATTTTTTTATGTAACAGTATTTACGACTAGTCTGTAATCTTGTTAACCAAAGACAATATTTATTAAGACCTTTAATGTAAAATGCAGATCCCTTGCCACTTGAGGTTAGACCCAAGGCTCTAGAATCCATTATCGGAATGCCTTAATTAGTACCATTTAGGGGAATCTCCCGGGAGCGATAAATTACCCTTTATATTCGACTTTTAATTACTTCACGCCTCGGGATTAGGGAAAAATCTCAGAAAATTATTTTACTAAGCGTTTCGGAATTAATCAAATCGCGAAATATTAATAAAGATTACGCCTTGAATCAACTTTAATATACAGTTTTAGATATATTTGAATATTACATTATATACGATGCGGATTTTTGAATTTTACAAATACATGTTCCGTTTCCGACAAAATTTTTTTGCTTTATCCTTTATTAAATTATCTTCATTAATAATAATATTATGATTTATTATTTATGTAAAAATTATGTTTTTAAGTAGCTAATCCCTTTGTTTCCTTTTGATGTTTCTTATTTTCCATATAATAAAAAAAAACTTTACAAAATAAAAAAATAAAAATACGGATTTTTCCATAAGTCGGACGAGGGTACCATTCGAGTCAAGCTGTCAAGGCCATTGAGAACCACGAGACTGCATTCCCTGTTATTAAGTACGAAAAACGCACTTTTCCAGTAGATATTTGGACTTCAACACGGACTTAGAACGTTCAGGATACGTGAAACGTATAACCGCTACGTGCTCATAAATGTCAACTCAGCAAATACGTTAAGAGCACGTACCAAAAATTGCACACATTCCGCCAAAATGGCGTTTCTAATAATTCATGTCACGAATACGAAGATGGCAACTTTTACATGGAGTCCGATTAAGTTAATGTTCAGTTATTACTTTTTATGCCCTGCCATTAGAATGTTTTTATAGGGGTTAAGGAGCTAGAGATTCAATTGATGTTAAGCGTTAGGGCGTGTTTCGGTGTATTTAACTTTCGTAGTTAGTAACAATTGCAAATTAAACGATTCAACCGATTATACCCTTGATTTTAATTTCAATTTGTCAAAAAAAGCAAAAGGCGGCGCTACAACCTCTTTAGGTCTAGGCCAAATTTCTGAATCTGTTTCATGATCATTTTTAAATCTAATACGCAAGTAGGTGATCAGCCTCCAGTGCCTGACACACGTCGCAGACTTTTAGGGTCTAAGACATGTCGGTTTCCTCACGATGTTTTCCTTCACCGTTCGAGCAAATGTTAAATACGCACATAGAAATAACTTCCATTGGTGCCCAGCCGGGGATCGAACCTTCGACCGGAGGTATGAGAGTCACACGCTGAAGCCACTAGGCCAGCACTGCTCTTCAAATTTCATTTCTAACTTTAATAAATTGTACTACAATAACATTGTCGTATTATTTCATGTCTATTATCACTACTTTTCATTTCAATTCACTAAGTACTTTTAAACGCGGCCGATGGACGTATTTGCAGGCTAAAGATGGCCCTCAACATGTCAAAGGTTGCCCATACCTGATATACCACAACCGCCATCGATTTTAACTCTGGGTTATTTTTTTTTTATTCACTCCGCTTGTATTGGTGAAAGATCTATAGCCTATAATGAGGTTAATACATTCAATCTGTACTGTATAGTACAATTATAATTACTTTCGGTTTGTGATACAGTCACATATACAGTAGTGAAAGGCGTGGCTTTTCAAACCGCGTGAGTATGATTCGAGGTTAAGAAATTGTTCTTGTTTTTACTTTTGAATGTTATATGTAACAGGGGGCGTAGCTCAGATGGTAGAGCGCTCGCTTAGCATGCGAGAGGTACCGGGATCGATACCCGGCGCCTCCAATTTATTTTTGTATTTTTTTATTATTTAACAATTTGAGCGCTGTTTATAAGTTTACTTACTGCTCTAGCAATTATAATAGTTAGTCTTAAGGCCTGTTTCACAATGTATGGATAAAGTACCAAATAGCTATGCAACATATAAATTATTCGAAAGATAAAAGTTCTGAATAAGATACTTCGCATTTCATGACGAATAGCGCTATCTGACAGTCGTGAAACGCATCAATACTGTTTATCCTATCAATAAGTAATAAATAGCTTATTAATTGGAACTTATCCGGACATTGTGAAACAGACCCTTAGGAACTTTATATGTCCATCAAATTTCGTTCGCCTTATAGGAACAATCTCCATGACTTACCAAGGGCACATAAAAAGGATAGAGGCCCATTTTTTTAAATAATCATTAGTTCAATTTCAGGTTTTAGTTTGAAAATAGTATACAAAATACTCAATACATAATGATTCGTATACAACACAAAAAAATATTGTCATACTCGAACTCACGGCTTAAACCGGGCAACGACTATTGCTATGCATGCGTTTCCTATTGAAAGAGTTTCAATAAGAGTCTTTACAACCGCTTTGATTTTATGATCCTCTGGTATCCATTCGATTTAACATTGCAACATGATACCTATTTACTTTACTTATACTGTTTATTGTTTTTAGTACATTAGTAGTAACAAAAGAATGTTAACCATACTTTCGAGTTAAAATTAAAAGAATTTTAATCTTATATATAAAATTCTCGTGTCGCGGTGTTTGTGGTTTAACTCCTCCGAAACGGCTTTCCCGATTCTTATGAAATTTTGTGTGCATATTGAGTAGGTCTGAGAATCGGACAACATCTATTTTTCATACCCCTAAATGTTAAGGGTAATCCACCCATAATTTTTTTTTTCAATTTTAGAAAAAAAAATTTTTTTTTTTATGATACAGCATTAGTAAATACATATAACCCTGAATTGTCAACCCTTTACAATCAACCCCTATTGTTTATTTCATTATTAAAAACTTATGTTGTGAATTCTGAGGTTTATACAGAGAAAAATTGACAGAACAACCTAAAAAGATTCCATTCCGGAAAACCGAACAGTCTCTGGGATAGCATAGCAAAATTTTCCATGTTGGTATGTACTAAACAGGTAGGTAGGCTCAGTAAAATCTCGTTAAGGAGAAACGATGTTCGCGGGGGCAGCTAGTTATATTGATTATGTAAACAAGTCAATAGATAAGATGTTAAATTGATTTTCACTTCACATTTACTGATGCAAATCGAGCTGAAGAACTTAATCGCCAAGTTTTGGAGCTTACAAATTATTTTAATAATCGTCAAATTTATAAAAAGCTGTCAAAAATTCTTGTTAAACTTAAATTAATCTATAGGAGATTAATTTAAGTTTAACAAGAATTTTTGAACTTATTCAGTGATAATTCTTTTATTTGTAAAAACGAATACAAATTGCATATACATTTCAACATTTGTTTTAAAGACACATTGTAAATTCTTTTGTTTTTCAAAACCCGAAGAACACGCAATATTATTTTAAACAAGTTTGACCTGATCTTTTCTAGATGTCTCATGAATCCATGTAACTAACTTGCCGATTCAATGGCGACCCATTGCGGAATCAATGTCCCGTTCACACAGATTTCTTCAGACTCAGTCACTATTGACATAGGCCTGGGATAATATTAAAAATAACCGGATAGCAAGCATACCAATTTCAGCTATTTTCAAAGTGATATGTCATATGGTGTTATTTTGCGGGGTGATGGACAGCTGGCATTAAATCGATATTTGTAGTGCAAAAGCGGGCTATAAGACCGATCTGTGGGTTGTCCCCACGGGAGTCAGTCCGAAGGAAGTTTAAGGAATTATATATTTTGACTTTGGCAAGTCAATACATTTATGTGAATATTTTGTGTGTGCGGAAAAATATATTCTAATTTATTTTATTTTTACATTTAGGTACAAAAACAGAAAACAGATTGATTACATACATACAGTTATTATACACTAAACAACATTTGAAAATCTGATATCCAATTATATCTGTACACAGCATTTTACACTAAATATCAACCAAACAACATACACATACTAAATTGAATGACAAAAAAAGAAGAAAAGAACACACATATATATATATATATATGTGTGTGTGTTCTTTACATGTATATATACATTAATTAATTCAAATTAATGTAATTTAAGGTTGCAAGTATTCACCATGAACTATCTTTTTAAATTTACAAATATTATTGTGAAAAATATCAACTTCAGTACACACAGCATTATAATATTTGCACATTCTAACGAGCGGAGCATTCTGGGACACATTGTTATTAGTTATAGGTATCATAAATAATTCCTGGATGCGCACAGAACGCGTCGGTACCTTGATTTCTAGTTTCTCTAAAAGGTAGCTGTCAAATGAGCCATTTGCTATTTTATGTATAGTGCACAGGTCGCTCATCCACCTCCTCCTTTCAAGACTTACCATTTCAAAGTGGGCAAGACGCTGGTCATATTGGTTTATTTTTCGCCTAAGACCATACTTACAGCACAATGGTTTGATAAACCGCCTTTGTATAGATTCCAATCTATCTATATGAGTTTTGTATATCGGGGTAATAATAATAATATATAAAAATTAAAACGCATATTAATTTCTTGCAAAGAACAAAGTAAACTGCATACTATTTATCACATATATATTTTTTAAGAAGCAAGCAGTGGCTTCAGCGTGCGACTCTCATACCTGAGGTCGTAAGTTTGATCCCCGGCTGTGCACCAATGGACTTTCTTTCTATGTGCGCATTATACACTTGATCGAACGGTGAAGGAAAACATCGTGAGGAAACCGACATCTCTTAGACCCAAAAAGTCGACGACGTTTGTCAGGAATTGGAGACTGTTCACCTACTTGCCTATTCGATTTAAAAATGATCATTAAACAGTTTAAAAATCTGAGGCCAAGACCTAAAGAGGTTTTAGCGCCACTGATTTTTTTTAAGAAAAGTAACACAAATTTTGTTAATAAATAAATTTAAATAGTACGTTAAAATAAAACTACTTGCTAAGGGCTTTTGATTATACAAAAGAATATTTGAACGATGCTAGTGCTTGGACATGAATTGCTCCAGTAATGTAAAGTGGGAACAATGCGTGATCCATGTGGTGTCAAATTATTTCGTAACGTTGTGTAAAACAAATCAACTTATTATAAGCCCCGAGACAACTGCCTGAAAAAAAAACGTGTGGCACTCGGGGACTGCCGCAGTAAAGCGAAAAAAAAATACTGCATAAAGTAAAAAAAAAAATTTTTTATTTACCACTCTACCAAACTAAGAATAACACGCCTATATAGTTTGTCTCACGTACCGGCTGCACCGGCTGCGCCTACGCTACGTCACCGATCTCGTAAGAGAGACGTAAATACGCAGTATGCATTCTGTCCCACTGTAACGGCACCTGCGCTAAGACACCGATCACGCCAGACCGATGTTTGACGCAGTATGCGTTCTGTCCCGCTCTAACGCGTATTGGCCACACCTATATTACGTCATCGTGTGTTAGGTAATTTTCGTTCCGGAATTTCTTGATTCGGTCGCCACGCTCAGAGCCCGCAATAAAATCTATGCAATAGCTTAATAACATAACACTTACCGATCCCTTCCTGCCAGGAAAGCTGAAGAACACGTCTGGTCCATTTCTGTGTGGCATCTGACGAAGGACGTTGAGAAGTTTCGCAGAGTGTCTTGGCTGAAACATGTGTCGTTTTAATACTTTTTATATCCAAGTAAGATAGAAAAAGACAAAATAAAGAATACAGCTTTAAGAAAAACAACTTAGATAACAGATGTTACAATCAAAATGATATGTAATATCAGAAGTGACAATAAATAAGCTAAAGTCGTAATGGACGGGACACATGGCAAGAGGAACTTTTCTGTTATTACTAAACTGATGCCCAAGTAAACAGCAAACACAAAAGAGGGAGACAAATCAGAAGGTGGATAGACCACATTAAAGAAAAAACAGGTACATGGCAGATAGTGGCACAGTGCAGAGGGTAATAACGGGATTTAGAGGAGACCTTAGGCAATTAAGGGAACACAGATACCCAAAAGAAGAATGAATTAAAAACGTATTTAAATGTTTTTGTAAAATAAATCTATTGAAATGTGTCGTTTTTTTATAATGCATTATAAAAAAATTAAATCTTTGAAGTTATACTCCTTTTGGCGCGATGGAGAAAAATGATGACAGTGAATTCTTACGATGCGACACCAACACCGAAATTCGACATCGTAATATTAGGTCTAGGTGGCATGGAAATCGATAACTATATTCAATTTGTATATTCTAGTATTTTTATATTTAGAACACGTGTTTCGTAACAGTACAAATAAACAGTGTGAATAAATAAATATTATTTTGATGTTTTTAAATAAATTTCATATACGACGGTGATAGTACTTTCTAATGATATATTTATTTAAATAAAATCTTTTTGATTAATTTTAATATTTATCACTACTGCATTTTAGTATATGTTTTCCCTTACGCCGAAGAAGTAAAACTTCTAATGCGTGTACATAAGTACACACACTTTTTTTAATACTTTGTTTTAAATTGGCTGTCAAAATTTAAATTGAACATTCTAATTTAAGTCACGCGCCAAAACGCTTCCATAGACAAGATGGCGTCTCAGCACTCATGGTTTTTACGTGTTCTTCATCAATTTTAAATGAAACAAATTGAGTAATATTCTATCAAAAACCGTCTCTCACGATTAAACTCCAAACATTAGACTTTTTTCAAACGCTTTTTATCGTAATGTGGCGTTTTATATGTGTATTTTTTTTGAATTCATACATCAGCCAACTCATGTCATCGACCCGGAGGCTTTGTAAGAATGCTCGAGGTTTAGTCTGTTAATATCAGATATTATGGTCCGGGTTGAGTCCCTATATCCCACAGAAACTTTTGGGGGCATCCGCGAATGCTTTTCCATTTTAAAGTAGTATTGTCTAGCCTTCTCTGATGCGTGCTAAATTCCAACCAACTTCCTAACTTACTTACTCAACTTTACTGGCCGTGATTTATAATTTATTTATGTGAATAAAATTGCGGGTACGAATTGCAAAGCTTCAACAAGCTTATTTTTCCCAAATTCAGTGAAGGACCTGTTATAGTCTAATCTAACTGGTTGATACTTTCTCAATACGGATTATAGGTATTTAAAAAGGGCACCCACACATCAGTAAGGCCAAACGTTGCATAGTACTAATATGAATAGTTGTACAATATGTTATTAGAAAAGTTTCGATCCACACATTGCAGTATATTTCACGACCGGGTTTCAGTCGACATTTCTATTGTAAAACTTTGTACGAACGACGAAACGATTTTATAATGATATGGTTTATAACGTATGATTTACAAAGCGTATTTGTCATACTGATGCAAAAGGCTTTAATATTTTTATCATAGAAGATGCATTTGCTGAAAATAATATATGTAAATGTATGTTTACGAGTTCAGTTTTATTTATTGACGGGTTGTACGTAATATTAAAAAGAGTACCGAGAGTTTTTTACGCCGGCTTTTTCTCTCGGCCAACACCCTCTGTCTTCTTTGCCGATGAGTAGGGATGCCAACAGGCTCGAATTTAATGACGTGGAATAAGTGATACCATGATATAAGATTATCAAATTAAACGTATTTTATTTTTTGATTTTTTATTTAGTAAAAATAAATGAACTAAAGTGAAAATGGGCGATGCACATGGTACAAGGCACTGAAAACTGGAACAAGACTAAACTGGTGCCCTGGGTACAATTAAGGAAACAGGTGTTGGTACAGTACAATACGGCCGGATTTGGAGTAGACCAAAATCGGCACAGAGACAGATACCTAAAAGAAATATACATAAACGTAGATTGAAATATAAGCGTGTCTAACGCCCAAACTCAATAACCTATCTTAATCCATTTTTGTCCATCTGAGATAGACATCTTCATCCAAATATTTATAAAAGTGTGCTAATAACCAAACGACGGATTGTACTAGCCATCTGTCAATACATGTTATACATGATAGGTCGGATCGATGTATGTACCAGTGTACCTTTGTATGAAGAAGATACTCCTTATATGGAAATTGTATTCGTTTTTACAACAAACTCCCAAGCGAAATTAGAGAACTGTCACTAAATAAATTCAAAGCCCTTGTTAAAAGTAAATTAATTAATAAAGCCTTTTATAAATGTGACGAATACTTAAATGACCCTAATCCTTGGGATTAATTTGCTCCAGTTCAAACAATTTGTATTAAAAACTTGGCGATTGAAAAGAGTGGCGGAAAGTTTCTTGCCAGTTCTTCTTACCCGCTCTGTGCCCTTGACTTGCGAACTGGTTGTAAATGTAAATTTACAGTTAATTTAATTTGTTTTTCTTGACGTTCATAAGTGTACATGTTTACCTATATGAATAAAGATTTTTTGATTTGATTTGATTTGATGAAAATGTGAATTCAACTCCAAGTACCAATATTACCAATATAAGATTTTAACTTACACCAGTTTTCAAAATAATTAAAGAGCTATTTGATATGTTTTTAACACAGACGTACATTTTAATATTATTTGTACGGTTTAATTTACTTTATTTGGTTTATATTGATTATCAAATATGAGTGTAAAGAGCGAAGAGATTGCATTCTATCCGTCGCCAAAAATGGATTGTCTTCGTAGGGTTTTTTTATTTGGATGCAGATAGGAAATCGATCGACTGTCACGGTGTGATCTCAGATTGCTTTCAATCTGAGATTGTGGATTAATTATTGGGTTCGGACGTAAGTGTAAAGGATTATTATAAGGAAGCTAATATTTAATTTAGAATCTAATTGCTTTTGATATCATTTGAATATATAACCATACGTGTTATTCGCAAAATAACTCCGCAAATAATGCACGCGTGCATCCATAAACCACTGGGAACAAGTTGAACACATTTATTATTGTGTTCAACAGTGTAGCTTCAACTAATAATTCTCTGCAACATTTGTAATCCCATCTATAAACAAGATAAGCCCTAGCGCGAGCCAAGAGATAAATTCCGCAGCCTCCCCCGCATTGGCGACTTCAATGTACCAGGGCGACATATTACTAAGATAGTGCAACCAGGCCAATTGCAATACTAGTTAACTTGCGTCATCAGTGCTGTTTATATTTGCATCTTAAACGTTTATGCTTCTCGGGTATTTATGGTTTCTACTTACGCATAGACACCACCGTATTTTGTTTCAATTATGCCGGACATCCGTCCCATATTAATGATTGAATGCAGGATACCGTATGTATTTTGAAGTGAAACTTCTTTACGCACGCTTAACTTGGGGGGCAAGCTGGCGAACACGTGACGTAAGCGTTACGAAAAGTGTGATCGGGCAAGGCGAACGGAAGTTGATTAATAATTTTACAATCAACCACAGTTTACTGATGAATCCAATAATGAAAATCACTACATAGTATAAAACAAAGTCGCTTTCTCTGTCCCTATGTCCCTTTGTATGCTTAAATCTTTGAAATTACGCAACGGATTTTGATGCGGTTTTTTTAATAGATAGAGTGATTCAAGATTAAATTATTTAATAATTAAATTATTAAATACCTTGAATACATTGTTCATTTAATATTGATCTATACAGCCCATTACAGCTTATTTAGCAGCGATCGAACGCGTATATTAAGCTTTCCAGCGACAGAAATAACAATACATAATAAAACCTGCTTTTCATTAGCATTTCACCCGTGCGAAGCTGGGGCGGGTCCACTAATAATGAATAAAAATAAAATATCTATGCTATAATATTAATTTACCAATGAAAACATGAAATAAATTTAAATATTTGTAGAAAATTAATATATGTATATACATACATGTATATATTGTACACCCATATATATATATATATATATATCCTCCATCTGTATATTTGTATATATATATAAACAAGTTTCACTTCAGTCGTGTGGTCATAAGCACACTCGTTTTTTTTTCGCAGACAACTCAAAATTACACTAAAAGTTTTTGATTTTCTGATTAAGGCTAAATAAAACTCACCCATTTTCCATTAACAGCTTTCATAGCATTGAAAAGCTGTTTAAGCTCCTTCACTGTGACGCTATAGCTGGCGAGGACACCCAGCATTTCGATCAGTAAATCTGAAACAAATTAAATTTTTATAAAAATATCGCTGAAAAATTCGATAAAAACAACTCCAAATATCGAGCTACGTTACGTACTAGTTTTATGGAAGTTTAAAAGTCACTCTCTTAAAAGTCAATATTGATAAGATTCAAACGATTTTCCCAATTTGTAAGAGGCGGTAAATTTTGTATTGAAATCTTTAGGCGTATATATAGGACTAAACAAACGCATACATCGTTCAAATAGTGAATACAAATTGTATACAAAGTTATAACTAATTCAATTAAAATCAAGTTAACATAAATGGGTATCGCAATACAACCAGGAAATACTGACACAGGGACAAAACAAAAAACACCAGTGGCGCTACAACCTTTTTAGGTCTTGGCCTCAGATTTTTGTCTCTGTTTCATGATCATGTCAATCTAATAGGCAAGTAGGTGATGAGGTTCACGACGTTTACCTTTACGGTTCTAGCGAATATACCATTACAAAATAAAAAATAAAACAATACATAAAAATTACAAAGGATGCAACGGGCGGCCTTATCGCTAACAAGCGATCTCTTCCAGGCAACCTTTTAAGTCCTCTCATTTGAACTAAAGAACACAATCTAGGTTTAATCGCTTATTATGTAAACAGTACAGATAATACAACTGTCAACAAACTAATTATATGGGTACATTACAATTTTATAGAATATGCAAACAATACAGAGGACTAAATTGACAGAAATACTTTAGCTCATCAAGAGTACAGGCTTCGTTCTATATTATATATTAAAAAAAAGAAAAAAATATTAAACAATTAAAAAGCTCGCAATTCCCGAAACTGTTTGTAATAATTCTTATCTAAAAAATACAACGATTTAATCGTTAGGCTTCCTTTTCTTGTATTTAATAACATCTGAAGTCATGTTCCCCGCGTTAATTTCAAACTTATGATTTAGGTACTCGCCCACGCTATAAAAGCACCTTGCCTTTAAAAACCAAAAATTGCTGCACAGCCGGGGATCAGTCGCGCGCCATTGTTTTAATTACGTATCAGTTTTCGACTTAGGGTCCTTCAAGAAAAGAGCGTACCAATTCTTAAAAGGCCGGCAACGCACTCGCGAGCCCTCTGACATTGAGTTTCCATGGGCGGCGGTATCACTTAACATCAGGTGAGCCGCCTGCCGGTTTTCCCGCTGTTCTATAAAAAAAAATCCTAGCACGATTATATCAATCATTCAAATTCAAACGCTCACAAAGTCAAAAGCCATTAGAGTATAAAAGATTTATCGAACCCTTGAATTAACATAATGAAAACGTGTAGTTGTCGTATCGCGTTATTGTTAGGAACCCAACATTAGCAATTCCGATTGAATTAATAATACAACGAGCTCCCGTTTCAATGGCGCCTCATTGCCGAATCACCGTTTTCCGTTTGCACAAAGTTCTTCGGATTTAGTCATGATACTAGTTGGGTAAGGTGGGACCTTACATTATATTTTTAAGGTCCTTCGAGGTGAAGGCAGTTTCTGCCGCGCACCACCACTCTGTGGAACCAGCTGCCCACTGAAGTATTTCCGAACCAATTCGACTTAGGGTCCTACAAGTAAAGAGCGTACCAATTCGCACTCACGAGCCTTCTGGTATTGAGAGTGTCCATGGGCGGGGGTATCACTTAACATCAGGTGAGCCTCCTGCCCGTTTGCCCCCTGTTCTATAAAAAAAAAGAATACTGAAATTTTGGAGAGACGAAAACGCTTGCAGACCTTCGAATGCGTACAAATTTACTCAGAGAACGCGTATATGTATTACGCTTACGCGTGTCTTGCGTACCCTGAATATTATTGCACGTAAGACGGATATACATATTTAGTTGTACTGGCTAGCTGAATTCAAAAGAATTGCACTATTTATAATTAGTTATAAAAAGTAGTAGTTTATACAGTATTAAGTTGTTACTTGATTGTTTATGTTGTTTTTAATTTATTTTTTTAAGTGAAAAAGAAAAATACCGTCACATTTTTCGGTTACACGTCACATTCGTCCGTTACGCGTCACACTCGTCCGTTACGCGTCACATTTATCCGTTTCGAGCCATCTTTTTCTTGTCCCCACCATGATTGATTTGAAGAGATCCGAAGCCATTAATAACAAAAATATATAATAACTAACGATAACATAGATAATTCTATTACAATTAATGAAATTCTGTAAAAACTCAATGTAATGGTTGAAAGATTATTTATTCAATAAATCGTATACACAGTGCAAATACAATCCACTCGTGATTTTTCTTAAATTGTAACAAAACGTACCTGTATAATTTTATTGCATTTTAATTGCGAAGATAATTGTTAATAATGTAACATTAATTTTATTTTAATGAGCACTATATTGTGATAGTTCTCACATACTGTAGTTTGTAAATAAATGAATAATATATCTTTGTTTTAATTATTAATTTTAGCACTATTCAAAGTAAATGAAAATGAAAAAAAAATCAAATTAAACTGTTTTTTTTTTATTTTTTGGTTTTTTAATGAAATATCTAATAAATTAATATTATTTGAGTAATTTGAAGTATACAATTAATTTATATTCCTATTTCCGTGGGTTTAATCGCTTAAGTATCTATCAAAGTTTCTTAGAGGTTATAATTGAAGGTTATTAATTAACTCCCCGATAACCAAAGGGAACTTTTAACAAACACAATTACATCATCTACATATGTGTATGTGTGTGTATGTCACTAAACACCTCTTAAACGTCTGGACCGATTTATATGAATTTTACATATTTATATACTATATGGGTGTATGCCACTAAACGCCTCTTAAACGGCTGGACCGATTTGATTGAATTTTCTATACGTTTGGGTGGCGCCCTGGATTGTTTAGATTCACAAACCAGCCCCACAGATGGTGCTGTAGTCGGTATCTACGTTATTTATCTATTATCGTAATTTAACTCTTAAACGGCTAAACAAATTTTGATGATTTTTTTGTGTTCAAGTATCATCGATATTATTTAGTACGTGTGTGTGTACAGGACACCGCCTATCTCATAAATTATAATTTAGCTACCGATGTTGAACAGTCCAGTAAATATGCATAAAAAGTCGCTCATTATGCACTAGGGAACTATAATTCTACAGATGTATACCGCAGTTGCATTGTGTGCTAATGCATGTGAAGCCGGCGAGTCGGACAAATCCATTTAAACTGGTATTCACTCAAAGCCAGCGGTCTCGAACCGATATAAACCCTAAACTAACAATACCTCTTCATCTCCATTATGCCCTGGTATATTTGTTTACCAAATTAAA
The DNA here is from genome assembly GCA_028984075.1 of Pieris mannii. Lineage (NCBI taxonomy): Eukaryota > Metazoa > Arthropoda > Insecta > Lepidoptera > Pieridae > Pieris > Pieris mannii. The sequence goes on along the minus strand of CM054798.1, from coordinate 5,284,411 downwards.
CTATCGAAAGAATTATAAAGTTAGTGTTTTTATAGAAAAATCCATAGATATATAGATATAGATATCTTACATAAGGTTTAAAAACATATTTCTAGTCAGATTATTTTAAATATACTTATATGCCCATACAAAACTGTATCATATCTCTTGTCTTCTATCTCTTAGTACATTAGGGCATTAGGGGCCTTACAAGCAGATTTACTGCAATTTATCCCCCGCCCCCTTCTTGTCAGCAAACGTAAGAAAAGCTCTCTAAAAATAGTACTGAAACATGTTAATTTTGTGTAGGAATCCTTGAAAATGCATTTCGTTTTTAAGCATAGTTGATGTGTGGGTAATATTTGTAATAAATAATTACTGTTGACGTAATCACCAAACAAGAAAATCGCAGCAAAATATTCGCATCGTCCAGGCACGACCTGGGGCAACAAATGCAGATGATTGTAGACCGCAACGGCCTACAGGACATGTTAATAAGGCACAGACCGTGCCCGGAACTGTTCTGTGACAAAATCATTGTATATATAATGGCGGCAAACAAGACAGAAAGAGCGGGTCTCGCGAGGAATTGCGCCCCGGCTCGCCCATGAATATTGTTAATAAAAATATTACCGATGTAGTCGGGGCGTATTTCCCGACGCGTAACACTTCCAATACACTATTTCACAAATAGTAGCAGTGAAAGGTATTTTTTGTGTTAAAAAAAAATTGTAAGATACATAAGGTCCCTGGACACGATGGCAAAAAAAATCCAGATTCCCCCCCTCGCCCCTCCGTAATACTTGAACAAGCCATAAAATATGATACGATACTCGTGCATCTACCTATCTATAAAAATGAATTGCAGTTCGTTTGTCTCGCTATTAGCTCGGCTACACCGACTTAAGAGAACAATGTCTGTGGAAGGGTCAGAGAAAACATTTTATTTATAATACATTTTCTTTTTGACACAACATATGACACGGCATTTAACACTTAGAATCTTGAGCAAAATCTTCCCAACATGTCTGAAGTTTAAAATTGTAAGTTATGAAGAAATTATTACGGCATGATTAACCATTAAGCTGCCCACGACACAAGGAATCTTAATCTACTCTAATTATAAATACATAAAGAAAAAATTAATAAAATTTATTTTGTGAATAAATTTTTCTAAATCTAAATTTCACAGTCATTATTAAAGTGGGAGCAATGGTGTGGTGTTGGCTGCTTTGTCAAAAAATTGAATAACAGTCAAATTAGTTCAAAACCGTTACTAAGGCCCTCCCAGCACGAATTGCTGTTTTTGAACCTTTTTGTAAATATTACGAATTCCATCTTTGGCTATATTTTTATTGTAATCTTACTATATATAAATCACGTGTCACGTTGTTTGTCCGCGATGGACTCCTAAATTACCGAACCGGTGTCAAATTTGCACACCGTGTGCAGTTTGATCTAACGTAAGCTTACATCTCGATGGCGCTGTGTTAAAAGTACCAACGTTTCACATAAGCTATTAACCTTTCACAAGTTCTACCATTTCCCATGAATAGTTTACTACTATGTAATATATCAAAAACCTTAGCCACAGCAACGCTATGCCGAGTCTGCTAATTGTTATATAAACATGTATCGTTAGCTAAAGGATTAACAAATAAATAACTTAATAAATATTGGTTGTCAAATATTTATGCGTGCTAATCTGTCATTGACTAGGCGGTATGACGTTCGCCAGTTCAACTAACATATATTGACGAAAGAAACTTTCGACACATATATATTAGTATATAATACCTCCGTAAACTTAAAGAAACTCTCCGACTCTGATGTGTGTGTATAATGTAAACATTATAGCAACTAAATATACCTTATTAATCTAACAAAGGAAGGTAATAAAACGGCCTGTATAGCCATAGATTTCGGTTCCGGCCTAGACTTGATCAATGAAAGCACGTCCAGCCAATAAAGGCCTATTCATAAATGTTAAGAACGGCCTATTATGACCCACCTTGCGAGAAACTAGAGATTTATATCATCCAACATTATTGCGCCTTTGTCCGGTCAATATTCAACATTGCTCGAAGCAGTCAACTTTTATGCGAATTTTAATTTTATACTAGAACACACTAACAGCATTGTATCTTGATACTGCCTTACGCCAAAACCCAATAATTAATCCACAATCTCAGATTGAAATCATTCTGAGATCAGACCGTGACAGTCGATCGACCTCCTATCTGCATCCCAATAACCAAACCCTACGAAGACAATACTTTTTTGGCGACGGATAGAATGCAATCTCTTCCCTCTTTACACTTTACACTGATATTGATTTTATTATAATCAATATAAACCAAATAAACTAAATAAAACCGTACAAATAATATTAAAGTATACATGTCTATGCTTAACACATATCAAATAGCTTTTTAGTTATTTTGAAAACTGGTGTAAGTTAAAATCTTAAGATAGGATATTGACACGGTTGAACTGTCATTTTCATACAAAGGTCTATCCACATAAACGGTGGTGTGTTTAGTGCTGTAATTAAATTAATTTTGAAGTGATACTTCTAGAATAAAAAGAGAAAAATAAATTCACAAGATTTAACGTGGGAGAAAATGAGATAGATAGAGAAACTTCTTTAGAATCGTTGTGATTTCAAACCGGATGCAACGGAAAAGGCGACAGTAAAAAGAGACAGAAATATAAATTCACAAGATTTAACGTGGGAGAAAATGAGATAGGAATTATACAGCCTCTTTTTACTCCCCCTTTTTATTTTATTGAATTTCAAACTTCCGTTGTTTTAGTTTTTGCAAAATTAAAGATTTATTTTAAACTTATAAATTAAAATATACTGTTTTAAAAAAAAATGTTTAATACATTTAGATTGTGAAAAATGATTGTTTCTGAAGAAATGTTCATTTGTCTAAATAATACTCGCAATGACTGAATAAAAACAGATTTCGTCAAAGGTGTCTGTCTTTGTATAATAATCGAGGAATTTATATTGTATTTTATTTTTAATTCAACCATGGAAATTTTAGTCAAGGATCATGTTTATTGTTTTCAATCCAAGCATACATGGAAAAAATCAAATCTACGTTGAGTAATTTGGGTTAGTGCCCGCTCTTAACGAACCAAAGTCACATGCAAAACAAACCATTATCCTTATCTCGCGTTATAACATCCTTAATCCAAGGATATCCGGAAATCTTGTGGCTTCCACAAAATTCCCATTTCGTTTAAACTCAGCGATAAAGAGATTTATGTTGAGACGAATGAAATTCAAAGCGTGCCTTTAAGATAACAAACTCTTAAGAATTTGTCGAGGTCAAAACAGGGACGGTATATTTAACTACAGTTAAATTTATACTTAATAAACCCTACGTATATTTATAAAACAAATCATTTAAAAGCGGACAACGCAACCGCGATGTACGGGAAATTTGTTATTAACCTTGAATAATCGCCACGTATATTTTTTTATTATTCAAACAAGTTATTTAAAAGTCAATTACGCAACCGCGAATCACTTTTAGAAATAAAAAATCGGCGTATGAGGCCAGCAACGCATTGGCGTCATTTCGCAAGTGCCCATGGACGTTAAGTCAATAAAAAAAAGTTATTTCCATATAAACAAAGTACCAGGACCTAATAAATTAAAAGAAGTACTTCTACGTATATGTTGCTTCGAATAGGGAAAAAGTCTCGCTTAATGGCGGCCGTATTGTTCCAAACGTAATCCCAAAGTCGCTGAGGTGACTAATCCCGGCTTAATCCCGGAACAGTCCGGGATTGGATCCCAGCGAGTTAACCGCGGGAATTACTGGACTCGAACGCTTTATTGTATTTCTGTATTAAATTAAGTTTCCGCAACAATTGCTCGCTGTAAGCCTTCGCTTTGTTTCTTGTTTCTATTCGCGGGAATTACTTAATACTGGCGCCTCTGAAGTTCATAATTTCAAAATTGGTGGCAAAATTAATTTTAAATTTCATTCAAATTACAGACGTCGCCTCCAGCGTGTCGTGTGGCCCTTGTTTAGTTCATTTCGCTTGTAACATTCGGAATTTATTTTATTGTCTTGCGGGAATGCAAATTAATTTTCATTTCAACAAGGACAACAAACACAAGAAATCACAAAATTTATATATAATTATTATTATTCCTCATAAATGATTCTAGATATTGGTGATAGAAAAACATACCTCTCATTATATCTTTTATTTAATTTTTTCTCTTTGATTATTGTTATTTTGTGTGTTATGTGTGTGTGTTTTGTTTGTAATAAATAATATGTCTATGTCTATGTCTATAGACGTATAATATTTCGTGCAGAAGTTTTTGTTTGTATGTTGTAAATTCAAAGTCAAAAATCTTTTATTCATATAGGTAACACAACGTACTCTTATGAACGTCAAAAAAAGAAACATACACTAACTAAATGTTTCTAGTTTTACATTTACTTTCTCAAAACAAACGAAAATCAAATCTCCGCCAATCTATTCAATCATCATGTTCCACATGATATCATAACAAATACATAATAATAAAATAAATTAAAAACAAAGATTTGTCCTCTATCAGCAGGAGGTATGGTGAAATAGGAGCACGCACTTACATACTCGTGGGAACATATGTTTGTATTTACAAAGTCGAATTTCAACTAACATCACCGCATACACGAATTCAAGTACGACCAGTCACCACAAGTAGCATCCGTTCACGAGTATGACGCATGGCCAGCTATCGCCCCATTCAAAATATCTTAGGGAGAGAGACGACCCATAAAGTAAAATCTATATATTGATTAATCTACTAAAAGGAAATAACTAAAAACTAACAAAAATACATTTATCGTCCGAATTAAGTACTTTTTATTACCACGATATCGGTATCTACGCAATCAAACCGCTGGGCATTGAAAACAAATTTCTTTAAACATAATGTTTTATTATTTATTTACGAAATTCGTAATTCGTTCCAAAAATGTTGCGAATTTAGTATTTATGAAACACCCATTTGAAAAGCGTTATCGTTTCCATAATCTTTCAAAGAGATGGCTATTAAATGATAATGCTGCATTCGTTAAATATTCTTTAGATGTTCCACAAATGTTCAAAATTAAAATGAATAAGCAAGACAAAAAAAGATGTCGCGGCGTTTCGCATCAAAGCGTATAGTAGGGACATTAACACGCTTACGAATTCGATTTTTGAATTCTTCTATAGGCACATGAAGGTATTTTTTTACGGATGAAACGTCACGAAGATGTGCAGCGTTTTTTGTCGAAGAAAAGGGAGAGAGCGATTGAGACCGAATGAGAGAGAGTGAGATAAAAACAGGCTATTGAATAATGTATTTGTTTGTTACATATTAGAACTTTAGATCGCAATTCTGTCGCATAACGACTGGTGCAGTAAGCGCATGATCATTAGCACGTATATAGCACGTATACAAATACATGCAATGATCATATCCCTACTGGTACGTGATCATGATTAGAGCTTTTTCCTTAGTAATAATTAATTTACAACGTTTCATTTCTGACATGTGTGCTTTTTACGCACGAACTTTTTTTTTATTCTGAAAAAGCCATTTATCTAGACCATATGCACTAGTATATCTAATTAAAGCTAGCAATATGGGGCGCAGTTGACACATAAAAATCGTTGGGAAAGGGTATAGTTTTTTTTCACCAGGATCCAAACTCCATGCCATTTGCCATTGCGGTTTCCATATTCTGGTAGCACTAGGCTTGTGTTTGTGTTTGTGATACATAGATGTTATTTTCGAATCATTTTCTTCAATCTCATCTTCCCAGGTTTCTAATAGACGTCATCTCCTTCTGCCCACTAAGCTATTCACAAAGACCTTGACCCATATATCATCACAAACGCGGACAGAAACATACCTAACCTAACCGAACATTACCAGAATAAACAGTATTTCTGTTGATTTTGGAACAATTACGAATGATTGCAGCCAACAATTGAACAATAGCTGCAAACGAACCCACATAATATGCTTTTGTCACGTTAATTATTCAGCTGCAACGCGTAAACTAATCCGAAATTCTGATAAAAATATGTTTCTCTGATCAACCATAAACCTAATTGCGAAGATTATCTATGGACCTCTTTTGAAGATCAGTTTTGGTAACGCGGCTTTGTGGGAACTACTCGAGGTGGTTAAAGTGGGTATTGCTGACCCATTCTCTGTATAGCAAGGATTCTGGTGAGGGTCGAATCTCACATAACCAGAAACATTTGGGGACAGGGGGCCATTTTAATTTCCATCTCGGATATTAAAAGGCTTACATGGCTTCACACCAAGCGGAAGAGATGAAGACAATGTGCGCGGTGGGCTTATGACTTTAAAAAAACCACCTGTCCTCTGTGGCAAAGACTACCCAGAGATAGGAAGCACTGGTAACAGCTGGAGGAAGCCTTTGTGCCACAAAGGCAAGCTGTACAAGATGAAAAAAAAATCAGTGGCGCTACAACCTCTTTAGGTCTTGGCCTGTTGAATGTTAAATACGCACATAGAAAGAAACTCCATTGGTGCACAGCCGGGGATCGAACCTACGACCTCAGGTATGAGGGTCGCACGCTGAAGCCACTAGGCCAACACTGCTCTGTACAAGACGAAAGCTGTCAACAAAACCTTCTTAAAGAACTTTACATATAAATATATATTTTTGTAAATTTTCTCTTGTATTAGTTGAAATAAAGGCTTTGAAATTGAAGATGGCTTGAGCAAGAGACACAATCTATGTAAATAAATAAATAGATAGGCCAATGATAAATGTAATTCTTATAAGAAAAAATAAAAATCCAACTAGATACGCAAACAAAAGAGACTGGAGGCGCCGGGTATCGATCCCGGTACCTCTCGCATGCTAAGCGAGCGCTCTACCATCTGAGCTACGCCCCCTGATACAAATTACTTTTAAAAGTGAATACAAGACCAATATCTTAACCTCGAAAATTGCGTAAGACGTAACGCCTGGTTATTTTAAAATAACCCACTTTTAGTTTTTCATACAAAACGAGGCAAAAACAATTGAATTAATAATAATTGTTTCGTTTTTATTTAAGAAAGCGTCAATCTCGGAAAATATCGGTGCGAATTGCAAACTTATTTTTCAGTCCTTTAAGATATTTAGACTATAAATCACTTACTACTAAGATGGGGCGGAGAATTTATCAAAATTATAATAAGAATTGGACACATCGTTTTGTCTTGAGAGCTTTCGTTGCGTTTACGTAATATCATTGTAGGTATTACAGAATTGTGTTTTAAAAGCTCGTAACAAAAAAGCTCGAATACATTAAAAGTACTTTCATATGTAATTTTTTTTTATAATACAATATTTACTGATCGAGATAATAATTCCGCAAACAAGTCTTACAATCAGGTAAAACGTAATTATTTAAAGAAATGTAAAATCATTCCTAGATGCTGCGTTTCATCATCGGACGTCGAGGCAGGATACGAAATACCATTTGGACGCGACGTCCGTCGTTCCAAAACTGAGCCTATGCCGTGCACCACCACCAAAACTGCCAACTGAAGTATTTCAAAACCAATTCAACTTAGGGCCCTTAAAAAAGAGCGTACCAGATCTTAAAGATCCCCCTAGCAAAAAAAATCTAATAAGAAAAGATTTGGAGGCGCCGGGTATCGATCCCGGTACCTCTCGCATGCTAAGCGAGCGCTCTACCATCTGAGCTACGCCCCCTGTTACATATAATAATCAAAAATTAATACTGATATATATTTTAACCTCGAAACTCTTGCGTTAAAACTGTACGTGATACGTTCCTTTCACTTACGCACGTAATTATTTCATATAATATTAGATATAGTTTTGTATTACAAAAAAGAGCAATACGCGTTACATAAAAAAAAAACACTTTTTTTTTAATTTTTACTCTACTGCCATCGTGTCCAGGGACTTTATATATATTTTTTTCAACAAACAAAAAAAAATACATTTCACTGCTACTATTTGTGAAATAGTGTATTGTTACGCGTCGGGAATTACGCCCCGACTACATCGGTAATATTTTTATTAACAATATTCATGGGCGAGCCGGGGCGCAATTCCTCGCGAGACCCGCTCTTTCTGTCTTGTTTGCCGCCATTATATACACAATGATTTTTTCACAGAACCGTTTACACTATTTAAAAAACCACGTTACTCACTAAGAGAATTATTTAAAAGACATCAGTATTTTATTATTGTATTTGTAATATCTATTTTTGCACTTCTTGCCTACCTTATGTAATTTAATTCATGTTATTTTTTTTTCTCCTTTACTCACAGTGGTTGTCTGGAATAAATCGCTCGAAAGCGATAAGGCCGCCAGTTGCTTTTCATTAAATTATGTTTAATATTTTTTTTCTTTTGTGTAATACAACGAACTGTTAATAAATAAATAAATATTTTAACAGTTGCCTCCCAATATGTGTATGAAAATATTATGTGAGTTTATAAAAACATAAACACATTTCTTACGCGCAGTGACTGTCACAATTTCAACACAAGGCTCGAAGAGAAGAAAAGACTTACTTTACCAGCTTTCAGACTTCGTAAAACTGCTCACTCATTTATGGGGAAATTTATATAATATAACAATGAATGAATCAATCAAATGATTTATTTCAAATAGACCAGTCTAATTCTGGTTCAAGTTTCTCTGGGTCCGCAACTCATATTGGAGTATCGTCAGCTGTATGTGGCGAGAAAAAATCTGCACCAGCTTTAAAATAAATCTAATCAATTATTCCAATTAGACCACCTAAAATGGTACTTTTGAACGTTAAATAAAAAATAATAAAAAGTGTGGCACTCGGGGACTGCCGCGGTAAAGGTATTGTATAGAATTTTTTATTTACGTATGCATTTATAATTAATTATCTATAATATATAATTATCAATCTACCAAACTCAGGCTAACACATACGCACACTATATAGTATATACGCTACGTCACCGATCTCGTTATCGTTATCGTGTGTTAGGTTTTTTTCGTAACGGAATTTCTTGATTCGGTCGCTGCTCTCAAAGCCCGCGATAAAATCTATGCAGCTTATTATTATAAAGATTATTCTTGGTCGTGGGATTGACAATAATATCGGCACGATAAGCTCATCAATATACACATCAACCGATCAACTTCCAAACTTCTGTCAAAATCTCAATCATAGATACCATTACGTTCACCTGTCAACATTTGTTTAACAAATGAACGACTATTGTTTTGACAACATTGAAATAGATTGAAATTTTTCTGTTTCTTGCGTTTTGTTATACCATTTTGTATACGTCCCACGGAAATCAAATAAAATCAAAAATCATTTATTCATATAGGTCACATAATGTTCACTTATGAACGTCAAAAAATATATATACATGAAACAGGATACATATCCTATATCCTTCTCCCTAACAATTTTCAGGCAAATCGGGACAGCCGTTCTAGAGAAATAAACGTAACTAAAAAGACTTTCTTTTTTAACTTTGAGTCCGTATGTATTCAAACAACTGATGTAATTTAGTTTCATATTAAATCAATGTCGCATATCGCCCCAAGCGGTTCTGTAAGCAATAAAAGACCTCGCTTGAGGCAGCTTTGTTTAAAAGTGTATTACATTTTCGAACAATCTTTCAACGGGGGCGTAGCTCAGATGGTAGAGCGCTCGCTTAGCATGCGAGAGGTACCGGGATCGATACCCGGCGCCTCCATTGAAATTTATTTTTGAGATTTGTGTTTGTTCTTTTAAGTTTACAGCTCACATATTTATTATAAAACAAAACACATACGCCCAAACCCAATAACCTATATCAATCCATTTATGATCATCTGCGATAGACATCTTAATCCAAATATTGATAAAAGTGTGCCATCCGTCGTTTGGTTATCCAATTCCACTTTTATCAATATTTTTGGTTTTTGGTTATCCAAACGACGGATTGTAATAGCCATCTGTCGATACAAGCTATCCATGGTAGGTCGGATCGGTTGTATGTGGATAGACATTTGTATGAAAATGTCAGTTCAGCTCTGCCAATATCCTATCTTAAGATTTTAACTTACACCAGTTTTTAAAATAATTAAGAGCTATTTGATATGTTTTAAACAGACATGTATATTTTGTATTATTATTTGGTTTATATTGATTATCAAATATGAGTGTAAAGAGCGAAGAGATTGCATTCTATCCGTCGCCAAAAATGGATTGTGTTCGTAAGGTTTGGTTGTTGGTATGCAGATAGGAGATCGATCGACTGTCACGGTCTGATCTCAGATTGGTCTCAACCTGAGATTGTGGATACATTATTGGGTTCGGGCATTAGACAACATACAAAGCCGAAACAGATTACATACTTAATGTAAAAAAAGAACTGAAATTTAACATTAGATTAAAACATAATATTTAAAAAATACCAAATCGTTTATTTTACAGAACAGGGGGCAAACGCCCAGGAGGCGCACCAAGTGATACCGCCGCCCATGGACACTCAATGCCAGAGGGCTCGCGAGTGCGTCAGTTTCTGCTAAAGAACGTCATGGCCTTTCCGTCCCTTCAAATATGTCCTCACATCCTTTTTGTTGAGGCGGATAGATAAAAACCCGAAACATTGCCGAATTACGCAGATAATTCCTGTGTGGCACATAAATGTCTTACATACGTGTGGAGAGATTCTTAGAGAAATTAACGATAGCAAATAGGGGATATCTATTCGCCCATTAAGAATATCGTGCAAAGATACTAAGTATAGCTCACTTATTATAATGTGCTGATAAAATTGGATTTTGAAGGGCAACGTTTTTGAAGTGAAGCGGCTACTTCTGTAGCGGCGTTGTACACTTTTTTTGGACTCGCGTCAGGACACGTGACCTGATAAAAAAATCGTAAGACGGATGGAGAGTAGACAGCTGCCGCGGCGTATTAAATGTAATATAAGTTGTCATACATACTGATAATTAAAGCAATTCGTTCAATTCGTTCAATTCGTTCCGTCATTTTTTATTATTAACCATACATTCCTGCACTTTAACACGCATTACCCGCAGTTCTTTTACACAAAACGGACTAAATTTGAGTCAAATTGCGGAAAATGAGTCAACCTACCCGCAGTTCTACAAACGACTATATACTATAACTATATATATTAACTCTAGCCTTTAAACAAAGAACAAATTACAGCGCCAAAATTGTAAGACTTGGCGCTTATATATTATGCTACCTCATAACAATGGAAACAAGCTGAGAGTCGACTAATTAAAACTCTAGGGATAATGGCGGTACAAATTATTAACTACGAAGTGTATACCGGCGCCGCAAGGTACTGACGCCTGACCTGCCCCTGTTTATGATGCCTTAGTATTCATGAGAAATGCTCAACCCTTTGAAACCACGTCAAATGCATTCCTTCATTTTTTAAGCATCCTTTTGAAATTATTTTTTGTCAAAAAGGCGCTTCGCAGGTAAGATTTTTTATTACAAACGACATCCTTTGAAATCTGCTCCCTTGGTATTTGTGGGAAACTGAGAAATGTAGCCGATATTGAGGTATCTCTCTGGATCTAGGATTATATGTAATCCTGGTGATCGTGGGAGATGACACCCTTTAATCTGCGATAAGTTAATTAAAACCACACACACGCGAGGAATTAGTTAAGTTCTCTCTCGTTTCGTTCTGTGAAATGGTGTTTAAGCTGTGATGAAAAAGCTAATCCGATTATTTTCATTTTAGTGTTCTTTCCAAATAAACCCATTGTACCTACTTTTTCTACCCGTCTAGGTAAATACATAAAGGGATCCGGTAATACAAGAGTTATAATGTAATTGAATTTACATACTGTACTTTATCCCACATCTCGAAACAGCAACAAGAGATATCAGTATTATTTCAAGTTCGAACTAATCCTACCCAAGCTGAATTTAGCTACATTCCGACATTGTAATATTATAATATAATTCCAACTATTCGAATTTAATCTTATGTATTAAATACGGAGTACAGAGGTAAATACGGTACATAGGTTTTGAAGATTTGCTTTATCCGAAAATTTCCAAAATCCTTTGATATTTTTGTCAATAAAAATAAAAAACTTTATTGATGACAAAACTTTTGGGAAAACCCTTTTTGTATTAGTAACAGGAGGCAGATGGACACACCTAGCACTGCTCGAAGCCTCGCAGGCGCGCTGCTGGCCTTTTGATAATTGGTACGCTCTTAAGGGTCCTTCCCTTAGTCGAATTGTTTAGGAAATAATTCGGCAGCTGGTTCCACAAACCGTGGTACATGGTACATGTTAAATATGGACAATATATCTCACAACCTTATCCAACAAGTTCTGGTATCAGCCAGGGTTCGAACCTGGGACCGCTGCTATTTTTGATAATGATTAACGACCTTCCGAGCTGTATTAAATATTCCAAAGTGCTATTATTTGCCGACGACGTTAAGATTTTTAAAAAGATTAAGACTGACAATGACTGTCTATGTATGCAACGTGATTTGGATGAACTGCTACATTGGAGTGAATTAAATAACCTCCATCTCAACTATGACAAATGTGAAGTGATAACCTTTAGTGCCTCTCTGAATAAAATACTCTGCGACTATAGCATAGGATCTGAAGTTATTAGGCGCGTAGACAGAGTCCGCGATTTGGGTGTTTTGTTTGTTCCTGACCTTTCATTTGCGGAGCATATTCGGATGATAACGGATGCTGCATTTAGAAGGTTGGGGTTTGTCCTGAGAAATTCAGTTGGTCTATCGGACACTGCCACTAGGGTACTATATTCATCTTTGGTAAGGCCAATTCTTGAAACCAGTTGCGTCATATGGTCCCCTTATGAAAAGTATTATGGGGATATGGTTGAAAGGGTGCAAAAGAAGTTCCTTAGAATCCTGTACAAACGAAGGTACAATTTTTTTCCTTACCTCTACCCTACTAAGTTCCTGATGGGGGTATTGGGGTACAATTCGTAAGAGCTTCGTAGGGATTTGGCTGTGGTAAGGTTTGGTCTAAACGTTATTAAAAACGAAACGGAAAGCGCATACTTGATGGGGGAAATCATCAGACTGTACGTTCCGGACAATTATTACCGCTGCCGGAGGCATAACCTCTTTGCTGTGCGTTCGGCTCGCACTGTCCAGCGTCAACAAGCTCCCATTCCTCGACTACTCTCGATGCTAAATGGGTTTCTCGACTCTTCACCGGAGAGTGACCTATTTGGTGAGCGTATGGCGGCAGTGTACTCTGATTTGAGGGTATACTTGGAGAGTATTAGGGGTTAGAATAAACTGTGTTTTATGTTATTTTAATTAATTTTGTATTGTATATATTATAGTCTATTTTATTGTGAGTTTAGCCATGTCTGTAATTAATAAATAAATAAAATAAATAAATAAATAAATAAATAAATGTTTAAAACAGTTTTAAAGTAATTTAAATGTTACGGACTAGGCCTTATTATTTATTGGCAATAATTATTAGTAAATGTGTGTGTAAGCCAGGGATGTTATGGAGCTCCGTAACCGTATCGGTTTCACAACTTTCGGATAGTTTCGGATAAGGGCGGAGTCTAAAATCTAGATGAAACTACGGTTCGACAGGTTTTTTTAAATGGTTTCATTACTCACAAAAATAATTAAAAAGAACCATTTAATATATTATACCTACATAGGTTATAAGTTAATATGTGAAATGTATAAAGCTAAATGTTTTTAGATAAAACTGCGGAGGTTTATAATAATTACCGATTACACCTACATGACCGATTATAATACCAACTGATTAGACCTAGACTTAGATACAACCTATATATAGATTTAAATTATTACTTACTACTTGTGTTTATATTTTACTTCAATCTAATAACCGTAACGAAACTATCCGAAACTAACGGATAATCCGAAATAATTTCATATCCGTAACCGTATCCGAAACCGATATAATTTTATTCCTATATCCGTATCTGTATCCAGATCCGAAATATCATATCCATAACATCTCCAGTGTAAGCCCATGTATAATCGTGGTCTAGTGTCTCGTTTGAGTTTTTGAAACCTCAGTCACGCCAAGATACGAACATCAATTTGGCTAGTGATCTCTTTAGTTAATTTTTTTGACCTGAAGACAAAAAAGTCCGCCATTTATCCAGGTGTTCACCGCAGCAACACTGACCTGGTTTCCACGGAAATAAGTAACGAGGGAAATAAAAAGCGAAATCAAAAGGGCGATACCAGGGCGAAAGAACAATACAGTAGGTGGGCCTACATTCTCGATGTGGAGCAGGTGACTCAGTCGTATGGGGTTAAACACTAGACGGGCAAAATACGAATTTTGAAATCTTTATTCAAAATGGCTGCATTGTGTAGATCAAATTACTTTTCAAATAAACAGTGATTACGATACTATTGTGTAAAGCGGCTTATTTCAAATACCGTTGATACCTCTCTATCAAGTACATATTTTTATTTAATACGAGAAAAATGACAGGTTTCCGAGTCGATATAATTATAATGTTCCGGTTCGCGGTGCAAAGAATATAAGAGGGCACTTATAAAAATATCAAATATAACAGAGATAAAATCTCAATTTCTGCATAGTTAAAATTAATAAAATATAATTTCGATTCCTTACTGCTGAACTTTATAGAACCAGCTTTATTATCTTATACGCTATTCTTAAGCAACATTCACTGTTATTCTTCTCTAATATATATCCTAAAACAAAAAAATGTGTGAAGCGAATAGTTCATGAATTTTTACTTACTTTGAACTATGACCAAATGGAAAATCTACTGGATGTAATTAAATAATGACATATGTTCTCAGGCATGTGCCTAACACATATTCACATACACCCTTTTAACACTCACTGTCCCACGTATCATACCCTCTCCCACTATCACACACACACCCTTACAAACATTCATACAACTTTATTTCTACTAGCTTCTAACTAGTTGACTGCTTTGTTTTGTTTTTCTTTCCTCATTAAAACGTTAAATTTGTTTGTTTAATATTACCTTGCTATTGGAAGCCTGGTTATCCATATCACAGGTTCTTACCTAGTTTGGAAACCAGTCTCCCAATACCATCACAACAGTAATCTTATTTATTGTTGTAAATGTTATATGGGAGTAAAAAAAATATATATTATTATTATTATAAAATTATAAGCCGATTTCTTAAGTGTACTCTTAGACGATATTGATGTGGTACAAACAATATAAGAATTGACCCATTCATAACACTAATAAAAAACGTAAAATTCCTTTAGAGTAAAATTTGCGCGCCATTTTGTGGCAGAATATGAGCACTAACATAGCTTATAACATATTTTTGTACCATATTCTTGCAATCAATTATTATTATTATTATTAGTATGAGTACTTAAGAATACACTTATCCACTGGATCTTTCACGTCCTTGTAGAAAATTTCATCTATTTCATTCAGACTAAATCGCCTAACAGATAAATGACAAGACAAACTTCTATGCCTTCAATTGATTTTTTTCGTTCCCTTTTGTACGCACACACAAGAAAAGTATCCAATTGAAAATCACGTGTTTAATCCATCATTGGGCTGGCTTTCTTCACAAAACCATCCAAGAAACAAAAAAGGAGATAAGGAACGTCTTGAAGACGAAAAGGATTTCTTAATATTCCCAAGAGTACCAGGAATATATAACTACTTCGCAAGTCGAAACTTTATAAGAGGGTGCGTAAGAAAACAGGTATGTTTCCAAGGTAGGGTCGAAGCCCCTATAGGCGTGGGTATCAATTACACAATCTGTACTAGGGTAGCATAGCTTACATGAAGACCCTCTTTTGGACCAATTAAACGAATTCCGAATTACTACCCATAACGGGTTCTTAAGGTGTAAGAGCACACTTTATTTTAATTGCATATTTCTGATGTTTTTGGAATCAAACCTCCAAGAATATTAAAATAATATCTGCGCAATTAAGTACCAAAGTTTTGGACAATAAATGATGGACTTAATAACACATATACATTTATAATATTATTGCAAGCGAAATATTCAATCATTTTTGATTTACGCACAGAATACACAAACCGGTGTTATAACGAGAAAAAAATATATTTGCAATTTTCGACTTTAGTTCTTAGCGCAGGCCATTACAACAGATATTAAATTGTCATGTTTTAGTTCTATTACAAATTAAAAACAGATCAGTTATTAAGGTATTCATTTTTTTTTTCGAACCAATAACAGAGCTGGTGATGA
Organism: Pieris mannii; assembly: GCA_028984075.1. Lineage (NCBI taxonomy): Eukaryota > Metazoa > Arthropoda > Insecta > Lepidoptera > Pieridae > Pieris > Pieris mannii. The sequence continues at coordinate 5,268,137 of CM054798.1, read as the reverse complement.
CTTATGACCTAAACTCACTCGCTTCAATGAATAACAATACTCAAAAGGCTCACTTCAATTTCTATTAATACTCAAAAGATTGAAAAAAACTACTTAAAATGTGTTTTCTGTGATTAGAAAGTAATGAAAATTCAAAGACGTCACTTTGTTTTTAGGTGTTTCTAGACACACTGCCACTTTATTATAGGACTACTAACCAAAACGCCGATGCTCTTTTATTTTTTTATTTTCTTCGACAATGCCTTAACATTATCTAGTGGCCAGTAATAATTAAAACCTTAAGTAAAAAGTTTAGTTCTACTTTAAAGTTTTGTTCCCTTAATTGTTTTCAGCAGTATATTTTAATGATTACATTTTAAGGTTAGTTAGTAGGTAAATATATAAGAATTAACTACAATTATAATATTTTTGAAGTGAAACTTCTTTATCGACGTATGGGAGAAATTTTGTAAGAAAAGTCACGTTTTTTCAGTTACGCGCCATGTTGCTTTTTTTATCGAAGTTTAGTATAGTGACGTAAAGAATATAATGTTATATATGATAATAATATCAACAATATATTAGTTTTGAAGTTTGGTTTGAAATAAGAATAACAATATATTAATTTGAAAGTGATAAAATAAAAAGACTTTTTCAAATTTAAGTGAATTTACAAGAAAAGTGAGAGTGATTATAAATTTCGATTTATCAATTCAACACGTATGAGCATAAATTTAATATTTATTTGAGGTTAACCTCACTTTTTGATTGTTATCAGTGAATGTATATAAATCTGTTAAAATTAGCAAGTATTAATAAATATGACTGAAAAAATTGTTTTTCTTAAGGCTTAAGCCTTATCTACCCCATTTTCGTGAAGTTGCAAATAGTAGAAAAATGATATGTCGTAAAGAAGTTTCACTTCTTACCTGTGTACACTGGTACACACACATATTTTTTATTAGTTTATGTTTTGAAATGATACATTACTGTTGTGCAATAAACATTAATATTTGTCAATTATGATGTCCACATGTAACAGTTTATTGTTAGCCAAATACACAAATACATTTTTTAGTATATAGGTAATGTTCCTCAATATGTTAATGACTCAAAATTTAATTCCAGTTCTAAACAGTTTTACTGAACGTCTTTCGATACAAGAAGGAATTCATTTAAAAAATAGAATTGACTAAATTAACTAGAATTAAATAACTATAGATAGTTAAATACGGGATATGAAGGTCCTTACAGATAAAATCGGTTAAATATTAATACCACTCTTAATAAAAAAAATATCATCATAATTTTCTATGTTATTAATAAATGTGGATACCTGCAACAACAGTCTCCGCCCGGGGCAACCTCTGCAGGACGTGGTGAATGAGGCCGACATCGGTACAGGCCTGGAGATTTCGCACACTCTTGCGCAGGATCGCAATGAACACCGACCAGATTTCTGCCTGTGGAAATAGATAATATTCATCAATTTTTATATTCATTCAATTATTATTTTTAAAATTTAATAAAAGTGCAGTGGCTTTGGGGCCTGAATCTGCGACTCCCATCACTGAGGTCCCAGGTTCAAACTGTGCACTAATGGACTTCTGTTCCTATAAATTCAAATTCAAATAAAATTTATTCATGTAGGTAACATAATATACACTTATGAGCGTCAAAAAAATAAATATACATTAAATGCTTCTAATTTTACATTCACTGCCAGTTCTCAAATCAAGGGCGTAGAACGGAGAAGAACTGGCAATAAACTTTCCGCCACTCTTTTTAATCGCCAAGTTTTTTATTTTACACAACGTTTGTTGCTGCTGCAACCATTACACCATGTTCCATTTGACATCTTGAGTAGTAAAGAATAATAAAATAAATTAAAAACAAAGATTTGTCCTCTATCAGCAGGAGGCATGGTGAAGTAGGAGCACGCACTTATATATATTAAACCCAGTCATAAATGAAAACATCGTAAGAAAACCACCTAAGACCTAGTGTCAGACACAAAAGTCAGATCATCTGTTAAGAAAAAAATTTAAAAATCAAGAAATCAAAAGCCAAAAACAATGGCGCTACGGCATTATATTTTAACAGTAATTCAATAGATCAAATTAAATATAATTTATTCACAAGTAAAACAGAAAATTAATGTCTGTAAAATGCTTCTTAATAAATATAGTAAATGATTTACGGCCAGTTCTAAAATGCTAGATTGAAAAAGAACTGCAATAAAATTTCCGACATTACTTTAAATCAATAATGTTTTTTTTTACAAAATGTCTATATCGATGTCGCACGAGACATTTTTTAAACACCGTATATGTAAAATAATTCTTTTTTTTAAAGACAATACACATATGATTATTGAAAATTCAGAAAACGAAATCAAAATTCATATACAATTTCGTAAGATTACCTATGTGCCTGCCTACAGAACTGCCTTACGGCCTTACGTCCGAACCCAATAATAAATCCACAATCTCATATGGAAACAATGTGAGATCAGACCCTGACAGTCGATCGATCTCCTACCTATATGCATCCCTATAACCAAACCCCACGAAGACAATCCATTTTACGACGGTTAGATGCAATCTCTTCGTTTTTTTTTTTAATATTTGATATTGAATATAATATAGTTAATAATATATAAAATTAATAAAACCGTAACCAAATAACCAAATAAAGTTAATAAAACCGTACAAATAATATTAAATATACATGTCTATGTTTAAACCACATCAAATAGCTTTTAAGTTATTTTAAAAACTGGTGTAAGCTAAAATCTTAGGATATGGGCACAGTTGAACTGATTGATTGACTGACTGATTGATTGATTTTCATACAAAAGTCTATTCCACATACACCGATCCGACCTACCATGGATAACTCGGACTCTCTGCTCGGACATACAATGACCACTATTTAGGCATTGACTTGTTTAGGTTATCGCGGAATGTGGTTAAAACATGTATTAAGAATATACATAGCGCAAAATCATCTACATCATAAGCACGACCCACATACACACCATCACGTACACACCCACACTTTACACCATTACACAACACAACCAATTTAGGCTTAATTAATTAAATTTAATCAGTTAGTTAATTGTATTAAATACTTTGTTTGTTTGTTCCCTTTTGTAAATCTATTTGTTATATAATGTATCATGTATTTCATCTGTGGCTATGTTCTCGGTGTATTTGTTTGCTATTATATGTATTTTGTGTTAGCTGTAGGAGTACAAAATAAATAAATAAATAAATAACTTGTATCAACAGATGGGTATTTCATTCTTTCGATTGGTTATTGGCACACTTTAATATATATTTATACTAGCAGACTCGGCCAAGCGTTGCAGTGGCAAAGGTTTTTATTTCATTACATAGTCGTAAACTATTCAGGGGAAATGGTAGGAGACTTATGTGAAAGGTAGATAGCTTATGTGAAACGTTGGTACTTTTAACACAGCGCCATCTGTAAGAATTGTATCAAATAATAAAAAAATAATTTGCAATTAAATAATATTGTGACTATAATTAAAGATCTAAGCTATACTATCTCTTAAGTTGGACCAGACTGCTCACGGTGTGCCAATTTAATTTAAAATCGGTAAAGTAGTTTAGGAGTCCATCTATCTGCAACGTAAGTTTTATGATGTATCTGTATCTGTGGCCACAAATTGTCGAAAAAATTTACAACTGCGTAATATTTTTACATTTAAAATATATTTTTGTACATTGAGACTCACTAATTAGTCAGTTTTGAACTATAATGCTTACGTTAACCAGTTTCAAATAATTTTATTACTAATGCGTCACCAAGTTCAAAACGAATTTTTCAAAAAAAAGCTTTTTTTTTAAACTTTAAATTAATTCTAATATCACGTACGTATTTAAGGCATTTTAAACAATTAAATCAAATGTATACAAAATACAATAATCAAAATACAAACACAAATACAAACAGGGATACAAATGTAACGCAGTAGTATTTTCTTATATAGAATCCTTTGTACTGTCTATAGAGATCTAAGTATAATGATAAAAACAAATATAACTCTTTGTGACTTGACATATAATAAAGTCTCTCAAATAACATCAAAGAAAAGAAAGCTTAACTAATAAAATAAAACTCATGTCAATATTTATTAGGAATAAAACATTCAAACGTTGAAGGAAAACATCGTGAGGAAATCGTCTTGCCTTTGACCTAAAACTGGACGGTGTGTCAGGCACAGGAGGCTGATCTTACTTGCCTGTTAGATTGACAAATGATCAAGAAGTCATGTTAAAAGAATTTAATTTCTCATTACAAAAACAAAAATATTTTATTTACATGAGAAACTTAATATTAATATGTATATATGCGAGCTAGATACACGTCGCCATTAGCCGTCTTAATTTTAGTCAACTGTGTTTATTCCAACATGCATCTTTACTGCCTTTTTGAATTTGTCAAACACTCCAATATTGCGAATTTGAGATTGTAATTGATTAAATAATTGCACACCCTCATACCTAATAGATTTCTTCAAATAATTTGTACGCGGCTTCGGCAAGATAAGCAAACTCGCTCGACGAGTATTGCGTGTCGTGTATTTGATTTTTTTTAACGATACGCAACTATGGAGAGAGTTATTTAAATTTTTTTGAATCAAGATACAAGTAGAAGTAGCTACATAAATCTGAGACCTAGTACTAAAAATTGATGTAGGTGGTGTTTAACTAATGTATTAAGATGATTAGTTTATAAGTGTATTGTAGAATTTGTTTATTATTAAATACAGCAGCACGTACTAATGAACGAACGTTCGGTTTTCAAAGTCATTAAGAGTTGAGCTACTGTGCTAATTTTTAAATAGCATTTTAATACATTTGTGTATATAATGGGTCTTTTAAACGGGCCATGTTTTGCTGCAATTAATGGCTGCACTATTGGCAAGAAATTGTCCGGCCATCACAAAAATGTTTTAATGCAGCTGATGGCCGAGCAATCTATGGCCGTGCCATGTGTTGCAATATGTCTGCAATACATACTATTGCATTGCAGACTCCTAAACGGGCTATACATTCCGGCAACAATGGCTGACGAAATCACACTTGTCGCAGCAGCTTATATTGTTTTAAAAAAGAAACAGAAAAAGAAGAGATTGTGAATTCGACCTTACTTAAATAGGCGTGAAACTGTAGACAATTTGAGTCTAGAAATAAGGCTTGATATTAAATTTTTCGAGATTATTATTATTATTTTTACGTATTTGTCAAAATGCAGCTGATCGCAAAACACAGAATATAGCAACATGTCACGTAGAAAAGAATACACTGTGCCGTAGCAAAGAGAGTGACTGAAATAACAATAGAACTGGCTGTGTAATATTGCAGTTGAATTCGATAGCCTAGCGATCGTCCGGCAACCCATCAGGGCAATATCGGCCATAAGTGGCTATACAATACATGTTTGGCTATGGCCGGGACATTACTGCAATATTGCATAGTGTGGCTGCTATTGTTTGCAATGTTGCCGGGCAACTGTGTTGCTGCAATCATTGCAGCAAAACATGGCCCGTTTAGAAGCCCCATAATGTAATTGTTTGAATATTGTTAATAGTAGCTGTAGGATTACTAATGAGTCAATAGATAAATTAACTAAATTTAATACACTGTAGAGGAAGATTAATAGATAAATGCAACAATTTAAATAGAAGATTTAATAAACGAATACTGAGAGGAATATTTTCCTATTACATAATAACGATAGACTTCACAGTCTTTTTTTAATTAATCAGTTCATTATAGTTAAAAATTACCATCATACTAGAGAATGATCATGAAGTAATGTTAAAAGAACTTAATTTCTCATTACAAAAACAAAAATATTTGATTTACATGAGAAACTTAATATTAATATGTATATTTATGAGCGAGATACACGTCGCCATAAGCCGTCTTAATTTTAGTCAACTGTGTTCATTCTAACATGCATCTTTACTGCCTTTTTGAATTTGTCAAACACTCCAATATTGCGAATTTGAGATGGTAATTGATTAAATAATTGCACACCCTCATACCTAATAGATTTCTTCAAATAATTTGTACGCGGCTTCGGCAAGATAAGCAAACTCGCTCGACGAGTATTGCGTGTCGTGTATTTGATTTTTTTAAACGATACGCAACTATGGAGAGAGTTATTTAAATTTTTTTGAATCAAGATACAAGTAGAAGTAGCTACATAAATCTGAGACCTAGTACTAAAAATTGATGTAGGTGGTGTTTAACTAATGTATTAAGATGATTAGTTTATAAGTGTATTGTAGAATTTGTTTATTATTAAATACAGCAGCACGTACTAATGAACGAACGTTCGGTTTTCAAAGTCATTAAGAGTTGAGCTACTGTGCTAATTTTTAAATAGCATTTTAATACATTTGTGTATATAATGGGTCTTTTAAACGGGCCATGTTTTGCTGCAATTAATGGCTGCACTATTGGCAAGAAATTGTCCGGCCATCACAAAAATGTTTTAATGCAGCTGATGGCCGAGCAATCTATGGCCGTGCCATGTGTTGCAATATGTCTGCAATACATACTATTGCATTGCAGACTCCTAAACGGGCTATACATTCCGGCAACAATGGCTGACGAAATCACACTTGTCGCAGCAGCTTATATTGTTTTAAAAAAGAAACAGAAAAAGAAGAGATTGTGAATTCGACCTTACTTAAATAGGCGTGAAACTGTAGACAATTTGAGTCTAGAAATAAGGCTTGATATTAAATTTTTCGAGATTATTATTATTATTTTTACGTATTTGTCAAAATGCAGCTGATCGCAAAACACAGAATATAGCAACATGTCACGTAGAAAAGAATACACTGTGCCGTAGCAAAGAGAGTGACTGAAATAACAATAGAACTGGCTGTGTAATATTGCAGTTGAATTCGATAGCCTAGCGATCGTCCGGCAACCCATCAGGGCAATATCGGCCATAAGTGGCTATACAATACATGTTTGGCTATGGCCGGGACATTACTGCAATATTGCATAGTGTGGCTGCTATTGTTTGCAATGTTGCCGGGCAACTGTGTTGCTGCAATCATTGCAGCAAAACATGGCCCGTTTAGAAGCCCCATAATGTAATTGTTTGAATATTGTTAATAGTAGCTGTAGGATTACTAATGAGTCAATAGATAAATTAACTAAATTTAATACACTGTAGAGGAAGATTAATAGATAAATGCAACAATTTAAATAGAAGATTTAATAAACGAATACTGAGAGGAATATTTTCCTATTACATAATAACGATAGACTTCACAGTCTTTTTTTAATTAATCAGTTCATTATAGTTAAAAATTACCATCATACTAGAGAAGGTAAAATTCATTTTTTTTATAGATGAAAACGGGCAGGAGGATCACCTAAGCTAAGTTACACCGCCACCCATGGACAGTGGACACTCAATGACAGAGAGCTCGCGAGTGCGTTTCCGGCCTTTTAATAATTGGTACGTTCTTTTCTTGAAGGACCCTAAGCCGTTTTGGTTCGTGGTGGTTGGGCAGCTGGTTCCAAAAAGTGGTGGTGCGCGGCAAAAAAGAAGCGTGTCTTGAAAGTGGCTCCGTTCTGGAACGGCGGACGTCGAGATGATACGGGTGGAATTTCGATTCAGCCTCGACGTCCGTTGATGAAACTCAGCTGCAGGTATTAATCCGGACAACGCCTCTGAACAGTCTTCATGGTAAATGAGGTAGAAGATGCAGAGAGACCCCACATCTCTACGCAACGCCAAAGGATCAAGCCGCTCGGAGAGAGATTGGTCGTCGACGCTCCGAACCGTTCTTTGAATCATTAATTTAATTTCTTTTTAAAAAACAGTTTATCAGTTAAATTGACATATTACTGTTCGGAAATTCTTCAGTGGGCTGCACATAGTAATGGTGCGATGACTACATTTAAAAAAAACATATGTGCAATTCACACGTGGTAGAAGTGAAACCTTCAAAAACAAAGTTTTTGTAATCATATATAAATTAAACATTTTTCACTTTCTTAATGTACTAAACTTTTCTTGAAAAACAGTATATTTTATTTTATATAAATCTTTAATTTGGCAAGAACTAAAACATCGAAAGTTTGAAATTCGATAAAATAAAAAAAGCGGCAGTAAAAAGAGGCTGTATAATGCCTCCTACCTCATTTTCTGCCACGTTAAATCTTATGAATATATGTTTCTGTCTCTTTTTACTGTAGCTTTTTCCGTTGCATCCGGTATTAAATCACAACGACTCTAAAGAAGTTTCACTTCAAAAAGTAATTGATCAATGCGCCGGTTCTTGTTAACTCCCAGAAACGTCACAGGAAGGAACCAACTCAAGTATTGTTTGTTTCAGTGCAGTGTTGAATTCCCTCACACTATTTAAGGGACAAAGTTTTCTCATTAGCCGAGAGCGACCGACGATAAAGGCGATCCTTGATTGCTTTGACCGCTGCACTCCTCAAACAATTAGAGTTTAATTACTTTTTTTACTGATGTGGTCTTTAAATGTCCTACAATATTGCTTTTATACTTGGTGAATGTCGTATTTACCACATTCACCAATACATCACAGAACAGATTTTTATTTTATTTTTTACTTATGTAACGTTAATGACGTTGTGGTTTATGACATTTTCCTTTGAATTATTGTAATGTAGAGGGAGGGTAAAACTTGCTAAGTTTCTTGCCCGTTCTTCTCAGAACAAGGCCTCCTGGTAGTTTTGCGAACAGATGGCGTAGTTTTGCTGTTTCGCGAATTTTATAAACGTTTTTGACATTCATAAGCATGCCCTAAGACGCATCTAAAATGAATAAACGAATTTTGATTTGATACAACGCTATTTTCTAATTGCAGCAATAACAGATAAGAATACTATATATATGTCGCAGCCAACTAGCTTACTTAGCCGTTCAATTAAAATTCTAGCCGTTTAACTAACGGCCTGAAAGATGTTCAGCCAGTTAATCAAACAATAAGGCAAATGACTTGGATCGATGACGTTTCATTAATTCTCTAGCCTGTTGAATGTTAATTTAAATTTAATTCCACATTCTGCCGTCGGCAAATCTCAATTTGATGGTGTTTTCCAAACATTCATGAAAAATAACAGTACAACGGAATAGTGTAGTGACTATAATAATGTGAATTTGACTCAAGCAATTTAATTTAAAAATCTACTTATCTTATCTAAATCTACTAATTTCTAAAAAAACTTTCAGGCCGTTAGTTAAACGGCACCGTTTAGTTAAAAGGCTAGGCTGTTAACTGAACGTCTATTTAAGGCAGTTGGCTGCGACATATATGGTATATATATAGGGGTACCACATGTGCACAGGCTGCTCTTCGTATTCTGTGGGGCCATTTTGCGCTCTTAAACCAAGCAATTCGACTTAGGTTCTTTAAGAAAAGAACGTACCAATTTTAAAAGGCTACCCGTCTTACGCCCCCGTAATACGAGTCTTCTGGCAGTGTCCATGGGCGGTCACTTACTATCAGGTGAAGCTCCTGCCCATTTGCCTCCTAATATATAAAAAAAGGGTAAAATATAAAATTCAATCTTGGTAGAATTAGCCACTAAACATTGCATACCAAAAGATTCATGTGTCGGCTATAAAAAGACTTGCATGCGTCAGCATATTCCCCAAAGGGCATCCATCAATCTTTCCACCAAGATTATCCGAAAAATATTGGTTATCTGAATGAGCTGTACGTAATTTTGTTGGGCGTATGATGCGATGTAATTAATGACATATATGAGGGTAGTTCGATAAGTACTTAGCCTATAGAAACATTTCTCAACACAATCTCTGAGTTCGATACACAGGATCCAGCGAAAATTTTCTGTAAAAAAATCGTGAACGATAGAAATAACCGTATCGATTAGAATGTAAATTATATTTTTTTTTTATTTTTCCTGCAAAACTAGATTTTGCTTTTACAATTTAGTTTCTCGGGCCGGATGTAGGATATGTATATTTCTCTACTATATAATACTGTTTAAAATTAAATGAACATTTTGCTGATGATGTTTTTAATTATTTTTATGTTATACTTGTCAAATAACGGTACAGTATAAAGAAAATTTATTGTTGTCTTAAGTGCAAGTAAATGTGAAAAGTTCTTAAATTTCTTGCCACATTTAAATCATGTTATACAGTGGGTTCTTTCACCAATGTATCAGTGCGCCGAGCGTTGGCAAGCTTTTTTTTCCATAAAAATAATTTAAAAAATCTGTCAAAGTTTTATTAGATACTAGCTGACCCGGCAAACGTTGTTTTGCCATGTATATTATTTGTAAGAAACATTTTTTAGGTCAATAAAAATAATTATCTACTATAAGTGTTCAAAAGAATGATTTATGTATGGTAATAAATTAATATTTATTAATGTAGAGAATATATTTTAAATTACAATTCTTGCTAGTTATCTAAATATCAAAAATAAAGAATCAAAGAAATCAAATTAAAATAGGGGGTTGATTGTAAAGGGTTGAAAATTCAGGGTTATATGTATTTACTAATGCTGTATCATAAAAAAATTAAAAAAAATATCTAAAATTAAAAAAAATAATTTCGGGGTGGATTACCCTTAACATTTAGGGGGATGAAAAATAGATGTTGTCCGATTTTCAGACCTACCCAATATGCACACAAAATTTCATGAGAATCGGGAAAGCCGTTTCGGAGGAGTTTAACCACAAACACCGCGACACGAGAATTTTATATATAAGATTTATCTCATGAGACCAGTTTTTAGAACCAAACACATAGTCAGCACACAAACATAAACTTTCAATAATCAGAAAAGTGGTTTAGGCGTGATTGATTGAGCCTCAAACGAAGACCATTTTCATTATATATATATAGATTAATAAATTTTCCAAACCATAAACTAAAAAAGGGTTTAAAGGGTTAGTTCGCTCCACATTAGTACTAGAGCAGCAGAAATGCCGAGAAGGTCAATACGTTTGAGCACTCATAAAAGTTACAAAGCGAAATAAAGTAAAAAGAAATAATCCTGAACGCTTGCTTACCCCGCCCCTTTATAAGTTACAAGGCTCACGAAGGAGCAAAAAATAAATTGTGGGCGTTTGTACGTACATACGTATATATGTACGTTGATACGTGCACGACTGTATATCCAGTCGAAATAAGTTTTGAGTTCGATGTTTTTTATACAAACACTAAGTGGTAAGAAAGATATCGATTTCAGACCAAAATGGTTATGGAGATAAATAACGATATAAGATTACCTAGTGGAAGTTATATATGTAGGTTTAAATTATACATAGTCCTTTCTATTTGTATATCTATCTATTTGTATACTTTATTTTCTTAAGAAGTTGTTATATATGAAATTTTTGAGATTATCCATCCATATCTGTCACATTGTTTGCGATGTGTCAATACTATAGTAGAAAAATCGAATAAAGGATAGTTTAATATATTTATGTATTTATTACATGACTTATTTTGGTATAAATATTGTTTTTATTTACCTGTTTGCTAAATAGTTATTTATTTAGCTCAATTAAAAAAAATAAAGGGAAATGAGGATAGCAAACAATAGAACATCAACCCTTATGGTGTCGACATACTAGGCGAGCATAAAAATTGAAGCGTCATTCGGTAAACTGAATGGGGTTGATGGTAAAAGGCGACTGTCACATTGACGCGGCGCCAACTTTTGTTTACGCCGGGAAGTATTGACAGGAGCTTATTGACGCAAAAAGGGCTATTCAGAAACTTGAGAGCTTCAACCACAACATAAATAAGTAATAAATATATATATATATATATATATATAACATTACTTCGCGAGCGATAAAGTTTATACAATTTTTAATTGTGGTGCCGTTAATCGACGAAATTATTCAACTGTTATAATGAGATGTTAAAAGGCCGGCAGCGCACTCGCAAGTCACCTGTCCCTCTGTACTAAAAAAACATAGAGTTTAGCTTGTTTGACGCACTAATAGATTTATATGTAGCGGGTTTTTTAATGGCAACAAAAATATCGTGAATCTTATATCTTTAAACGAGCAATTCTTGTATATATAGATATAATTGGAATCTCGGAATCGGCTCCAACGGTTTTCATGAAATTTAGTATGGGGTTTCGGGGGCCATAAATCGATCTAGCTAGGAATCATTTCCAGAAAATGCAATTTTATTCGTGTTTTATTAACTTAGACATAGAATTGCTCGTTTTAAGATGTCAGTCAAATAAAAACTTAAATATGAATATAATTATCTTTATTCGATAATTATATTCATATTTTATCATTTTATTAGTATGTAATTCGTTCTTAAATATAATTTCCAAAAAACACAATTTATAAAAATAAATAAATACCGAGCAAAGCTCGGGCATCCAGGTGCTTATAATAAAATTAACTATAACATTATAACACATTCGAAATTTTCGAAATTCTTCGAACGCCTCTTAAGAGTTTCTAACATCTTCGTACTAAACAGCACTTTCCAATTTCAAAAGCGCTAGTTATATATGTACCTACCAAACATTAATACATATTTATATTTTAGTAAGTGATTAGAATCGCAAATCATTACATACTTGAACAAAAATAGTTCCCACAATCATCATTTCTTGTTTGCGATTATATCCAAATAGGTTGACTACACTGGTTGAAGCCAAGAATAATAAAAAGCGAAAAATAAGAGGACGATGAAACCCATTGGAAAAGGCGGAGAATATTATAAAAATGAACGGAATAATTTACGGGCGATCTGAGGTCGGGAAGGGGAAAGGGGTGAGTTTTTAAGGATAACGGTTTACATTCGGCAAAACTAAAAGTCCTATGGAAAAAAGTCAAATTGCAAAGTTATAGACACTAAAAGATCTAAAACTTTTGTGTAAACACTTTTGTCATATAACCTCTAAATTTATGTAAAAAATACCTATTACAAAAAAAAGAGTGTGTACTTATGTACACGCGTTAGAAATGATACTTCTTTGGCGTAAGGAACAAAATAACTAAAATGCAGTAATGATTAACGATAAATAATAAAATTAATCAAAAAGATTTTATTTAAATAAATAAATTATTAGTCAATACTATCACCGTCGTATATGAAATTGATTTTGATTTTTTGAAATTGATTTATTCACACTGTTTAATTGTACTGTTACGAAACACGTGTTCTAAATATAAAAATACTAGAACATACAACTTGAACATAATTATCGATTTTCATGCCACCTAGACCTAACTTTACGATGTCAAATTCAGGTGTCGGTGTGCGCGCGCATCGTAAAAATTCACTCTCATCATTTTTTTCCATCGCCCCAAAAGAAGTATAACCTCAATTAACGAAATTTGGTAAAAACTTACCTTTTTATATCCTAAATACATTGAATAATAAACCTAATTAACACCCAGTTTCTTACAAAGTGAACTATTTATTTGAACATCCTGTCAACAACAGCGACTGAACAAAACTCGCTCACGACATTTTGTTTGAATACGCAAACAAAATGTCTAGCATCGAGAGTGTCCATGGGCGACGGTATCACTCAACATCAGGTGAGCCTCCTACCCGTTTGCCCTATAAAAAAAAAAGAAAAAAAAAAAGTAAAGCAAAACCACGAAAATAATAACAAACCTGTAAGCTCGGTGGGCAGTGGTCCAGTAGTTCCAGCATGTGCTGAATGTTCTGAGCATCTTGAATCACGAAGTTCAACTCCATATCAAACTCGCCACCGACCAACTGAAACAAAATTAAATAATTTTATTTCATATTATTTGTAAGCAAACATGAAGCAATACAAATTCGTTTCTCCATTCAATTGTATGGAACTCTTGACCGACTGAAATATTGGCTGTATCTTGAAACGCCGACGGACAAAGGAACTTGTTCTCCGTACTCGGACATTCAATTTACGCCATCGGTCAGTCTCTATATAGATTCTAGGCGCCTGGTACTTGAAGATCCTTTGTGTGTCTTAACAATAGATACAAAAAAAATACTTAACGGGGATCCGTTTAATAATCGTTGCTTGTTAATTTATAAGAACAGAATATATTTATTACAAAAAAAAAATAGTTTAAATAATGTCATTATTTTAAGTAATTAAGTTTGTTTATGGAAGAGCTGGGAACCCTGACACAGGTATTTTTTACTGAAAAGGGTTTCCAAATCTTACACTTTCAAAAAAAAAAATACTACATTTAGTAAATATAAAATTGTAAACTTCGTATCACGTGTATACGAATACGATACGAAATTTTCCACAACAAATTATTAAACAAATATTTTGCTGATTGTTACATATCCATTGCACTCCCTTTGCCCCGCATAACTAATACCGGTACCCCTTTGACGCAACACCGTAATAAAAAGAGATGGATAACAAAGGATACATATACCAGTAGCTTTTGATCGGATGTAATCGGACCGGTCGAATATCGGGCCGATTCAATTGTCATATTAAAGTTCTTGATTATTGTAGAAATTTCATTAAAGTTAAAATCCAAAAAAAAACAAAATGTATTTAAACACCGCTGGCCCTAACTTTAGATTGAAAGAAAAAAGTTGTTTTGGAATATTAAATTATTTGCTTTTGATTTTATTTTTGTTATTTAGTTTTTCACCGCTTTCTTTACCAGAACATCAGAAAAATCCAAATCGGTACAGCCATTCCTGTTTTAGTGAGACAAACGAACAACAACAATTTGTGTATATAATAGAATTAATTTTTTATAAAATGTTTGGCCTAGTGGCTTCAACGTGCGACTCTCATACCTGAGGTCGTAGGTTCGATCCCCGGCTGTGCACCAGTGGAGTTTCTTTTATATGTGCGCATTTAACATTTGCTCAAACGGTGGAGGAAAGCATCGTGAGGAATGTCATGTCTTAGACCCAAAAAAGTCGACGTCGTGTGTCAGGTACTGGTGGCTGATCACCTACTTGCCTATTAAATTTAAAAATGATCATGAAACAGATTCAGAAATCTGAGGCCAAGACCTAAGGAGGTTGTAGCGCCACTGATTTATTTACTTTATTTATAGGAAAATATACAATATATATAAATAAAAATAAATAACATCATGAATCATCTCAGTACACCAAAATTACTTTTTGATTACCGTTTAAAATTAGCATTAAACTGTCTCAACTACCGGGACCACATAAACTCAAAGCTCTGTCAAGTCCATAAACATTACGACCCTCACGTCATTATAGGGGCGTGGCTTGGCGGCATTATAAAAAGCTCATTGAATGACAATGGTGGCAAACAATATATTTCTACCCTTACACCATAAAATTACCAGGATCGTATAAAATATTAGAAGTATTTTATTAGGGGTAGTAAAATAATTCATTCTTAATTATTTATTTCTATTGCGCGATAACCGTTACCTTTAGATATTGTTTACGAGATCCCTTATATTTTTCCTAAATCTATCTATCTATAAAGCCGAGCTGAAAAATCCCGACAGGATATATCTATATTATAAGCTATCACTATAAATTTTTTAATAATACTACGTCAAAATTTAATTTAAAATAAAGAACTTGATTTTGACTTTCTTCTATCTCTTCAGTCATGTCTGATCGTCGTGGTCAGCAAGAAACCTCTGCACAAACTGTTTTTGTTCCAGCGTCTCTTTTATGAGCTAACAAATTTATGGGGTAGTATTAGCATGGCATTATTATAATATAATGATAGATTAATATAAACATTATTAATAATTTTTAATCCTTATACACATGGTTACTTAAATAAAACTTTATGCTCCTCTCTGGCGGTAGTTTCTATTTGCGTTCCCTAGACAATCTTATCTTTGAAACTCCAACTCATAAAACTGAATTCTATCACTCCTCCTTTACTGTGCAAAGTGACCTGCTATGGAATTTCTTACCCATTTATATCAGACGAGCTCAATCATTTTTCTTCTGTCTGTCCCGTTGCCTTATAACTTATGTAACTAGCTTTTTATATGTATGTACAAAATAAAAGGCAACAAAGTGTAAATAAATAACAAATATTATATACTGTATATGTATATATAATATAATAATACATCGATAAACCAGAAACAATGTGACATTTCCTAGACTACGCGGTCAATTGTGTTATAATCGGACAGTGACAATCCAATTGGTAGTCTCCATCCGGACAGTTCCACTTACGTTATTTGATAATAACAGTGGAGACAGGGCTTCATTAGAGAGATTAAACTGGCCATTTGGGCTCTGTTGCCATCAATGGGCTTAGTGAAGATGCCTAAACAGTGGTGTATGTAAAAAGTCAAACTGAACTTGAATAAAAATGAAAGTTCGTGTTGAAAAGTTTTTATACAAATTTAGTTTTAGACTTTCAAGTTATTGTTTACGTTTTAAGACCCTATCCCAGCACGAATTGCTGTGTCAGTATCTCGGAGTGGGCTGAGGTATGGAGTGGAGGGCAGGGGCACTGAGGCGCGCCGGCCCGTAATACTCGGTCAGTTATGTTGAACATTAAATTAATCTAATTTTATCATTTTTTTCCTTAAATGGATTACTTGGCTTGCGATTAAAAATATGGTGTAAATTTTAAAAATCATGTTCCATAAATTTTTCGTCATAAAATGAATTCAAAGTGTCCCAAATTGGCTATGTATGGATTTTTTTCTATCGAGCCAAGTTATTCAAAACGTGTATTCATCTTTCACAATGGATACAGAAACTACTCAACTCCATCATATATTTTTTCTATTTTCTCTTCGTTAAGAGATGATGACAAAAATGGGTACGTTTTTGGAATTTGTGCGACGGGATAGGTCCTTAAGTAATAATGGTATATAACCTGTTTTGGCTTTTTGTATTGTATTAGTATTTTGTATAATAATATGTATTAAGTAAGCTGTTAGATTACTTATAATTAAATAAATAAACCCTATTTAGCAGTGTTTACCAACACGCACTTCCCACAGGGGGCAACTGGAAAGTGTATTCAAAGTTTTTTTTTATGTTTTAAAAATTTTTTAATTTTTTTTAGTAATTTTTTTTTAATTCTTAAACCTACCGTTGAAATTTCTTATAAAACTTCAATTTTTAATAAATTTATTTATGTTATTGACAAAAAACAAATTAGAAAGGTGGTTTCATATCTACAGTCTGACACATGTTGATTAATATGTTAGAGACATTTCCTTCCTAACAATGAAACTAGACGAAACCTCTTTCAGAACATTACATTGTTGTTCCATCATTCCCAAGGTTCAAAATCGGCAGAATATAAAATTCCGTCTGCAAAAGCCAGGAGATCAGGCACCTCTCATTCGAATTCTTCGCGAATATCACAGAATAAACCATTACTTATATAGTTAATATCTCCGGTGGACTGATTAATTTGAAAAAAAAAAACCCTCGCCTATGTTACACCGAATCTGCTACTTTACTAGTAATTTTTGTGTAACAATAAGCAAATTACTAGTAAAATTGAAAATGAAATATTTTTCTGAGTTGTTTACTATAGTTGTCCATGTATTTTAAAATTATTGCTTGTAATATGTTACAAAAAGTTTTATATATAATTCGAGTACTTACTATATTATTTCTGGTTCAATTATAATAACTACATACTATACTATAGAATAGGGGTTGATTGTATAGGGTTGAAAATTAAGGGTTATATAATTAAAAAAAAATATTATGTCTAAAAAATAAAAGTTTGGGGAAAGAAAAATGATGTTCTCCCATTCGCAGACCTAACATATGAAAAAAAAATTCACGATAATAAGTCAAGTCATTTCGGAGGAGTTTAATTACAAACACAATCTTGAAGGCATATTGAATATTAACGAGCTTTTAAGCGCAAATATTAGGTAATTGAAGACATGTTTATATCAATTGCTATGAAAATACTATAAAATGACCAGTGTATTTTATTTAGAAACAGCGTATACGAACGAATACTTTAAAAGAAATCCCTTGTTTCCGCCATTTTGTAATCTGCAAAGGTCGCTTTGCATGTGTAATTACCGAGAGAGCCGTCGGAGGAAAAACTCCCCTTGTATTAAAATACGGACCTCACATTTATTCTGTATGTTTGTATGTAACTTTCGTCCCCGAGTTAATACCCTAGTGATGTCAACAAGTTAATTAAAAAGTTTTTTAAACTGCAATTTCAATCATCAGATTGCTTCAGACAATTTTTTTTGACAAATTGGTACGCTATCTTGCTGGCAAGGACAATTTACTCATAGTAATAATATTTAATGATTAATACATAAAGTCGGCGTATATTAAGACAGTTTATGCCGCGCACCACCATTATGTAAAACCAGCTGCCCTCTGAAGTATTTCCGAAACAATTCGACTAGTTCCTTCAAGAAAAGAGCATACCAGTTCCTAAAAGGCAAGCAACGCATTTGCTAGCCTCCTGGCAATGTGTCCATGGGCGGCGGGGCGGTATCATTGTAACAGTTGATCCTGACAATATCAGTAGGCCCGTTTGTCTCCTATTCCATAAAAAAATTACTTTCTAATTTAATTTGTCATTCAAATCGTCTTTTTCTTCGAAACATATTTGCAACTTGTTTCAGCAATACTTTGAACAAATGGACGCCTAACATTATTTTACGAATCCGGGGTTCTATATTTAATGTACCATTCGTAATTGATACGTGTATAAAAAATATTATTACAGTTAGCACAATTTTTTCAACAATTACGACTCGTAGCAAATACTGTACGTAGTTTATAACTTCATTAACTATTAGGGCTACAGAACTATACTGGAGTTGGCTGCATGATGAAAAAAACTTCATATTGCGCTAAACTTTTTTTAAAAGCTTGCAAAATCTAATCCTAAGCGATTTATGCAATAAAAATACCAGGCTCACATATTACATTGGAGTTCTATTTGCAAAATGGATGCTGCAGCCCCCTGCGGTTAGGGTGAGATGAGCGAGGGGAAATGACGTCACTCAAATATTTGCTGATATAAAAATTCTCATAAACGATTGAGTGTTCGTTCGCTTGAAAAATGCTTCGATCTCTAATTAATGCCGATAAGAACTTTTCAACTTTTATATTCTTAATTCAAATAGTTCGATGAATTTTCTTCCAATATCGATAAAAGGTTTTTAAGAATTCTTTTAGTTTAATAATGTTAGCCTACGCCCCAATACCCTATCTCAATCCATTTTTGACCATCTGAGATAGACATCTGAATCCAAATATGTATTTATAAAAGTGTGTCAATAACAAATCGGATTGGTGAATGTGGATAGACCTTTGTATGAAAGTGACAGTTCAACTGTGACAATATCCTCAAGATTTAATTTACACCAGTTTTTAAAATAATTAAAAAGCTATTTGATATGTTTAAAACATAGACATGTATATTTTAATATTATTTGTAAGGTTTAATTTATTTGGTTTATTTGGTTTATATTTATCAAATATGATTGTAAAGAGCGAAGAGATTGCATTCTATTCGTCGCCAAAAATGGATTGTCTTCGTAGGGTTTGGTTATTGGGATGCAGATTGTTTTCAATCTGAGATTGTGGATTCATTATTGGTTTCCGGCGTTAAGAAGTTTTGGCCTAGTGGCTTCAGAGCTATTCTCATCCCTGAGGTTGCATATTCGATCCCCTGCTATGCACCAAGGGATGCTTTATATTTATGTGTTAACTAGAACGGTGACGGAAAACATCGTGGGGAAACCGGCTTGCTTTAAAGCCAAAAGTTTGTGTGACAGAGGAGGATGATCACCTACTTACCTAATAGAAATCAAAAAATCAAAAAATTTTTTTTAGGGTAACACAATGTACACTCATGAATGTAAAACAAAAATACATATTAAATGCTAAATGCTTCTAACTTTAAATTTGCTGTCAGTTCAAAAATTACTGTTTTAATCGCCAAGTTTTTTGTTTTACACAACGTTTATAGGGAGCTACAACCATATTACACCATATTCCACAAGACATCTGAAGTTATTAATAATATTAAAATAAATATAATAAAACAAAGATTTGTTCTCTATCAGTAGGCATGGTGATATAGGAGCTTACATTTTCGTGGGAACAACACGCAAGAAGACGACCTTAAAAGTTTGTAGCAACACTGCTTTTTTAAAATTTGATAGTCATGAATTGGATAACAATATCAGCTAGTGCTAACTGCCTTGAGGTTGTGGGTTCTAATTTCTAACCCCGGCTGCATAACGGATTGTGCTAAGTAGTAACTAGGCACAGAAAGCTAAAAAAAAATGTCTACAAAACTATCTTATATATAAAATTCTCGTGTCACGGTGTTTGTGGTTAAACTCCTCCGAAACGGCTATCCCAATTCTCATGAAATTTTGTGTGCATATTGGGTAGGTCTGAGAGTCGGGCAACATCTATTTTTCATCCCCCTAAATGTTATGGGTAATCCACCTCTAAATATATTTTATTCAATTTTAGATAAGAAAAAAGGTTTTTTATTTGTTTATGATACAGCATTTGTAAATACATATAACCCTGATTTTTCAACTCTTTACAATCAACCCCTATTTTTTATTTCATTATTAAAAACTTATGTTGTGAACTCTGAGGTATATACAGAGAAAAATTCACAGAACAACCTAAAAAGATTCCATTCCGGAAAACCGAACAGTCTCTGGGATAGCATAGCAAAATGTTCCATGTTGGTATGTACTAAACAGGTAGGCTCAGTAAAATCTCATTAAGGAGAAACGAAGTTCGCGGGGGCAGCTAGTATCCCATATAGTATGTTCTATCTTGTTATAAATCACAACCTATTTTTATCTTTATTAATTGGTTTATTCTTCAAAAACAACAGTAATTAATTTATATTCTTATAGAAATTCAAAAGGAAAAAAAACACATCTTCACTCGTCTTAAGTCTGTTCTGAGTGACGTCTGTTTTTTTCTTTTCTTAGTGTCCTGTATTTATGTTGCCACATACCTACATCTAGATCTAACAATGTACATACTATATGAAAATACTGCATATAGTATGTACATTTTTAGTGTGTATCTGCGATACGCTACAAATATATCGCCATAATTCTATGTTTTATTTTTTAGTGTGATAATAAACTATGCTTATGTTAGACCTCTCCCAACCAGTAACTCAGGAATCAGGATAACGTTTTTAAAGAAGGAAACAATAGAATTAATAAACACTTTATATTTGCACACTGGTATATAATTCACTATTTTTATGACCAACACTAATCGCTCCCGAAACCAAGAATGCCCCGCGGCCCGCCAATTCTTAACTGCCGACTGTGGGTCTTGTCAATGGAACTATTTTTTACAAAATCATATTTAATATACATATCATTGTATCTATTTTAAGTAGTAATAATTTAAGATTAATATTATACAAATCATATGTTTTTAAATGACCTTAATTATAACAAACTTGTATTTATTGTAAAATCCACCGGATATTGTTGTACAAAGTAAAAAGTATCATAGTCTGTAATCCGTTACTATGATTGGCTATCGTCTCTGCAGGAACATTGAGGACAAATGTAAGGCATACAATAGAAGTGTTATTTATATTCTAATTATTAAATGCAATAAGTATATATCAACTACTTCGATATAAACCAACCATAAATAAACATATTAATTATGGTAAAAGTAGCAACGTATTCATTATACAATTTTAGAAACCCTAACAATTGTGTAACATTAATAATATATTTCGTCGAGTGAAAGGCGTTGTACTTGTAACGCAAGTTTCGAGGTTAAAATATATATCTGTATTAATTTTTGATTATTTTATATAACAGGGGGCGTAGCTCAGATGGTAGAGCGCTCGCTTAGCATGCGAGAGGTACCGGGATCGATACCCGGCGCCTCCAAACTTTTTATGTATTTATGATATCAACATTTTTGTTGCATAAATAATTTCAGCAGCGTATGCAATGAAAGATATTTAATAAACATTTTTTTACATCTTGGGTAACATTATTGTAGGAATTCTTATTTTTTCTTGTAATTAATTATCGCATATTAATCAGTGATAATGTATCAATTTAAATGGTGTAAGATTTTTAAAATCGGTCCAGTACTTACAAAGCCAATTCGTTACAAACATACTTACATACAAATATTTCCTCTTTAAAATATTGGTATAGACTATGCATTTATTCTTCCTTTCATATTGAGAGTAGCAAATATCCTACCTAAAATGAACTATTAAAAAAAATCACCCAGAGAGCCTTCTATCAAAGAATCAAGCATCCGTAAAAGATCTTAGTTAATAATATATATGATGATTTAAAAAAAAATTGTTTTTTGACTTAAAAATTGATTATCTTAAAACAATGTCCAGTAGATGGCTGTAATGGCGTCACACATACGCAATTTTCGAGGTTAAGAAATTGCTCTTGTATTTACTTTTAAATGTAATTTGTATCAGGGGGCGTAGCTCAGATGGTAGAGCGCTCGCTTAGCATGCGAGAGGTACCGGGATCGATACCCGGCGCCTCCAAATAGATTTTGTTTCAAAAAATGTTTTTGACTAAGAAAATTATTAAAAATATTAAAAATATTATACGCCAATATATAAATTGCTTTGTATTAAAAAAAAACAGTCCTTGACGATACAATTTTCCACCAATTTACAAACACTTAATGTATTCAAATAGAAGCGCCCCTCACAAAGGCTCACAAATATTTACAAGTCATTTACTTTCATTTGAATGGGTCACACTCGGTAAATAAAAGACAATACTCTAGTATGGATGATGCACGAGATATATATTATGTATATTGAATTCCGTTTTTCCTTTGCCACAGCGTTGATACCTTGGCAATACCAACAACTGAAAGGTAGAAAATAGATGATCTTGTATTGTATTGGAGGCGAATGCTTAGGATTCCTAAACAACTAAGGTAACAAACGACTCCATACAAAGATGGTTACAGGAAGACTCAAAACTTCGCGGTTAAGTGGCGGATGCCAGTTCTTCATGCCCGCTCTACGCCCTTGACTTCCGAACTGGTAGTAAATGTAAATTTAAAATTAATTTACCTTCATTCAGACGTTCATAAGTATATTTGTTCAGCTATATGAATAAAGTTATGACTGACATCCTGTGTTTACTGGACGTGTAACACGCAGAGAGTGTTTGGCAGAGTGAAGAGACAGCAGAACTCGAAGCCGACCGACAGGCGCAGTGGACGAAGACAGGGGAGGTTGGAGGAAGTTCTGCGGAGCCATTAACGCGACCATCAGAAATGAAGAGTGGGAGTGAAGAAGATTTTATATCCAATAGGCCAAACGAGCCTCAACGACACCAATAAATTCAGCCATCGCAGACAACGAACTACATTTTTTGTGGGTTCCGCGCTTTGACGGAGTGTGCTTCTTATAAAACCTTTTGCCTTTATAATAAAACCTCCCGATTTATGGATTCTGAGATAGCAACTCCCAAAACCAATTTGGATTTCGATTCTGCAGTGGCTACATTTTCGGCAACTATATAATAACCAGCACAAATACACAGCACACGCTTATTGCATTATTTTAACTCAGCCACACAAATACACTCTGCATACGCACACACACCAAATACTCGAAAACATTCACGCATCAAGACATTTGTTTGATTAGATGTAACCGTTTTTTCTTTTTCTTTTTTTTTTTAATTGGCTAGTGGGCCTACCTCCCCGGCGACTTCCGCCCAGGGGCCGAGGAAGCTAAGCTTGAATAAGTTTTTCAGTGAGGTTTTTATTGAAAGTAAAACAGTGATGTTTTTGGACATGAGTGAGGTGGTTGAGGGTCGGTTTTTGCTATTTGATACAATAATTTTCCCTCAACCACCTCGGAGGAGTCCGCGTCTTAAAACTAAGTACAATTTGTTAACATTACAATTACAACTAAATAGATGATAAAGATAAAGATAAAGATGTAACCGTTAGGACAACTAAAAAAAGTTTAAAACATGCATGTACCACGGAATATGTAATTGTAATCTAGTGACCCACAGGGGCTAGTGTGGGGTCTAGCGATAGATTTTGTCACAACATCTGTCATGGATTATTATTTATTATTTAGGTTTATTATTATTAAAATAATAGTCTGATAGATTGCTTTAACTGTTTATAGTTTTTTTTTGAACTGCCTTCTACACATGCCATCGATTTTTCTGTCTAATTCACACGAAAATGCGTTGATCTTGTGAGATCTGAACCCATGACCTCTAACCCAAAGTTGGAGAAAAATTTTCTTCGATTTCCTAAGAAAAGTACGATTATAGTGGCGTAACGTACCAGGACATAAGCAAAAGGTCGGTAGTATGTGCAATCTTTTTTATAAAATCGAATTGGGTTTGGAAATGGTTCTCCCTAGTGACGTATGGATACAAAACGAAAGTATCTAATATATCATTAAGATAACAACTTAAACCCTTTTATAAATCTTATATCATGACTAGCTGCCCCCGCGAACTTCGTTTCTTCTTAATGAGATTTTACTGAGCCCTACCTGTTTAGTACATACCAACATGGAACATTTTGCTATGCTATCCCAGAGACTGTTCGGTTTTCCGGAATGGAATCTTTTTAGGTTGTTCTGTGAATTTTTCTCTGTATAAACCTCAGAGTTCTCAACATAAGTTTTTAATAATGAAATAAAAAATAGGGGTTGATTGTTGAGGGTTGAAAATTCAGAGTTATACGTATTTACTAATGCATACAGCATAATTTTTTTTTAAATCTAAAATTGAAAAAAAAAAAATATTTAGGGGTGGACCACCCTTAACATTTAGGGGTATGAAAAATAGATGTTGTCTGATTCTCAGAGCTACCCAATATGCACACAAAATTTCATGAGAATCGGGAAAGCCGTTTTGGAGGAGTTTAACCACAAAGACCGAATTTTATATATTGTATAAGATTGTGATACAATCGTGACGCAAGTGAAAAGCTACATACAAGTATCACGTACACTATATTTACGCAAGTTTCGAGGTTAAGAAATTGCTTCTGTATTCACATTTAATTGTAATTTGTATCAGGGGGCGTAGCTCAGATGGTAGAGCGCTCGCTTAGCATGCGAGAGGTACCGGGATCGATACCCGGCGCCTCCATGTTTTTTTGTTTTTACGTACGGTTTTTAATCGTAGCTTAACGTATTCCAAACATAATACAATTATAGTTCCAAACTTAAGTTGGGGAAAGTGGACATAATACCCGCGTTATAGGAAATCGCGCTGTAAGAGTATTGTTGTAAAAAAGTTTTTTATCTATTTTTAATCTGGGAACACGAATTTAATAGTTATTTAGTTTACAAACCAAATTAAAACTAATTATGTTCTATTTAAAACTAAAAATTTATTTTGAGACTAAACACCGCGTTATACGATAACGCGTTATAGGTATTACTGTATAGTATTTAGAAGTGAAACAAGTGAAGTGAAATGAACATATCTTTACACGGAAGTCAAAGAAGTCTTAGTATAAAAATAGAGTTGCAGCTGAGCTTCATCATCCACCATGTGGAACCAGCTGACCATCAAAGTATTTCAAATCCAATAGATTTATTCTCGCTAGAAGCTATGCTAGAAGTATTTTTTATACACAAGAGCGTACCTATTCTTAATAGGCCGGCAACGCATTGGCGAGCTTCCTGGCAATATAAGTGTCCATGGGCGGCGGTATCACTTAACATGAAATGGGCCTCTAGCCCGTTTACCTCCTGATACAGAATTTACTATTACCACTAATGTTTTCTCTGGACAACATCTTCTTCTAAACGTCGCCGTATTTCGTAAGGAGATTAACTGCAATTCATCAAGAAAATCAAAGATTCCCACCCCCCCCCCCCCACAGTGCTTACATATTACTTGAACGGCCCTTTTAGCATTTCGAAAACCACTTGACGATTTGAAATACAGCTTTATGTCATTTTTCTAATTTCTGATCTTCTAGTCAATTTGGGAAACTATAGAGATACTCACATATCACAGACCATTACATAAAATTTCCCTAATCTATTTTACATTCAGCCCAATTTTCAGATGATAAAGGCTCTCATAGAAATGCACACTCAGCACAATTCAGGGTCCATTGCGAATCGTGCAGTTGACGTTTAAATTAATTGTCAAGTACATTGTGGGTGTAGTATTCATAAAATAGAATGTTGTGCACCATTTTTGTGTTAAAACTAATTTTAGATCTATTGTAATCTATACTATTAGGGCTTCCTAACTACCTAACCAGGACTATAATGGAATGGTGAATGTGGTAAATCACAGAACAGATTTTATTTTATTTTTACTTATGTAACTTAAATGACGTTGTGGTTTATGACATTTTCTTTTGAATTATTGTATGTAAAGGGAGGATAAAACTTGCTGAGTTTCTTGCCCGTTCTTCTCAGAACAAGACCTCCTGGTAGTCTTGCGAACGGATGGCGTAGTTTTGCTCTTTCGCGAATTTTGTAAACGTTTTTGACATTCATAAGCATGCGTTAAGTCGCATCTAAATTGAATAAATAAATTTTGATTTGATTTAGAGCTTTCTATCTATCTTATGACATTATGGAATATGTAGTAAGTTAATACATAGATAGTGCAATTCATCTTAGAGTCCTTCAAGTAAAGAGCGAACCAATTCTTAAAAGGCCGGCAACGCACTCGAAATCCCTCGAAATGACGGTTCACATCAGGTGATTGTCCTGCCCGTTTGACCCCTGTTTTATAAAATAAAGGGAACATTTCCGGAACACTTTTTTTTAAATATCTTCTTTGATGTTGGTATATTGTCATGAAAATATAGGAAGTTGAAGATTCATCAGGGCCATAGCAAATCTGTGTTTTCTTCCGGCCCCTAAAATTATTAGATTGTACTCCTCGGTCAAAGGC
The DNA here is from genome assembly GCA_028984075.1 of Pieris mannii. Taxonomy (NCBI): domain Eukaryota; kingdom Metazoa; phylum Arthropoda; class Insecta; order Lepidoptera; family Pieridae; genus Pieris; species Pieris mannii. The sequence goes on along the minus strand of CM054798.1, from coordinate 5,241,258 downwards.
CGGCAACGCACCTACTAAAAATGGGTCCATGGAGCCTGTCGTCCCCCGATTATATGAGAAAATCTTTTGATTTGGGTCTGACACCTGTTGATTTACGCCATAATTTTCCCGAAACGATCAACAAATATTACCACCAATTTACGAACACTTAATCTCAAAGAAGCACTCAAATTATTTTCCCACAAAGCATTTCCAAACATCCGGGGGTTATTTATTCCTTTACACACTTCGTCAAGGAAATCGTTCCAGTCCTACCAAGAATAACATCAAAGGCACTTCTTTGTATTTATTTTCGACTAACTATCCTTTGATTTAATAAATATAACTGTGTTTACGCTATGGAAAGAAAACATCGTGAGCCTTTGACCCAATGTCAGGCACATAAGGGTGATAATCTAATACTTTTTAAAATATCTCTGTATTTTATAAATTTTTAACAACACATAAGATACGACGCAATCAAATTATATTTAAAAAAACTTGCTATTTTTTAATAAACAAACAAAATATCTTTATTCATCTAGGTAAACAAATACACTTAGGAACGGCAAAAAATTAAATTAAATGTAAATTTACATTTACTACCAGTGCGCAAGTCAAGGGCGTAGAGCAGGCGGGGATTGTTATGATAATGACTATGCCAGTATTTGTGAATTAGAAATTGACTTTCTGCTCTATCCATCACACTTTCTTGAGCCACAGACTTCGGGACCACGGAAAACCAATGGGCTCGTGCCTCGGCCACAAATGACTGTTTTCGTATTAAAGAAATCAGTGGACACTTTTTAGGCCTGGGCCTCAGGTTTCTGTATCTCTTTCATGATAATTTGAACTAATAGGCAAGTAAAAGATAAGCCGCCTATGCCACACGCTGTTTCCTTACGAAACTTTTCCTTCACCGTTTGAGCGAATGATAAATGCGCACATAGAAAGAAAGTCCATTGATGCACAGGAGATCGAACTTACGGGGTGAGAGACACACGCTAAAAACGCAACGCACACTGCCCCTTTAATCTTTCTGCTTCTTTTCATAACCAACACGATTTAACATTCCTTCTTTGTTTAGACTCATAATCATGGTTTGTTTCATATTCATCAAAACTAATGCAAAAAGCTCCGGTTTGTAACGCGCCATACAATGACCAATATTTAAGCCTTGACTTGTTTTAGGCTATCGCGGAATCATAAAAGGAGTATTAGGAATATCCTAGCGTATAAGCTATCCTATAGCTCATGAGCATACCCTAAATATACATCTTCACGTACTTATCCTCACTAACACACCATCACCTACGGATGTATCGTATACCTACAGATTACAACATAAATTACCTGCAAATCGATATATTTAATGTGACTGATGTGTTAAAACAAATGATGAATGAACTTTTTTTTGTCATTTACTTTTTACGAAAAATAATGGCTAATTTTCGAAGCGATTTTAACCAATACAGCATTAACCCTTAACCAATTAAATACCTTGAATACATTGTTCATTTAATATAGATCTATACAGCCCATTACAGCTTATTTAGCAGCGATCGAACGCGTATATTATCAGAGCTTTTCCAGCGACGGAAATAACAATACATAATAAAAACCTGCTTTTCATCAGCATTGCACCCGTGCGAAGCTGGGGCGGGTCACTAGTATATTATTATATATCAATCAATCAATCTTAGAACTTAGAATTTAGTATGAATTTGTGATTTGTAAAACTGTGCTTTATGTTAATATTTAAATGTGTATTCTGTTTTGGCTTTTGTGTATAAAATAATTATTTGAATATTGTTTAATGAGTAGCTGAAGGAATACTTTAATAAAATAAATAAATCACACAACACAGCCGAATTACATATACCTAACTTAGTTTTTTTTTTCTTTATTTTACAAAATAATATAGTATATTACTATATGTTACATTAGAAAACCGCTGTGGTGTGTATTAATGTAACCATAGCAGTCTTGTTTAGAAGCGCGACAAATCCATTTTAAAGTAGTTTTGTTAACAAAGTTGAAAAGTTAAATGTATCGAATATTTTTTTTTAAATATCATAAAACCTTTTTGTATGTAAATGGAATAAATATCTCTCTGGATATATTTTCTTTGTATTTATTACGAAAGTATATTTATTATCAAATCAACATTATTTAAAGCACAATAATTATTTATAGGCCTCAATTATCGCTCCTTTAATGAAAATTATACTAACCCCAAAGTTTACACGAACCAAAATAGTTGGGCGGATGCGGTTCTAACAATGGCTTTCAGTTGTATTTAGAGAATTAGTCCGGTCTCGCCAGACTCACCACTTAGTTACAATTTGCGACGATATTCATTCACTCTATGTAATCCTGGTAAGTGTGCCCAATTTGTGAAAGTTTCTTTGATTCATATTAACCCCTCAATTGGAACCATTTAGATAATTTTAAATTCTAAAAGATATTATTGCTATCATAATAATATAATATAATATAATATAATATAATATAATATAATATAATATAATATAATATAATATAATATAATATAATATAATATAATATAATATAATATAATATAATATAATATAATATAATATAATATAATATAATATAATATAATATAATATAATATAATATAATATAATATAACATAATATAATATAATATAATACAATATAATATAATATAATATAAACAATATACAAAACCTTATTAAGCAATAAAAATTTAAAGATTTATTTGTTTGTCTAAAAGCTGTGCCAAGAATTTTCTGGTAATTAACAAAGAGTATCACGATAATCAGTAAATCACAAGTAATCCCGTTTACCATGGCGTAACCCAAATCTTGATTTGAGGGACGCTATCCTTTCTGTCCCCATATTTTTTATAAAACAAGGTCGATGACCTTTAAAATTTTACTAAAACCATTGGTACGAATTGAATTCTTTTTGTGTTTGACCAATAGGAGCGAAGTATCATTGAAAAATATTGCAAAAGTGATTTTTTGCGAGCACACGCAAATTATGTAATTTTAATAGGTCTGAACAGAGAGAAAAGAAGAGTCTTTATAATAAAAATAAAAAAAGTCTTTATTCATTTTAAGTACATTTGTGTAAGTGTAAGATTTGGAAACCCTTTTAAGTAAAAAATACCTGTGTCAGGGTTCCCAGCTCTCCATAAACAAACTTAAATACTTAAAATAATAACATTATTTAACCTATTTTTTGAACCGTTTCCTTTTAATTTTATTGTAATTTGTACGAAAATATTTGCTTTAGTAGACTCGCTATAATTTATGTAATTATTCCTTCAATGTCAGTCGCTGTTATATTAATGACGCCTTTAATCTAAGACAGTGAAAAGGATTTCTGTATCTATTTCATGATCATTGGTATTAACCAATCCACGTAATAAGCAAGTAAGATCAGTCTCCTGTGTCTGACACACGCCGACTTTTTGGATATAAGGCAAGCCGATTTCCTGACGATATATTCCGGGACGACGTTGGAATGTCAAATTCCTTACAATTATTGACGTGGATAAATGTTATAATATTTTATATTGAATTAGCTAAGATTTTATTTAGATGTTATTTGAGATAGGTCCTTTATTATGTCAAGTCGTAAAACGTTATATTTGTCTTGTTTTTATTGGAACGAACTTCCTTATCGCGCGTTGTGAAAAGAGGCTAGACGGAAAAAATTCTTACGAAAAATTGCCACGACAGTTTTTGCTATAGTTGTTGTAATTCACCGGTTCTCGACCGATCACCGAAGTTAAGCAACGTCGGGCGAGGTCAGTACTTGGATGGGTGACCGCCTGGGAACACCTCGTGATGTTGTCTTTTTTTTTCTTTTCCTAGCGATAAGAAATGAAAACAACAAAGTATTAAGTGTTTTTTCAAGACATAAATAAAATAGAACCCAAACATATGTTTCCTACTTCAATTACCGCAAGCCAATTATTACTAAAGCCTACTGATTAAATTTTAATAACATTATATTTCTTAATAATAAAAAACTTCGTTCCATCCGGGTGTCCCTTGACACCTCTCAAGTTTTTATTATATATAAATCTGGATAGAAAGTAAAAATTATTTTATATCGAGGAGGGGGATGGCTTGCTATGCGTCATACTCTTGAACGGTTACGGTGATGTTAGTTATTTCGCCTATATATTTGCATGTTGTTCCCACGAGAATGTGCGTGCTCCTATTTAATTAGTTTTTAATTAATATTTAATAGCTATAAATAGAAATACTTCTTTAATCTTCGTTTATTTTCGTTACTCTTAGTTTATTTTCGTGTATCTTCGTTAATATTCGTGTATTATCGTTTATTTTCGTTAATTTTAGTGAATTTTCGTGTATTTTCGTTAATCTTCGTGTATTTTCAAGTGTATTCGTCTATAATCTTCATGTATTATCGTTTATTTTCGTTAATTTTAGTGAATTTTCGTGTATTTTTTTGTTACTCTTAGATTATTTTCGTAAACCTTCGTTAATTTCCGTGTATTTTCGTTACTCTTCCTTTATTTTCGTGTATCTTCATGCATTTTCGTTTCTTATTGACACTTGTTTATTAGGTTTAAAGACATTTAATCTCATAAAAGACATTAGTCACTTACATGAGAACACTTATATGCTAACGTTACAATTGGTAAGTTGAGAAAAAAAAAAGAAACTTGGTAGAACTTGGATGAACTTTCATTTCCGTAGATTTGCATCACACAATAGATGGTCTTTTAATCTTGATTTAAATATTGCTAGGCTACCTGCACTTTTTATATTTTGTGGGAGTCTCCCCCAACGCTCAATGTTTTTTTGCCGTAATTGGTTCTATACTTAGGTATAAGTAAATTTTGAGGGCGTCGTGAACTGCGCTTTTGAATTTGATTTATTTTAGTGAATGTAATGTTAGTGTGTATGCAGTCATTTAAAATTTTGTAGATTAATAAGCTGGTATTGTATTGAAATAATTGTTTTATATTCATAAGTTTTGTTTCTGTGTAGATTTTTTCTGTGGAAGTAAAGTATGGGTAATGGAAAAGCAATTTAATTACTTTATTTTGAGCAATTTGAAGATTTGATATGTTAGTTTTAGTCGCAGCTCCCCAAATTTCAATCAGGTAAAGAAGGTGTGATTTAGCCAAAGAATTATAAATAAGAAGACGGACTTTACGAGGAAGGCTCCGAACTATGTGTCTAAGAGAACCTCTTAGAGAAGATAATTTAGTTATTAAATGATTTATGTGCGTTGTCCATGTTAAGTTATTGTCAATGTATAATCCAAGATATTTTTCGCTTTTCTTTTCAATTAGAGGTTCATTATTTATTGTTAAAGGCAAATGTGGTGGAATTTTAAAATTTTTAGGTTTAAAAATTAAGTACGAAGTTTTAGCAATGTTAATAGTTAGCAATCTTGACTGAAACCACAAATATAGATGGTCAAGGTCTTTTTGTACTTGAGAAATTATTTCATGCACAGAGGAACCAGCGTAAAGAAGACAGGTATCATTCGCATACAAGGTTATCTGTCCATGCAAGTTAAGGTGTTGAATGTCATTTAAGTAAATTAAAAACAATAATGGGCCCAAAATTGATCCCTGGGGTACTCCATAATTGATAGGTAAAAGTTTACTTTGAAAATCATTAATTTTAACTACTTGGAATCTATTGTTTAAATATGATTTGAACATCTTTAAGGCATTGCCGGTTATTTCTATTGCTTCTAACTTTTCTACGAGAAGCGAGTGGGAAACTGTGTCAAAAGCTTTCATTATATCAATGAATACTACAAGAACAATTTTCTTTTGGTCTAAATTAGTTTTAATTTTTGTAATGAGATTTATTGTAGCTGATAATGTATTAGATTTTGATCTAAATCCATACTGATGTTCATATAAAAAGTTTATATTATTTAGGTGGTCTAATAGGCGCGTTTATTCAAATCTTCGTGTATTCGTGTATTATCGTTTAGTTTCGTTAATTTTCGTTAATTTTAGTGAATTTTCGTGTATTATCGTTTATTTTAGTTAATTTTACTGAATTTTCGTGTATTTTCGTTAATCTTCGTGTATTATCGTTTAGTTTCGTTAATATTAGTGAATTTTCGTGTATTTTCGTTACTCTTAGATTATTTTCGTGTATCTTCGTTAATCTTCGTGAATTTTCGTGTATTTTCGTTAATATTCGTGTATTATCGTTTAGTTTCGTTAATTTAAGTGAATTTTCGTGTATTTTCGTTACTCTTCGTGTATTATCGTTTAGTTTCGTTAATTTGAGTGAATTTTCGTGTATTTTCGTTACTCTGAGATTATTTTCGTGTATCTTCGTTACTCATCCTATATTTTCGTGTATTTTCGTTACTCTTAGATTATTTTCGTGTATCTTCGTTAATCTTTGTGTATTATCGTGTATGTTCATTAATTTTAGTGAATTTTCGTGTATTTTTGTTAATCTTCGTGTATTATCGTTTATTTTCGTTAATTTTACTGAATCTTCGTGTATTATCGTTTAGTTTCGTTAATTTTAGTGAATTTTCGTGTATTTTCGTTACTCTTAGATTATTTTCGTGTATCTTTGTTAATCTTCGTGTATTATCGTGTATGTTCGTTAATTTTAGTGAATTTTCGTGTATTTTCGTTAATCTTTGTGTATTATCGTTTAGTTTCGTTAATTTTAGTGAATTTTCGTGTATTTTCGTTACTCTTAGATTATTTTCGTGTATCTTCGTTAATCTTCATGAATTATCGTTAATTTTAGTGAATTTTCGTATATTTTCGTTAATCTTCGTGTATTTTCGTGTATGTTCGTTAATTTTAGAGAATTTTGGTGTATTTTCGTGTATTTTCGTTTATATTCATTAATTTTCGTGAAATTTCCTGTATTTTCGTTAATCTTCGTGTATTTGCGTTAATCTTCCTCTATTTTCGTGTATCTTCGTGCATTTTCGTTTATTATTAACACTTGATTATTCTGTACTCAAGAGATGATTAACTAAGGACTGTGTAAGGAAATGCAAACAAGTAAATAAAAAGATACTTAATCCACCTCCTGTCTTTTTATGGAAGGGGGTTTATTAGTATCAATTTCAAAAATTATTTATTCAATGTTCAACAACAATTAAAAGTGCTATATGTCCAGTGTAGTTATTTCCTGAAATGTAGCAAACTAATATTAAACACGTTTTTTTAAAGCGGTATTGATCTTTTTAAAAAATTTATAAAAAAACAGACAAACATTTTGCGAAGTTTAACAGTAATAATCAGGTTAACTGATATTTGCATTTTTGACATGTCTAGATTTAATAACTTAATAATTAAATATAAATAGGGTAGCACCGAGAACGAAAGAGTGGACGGCAAGCAATTACAATAGGAACAGTCACCCGCTAAGGCTAGCGCGAGCATCGGTAACGCGACGCACGCGCATTCCGCGGTTAATAGTTATTTATTGTATATATGTTTATAGTATATTTCTTAAGGAAGAGGAGTTCCGGAAATCTCTGTCAGCAAACGAAACATGGGTACAATTAGTTAAACCTAGTGGTACTGCCCCGCCCCGAAAGCATCAGCATGGCACTCCCACTAGGTTATGTTGAATATTTTAGAAGATTAAAAAATCTCCGCAGTAACTAGATCCAAAATTACGGTAATAAAACTGCAGGGAGTTCATAATATATGTAACAGGTGATACAGAAGATTTCCTTAGTGGCAGTTGAGAAAGCTCTATTTCCGCCTTCCACCGGAAGTGGCTGTGTTGTGTTGTCGGGAAGTGGCAAATCCCGTGAAAATAACGTTAAGCTTTATTCTATACTATTACTTATAAGATGTGTTTGGAAATTATCTAAATTGGAAACTTCAGAATTTTTGAAGTTGTAGTTTAGGCGCGTTAGGGAAAAAATATGAGAGTAATTTTTTACGACGCGCGTGCATAAAAGCCTTTTTTAAAACTTAACGTGGAATAAGGCGAAAGATTTTTTAAAAATACATATAAAGGTGGCGACTGACATTGAATAATCGCTCGATGTGAGCACGATACAAGTCAATATTCGGCATGTCAGTACATCGAGCTGAGCAGCTCGAAAGAACGCCGAGCGCCCAAGCGCGCTCCACTCGGCTGTCGGTGTTTTGGCGAATCGCTTCGAATGTTACATTACAAGTCAGTCGCCACCACCTCTACGTCCGCCATTTTGACTGCAACTGTGGTTGGGAGTGAGCACAGGTGAACCGCGAATATTCAGGTGTTGTGAGCATGGTCACCACGAACAAATATTCAAGCGAATATCCACATCAAGCGAAAATTCGAAGTCAACGTATAACTTCATACATAACACACATTTTTTTATTAACTACTAGTTGCCGCCGCGAGCTTCGATTCGGTTTAATATGATTAAATGTATAGTCCCAACATATGAAATCTTTGTTTTACTACCACATACATACGGTTCGCTTTTCCGGAACAAAAACCTAAGTTCTGATTAAATTTAGTTTTTCTCTCTGCATAAAAACCTTCCTCAGATTTCAAGGAATAGGTAAACTCCAGTCGTTTTGGAGTTTTGATCTAAGCATTTGTTTTGTTTTTTTTCTTTATATGAAGTTCCTGCGTACGAATCTATGTTGGCCTAGTGGCTTCAGATGGCGATTCTCATCCCTGAGGCCGTAGGATCGATCTCCGTATGTACACCAATGGACTTTCTTTCTATGTGCATTTAACATTCGCTCGAACGGTGAAGGAAAACATCGCGACAAAACCGGCTTGCCGTCGACCTAAGCGGTCAGACATTTCATTTACTAAATTACAATCGATAACTCGTAATATGGCTGTCGTCTGAGTATTTCTATTGGATCAATCTTAAAATCCTTCGGGTTTTTTGCGAGGATTCCAATTAAACGTATCATCAAGCTGTCATCTAAAGGTTTACAGTCACCCTCTGCGATTAAGTTCCTATGAATAAGCGGTTCCTTTGATCTTCTCTCCATCATCTCGTTAATAATTGACAGCGTTTGTCTTTGATAATTAAAAATAATGGATAGGAACGTATTATCGACTTTTTTACAAACATTTATTTCTAACTAAACACATTAATAAAAGATAGAAAAACAAGGCATAGGGTACATTTAAAGTGTGAATGTGTAGAGGACAAATCTTTGTATTTAATTTATTTTATTATTCTTTATTACTCAAGATGTCATATGGAACATGGTGTAATGGTTGCAGCTCCTTACAAACATTGTGTAAAAAAAACTTGGCGATTAAAAAGAGTGGCGGAGAGTTTATTTCCAGTTCTTCTCTTCCGTTCTACGCCCTTGATTTGAGAACTGGCAGTAAATGTAAAACTAGAATCATTTAAAGTATATTTTGACGTTCATAAGTGTACATTATGTTACTTATATGAATAAATGATTTTTGATTGATTGATTCTGCCAGATACAACAGTGAGTTTGCACCTTAGACGCAAAAAAAGAAAATTAACGCAAAAATATTAATACATCTTCATCACATTTTTATTTTTATTTATCTCAATTTTATCCACAATCTACCCAACCAACTCCCAACTCGGTCCAATATCTCATCACCACAATGCCCCTTCTCAATCAGAACGGACTAAGTCAAGATAACGACCCAACTTGAGGCACTTGTTCTGCTCATCAATGACCTATTATGAAACAATTAAATGTTAAAAAATCTAATCAAAAATACTGATAATGCTAAAAAGTATTAAATGAATTTCAATAGAAATTAAAGCAATTAGCTTATTATGTTCTGTGGCGGTTTTTGTATGGAGATGTTTAAATAAAATTCTTTGTTTGGAACTCGGTTACAACTGACTTTAATGGTTTAAAATATTTATTTATTTATAACGAATAATACATACATTATGCTTACAGACTATGCCAATACGATAATGTCGAGAATCATATAATAAGATATAATTAAGTGCATATATTATATTAAACACATAATATACACATTGCACATTACACATGCAGTGAATTCACATGCGAACATACAAATATGTCAATAGTATATGACTATTACTAACATAAAAACGAGATAGGTGGCTTATCTATGGGTTCACAAATCTAAATGAAACTTAGGTTATTGTTCAATATTGGAGACGAGAATGATAAAATACTATTTATGAGTGTGGTAAAAAAATATTCGTTTCAAGTGTACGATGAATGTTAAAACTTGGTTTAAGCTTCTTTTACCTAAAATATTTACATCTAACTTAACTAACTTAACTTACTTTATATTACCTAAAATATTTACATCTAGTATTGTCTTTTATTAACATAACTTTTACACATTTAAAGAAAAACACTTTTTTACGGATTATAGTTATGTATTTAAACTTATAATTATTTAAACCCTACATCTTTTAGTCGATACCAACTCCGGGGAAATAAATACAGATAATACAACATTTTCTACAGCTGTGATACTTTTTGACATTTAACACCTTTGCCTTCAGTCACCGTGACCACGCACGCTGTAAAGCACGCGAAACGTCGGTTAAATTTAAAATTATGTTTAAATAATTATAAGTTTAAATACAATAATACATAACTATAATCCGTAAAAAGTGTTTTTCGTTAAATATTTACATCTAACTTAACTAACTTAGTTAAGTTTATTATATTACCTAAAATGTTTACATCAAACTTAACTAAGTTAGGTTACATAACTACTTTAAGATTTTTTTTCTACTGGGTCATTGGTTTCGTACAATATAAACGGTGTTCATTCATAAAACCAATTTAACTTATATAAAATCCATATAAATCCACGCAATTTAAAACAAATATATTGTCACCGCAGTGTCAATAGAGGGGTGTCGTTTAAAAGCAACGATGTAACGGCCGTTGAGCTGAGAGCTTTTTTACGGTCCAGCCAATTTCAACTCGACAATTATACGCTATTGTGCGGTTGCACCAATTCCTATTGTATTTTCTGAACTACATCTATAGTGCCATGTTACCCTGGTAGGCTAGACGTGCAATTGTAAACGTAATGCCGTTTAAACGCCTAGTAGAGGGGGAGGGGGGCGTTCAAACCTTACGTAAGAAAATTTACTGCAATTTCCTCCGCCCCCCCTCTTGTCAGCAAAAGTTAGCAATGCTCTGACAAACAATACATCATACACGTATTCATTTTCTGTAAGAATATGTGTATAATGTAGATAATTACTGGTCATCACTAAATAAGAAAACCAAAGAGCCCCCCTGCCCCCTGACTCCTTCTGAACGGAACCCGCAAAACGTAATTTTATTAATTTGAGATCCTAAGCGGGTATTTTTTATGAATCGGGCCCCACAACAAAAGAAATACTCTAATGAATCATAAAAATCTTTTATTTTAAGGTACTAAAGAGGTCAAATATATAATGCGGAAATATTGGAGAGACTGGGGCTGCGTGTGCCAAATAATCACACTCGGCGTGGTAATCGATCGAAATTGCAGTGCCTCAAGCTCGTACAAATTTACTCAGAGAATTACCCGTGTCTTGCGCACCCTGATTATTGCTTGTAGTGTATATATGTAGTTACACTATCTGAATTCACAAAAATTGCATTTTTTATAAATAGATTTAAGTTTTTACTTATGGCGACGTGTATCTCGCTCGTATATATATTACAGTCACAGTGATTAAATAGATATTATACATAATGACTGGTCATTATATATAATAACAAAATTGACTAGACAATATGATAAATTAATCACTTCATCCGGATATTATTCACAATAGCGGGTCAAAGTTAGCCAAAGTAATAAATACGGTCCATCCAACCACCCCACATGAAGTTACCATCAGAGAATGTGCAAAAAAAGAGTCACATCTTGGCGGCCAAGGATTTCAGCACTGCAACTGTACTGGAGAAAGCGTTTCTAATAGGTGTAAATGTAGGTACTTTTATTGATCTCTGTGTTCTTTTTTTATTTTTTTTTAATGACTAGTGAGCTTTTCTAATTTGTAAAGTTAAATAACTTTAAAACAATTTTATTTAATGTAGAATTATTATCTATGGCAATGTTATTTTAATTCTTAATATAAACCTTAACAGTACCTATTTGTTTTATTACATTATCCAAGTCTTTGAAGATATTATATAAAATTGCTAGTTAATGTGATTAATTCCGTGTCAATTATCACTTTATCTAAATTGAGTAGACATTATAAATAATGGCTAGATAATATACATAATATCCAGATTAATTACTTTGGCTGTAACATATATACATATTAATATTAAGTTTCTCATGTAAATAAAATATTTTTTTTTTGTAATGAGAAATAAAGTTCTGTAAACATTAAACTTGATTGTTTTTAGTTTAGTTTTGATATTAATAGTTTTCTATTGTAGTATTAAGTTTTATAAAAAAAAAGGAAATCTATAATTCTTTTTTTTGGACAACCTCTGGTGTTTGGCTCAATAGTATAGGAATGGTTAATCATGAAGCAAGTAACATGATATAAAAACTTTTTTTTTCTGACCGAATTATTTAGTAATAGTAATAAGTAAATGTACTTTGATATGGCCCTTCCAGCCAAGATTAAAACTTAACCCACTTTTTTTCATTTATAATGTTTAAGCAAGAATTAAAAAAATGTGAATATTTATTTTATCATTGTAATGTTTCTCTTTAAATATATTGCATACAAGTATTGTGTTTCTATACGTCATGTATTCTCTGTAACTGTATGATTCGTTCGTGTGCCTTTAAAAAAAATTCTAACCGCATATTTCATACAATTTTCTCAATCGTTAACAAGTTTTCACGATGAATTTAATTAGTGAGTGGTTCTAATCAATAAACCACTCAAAACTTTCGGGTTTCCCAGCCTTATTTCTATTGAACTGGACCATACTTTTGAATTCTGGTATTATGGTGTAATAAACGCCGTAACGCTGTATATATATACTAGCTGACCTGGCAAACGTCGTTTTGCCATGTATTTCATTTATAATAAAAAATAGGGGTTGATCGTAGAGGGTTGAAAATTTGGGGTTGTATATATTTTTTAATGCTGTTGATATAGTTCATAAATAAATAAAAAATTATCTAAAAATTTTAAAATAACATTTAGGGGTGGACTACCCTTAACAATAGATGTTGTCCGATGCTCAGACATACCCAATATGCATACAAAAATGAGAATCGGTCAAGCCGTTTCGGAGGAGTTTAACTACAAACACAGCGACACGAGAATTTTATATATAAGATATATGTGTGTGTGTGTGTATATAGACATACTAACAGCCTTTCGCGGCTTGGCTTATGAGTTAGAGATGATTAATAATTTAATTTTTATTCGTTACAAATAACATTAGTTGTGATTGTGTTCATAAACGAATATTTATTTGATTTTGTATTTTTTCTCCACGACTGTTAATAATTAATATTCTTTAAACCCCGGCAACATACTTGCGAGCCTTCTGGCAATGTGAGTGTCCATGGGCGGCGGTATCACTTAACATGCGGTAAGCCTCTGGCCTCCTGTTACATAAAGAAACGAAAGATAATTTATAATTTTTCCGTCAAAAAGTTTCCTTTAAACGGATATATTCTGTGTTACCAACATTATAAGAAAACAACCCTCAATAAACCCTCTCGCAAAGGGATTATAAAACCCGCGCAATAAATGTAGGCTTTTACGACCATGGCAGACCACAGGCGCTATTTTCGTTTATGAGTTTTTTGTTTATGTTAAAACAAATATTGCTTGTGTATTTATTAGGTAGCGTTGCCGTAGTGGCGAGCGACTTCTTGGAGATGGAAGGATATCCCCGGCTGTGCATCAATGGACTAAATAATTTGCGCATAGCATTCGCAGGAACGTTGAAGGATATGCTACAGAAGGAGTCAGCAGATCGAGAAAAGGACGAATCCTAGAGGTAGTAATAGGAGAAGATATTCCCATCTCCTACCGCCTATGTAGTGTATACTGCACCGAAGGTTTTTGAGTGTAATATGCCTTTGAGGTCCCGGTAGAATGCGATAGCGGAGCCTCTGTAACGCGGCTTTGTAGGAATTTGTCGAGGTGTTTTTAGTGGGTATTGTTCACCCAGTCTCTGAATAGCAGAGATTTTGGTGTGGGTCCCACATACCCCTGCAACTTTCTAGGGCAGGGGATGCGCAAATGCATTTCCACCTCGAATATATATATATATATATAAAGAACGTTGACGGACAACGTAAGGAAACCGGCTTGCCTTAGACCCAACAAGTCGACGGCGTGTTAGGCACAGTAGGCCAAGGGTACATCTGAAGGGTATGTGAAGGGCTGAGGTGGTTTAAGTGAGTCGCGCTACCCCTCTGAATAGCTGACGATTTGAGTGTAAATCCAGCCCCCGTGTGAAGCTTAAAATCCATGGCTCAGGCCTGCGTAAGCGCAATTTCACCTCATTAAAAAAAAAGGCACAGCTGGCAGATCTTAAAAACTTTTTAATCGTGTTTTAGGGTATGACGTCATCGCTTGTATTTTACCAAAATCCACTGTAATTAATATTTCAATCTAAAACCAAACAGTTTCAATAATAATAATCAATTTAAAATGCTGTCAGTATTTATCTGGTTGAAGTCTCCTGCTTCCTCCAAAGCTTTCAGGTGCTTCTATCTTTGCCAATAGTTTGGCTAGTCTGCTAGTATTCCTGCTATTTCTATCAAATCAGCTCCTGAGATCTTCCCTGAGAGATAAGAACCTCCAAGATTACCTATCCATAGACCGTACTCTCAAAGGCCGGAATCGCACCTACTTAAAATGAGTGTGCATGGGCTACGATCTCCCTTCTTGGGCGTCCCGTAGGCTATTATATGCACAAATAAATACTTACTCGTAGTAGGAGTCCACCGTTATTTCGAGTCAAAAATCAAGAAGGGAAACTTAGACTTAGGGTCCTTCAAGAAAAGGGCGTACCAATTCTTAAAAGGCCGACGACGCACTCGCGAGCCCATTGAGAGTATCCATGGGCGGCGGTAAACTTAACACTTAACATCATGTGAGCCTCCTGCCCGTTTGCCCCCTGTTCTATAAAAAAATACTTTTAATTTTAAATTATATTATATCTGTATCTATTATAAAAGCACATGCAATCTGAGGCCGGGATACATGGGGTTGCAGTGCCTCTCTCCTCTCCATTTAGTGGTTACTTCCATCTGTTATCCATGTTTCATGTTTCCTTTTGCAATTTCAAAAACCAAACAGTCACCAACTATCGCACTGAAATATCGCAAAAATTAATTGCCATAGGCGATTTACGCTCCAAATTGATATCATGTACGCCTCTGTTTTCCTTTTGGAATTAAAAAGCGTAATCCACTTTGTAAAATGGCTGCGATGGATAAACTTCAAAGTGTTGCGATACATAGCAATTTACTAAAAGGCCGTGAACGTCATAAACAAGAATGTCGAACGCTGGTATTTGCAACGATTAATGCACGCTCCCGAGCGGACCGTAACGATGGCAGTATTTTGTAACCTCCACCGCTGTTATTGTGTCCTGGTATTTTGTTTTGTAACAATTAACCCTTTATCCATCAAAATTTATAAAATAACCTATTTTGAGGCCTGAGCCTCAAATGTGTGTATCTGTTTTATAATCATTTGTCAATCTATTTATAATAATATGACAAATAGGTGTTCCGCCTTCTGTGACTTCTTAACACACGCCATCGACTTCGTGTCGCCGGTTTCCTCACGATGATTCTCTTCACCGTTCAGTAAAATTAGTAATTTATTATTATTAAAAATAATTAGGCTGATGTGTTTAGTTGTTAGTTATTGTCATGTCCAATACTGTGTGTTCTGCTGCAGTATAGTACCTTATTTGGGTTAAAGACCTCAACTTATCTATTTGAATCTCTTCTTTGCTGCATCCCTATAAATCTTTTATAGGCAAAAATGGATGCAGCAGCAGATGTGACGGCAGCTCATCATTATGGTTCTATTAAATGTATTAAATTAGTCGTGGTTTATTTAATATTACACAAAAACACTTAATATTTATTACTCTATCTGTCTCTGCTATACATCTTTCAAGATTCAATTTATTATTTGTGTGGGATATTTCCGAACTAAAACTAAAATATCGTACGGATTCCCTTCATGGCCGGCAATACAGTCGAGAACCGTCGACTAGCAGTGTGTGTGTGTGTGTCCATGGGTGGAGGTAAAGTTGGTGACGAACTTTAACTTGGTGAGCCATTTAAAAATTCATCTACATAATCAAGTTCAAAATACCAGGCGAGCATAAACCGCAGCAGATGCCTGAACATGAATGCAGGCTTGTAATACGTTCAGAACGAGCCAGCCTCTTTAAAGATTGCTCTGCAGATAAGTAAAATAGCACGTTAAGCAAGCTATGTTAAAATTATGCTGCTTTTTCAACACGGTGTGCATAAACAACGGAAGACAAGTGAATAATGCAGGGGCACGCTTTGCGTGTCGCCGCGCCCCTTATGTTAATTACTTGCACCGGCCCGGCTTTGAACATCTCCTGCTTGTTTGAGCTCTCCTGGTACTTAAGTTACTAAAACGCCTACTTCCTCGAAATAAATTCCCTCATTTTCTTTCTTTCTCCATTTGGAAAACAAAGTGAAATTAAACAAAGAAAAGAAACGACGCGGTGGCGCCGGCCCCTAATGAGTCGACAAAACTTTTAATTAATTCACGTTTCGGATACTTAAAGGACTTGGAAACGAAAAAGCGCCGAATAATTTTTTGTATACATTTTCATTAACGGTTTACAAATCTTAAAAGTTGTTTATTTTAATTTCCAACTTGGGAATATTAACGAGATTATTGTTAATAAACTTCTTGAATAAATATTTGTACGTACGACCTAATAAGCATTTCAAAATAAGATTTACAGAATTGAGAAAATAAACTTTTTTCACTAACTACAATTAAATTCGTAATATATAATAAAAAAAATCAGTGGCGCTACAATCTGTTTGGTCCTGGCCTCAGATTTCTGAATCTGTTTCATGACCATTTTTAAATCTAATTGGCAAGTAGGTGATCAGCCTCCCGTGCCTGACACACGTCGTCGACTTTTTGGGTCTCAGAGATGTCGGTTTTCTCACGATGTTTTCCTTCACAGTTCGAGCAAATGTTAAATGCGCACATAGAAAGTCTATTGGTGCACAGCCCGGGATCGAACCTACGACCTCAGGTATGAGAGTCGCACGCTGAAGCCACTAGGCCAACACTGGTCTAACTTCTAATAATAATAACAATAAAAACAAAAGTTTACTTTCCAATTTAAAGCTTAGATTTGTTATATCAATTTTTTCTTGTTATCTATATCCTAGATTCGTTCAATACAATTGTCCGGAACCGATTCACAGGTAAAGGTCGATTTCATTGATGAACCTTTTTTGGCGCCCTCCTTTTTTTTTTTTTTTTTTATTGATAAAGATTGCCAACGCTCGGCACACTGATACATTGGTAAAAACAAACACTAAATACAATTTTAAATGTGATAAGCAATTAGAGGCAAACATGACATTCATTTAGAGCACATACATCAATCGAAACAATTTTTAAACAAAACAAACATTACAAAAAAGAAACAATTACAAAAAACTAAACTAAAATCGATTTTAAAGTGTGAGGGGAGCAACTCTGGATATCCAGACCTAGCTTGTTTATCAGAATGCTTAATCTGGACACCGGAGAGCTTTGACCAAAACGCGTCCTACGGAAAGGAGGGACAAATGAAATAACGGGATGCCTAGGGGATCGAGAGGGTACATGAAACTTAAATCTAGATAGAAGGTTCGGACAATCAATCTTATTATTGAATATCTTTACTGTAAACGATATATCAATAATTTTTCTGCGATTCTCCAATGACATCATATTAAAGTGTGCCAGCCTGGTTTCGTACGTTGGCAACTTTTTTTTCGAGATGCCACTGGAAAAAAGCAGAAAGCCCTCTTCTTCCTTTTCGAGGTCCTTTCTAAGTTATCTTTTAAGTCCTAAGTTTTATAACTCACATTCAATCAACAAGAAAACAAAAACCGATGCATTGGTCGTTCGTCTTCCCTGTATTGATACGTGATAAATCTTACAGCATCACGCTTAAATAAAACTTAGAATAAAATCTTGCAACAGTCATCAACGAACGTTTGATTATTAAATCCAAATATCTTTTAATTGTAATTATATATATATAATATTTTATAAATCAAACTTTCATAGTTTAAAATATATAAGTATTAATGTTGTTAATTTGCATTCTGTTACGTATTTCAGCTCATAAATATATTTATAATTGACGTGAGCAATTTTCCGGTTTGGATGAACACATATATATATACATATCAAAATAATTCAATTACCTAAAACTAATAGCTGCTGAATTCTCCATGACCACATGAAGAGCTATCGAATTATATTAAAGGGCATCAGAGGCTCGGCCGCTTACAAGGGCTACATGATTATTGATTATGTAAGCTGTATGTATGTATGTATGCTGCTTTTCCGCACTTAGACTCTCAATAGTTCCGTTGTGCGTGAAGCCTTGGCTAACTAAGCCAGCCTTACTCCCTCCAAAAGCACAGAAGCTTCCTGGGCTTTTCTCTGCGCTGAAACAGCCTCTACACATGGGGCTATCTGTCGCGCCTAGGACAAATAGATGTTTTTTCAGCAGACAATGGCCCGTGATTAGGTATTATGTATTGAAAACTACCAAACGCCAACTACCACAAGACGGGTCGCAATTCACCCTGATGACCTGGTAGTTAATTTTGTGTGTTTGTTTGTACAATAAAAAAGAACAAAATCCACTTTTTATCATAAATTAAATAAATTCTAATTGTGTAAAAATTTGTTTCCTAATATTATACAAAAAATACAGAATTTAAATTTAGATTTTTTATTTAATTTAGAAATTCTCTAATTTCTATTTTCAACCAAATTCTGTAAAGTTGCATATAGTAGAACATTTTTCGAAAAATATTTACTTCTTACCTGCGTAGTAGTACACTCACACATTTTTTATTATATTTAATACAACGTGACAGAGACGAAATAATACTTAAATTACAGCAAATTCAAATATTATTGTTTCATACAATAAACGAATTGCATGACGGAGTTTATTTTGTAATATCCGTCAAACAATCCCTACGATGCTGGAGCTTCGAAACATTCCGATGAACACATTGTTTGGGATAGATAATTGTGGCTTATTAATCAATAAAGCAACTCTGCGATATTGGATTTTTGAGGTTTCGGTCACGAACATATGCAGCGTTTTTGTAGAAAGAAAGGGAGAGAGAGAGTGAGATAGAATATACGCTATTGGTTGTTGTATTCGTTTAGTAGTTACCTATTATATATTATTATACAGAAAAGCTGTGTAAAAAGGCTTACAATAAAGTTAGCGATTATCTAGTTGATAAAAGGGCCTGGGACTAGTGCTGGGCAGGCTACTTCTAATTAATTTGATATATTTGTTTTTTTAAAAGAGTACCGAGAGTTTTTTACGCCGGCTTTTTCTCTCGGCCTACACCCTCTGCCTTCTTTGCCGATGAGTAGGGATGCCTACAGGTTCCTCTGCGCTTTATTTAGTATTTTTTTATTTTTTTTATTAGAACTATAAATGGCAATTCTATCGCATAACGTCTTATTTATATTATCATTGGCACGTATAGAGTGTATAAACAGTGTGAATTTAAATATACAAATATATGGATAGATTATATACTGGTCATTGATTGACTAATTAATAGATGATCATCTATTTACCTTAGTAATAATTAAATTAGAAAGAAGTTTCACTTCTGACGTGCTTTGTGCAAACGCACTCACTTGATATAAGGTGATACCACCGTCCATTGGCACTGAATGCCAGAGGGCGTCGTTGGCACTAACCATTGGAACGCCTTCTTAAAGGGCCCTAGGTTACATTGGTTTTGATACTTCAGTTGGTAGCTGGTTCTACATAGTGGAACAAAAACTGCTGCAAGTAACGCTCAGTTGTGGAACGACGGACGGGTGGAATTCCGTATTTCGCCCCGAGTCTGATGATGAAATTCTGCGGGCTGAATACTGCATCGCTGTATCGCTAACAACAGCAAAACAAACTTTCCAAACATTCTGAATTCCCCTCGGAATTATCATACGGAAATTAAATCTTCAGTTAATTAAATTTACGACACCTATTTTCTTGTTTAAAATCGAAATTACAATTTATAATAAGTTACCATCGGTTATAAAAGGAGAAGAAAGCTATGCCCGGTTCAAAAAGCTACTAAAAGCTCACACAGTTAATACATACAAATAAGTGATTAAATATCTATATATAAATAAAGCAATACACCCTATGTAGATTAGATTTACACCGCTAAAGTTTAAATATTAATTAGTAATTACTTCTATTAGACAAAAACAATTAAAACCCAATAGGTAAATAAAATGTTCTATGAATCCATATAAATCATATAAATGTATTTACCTAAAATATCTAAATAGAACAATAAACTAAAAATAAAATAGTCTTATTAAAATATAAAAAGAAATTATTATAAACCTGTTATATCAGACTATGCCATCAATGCCACATCTAGTAATAAATCCAATCCGAACATCTATGTTTTTGCTTGGTTGACCGTCGAGTTTATTATGTCTACCTACATTTTGTTGCTGTCTTTGTTTTGTAAATTTTATATAAGTACCTACATCTGTGCGTTCTAATAATAATTATCAATCTTAGTTTATAATGTTTTCTCAGTAAGCGAATTTTTGTACATAAATCATATGAGAAATAAAGTTATTCTAACCGTAAATTCATTTGTAATGTACAAGTAACCAGTGGCGTCTTTGCAATATTCTTGTTCTCAATTCAATCATTTGATTTTTTCTAATAGGCTCCGAGCCTGAGACATGCCGACTTTTGGAACTAAGGCAGTTCCATACGATGGTTACCTAAACCGAATGTTAAATACGCTCATAGCATTGTTGCACTGGTTTCGAACCTACGACTTCAGTTATGAGTGTAACACCGAAGCTGAAACACAATCTTTTTTATGTTACAGGAGGCAGATGGGCAGGAGGCTCACCTGATGTTAAGTGACACCACCGCCCATGGACACTCGCACTCCCAGGACACACGCAAGCGCGCTGCCGGCCTTTTAAGAATCGGTACGCTCTTTTCTTTTTTTTTTTTCTTTTTTTATAGAACAGGGGGCAAACGGGCAGGAGGCTCACCTGATGTTAAGTGATACCGCCGCCCATGGACACTCTCGATGCTAGAGGGCTCGCGAGTGCGTTGCCAGCCTTTTAAGAATTTGTACGCTATTTCTTGAAGGACCCTAAGTTGAATTGGTCTGGAAATACTTCAGAGGGATGGGAGGATGTTTCACATAATGGTGGTGTGCGGAAAAAATTGCCTTAAGAAGTTGTGGAACGACAGACGTCAAGGGTTTAACATTTATTTATTTATTTTATTGTAACTGCCCCCAGCTGCCCCCAAGAACTTCGTTTCTCCTTAATATGATTTTACTTAGCGTACCTTTTTAGTACAAACCAACATGGAAAACTTTGCTATGTTACCCCAGAGACTGTTTGATTTTCCGAATAGAAAACTTACGTTTTCCTGTGAATTTTAAAACCTTAGAGTTAAAGTCATAAGTTTTTAATTAAGAAATAACGAATAGGGGTTGATCGTCGAGAAAATAAAATTAAGGATGGTATGTTAAAAAAAAAATCAAATAAATCTTAACATTTAGATGAAAAATAGATGTTTTCCTATCCGCAGACCTAATTCACGAACCCAATCCAAGAAAATTGGACGAGCCATTTCAAAGGAGTTTAATTACAAACACCGTGACACGAGAATTATTATTAGATAATTGCAGAATACCTAGTATTCAAAAGTTAACAATAATTTTATATCATGAACGCCCTTGTTTGCGACAGGTTATCAGCCAGTGCAGGCACGATCGCTAGTGTGCCGTGAAATGAGAATCGACGTTCGAATATCATTTAACCAAAGCATTATTTTTCCCAACTCACTAGAAACTCAGTGAAATCATGAGCTGTCAATATACTTAATGAAGATTTCTTCTTCAATTTCTGACAGATTACCGTGACCAGTAAATCTTGAAACATTATATACCCTAACCTTCCCAATTCTAGATATTGGTGAAAACGCCTAATTGTTCGTGCTGTATTTTTGAATTTATCGTTGACATTATAACCAACAACTTTCCTCTACAACACAATTTGTTTCAAACAAATTGCGGCAAACGGACAAGAGGCTCACTTGCGTCAATATGTGTTAGAGCGGGACAGAACGCATACTGCGTATTCACATCTCTCTGACGATTCGGTGACGTAACGTAAGCGCGGCCGGTGCAGCCGTCACGCGTCAGACAGACTATATAGGCGTGTTAGTCTGAGTCTGGCAGAATGGTAGATTGAATGAATATCAAAGAAAAAAAATTAGTGCATAAATAATAAATTATAATAGCAAAAGTTGAAAAGAAATGCTAATCTAACAGCTTTATCGCGGGTGTCCACGAGTGCAACGCGTTTTTTCTTTGTTATAAATAATTTATATTAGCTGTAGGATTACGAAACAAATAAATAGATAAGATAAACGAGCCTTTAGTATCATTTATAAAGCTTAAAATATGTAAAAGACAAAATCTTCCCAAACAAATAACACTTTTTGCTTGTCTTAAATAAATTCTTGACAAATTATGCAAAAGGGTCAACTCGAGAAGCTTTCGACAAGATTGTTTAGAACATTGTTCTTTAAATTATTAAATATTTTAAAAATCATTTATATCGGGTAGACCGGGCATGACATTTTTTTTATTCCGAATTCTATTTCCTTGTAAGCCGTTAATTGATATAATCCCTGCAACTCAACCTTAAATGAGCGAGTCACTGCCTGGATTGAACTACCTCGACCAGGATGCGTGCTTCCTTGTTATAAGTTTATCCAACTCTTTCTGACTTCTCTTTCTCTTACTCATATTTATTTTTAAGTAACTTCATTATAAAATGGGTCAAATAAATCGGATGTCAATACCATTAAAAAGTCCTTTGCCATCCTAAATTGAAAAATTGAGTATTAAAAAAAATGTGTGCGTGTAATTGTACACACGGAAGAAGTGAAACTTCTTTATGACCTTATTTTTCGAAAAATGATCTACCACAATGCAACTTTACAGAAATTGTCTAAATAAATATAAATTAGAGCATTTCTAAATGAAATAAAAAACTAAATATAATATATGTTTTGTGAATAAATTAACTATTTTTTACAGAATTAGAATTTCATTTATTGTAATATGATAGTAATAATCATAAATAATTATATCATAATAATTATCATAGATAAATAACAAAAATATCGGCTTCGAATCTCTTCGAATCAACCGTGGTAGTGACAGGAAAAAGATGGCGCGTAACGGAAAAATGTGACGCGTAACCGAAACCTGTGGCGCGTAACCGAAACCTGTGACGCGTAACCGAAAATTACCAAGGCCGATAAAGAAGTTTCACTTTAATTTTTCAACAACAAATCCTGTGTTTTATAGACACAATATTTTTTAAAGAAACCATCACGTCTTTCCATACCGGGTATCACGCACTTACGACGCTGGGCAATGACGAGCGTCAGTTTAGCTCGTGATTAACGCCGTCTCATCCCTCAAGCTTTCAGACCCTCATATAAATTATGCCCAGTTACTATTTATACGCCCATTTTTACCCGGATCGTGAAAAATGCGGACAATATATTATCCGAAGAACAGGAAATTCAATGGAGGATTTATTGAAGTTATTTTAGCAATACAACAATTATGACATTACTATTGGTATCGAGAAATGCAGTCGAATGTAAAAGTCTGACTGTATGATTCCCTGGTAATTTTTTTGTAACATTTTTTTATTTTTTATTTGACCGCCACTAGGGACGTAACATGCATTTTTGTCGCTACTCTTCTCTTAGAAGAATCTCTTCTTCTAAGAGTCTAGATGAAGGAAGTCTAGGTGGCATGGACATCGATAACTATGTGCAACTTGTATATGCTAGTATTTTTATATTTAGAACACGTTTTTCGTAACAGCACAATAAAACAGTCTAAATAAATAATATTTTGGTGTTTTTAAATCAATTAAAAATTTATTTTTGATTAATTTTAATACTTATCGTTAGTCACTACTGCATTTTAGTAATTTTTTTCCCTACGCCAAAGAAGTATAACTTCTAACGCGTGTACATAAGTACACACACTCTTTTTTATCCTTTTCCCACTCGGTTCGTCTCAACTCTCAAGTATGTAATGTGTGTATGCTGTGACTGTGGTGTATGTAATGTGGTGTGTTTTACGTTTTCTCGGCTTGTTTATATTACATTTTAAATTTAATTTAATTTTAATAAGTTTTCCAGTGTATTGTGGGGGTATCGTATGTAGACACATAACAATATGTGAAGGAGAAATGTAATTAAACAACCATCTCAGGCAAGCCCTGGAAAACGACTCATTATTTAATTCATATTAAATATAATGTAAACGCTTACAGGGCATTAACTTAACCTAGATAATAAATGCAATGTAAGAACGATTGCGCCATATATGTAGGTATCTACAGTATAATTAAGTTACAGTAAATAAATAAATCTTGTTATTAATACTAGCTGGATATATAATACCGAAAACAACTCTTTATACAAATCTTTTAATAAACACATAAACAAGCGAATGCTTGCTTTTGCGACGAGTGTGAAGCGACCAACTTGATTGCAGCTCTACTCGAATTTTTGCGGAACTTCCATTTCCTTTGAAGAGAGTTTGTTACAATTAGCTTTGCCATTTCAATGAACGTAATCCAAATAAGTAATGGCATTTAACGCTTTGTCGTTCAAGGCGTCTTCTGGAGTTTTAATTTGAGGTTTTCAGAGCGTTATCAGCATTATTTGTTCTGCATGTTTATTCAGTAAAAGGGAGGCTTTATATATAAAAGTATATAAACGTATTTTAGGTAAGTATATAGTTTTTTTTTCTTTTTATTTTACAAAATAATACAATATATTACAATATGTTACATTCGAAAACCGCTGTGGTTTGTATTAATGGAACCATAGCAGTCTTGTTTAGGAGCGCGACAAATGCATGTAAAAGTAGTTTTTATTTTTACATATATTACAAAGAGATATATTTATTGATACATAAAAATATACCTAATAACTAACCTTAAAATGTAATTATAAAAAAATATTATTAAAAGGAGTCCCTTTACGCAAGGTTCCGAAGATACTGGCCGCGTTCCCCCTTTGAATAGCTAGACTAATTCTTTGTGCGAGATAGCTGCCAGCTCTTCGTTCTCCTGTGATGTCGACTAACCTTTTTGATAATTCCCTAAAAAGCCTTAACGCGCTAGCACCCCACGGACCAAGGGTCTCGACACCGAATGGGACAAAATCATATTCAGAGCCTAGACCACTGTATTTGCAGGCTTTAGCTTTTTCAGCCGCATCACAAGCCGCACCAGCTCTGTTGTTGGTTCCATGTTGATTGGAAGAGGCCAGTGTTTTTTAATTTAGAATGTATGTTGTTTAGTGTTAGGCTATCTGTTATGTGATTGGGTAGACTATTTATTAGCCGCGGTAGCAAATACCGCAACGCTAGGAGCTAAAACCGTTTAGCTCTGGCCCTCAGATTTTTGTCTCAAGGAATCTTTATCATACATCATAAGACACAATATATCACTTATTCTTCGTCATTATATTTGTATCGCAGATAGAGAGATGAGAGAAAAAGCCGGCGTAAAAAACTCTCGGTACTCTTGTAAAATGGTAAATCATTACACTCTTATTTTAAAACAAATATAGCAAATTAATTAAAAGTAGCCTGCCTAGCGCTAGGTACCAGGATCTTTTTCAACTAGATAATTACTAACTTTATAGTAAGCTTTTTTACACAGCTTTTCTTTAATACATTTCTTAAATTTATTAAAAGGCAGAAATAAAAGAGCATCTGGGATTTTGTTAAAGAAAAGTATCCCTTTTCCAAAACAGAATTACTATTATTTATCTAAGGGTTGATCAACCAAAATTTGATAAAGGCACACTAACAAAAACATACCGTTCCACAACTGAGCGTTTTTCTAGGCAGTTTTTTCCGCGCACCACCACTTTGTGGAACCAGCTGCCGACTGAAGTATTTCCGAACCAATTCGACTTAGGGTCCTTCAAGAAAAGAGCGTGCCAATTCTTAAAAGGCCGGCAACGCACTCGCGAGCCCTCTGGCATTGAGAGTGTCCATGGGCGGCGGTATCACTTAACATCAGGTGAGCCTCCTGCCCGTTTGCCCCCTGTTCTATAAAAAAAAAATGTGTAGCGTATCGTAGATACGCACTAAAAATGTACATGCTATATTGTGTAGTATTTTCTGTAAGTATTGTTTGTATGTCTGTTGATGTATGTGGCAACATAAATACAGGACAAGAAGAAAAAAAGAAAACAGACGTCACTCAGAAGTCAGAACAGATTTTTAAGACGAGCGAAGATTTATATCTTTTTCCTTGAGCGTTTCTATAAGAATATAAATGAAATACTGTTGCTTGTGAAAAATAAACTAATTAACAAAGATAAACATGGGTTGGGATTTATAACAAGATAGTACATCTCACACATGTGCATCAATGATAAGTGTACACAACATTTAGAGGAAAACATTACAATGATAAAGAGAAAATAAATTACACATTAAACAACTGTTATTATGGTGACGGATCAACAGTGGCTGCAGCGTCTTACGCCGGAAGACCTGGAGCGTGTCATTAAATGGATCTGCTCTGATCAGAGCGTCGTTTATGTTCGCTGTAGGATTACGAAACAAATACAGTGCAATCTCTTTATAACGTTATTAGTTTTAAATGGCATATCTCTATAACGTCAAAATGAACCCTTGTTAGGTTAAACACAAAACTTATATAACGCAATACCACCCCACCAGTCCACCACGCGACTCTCTGTTACGAAGAATTATTTCATATTTATATATCAACAACATACTTAAGTGTTATTATTTTTATAATCAGCTTACAAAATTAACAGCCTTCTCGCCTTTGTTATTGTTAATTCAAATTCAAAAATAATTTATTCATGTAGGTAGCATAATGTACACTTATGAACAGTCAAAAAAAAAATAAACATTGAATGCTTCCAATTTTACATTTACTGCCTACTTACTGGAAGAGAAGAACTGGCAATAAATTGCATAAACACGTGTGCCATTATTCTTAGATTACATTGCCTGAAATTTTTATCTCAGTTACTAAATGCGCAATCGTCAAATATCTATAATATATATATGTATATATATAAATTATTGTGATTGGTTAAATTTGTTTTTTAATCTTCGCTCCATATAACGATACCCCTATATAACGACCGCTCGGTCCCTTTAACCTCGTTATAAAGAGTGTCCACAGTATATAAACAATTTGAAAATGGAATGCGAAAAAGGGATTTGGAAGCGTTCTTCAACTTTGTTGGAATTAATGATCCAACCGTTAAACGACTATTTCAATTATCGTAAGGGTATCGTGATCTATCGCACAACTTTCGGATTGAGTTTCGTTAACGAGTATCTATGAGAAGTTCACTTTGTAATTTGTGTAATTACCTATAGCCATTCTAGTATGAGAAGTTAACAGACAAACTATCAGTTGATAAAAACAATCCATATATATTAATTGTTTATTGATGATTATTTTAACACATTGTATGCTTAAACATTGGATATTGGACAGCCGGAAACCAAAACTAATTTTTATTAAGTAAATATGAATATTATATGTTATTTGAATTTAAAAAAAAAGAAAATATGTATGAATATTGAATGTATATTACTATTTTTATTAATAAAAAACATTTTTCGGTTCCGGGTGGTCGGCATACAGTACATTAGGTGCTGAATACTCGGATCCGAATGTTAGGGATGGCAAATTAAAAAAAAATAACGGCACGCTCGCACGTATCCGATTGGATGGCACCGCTACTATGACCCCACTCGGATCCGAGAAAAAAGCACTTAATGTGATAAAGCCTACAATTGTTTGCCAGCTACCAGATCACAGTATAGAATTTCTTCTGTATTTCCTAAAATAATATTTCAATAATATAACAAATGCTATACTGACATTAAAAAAAAAATCTTTTTTCTATTTCTTGGACATTAATATCAGTGTTGGCCTAAGTCAGCATGCCACTGTCATCCCTAAGAGCGTAGGTTCGTTTCCCGGCTGTGGACCAATCGACTAATTAGTTTGCGCATTTAACATTCGCTCGAACTGTGAAGGAAAACATCGCGAGGAAACCCGGCTTGCCTTAAACCCAAATAGTCGATGTGTGTCAAGCACAGGAGGATTGGCAAATGATCATGAGTTACAAAAATCTGAGAAACCTAAAAAGATTTTTTATACTTTAGTATTTTTTTTATAAAGAAAAAACCCTATCAAAATAAATCGTTTTTTTTTTAATATAACAGGGGGCCAAACGAGTCTGCGAGACGCCCAAAAAGGTAGTCATCGCTGCCCATAGACACCCATTTTTAGTGGGTGCCGGCTTTTAAGGGAGGAGTACGCTCGAATTTTGAATTGTTGGAGCTCGTATCTCTCGGGGAAGAGCCCCGCCGGTAGTCGTTTCCACTTTCCGCAAGTTCGCAAAAGAAAATTGTGAAACGGACTGTGGAAGATTTCCAGCCATCAAGGTGAAGTTGGTGAAATTTAGTATCGTTCCAGTGTAATGCCGTCCAGTCCTCATAAGCATAATTGAGATCGGCGACCCGTAAACATTCCCCAGCAAACTCAAAACTATGTCCGCAAAACGTCCGACAATGATACGCTCGAACAAATTGGACCGACAAACTAAACATCCGACTTCGTCGAGCCATTTTCCCTTTGTCAAACTAGCGCTACGAATACATTACCCGCCGTGTTAATATGAGTTTTGTTCCACATGTTTTATTTATTAGATATATGCTCTTAATATGGCATGAAGAAGCCGAAGTTTTCTCGCACCTTTGCCGGCTCTCTGCACTCCTGGTACGCCGGTAATGCAATATTGATTTTTTGTACCAAATAATTTTTAGGATTGATCTGAGAAACAAGATTAAATAAATGTACAAAGATACGAAATAAAATAAAATAATAGACGCGGCTAAATAGTGTGCCGCC
The DNA here is from genome assembly GCA_028984075.1 of Pieris mannii. Lineage (NCBI taxonomy): Eukaryota > Metazoa > Arthropoda > Insecta > Lepidoptera > Pieridae > Pieris > Pieris mannii. The sequence goes on along the minus strand of CM054798.1, from coordinate 5,212,057 downwards.
TGAAATGGCGTTGGGCGGGGCACTGGTACCCGCGTCTCAGGGGCGCCCACGCCGACGCTGGGCGGATGACATCACCGCCGTCGCCGGGGTCATCTGGCCGTGCCTGGCCCACGACAGACACGAGTGGAACCAGATGGAGGAGGCCTATGTCCAACGGTGGACAAACCAAAACCTAACAAGCAAATGATTATTCCTAAATGTTAAAGTATATTTGTTTTTCTGGGGGGATGGGAGTGAATTCCATAGCCTATCTGCAGAGAGCTTAAAGGAATCGCCAAAAAAGGAGTTCATAACTCCTTTTTTGGCGATTCCGTTAGGCGTTGGGATTTCAAGGATATAGCTTTGGGAAGTAGTTATGAGCTCCCAAAAATTTGAATTCATTTTTGAGAAAGAAAGGAGTTAGAAAGTACCATCAGGAATGAGAGAAATAATATATGCTATCCGGAATTGCCCATAATCGCTACCTCAACTTGCTATATATCTATCGCTTGCCCCGGGGTTCAAAGTCGTAAAGCACTATTACGACTGTTTTAATGTTTTCTCATTTTTGCCTTCTTTGGGTGAAATGAAATGTAATTTTTTTCAGAATTATTGCAAAAACTTTGAGTAAAATTTTACGCAAATTATTTTGAACAAAATATTAATACTCGTTTACCTAAGCTTACTATCTTGAAATATATTGCAACAACCATAAAGATAGTTGTAGTTTAGAATGCAATTCTACCAAATACTCACGAAAAATGTCAGTTTAAAAACAAACAAAGAGTGGTAATGTTTCAACAATGTGATAATATTTCCGCGAAACGTGTTTGAGCGGTAATAAATTATTACGATCGAGACATTCGTTAAAATGTGCCATCGTAATGTGCGGTTACTGTATCGTCGGTAATTGTGTTTCAACAGGGAAACAATCGTAAAAAGCTTTTGCACTTAGTCTAATTAAAAAAATTACTGTAATGTACTGTAATTAGTTATTTTTAATTTCGACTAGGAAAAAGTATAGTTTAAATTTAATAAATATATTTGTATATGTAATGTACTTAGTACCCTAGTAATTCCTGCAAAAAATTGGATTTTGTTTTTACAACTTTACTCCAAGACAAGCTATATATTCCAGGAAACATATAATCATTGAAAGAGATTCAAAATTCAGAACCTGAAATATTTTGTTATTGTCCTTATTCTGAAATCGATTTACTTTCAACACACAAAAGTAGGAAAAGGACTTTTATATTTATGCCGTGTATTATTTTACGCCTGCTTTGCGGCTGGCTTTTATGCTTGTCCAAAAATAGGAAATATTGTATTATACTAGCTATTCCATTCAATTTAATCAGCGATGGCGTGGTGTTGCCGCCTTCCTTCGACTAGTATCCTAATTAACATTTAAACATTAATAAAGTGTTCGACTATTATATTAGATTCCGATAACGAGTTGGCATTAGATTCGTATTAAGAACTTAAAATATAGAACAAGGCTATCTAATTCAAAAACTTTGGAGATTATTTTCATTATGAAGCAACTCTCTCTTCATGACTCCTTAGTATTTCGCACGTAGCGAAGTTGGCTAAAGTTACGTTTGTTAGAAGAACTTATTTAATTAAATACAAAAGCAGTTAAGCAAAACTGGAATGATAAAAGTGGGTCTCAAATCTCTAACAACGGCAGCACTGTCCCCGAGATAAAAAGGAAATGAGCCTGGCTAATATGCCATGAAACATTTAGACAACATCTGGAAGAAAAGAGGTATCAAAACCAAAGTAAGACTGATACGGGCTCTAGTATACGTGGAAGAAAAAACGTGAGTTGTCTTGGGACAAAAGGCAAAGGATGCCTTGAAATGTGGTGGTGCAGACGAATGCTAAGAATACTGTGGTCTATATTAAGCGCACCAAAACATTGATCCTGACTCAACTCCGCATAGGGACTCTCCTGCCATATCTCATCAGTGAATCATATCATATTTCAGCAGAGGCAATGAGAACTTGGATATTATAGTTTGTAATACAAAATGCAAAAGAACACGCAGCCGTTGTAATTAGATGTACTGATCAAAAGAAAGACTCGAATCGTCCTCAAAAGTATACACATAAGAGAGGTGCTGGGCAGAAATCGGGGGAAACTGAGCTACCGTCTAGAGAGAGAGGAATATTGAAAAGAAGACAGAATATTAAATAATTATTAGATTAACTAAATAGATATTTATCCAAACGGTGCCATTTTTAAATTTTACTGAAATTGTCTTTACTTTCCACGTCCACGTTTACCTGATGAACTTAAGAAAACATAAATTTTTTATTACCTGATGTCACACACACATTGCTAGAAGGCTCGCAAGTGTGTTGCCGGCCTTTTAAATAATTGGAACGCGCTTTTCTTGAACATAGAGGTGGTGCCGGGCGAAAACTGCCTTAGAAAAAGCTCAATTGCCTTGACGTCCGATAGTGAAACTCAGCTGCAGATATTATTCATAGACCTTTATAAACATGTATATACATCAATAAATAAATCAGTGGCGCTATAACCTGTTTAGGTCTGGGCCTCAGAATTCTGTATATACATAGCTCTGACAAAATATTACCTATGCATTAATTTTCTATTCACGAATTATTCAAACTATGCAAGTTCCTTTAGTTCCAAATGTGCCTGTGGAACTTTCTATTATACTATTCTAAAACGTTAACAATTTGATAACATCGTGCTAGCCAATCAGAAACTATACTATACGTTTCGAGCTCTGATTGGTTAAAATTCTGAATTCATTTTATAAAACAATACTATCACCAAATTCCATGACTTGTTATAATGATCATAAACCCTTAACGTTTATGTTATCCTAGTAGGTACAGGATAACCACCATTAGTGCGAGATGGGGCCACTTGACACGCCGCCCTCAAGCCCTCAGGGGAATAAACAAGCTCGACTTTAGCACGAGATAAGTGTCTGCCTTGTGAGGAACATACAATTGGTTCTTTCTGGCTTTCATGTTTTAAAAACGTGACATACATACGCATGTGTAAATACGTATTCAAAACATTCAGACATTTTTAGTTTTGAGTTCAATTACAGCCGCACATTGTTTCAAATTGTATATACAATTCAGTTCGGGAAATATATTCGGAGCAGGAAGCTACATTCTCTAGTTGAAAAAAAACGAAATTAGACAAGAGTTAGAGGTGACTATATTTTGAATCGAGGAATTTATACTTAAATTATTCAATTTGCCCGTTTCGAATGTATTCATTATCTGCCCAAAAACTAATTCTTCATAGAAACGGTTTAGGCCATATAATCTGCAAATTAAAAACCCTTCAATAACAAAAACACACCTGACACGTGTGCAGTACCCTCGTTATAGAAATAACTAAGTGTAGGTACTCATTGTTTCGCGCCGATTACTGTTGACCTATTTACACGTACTGCGTGTTGACATTTCAAATATATCGGGAGAGCCATTCTGATCATACGAACTGTAGCAGAACTTCATCAAAACCAGCAATCGAATCTAGGACCTCAAGTGAGTCGCACGCTGAATCCATCGGCACTTAATGTTATAATAATTTAGCCTCAATAAGTCCTTGAAACATTTATCCTAACAAAAGATAACATAACATTTTGTACAGACATAGATAATTTTTTTTTAAAAGGACCCGTTTTAGAATCTATAGCTCCACCAACTGGCTCCATCTCTCTCCATCATAAGCATTTACCCATCAATTTTCAGCTCAGCTACCAATATATAAGTATCCAAAATATTTTTAATATCGACAATATGAGATTGGAAGTTTACAAGAAATTGTATTACCCTTTGAGATTTATCAGATATTGAAATATACGAATGTGACGAATTTGCGTGGGTTTATGCCACTCTTGGCTGATCGCGATTGATCTATTTTTATTACTCCTTTGAGTTTTTTACGCAATATTTCTTGCGTTCAACGATTAGAGAAAAAATTTCAAATTCTTCGATTCATTTAAATCATATAGGCCATATCACAAAACGCAAAATAGAAACAATGTGTGAGCTTACAATTTGATTGCATTAAAAGCTTCTACTATTATTGCATAAGTTTCGTTCAGCGTTCTTCTTCTAAAGGAAAATGTAAAAGAGTTACGAAGAATCTATTGAGTCTTATCGCTACGCTCTGGATTTGAGAACTGGAAATGTATCTATTAATGTACTTACTGGTTTTCTGTTTCATATATATTGTTCATCTATATAATCTGTTTTGGCTTTCTGTGTTGTCGTAGTGTTTTGTTTTTTTTATATGTATATAAGTATATTAGCAGGCTACTTCTAATTAATTTGCTATATTTGTATTAAAATAAGTATTGTTTGATGATTTGCTTTTTTAAAAGAGTATCGAGAGTTTTTTACGCCTGCTTTTTCTTTCGGCCTACACCCTCTGTCTTCTTTGACGATGAGTAGGGATACCTACAGGTTCAAATTTAATGTCGTGGAATAAGTGTTACCTGTCTATCTTATGTTCCATAAGCTTTTTTCTGAATTCTAGTTTTATCAACGAAGTTATAGAGGTCAAAAATGGCCTGAACTATTTCGATATACAGATGGTACACATATGATCACGATGAATCATAGAAGAATATTGCTCAAACCAAAAGTCCACCGCAAGGTAGCACCTTGTAACTGTAAATTAAAATGAATTTCGTTTTTCTACACAAGAAAATAGGTGCTGCAAATTTAATTAACAGAAGATAATTAGTTTCCGTATGATAATTCTGAGGGGAATTAAGAATGTACGGAAAGTTTGTTCTGCTGTTGTTTGCGCCACAGGGGCCGTGCTTAAGTATTCAGCCCGCCGGCGCCGGAAAACTTAATACATTATAAACATAAGCCGTATGTATTTATTATAACTTAAAGTATGCTTCTCTTTTATCTATTCATTTAAGCCTGCGCAACTCCCAAGCCAGTATACTGTGAAAAGTGTGTTTAAATTGATCTTAATATGTTAAAACAATAAAAAAACGTTTATTTTGGAACATAAGATCATCAAGGTATCACTTATATATATATGTTTAAATAACACGTCACGTTGTTTGTCCGCTATGGACTCTTAAACTAATTAACAGATTTCAATCAAATTTGTACACCGTGTGCAGCTTGATCAAACTTTAAAGCTAGGACAGCTTACATATAATATATGTCTTACAGTTCTATAGGTCAGTGACATGTACACGTAAAGTGTATAACTTCTATTTTTTTTTACGGATGAAACATAACAATAATAATGTTAGCGTTACGAAGATGTGCAGCGTTTTTGTCGAAGAAAAGGAAGAGACCGATTGAGAGAGAGTGGCAAAGAACGAACGTAGCATGAAGCAAATAGCCATGGAGTGAGAGGTGGGAGAGAGCTATAGTAAGAAAGATTGAGTAAGGGAGATCGAGAAAAAATACACGCTATTTGTTGATGTATTCGTTTATTAGTTACATATTAGAACTTTAGATGGAAATTCTGAAAATTCTGAATTTTTTAAGATTCGCTCGAACGGTGAGGGAAAACATCCGGTGGTTATTAGCATTCATTGTAAACCCAAAAATATAAAAACAAGGAGTCAGCAATTGAAATTCAATTTTTCTTAAATTAAAAAGAAAGTTTATGAATCCGAACACTAAGCTCGAGGAGTCGAACGATTTAAATGAACAATTAAGTAAATTATCTTCTTCAGGCTTCAGCCTGAAATATCGACAACGATACGTAACGTAACAACAAAGAAGCAGGAATGGATGAGTGATTTCATTATACAGCTAATTGAAAACCGGAGATTGTGCAAGAATATTGATCCTCGATAATCTCATCCAAAAGGAAATTAAGAAGGCTCGTGAGACGCAATTCAAAAATAAATTGTGAAAGCATAGAAATACTACAAAACCAACACGATAGCTTTAATGCGTACAATAATATTAAAGAAATTTAGCGACTTAAGTGCAGCAATTGCCAACCTTAGCCAATACAAACGGGCAGCTACTTTTTAGTATTGAGGCCAAGAAGGATAGATGGTTGGAATACATATTAAAAAATGTTTGAAGACCCAATAAGTCACCTTGCAATACCGTTAACTGGTAATAATACTGGTCCACCCATAATAAACGCAGACATTTTAAATAGGGCAGAACCCCAGGTCTAGATAATATCCCAGTAGAGGTCGTTTAACTCTTGGACGGGGATAATATAAACTTGCACAAACGATTATTCAATCACATTTATGACACAGGTGACTCCCAACCGAGTGGCTAAAATCTAAATTTATTGCACTCCCGAAAAAGATAAATGCGAAGAATATCGTACGATCGTAGCCTTATGAGCCACGTTCTAAAGTTATTTTTGACCATCATACACAACAGAATAAGAAATTCATGTGACGAGTAATTGGGAGATAACCAGTTTGGCTTTCGCTCTGGTGTAGGTACACGAGAGGCTCTTTTTGCTCTGATTGTCCTTACACAGAAGTGTCAAGATATGTAGAATGACGTCTTCCTATGCTTTATAAACTATGAGAAAGCTTTTGACAAGGTTAAGCATGACGTTCTCATAAATCGTTAAATTGACACTGGCCTCACATGAAAAGGATCTAAGAGTAATCAGGAACCTAACAAAGACCATACGCAACCGTGAAAGTGCGTCAAGAGAAAACGGCTTAGATTAGTTTTTACTGTGGTGTTCGTCAAGGTTGTATATTGTCTCCGTTGCTATTCAATGTATATTGCAAAGCAACTATATCAGAGGCTATTGAGTGGTTAGAGGTTGCTGTGAAACTGAAAATAACGTCAACAACATTTGCTATGCAGACGATACTGTTTTAATAGCCGCGTCGATGTATGTATATATCTGAAGCGATTGATGAAGCTAGTGAAAGGTACGGCCTGACTATTAATGCAATTAAGACGATAGTGACAAAACAAAAATCCACGGAACAGTGTTTTAATTATACAGCTGATGTTGATCCAAGTAAATATATAGTATGATTGGTTCGTGATGATAACTAAACTTGACTAAAAACGGTGTTGGAGATTTTACTACCATGCCCTTAATTTGATACTTGGCAGTAAATTTTAATTTAGAATATTTTTTTCATCGTTATTGTGTTTGCTATGTGAATGAAATGTTATGCAAATAAAGAGAAATCAATTAAGACTGCGGTTGCAAATCATTACAATTTCAAAGCAATTAGAACCTTAATTATTACCCTTACAAATATTAGCAAAGGGTGCAAAGCTAATTATACATTAATTTTATCGGTTTAGGCCGCAGATGCTCCAACTCGGGTAGGTAATTGAATTGTTTTTGTTCTTTCGTCCTTTACAAAGTCCTAAGCAAACTCTCCTCTATTTGCCGTCTCATGGGTGCGCCACTGTGATTAATTTGTTTTATTCACGCTAAATGCCACGTACTTACAAGCTATGTACACCTAGTACCGAGAAAAATAATACCTGAAACTAATGCCGATTCAAATAATAAAATAATTATTTTGGAATTACTATGGGATATCCTACCAATTATTAAAAGGCCGGGCACGCACTCGTGAACCCTCTGGCGTTAAGAGTAAACGGTCACGCGTTCGACTGTGATTTTAGACATACATTAGTATTTCCGAACCAATTCGACTCAGGGTATTTTTTTAAAAGAGCGTATTAATTTAAAAAATCCAGCTACGCATTTGCGATCCCTATGGCCGAGTGTACGTAGGCAGTGGTATTAGTGCCCGTTTTGCCCCTAATTTTAAGTTATGGCTTACAGCTTAAAACGTTCATAGTTAGCCTTAACTCTCGACTCTGAGTCTAAGGGTTCGTGAAACCTGATTTTTTTTAAATTTATGAAACAGATTCCAAATTCCATTAATGTGTATTACATAACAATAGTTGTCATGTAGATTTAAATGTATTAAGTTGTTTCTTTAATATACGGCAAAAATGACAGGAACAAAACAAATTTTAAAAAAGAAAAAAATGCATTTAATTTTGAAAAATGTTTCTCCATTAGCCCTACATTATCCTAAAATGCTAATATTTTCAAAAGTTAGGATATAGACATGAATATTGTATTGTGTTCGCTGCGAAAACTATAGACATTAGAGCATAGTGAAGTACCAGTTTTTTAGAAGACATCAATATCTCTACAAACATTCATGATACCATATGTAGGTATTATTATTTTTGTATTAAAAGTCTATCTGAAGAATCTTCAGGCTGTCGCGACCGCAGATCCCAGTATATAATAAAAATACATAAAATTTAAGCATTTCGATCGGAACCAACGCGAAAGGGGAAAACCTACAATATTATATTGAATTTAATAGAATCCAGTCCCGAAAGGGGACCGATCGTTCGCCCGGGGTCGTATTTGGGTCCCGCAACCAAAATTGATTTACTGGCGGTCTTATTACGGCAACTGGTCGCACAATTCGCGACTGCTAGGGTAATAAATTATTCTAGGTAGCGAAACGGATTTCATAATAATCATAAAATCAATAACGAGACTTGAAGGACACCCTTCAATCTACCTTACGCCCGAACCCAAAATTTAATCCACAATCTCAGATTGTTTTCAATATGAGATCAGACCGTGACAGTCGATCGATTTCCTGTCCTACGAAAACAATAAATTTTTGTCTACGTTTAAAACACATCAAATTTGTAATTATTTTAAAAATCTGTGTAAGTTAAAATCTTAAGATAGGATATTGGCATAGTTGAACTGTCATTTTCATACAAAGGTCTATCCACATACACCGATACGACCTACCATGGATAGCATCTATGGCTACTACGATCCGTCGATTGGTTATTGGCTCACTTTCATCTATATTTAGATTAAGATGTCTATTTCAGATGGTTAAAAATGGATTGAGATAGGTTTGGATTAGGATGGGTTTTGGCATAATAAGGGAGGACATGACGTCTTCAAGCGGTGGCGATTTCAGGCTGAGCTAAGCTCGCCAAAACAGCCCGTGCTGAGCTGTAAAGGCCCTTAATACCAACAGCGAGATTCCATTCAAAAAAAAAGCGGTGATGAAATAGGCAGCTCTCGGCTAAGTGCTCTCTCCAATAGGCCGCGTCTTCTCAAAAAATTAGACCAAACATCCGACTAAAATTGTTTTCTAAAACAACCAAGGAGGCTCATCATCAGATGACTAAGGTCTTTCTTGACGTTTCAGAGTTCGGTTACAAACACTGTGACACGAGAAATAAATTTATAGATACTAAATAATCACGGGATAAATGTGATGTGATGTGATTATAATAGAATTCAATTTCCATACTGACGAACCTATAAGCAAACAAGTACATTCCAAAGTAAAATCGCACAATTAACTAAAATGTATAAATGGTTTTCAAATCGCATGTTTTACGATCGTAAAATATTAATAAGTCCTTCGTATTTCATAAAACGCAAACGAATATTTGCCACAAAATCAAACATATGAAAATTTTGCATTGAGAGGTTTAATCAAAAAAATTTAAAAGGCTATTCAATGGAACTCATTGAATAGCCTTTTAAATTTACATAACCGAGAATATTTATTAAAGTATGTAAGTAATTATTATGTCTACAGCACTGCGTATTATCATGTGTTTTCGCAGCCTTTTGATTCGATTTTAGCTTTTTTACTAAGACTTATAATTATTATTACTTTTAATAATAATAATAATCAGTGGCACGCACAAGTAATATGTACCAGGATATAATAAGTACACAGGCGTCATTTATTCGACGCAATATTTCTTCAACTTTAATTCTCAAGACTTTAAGAAATCAAATAATTTATTTTCAACTAGATCCAAGCTCTTCGCTTCGTATAATTGGATTAAAAACGTTTTATTCTAGATCTCAATTAAGCTGGTACTAATTAGTGTGTAGTTTAACAATACCAACACAGAGGTAGTTAGAGTACACATGTAAACAAATCCCGCTAATTAGGCCATTTACGCGATTTCCATAGTTAACGATATGTTTATCTCCAGATAATCCGCTAACTACTATTCCCTAATAAAAACTAAATCAGTCTTTCACACTACTAAAGTAATCTTTCGTCACTTTCTGTCAAATTGTGTTTACACGTTGATGAAAAGAGACAGAAGACGAATTAAGTTCAAAAAATTAACACAGATATTGCATGTTTATTGTATCTGCACGTCGTGGTTAATGTTACAACTTCCCTCGCGAGGGGGATGTTTAGGCCCGTTCGGGGAAAATGCCCCCTTCGGGTGGTGTATATGTTCGCGCCCTGCATTATAGAGGCGGGAAATATAGCCCTTGATGGGGGCTGCAGCGCGCGTGGAGGCATAGCCTCGATGGGGCATTGTATCTGCGTATTGTGTAATCTCTATATATAATAAACCGATTTTGAAAATAGAATATCACGTTATATGCTATTAAGAAAATAAGGACTTTCTCGTGGCAGTCGAAAGAAGACGAGCGCTGCCTTATCGATTAGATATTAGTCGAGTTCTAGACAAAAGCCTAGAGATTAGCTTACAATGCCAGCTACAGCATATGTGTGATCTTATAAAAGTCCAACTCAGAAACTACTGTACGGCATATATTTCGATTCTCACCAATATCTAGAATGATTCCTGAGGATGATTTTATATTTTCAAGACAATGGTAGCCCATGTGCGTGGCTTGTATATTTGAAAGAAATAATACATTATTTGCAAAAAGGCTTCAAAGGCCGGAAACGCACCCATAAAAATGTGTGTCTACGGGCTGGCTGGGATGAATGCCTTTTTGGGCTACCCGCAGGCTCGTTTGCCCCTCTATTGTTTAAAAAAAAACAATTTAGACTGTCTATCACCTTTGAGTACCTACTGTACAAAAAAAAATCCTTTTCAAGTCTTCCGTGCGAGATTTTAATACTCATAGAAACAATGTGACAAAATCGCGATTACACTTATTTTGTGGTTTAAAGCTCTTTTTTTGTGTTACATCTTGAGTAGACAAAAGTCGTGTAAGACATGCGTGAATGTATGAGTATGGGTGTGTGTGTAGACATTCTGTATTCAAGGCTGTGGCTGAGATCAGTGTGTGCTGTGGAACCTCAAAGCCAAAATATGAAGTAAGGCCTATACAGAATCGAAATCCATACGTCTTGTGAGTTCTCTAATAGTTTAGCTATCCCATACATATGTATCATATTCAAAAATTACCCATAAAACTCTATCTTAGACATATTAAAACAATTTTTAAATCTTTATATATATAATTCTTCTGTGAGTGTGTGTGTCACTGAACTTCTCTCAAACGACTGGACCGATTTTGACGAATTTTTTTGTGTGTGTTCAAGGGGATCTGGGAATGGTTTAGATTCACAATTTTGTCCGCTGGACAATGTTTTTTTAATTAATTTTTAATTTATTAGTAGTTGTTGATTTTGGAATGTTTTACATTGGATCAGACAGACGGCGCTACCATCGCAGTATCAAATTTTAAATAATATTCGAATTTTAATTTTAGTCTATCCCGACACTTAGCGCTGCGATCAAATTAAAAAAAAGTTTTGTTATCATTGTGTTGTTGTAGACCATGTGCTGGATCGTTAGATATTGTCATAACATTTGAATAATAATTTTCATAAAAATGGTCCAGAATGTTTTAGCTTGTTTAAAAAAGTTTGAAATTTTCAAATTAAAGACGTGTAGACAGGACAACGTCTGTCGGGTCCGCTAGTAATAAATATAAATATAACATAGTGACTCAGAAATTACATTTAAAATCAATTCTTACAGGTTCTGGTACCTCGGACTTTGATGGTAAACCCTGGAAAACGAAGTATCTTGTAGGATCTGAAAGCCATGGGAACCATGCACTGGAAGTAAAAAACACTACTGAAGGTCAAAAACCTTTGACATCGATCATGTCCAGAGCCAATGATGGAAAATATGTTCTGTACTATTTAGGAGCACTGTCATGAGAGAGGCCCTGGACAGAAACCGGTGGAAACAGATAGTCCGCTCCAGCTTGCTGACCACGAAGGTCAACTGCCGATTAAAAAGAGAGAGATTTACGAAAGAAAACTTTCACGACAGTAATTAAAGACATCATTAAGTGTAATTAAATTATAACAAAAGTAAGTAAAACAATGTCAAACAATAGGACAACGCAGAAAAGGGTAATTTCTTTTGAACCTTATTTTTCATATGAACACTTTGTTGAAAGTTTTTGAACGATGTCGTTTAAATGAATGCGTTGTAAAAGTTATACATATTTCAAACTGGCCAGTGACACATATTTACAATAGACTGTCGCAGTATCTTAGTTGCGGTGGGCCACATAGCGCGCATGGGCAGGAACCGACGAACCAGCAGGCTCCTTGAATAGAGACCGCGTAGCAGAACAAAGAAGGTTGGCTCGCAGTGGATGCAGAGGCCAGCAGGGCGTACTAGTAGAGAACGTCGTCATACGTCCAATAGAAGAGGCTGATGATTTTACATCTATTTTCAAGAGTTTATATTTTTATATTTACAAAATAAAAATAAAAAAATCATTTCTTTTTGTTTTCCCATTTTTGTTTTATAAACGAACTATTTCTTTCATTGCCTTATTGTATTTGTGTATTTTTCTGTACATTAAAAGTTATTATTGTTAAACATACAAACATCAAATTACAAATATTTTATTACAACCTAGGAACATGACAGACAAGATGGCGGAGGTTTAATATCAGCTGCGTAATATTAAATAAGGTTCTTTATTTAAAATTAACGTGATTCAAAATGGCCGTTTAAAATAATCATAGATAATTTGAAATTGAGATGTTTAAACAACCAATTATCTGTATATTTTTTGTGCCAGAATTAATTAGATAAATTTCTTTTGAAGATGTCTCACAACTCTGTAAAGAGCTGGTGTCAAGAGGACACGATTTAAGCTATCTATATTGATTTGGACTGGCGCCAAAACCCATTTAAAAGCGAAATACTTAGGATATTACAGAAATTAAAAAAATATCTAACATTTGTATAACGAGAAGTAAGCTGCAATTAATACTCTTACTTACTATGTGGGACCAGCTGCCTACTGAAGTATTTCCAAAGCAATTCGATTTAGTCATTTATACATGGGTTCTGGCAAATTGAATGTCTTGTGTCTTGGGATTGATTTGCTCTAGTTCAAACAATTTGTACGACTCAAAACTTAACCATTAAAAAGAGTGGCGGAAAATTTCTTGCCAGTTCTTCTTGCCCGCTCTACGCTCTTGAATAGAGAACTGGTAGTAATGTAAATTTACAATTGCTTTTTTTTTGACGTTCATAAGTGTACTTGTTTACGTATATAAAATAAAGATATTTTTAGTTTGAGTATGTATTATCAAATTATCTTCTAGCTCGTTCCGGTTCTAGCTTCCCCGTTGGGTTAGTCTTCGTAATTTATTTGCACTAGTAATCAGGATTGTCACTGTCAGAAGTAAATAAAAATAGAAATTTTAAAATGATGTAGAAAAAGTTGCATTATCTGTATTTATTTCCCCGGAGTTGGTATCGACTTTCACCTTTTAGTCGATACCATCTCCTCCAAATTTAAAATTATGTTAAATAATTTTAAGTTTACAATAATACATGGCTTTAATCCGGTAAAAAAGTGTTTTCTCACCGGCTTAAACCGGCTTAAACCGGCTGGCCGATCAATTAATATGTACTACGATAAGTGCAGCAATAAAACCTATGATAGTAATCAAAAAGCATAAGCCATAGACATCGATAGACGGCCTTATGCCTATTTAGACAAAAGACGAGTTTTTTTATGTCTAGCGTCTAGGATATTTCGACATATTATAACCGTTATGTATGTTTTTTAATTTTTTTTTTTTCTACTACAAGTATCAAGATACACACAGATCAAAGGGAAATAGAAGGAGGCACCGCAAAAAAAGGTGGATAGAAGAAATAGAAGCGATAACAGGAACCGAATAGAGAAAGAAAGCCATGGACAGAGTCAGTTGGAAAAAGCTAAGATACAGGATAAATAATGTATACTGTATTTTCTTTGACACGATTAGAAATTAAACGGGCTTTATTATTATTATTATATCAGAGGATACTACTACATAATACTTACTTTATATAATTTTCTGCCTATTTCTCGTTCATGTCACCTTATATGATTAGAAAAAATTGCGAGGGATAAATTCAGTGGAGCGTGGCAAATTAATTCGATATACTAAGGGCGACGAAGCGACGAAGATGTGCAATTCAATCACGCAACCATTAGGTTCGCTTCGACGCACCCCAGCAGTGATTTATCTCCGATATTGCAAACTATACCCCTCTTATTTTATACTTGCCTGGTAACTTTATTGCATAAATGTGACATCCTGGTAACTTACCTGGAAAAAAAGGGAATTTCCATTTTAGTATTTGTTAAATGTGGATGGATGGTTTCTATATCCAAAATACGAGTCATTTTTATAATGTAAATAATACAAGTACGATAAATCTCCTGTCACGATGTTAGTCCGCGATGGACTACTAAACCGATTTAAATAAAATTGGTACACCGTGAGCAGTCTGGTCCAACTTAAGAGATATGACAGCTTAGATCTTTAATTATAGTCGCAATTTAATTTTATTGCAAATTATTTGTTTATTATTTGATACAATTCTAACAGGTGGCGCTGTTTTAAAAGTACCAACGTTTCACATCAGTTTCCCTTGAATAGCTTACTACTATGTAACAACAACCTTAGTCACAGCAACGCTTGGCCGAGTCTGCTAGTTTATAGTATAAAAGCAAGCATCCATATTGGATATAGCAACCGAACTAAGAACTGTTGGAAAAAAAAAAAAAAAAATATCGATCTCCTGTGCGATCTTTTTAGCAGAAAATTTTATGAAAAGCGATTGCAGTGGCCTTACCAGGGCAGCAGAACCACGTAACAATGCCGCACTGCGCATTTGTGCAGCGTTTAAATACTGCAATACACTTTTCTTGTATTTAGGTACTCAATTACATGCCTAAACCGAAATTTCATTAAATATATATTTAATAAAATATAAAGTATTTAATAAAATCGCTAGAAATAGCTCAGACAAACTAATGTGCCGTAATTCAAATGAATTTTGTCTGTATAATACTCACCATCATTGATTAAAAACGAAATTAGACAAAAGTAAAATGTGTTTTTATGTATCGAGGAATTTATAATGTATTGCGATTTTAATTAGAGTAATCAATACATTTATTGTTGGATCAATACATATCTATGATATATAACAGTCAAAACGGTACGTTTTTGGTCCTTTCATTGATGATAGACCTTGATGAAGCTCTCGGCTGAATTCTATTATATTAGGTACTTAATAACATCATCGGCTGTTACGACTATCGGTTTTTACGACCAATTATGAGTAGTCCCTTCGATGTCGTTATATCAGATTTTGACTGTATATTGGTTAAAGCCCAATCAACCAAGCCATACTAACTTAATGCAGTAGTGATTAACGATAAATATTAAAATTAATCAAAGAGTTTTTATTTAAATTATACAATTTGTTAGTTATAATATGAATATTAAAATAAATTATTATATATTTCTTTCGTTTAGTAATGTATTAGTAAATACTATCACTGTCGTATATGCAATGAATTTAATAAAAACACCAAAATAATATTTATTTATTCACACTGTTTAATTGTATTGTTACGAAACATGTGTTCTAAATATAAAAATACTAGAATATACAACTTGAACATAGTTATAGATTTTCATGCCACATAGAACGAACTTTACGATGTAGAATTCAGGTGTCGGTGTGCGCGCGCGTCGTAAAAATTCACTCTCATCATTTTTCTCCATCGCGCCAAAAGAAGTATAGTAACTTCAAAACATACACTAGTTGGGTTCACAAACCAATTACGGAAACAATCATGATTCAAAGTGAGCCGAGTAAATTAGTGTAACAATTGAACAAACAACGCGCGAGCTTATCAACAAATTGATCATTCAATTAGCGGTGAATACTATCTTGATTATATGTCGTAGATATAACGCCAAATAATCCGTACGTTTAGGCGTTTCACAAAATGGCCGATCATATTTATAGACATACACTTTTTACGTTCTCTCGTAAAACAGATTCATGAGAATATTTTTTTTGTGCGGAAAACTAAACTATTTAAAAAGAAAGAGAAGCATACGTCGTCAGAAGACTTCTACTATTTTTATATATAATTAAATAGTATTATATAGACCCGAGAGCTGGTGCTCTGCAGTATTGAAGGTGCGCTGCCACAGGCACCAAACTTTTGAAGTGTAACTTCATTAGGGCGCATGAGGGTAAAATTTTTACGGAACGTCACGAAGATGTGCAGCGCTTTTGTCGATGGAAAGAAAGAGACCGAATGGGAAAGAGAGAGAAAGGGAGATCGAGAAAAAATACACGCTATTGGTATGTATTCGTTTTGTAGTTAGATATATATAGATGGATATTTTGTTGCATAACGTCTTACGCCCTTTTATTTATATTATCATTATCACGTATACAATGAGAATATATAGATATACAAATACATGGAGTAATCATATACTGGTACATGATCGTCTATTGGGGCTTTAGAAATAATTCATTTACAGAGAAGTTTCCCTTCTGACATGACGTGTACTTTGCACGCACTTTTTTTTTAATTTGTTTTAAATTGCTATTTGTGAATTTGTAATATTTTTGTGTAGATGTCGTTTCAAAATATCCTCAGGAACTCCAACGTCCTAACTCCTGCTGCTATGACAATAAAAGATTTTCGTACAGACAGCAGAATTCGTATTCGATTTATGCTATGACAGATAAACGTAGTATTTCCTAGATTTTGGCTTCACTTTGATTTGGGTTAAAAGGTATAGTTAAACTAGCTAATATTTAAAGGGCGTTAAAAACTAGTTTAAAATAGCCCGGAAGCGACGATTTCATGGAATTTATTTGTTTTATATTCGTTTCGGCTGTGAATCGCGTATAAATTCCGTGAATTCCGATATTCTGCAAAGTGACTGGATAAAAAAAATCTGTGTATAGAGAGGCCTGCTTCCATTTTGGAAAACTGTAAATAATTTTCAATGTGATCACCACATTCTGATAAAAAATATATTTTCTTTTTTATAGAACAGTGGGCAATAAGCTCATCTGATATTTAACTCGCGAGTGCGTTACCGGCCTTTTAAGAATTGTATGTTCTGGTCACCACATTCTGATAAAAAATATATTTTCTTTTTTATAGAACAGTGGGCAATAAGCTCATCTGATATTTAACTCGCGAGTGCGTTACCGGCCTTTTAAGAATTGTATGTTCTGGTCACCACATTCTGATAAAAAATATATTTTCTTTTTTATAGAACAGTGGGCAATAAGCTCATCTGATATTTAACTCGCGAGTGCGTTGCCGGCCTATTAAGAATTCTTTTCTTTTTCGAATAGCAATTTCTGTTACGTACAATAAATCTAAACATGTACTAGGGTAGCATAAAGCAGCAGCTGTTCATCACTCGTTCAAATTCATTTCCCAGGCGGACAATATGGCTGTATTAATAAAAGCGCAGTAAACACCGGTGGAAACGAAAAAGAAAATCGTAAACTCTCGCCTTATTAATTTGAACAGCGCGTAAAGGGCCTTATTCCCATCCTTGTAATCTCTATTGACTACGGTTTCAAATGCACATAATCTTAATATACAAATATAAATCGTCTGTCACGATGTTTGTCCGCGATGGACTCCTAAACTACTTAACCGATTTTAAATTAAATTGGCACACCGTGAGCAATCTGGTCCAACTTAAGGGATAGGATAGCTTAGATCTTTCATTATAGTCGCAATTTTATTTTATTGCAAATATTTTTTTACTATTTGATACAATTCTAACAGATGGCACTGTGTTAAAAGTACCAACGTTTCACATAAGCTATCTACCTTTCACATAAGTTCTTTTACCGTTTGCCTTTAATAGTTTACTACTATGTAATATAACAAAAACCTTAGCCACAGCAACGCTTGGCCGAGTCTGCTGGTATTACATAAAGATTTTATTAAACCTCTTATAGTAAAAAAATACGACGCCAAGAAACCATGTTAACTCAAGAAACATCGAAGCAACTCTTCAACTTCGAGATAATAATTAATAACGCGCTTAATACACTTTAACAATCCGCACGGTTTGGAAATATCGACTTTATATCTATTGTCTTAAAGCTCCTAAAATCTCTCAGCTCATTACACAACAGCTGTTGAGTACTACCTCCTCGAAGGTAATAACGGTTATTTGATAGACCCTTAGAGCCATTATAGGCTACAAAGATCCCATTCTCTTAGAATGTAAGCTTTCATAAAAATTTATCGCATTCCGAAACCCTTTTAAAATCTAGCGAATATGTACAAGAAAAAATTCGAATTTCGAAAATCGCGCGCAGAAATGAAACGTTCTTATTTCAAATTCAAATATTGTTCAATGATTTTATCTATCATGCATAGATGTTAAATTAACAAATGAGTGCAAACTAAATTTAAAGGTTTTACATATTTCAATTTTCAAGTCAATATCAACGAGATGAATCAGCTATGTTTTCATCTCTTATAATGAGTCTATAATAAAAATGAGTCTATTGTGTCTATGGCGTATTTCAATTTCAAATTATCTGCAGGAGCGCCGCGCAATCATGAGCTGTATTTTGGCGCCATTTGCTAGTTCTGTTGTAATGTAGTCGATAAAATGGCTGATAATAGTCATAACGTCGAATCAGGAGAAAAGGGCTGATTTATAAGAAATAGGCCTAGTTACAAAATTATAAAGGAACAGGACAACATAAAAACTAACATCCTTATTTTTTGCTGTTGTCAACGAAAAATCTGTGTTTGCCTTTACGCTTTTGATACAGGTGGCAACGAGGCGTCACAATGACAAGGGTGTGATGTCACGCGTAATCTCTTGCAACCGTCTGCGAGCCTGGTAGTTACATGGCACGTTAGCCTTATTACACGCATACATTACACATCTGCTTTTCTTCATATAATCGTGCTTTTAAGAAATGAGAAGCACAGTACATATATAATCGGTATATATACATAAAAATATATATATATGAAATGAGAACACTGTGTATGTTGTTGTAAAACTTTATTGTTTACTTACGTGGTATGCATAAGCAGTTAAAAATTAATATGCCACACCATACTATATTAAATATTACAATTCGTGTGACATAACTCGATGTCGGCTAGCTAATTTTTATTTATTCCTTGAGGTTTAAACAGAAAAATTTGAAATTTACTTAATATTTATGTTTTTGAACTACCTTTATGGAGTAACAAATGTAGCCAAGTTGATATATAACTACTAAAAAGGTAGGTTAAGAAAAAAGATCATATTAAGGGGACACGAAAGCCGCGGCAAGCAAGTATTATCATAAAAAATGATTCCCGATCAAATAAGTCCAACAACGTGACGTTTGAAAACGTGTCCGCGTTTCCAATTATCCGCCCTGCGTACCGAAACTCATCTAACTTCCTCCGCCCGCCCGCCCTCAACTTCAATACAATACAGCCTCATATTGGGTAGGCTTAATAATCACGCGTTAAATTTTCTACATACATACAAATAATAATACGGAAATAAGGACGTATCTCAAGGTTTTTGGACATATGAAAGAAATATAATTTTAGATAATTTAATAGCGACTACAGAACCTACACAAAATGTTATTTTTAAATATGTTAAGTATTGGTTTTAAAAACTCAAATTATTTTTTTTTTGCCCATGGCGCAGGCTTTAGTTTTTCGACCATACCACCTAGTCTTTCGTATAATTTTATAATTATTAATCAGAATAATAATTATTAATTAAAAATAACAATTAATTATATATTAGGTTCATTTATGTTTTTCGTAAGTAAAAGTCAAATTAAATCGTAATTCAAACACGCGCCAAAATGCTTTGCTAGACAAGATGGCGTCGCACCGGCCCGTTTGTCGTGCCATTAAATGATCGCATTTATTACATAGTCAATAATTTCGATTAAAAAACGAAACTTCAACGAAATTAGGACAATATTGTTATGAAACAGACGAAGACATTTTATTAACTGACATGCGAGTCATAACGACTTATCTGTGACAGATTCGTGTCACATGACTGACGTATAAAATTCAATGTTTTTAATAAAGGATTGACAAATTTACCAAATTTATCCAAGCGATTCATAATTGCAGAAATCGATACAGTTCACAATAATTATATTCTGATACGAAAATTAAATCGAGATTTGCGCAAATTGTTTCCCTAAATGTTAGGTATTCTGTTTCACTGTTCTAAAATATATACTCTGTAATTATCAAAGATATGTCTATGGAAATGTTGCCATGTTTAAACTGATTTAATGCGTAACCTTGTTTTTGCGAATCTTATCAGAATTTTAGACTATCTACAGAATGGTTTTTAAGAACATAACATAAGTAGAAGTAGTATTTTATACGGTTTCATTAAATAGCTTCACAGATATCATAATACAGTTATTAGCAGAAAACAAAACAAGATATTAATAGCTGTCTTTAGCAACTTTTATAAGTTGTTTTTATTAATTTTTAATTAATTTTACTATGTAGGTTAAAAATTAAAAATGTTAAAATTGAAATTATTCTATAAATATTTGATCGTTATGATTACTCATAAGATTATTTATTACTTTAAACTTGTTTTCTATGAAAAATACAAGAAAAAAAAACCAACCTGGACAACGTTCCCATAACAAATTTTTATTATAAAAAAAAAAAAATGATGTTTTGCCTGTCTTGACCACCTAGGGTTCTCTAGCTCTCTCTAGGTAGCAAAGCGACCTGGGTTTGATCGCAAATTCTACCAAAGACAGTGCAATATCTCCCTCTTAAACGGCTTGAGCAATTAACTGTAAAACCTAGGGTTATTTGGCAATGTAGCCCTAACCCCTCTAACGCATCTCAATTATGTAGTCGGAAGTACAGTAACCCCTCTGTATAAACAAACAAACAAAAATCATTTATTCATATAGGTGACATAATGTACACTTATGAACTTCAAAAAAATAAGAGAAGAGAAAATAGAGAGAAGAGAAAAGAGAAGAAGAAAGCGCTAACGCGATATATCTTACAACAATACTATTATAGTCTCTGATACTCCGCAATATCAGAGAATGGACGGGAGTGGCCAGCGTTGAACAAGTGATGCGCTTGGCGAAGTATAAGAAGTATGACTAGCTGACCTGCAGTAGTGGAGAGGCACTAAAAGAAGAAGAAAAAGAAGAGATTTATCAAGTGCATAATGCGTTTTGAGTGCGTTTGAATTTTTTTAAAGTGTGTTGTAATATTAAACTAAATTATTAAATTTGTGGTCCTAGTTTTTGAATTGTTCAAACTGTTTTACTAGAATACTCCTTTACAATTTGCAAATTCATACATTTACAATTTATAACGAAAGCAATTTAATTTTAAAATTATTGGAAATATTAATTTTAATCCAATTTAAACTGCGGCCCGCACGGATTATTTATACCTCTACAGTTTGAACAAATGATTATTTCGTCGAATATTATAATAAAACTATCAGAACTCATAAGTGCGTTATGTAACGTGGGCGGAAGCTACTCCGGGCGTTGCTATGGTTACAATATTATAGTCTGTGCGAATAGACTGTCGTGGGCTTTGAGATCGCTGCTAATTTTAACACTGTTATTATTTTTAAAAATCTAAGTCGGTTTACTGACGATAGTTAAACATGACAACGTCATAAGAAAATATACCGATGGAATGGTTGCATTTTTCATAAGATTTTTTTTTATTGATATTTTGTATAGCTATAAAATTTATTTGTTTATTACAATCAAGGGTTATAATAATTTACAAAAAACATCAAAAGATCTTCATGTTTTTAAAAAACAACTTATTTTTTTTATTTATTATTTAGTACATAATAATTTTATTTATTTAGTACTCCTACAGCTAACATAAATTATACTTAATTACATACAAATACACTGAGAATATAGCCAAAGATGGAATACATGATACATTTAACAATAAAAAGATTTATAAAAGGGAACAAACAAACAAAAATTATTTTATACATTTGACTAATTGTGATTTAATTTATTTAACTAAGCTTAAATTAGTTGTGTTGTGTGATGAACATATTATTAAAAGAAGTTTGAAATCGTAATAATATATTTTATTAATGTGATATTGTATCACTATAAATCATATAGGAATTTACTATTATGATATGACTAACAATGTGTAACTGCTATGTAAAATTTCTTTTAAGACAAATTTGCACGTCATTGTATGGCAGAATATGCGAACTTTAGATTGTACCAACATTTTTGTACTATTTTCTTGCAAATAAATCATTATTATTATTATGTATAGAGGAGCTAAATGGAAATCCCAATTGAATTGATCAAGTTACATTTATTTGTACGCATAAATTTAATTATAATAATTATTAATAAGATGTCGAACGCTGCCGAACGCGTAGGTCGATTGTGCCTTAATCGCTCGTTCCGCGCTCCCGCTTGCATATCCATCGAATTATAAGACATACTCACGTTAATAAATAGAGTTAAAATCTTTTAGATCTTGACCTCAAAATACCGTATCTATTTCGTAATCAATCGTTTTACTAATGGGCAGGATTAGTAGTAGACAGAAGGTTGATGGTGACCATACGCCGAAAGCCTAAGGCATACCAGTTTCCTCACGATCAAAGCGAGTGTTAAATATGCACATAGAAACTCCATCGTTGCACAGCCGGGATTAAAACCGCGTAGCAGAGGCTAACACTGCTGATACGTCATTATATTTCGATAAACATACTGTTCGTTTTATAAGTGCGTGCTCCTATTTTACCATGCCTTCTGCTGATAGAGGACAAGCACTTAAGAAGTAATATGGAACATAGTTGCAGCTCCTAATAAACATTTTTTTAAACAAAAAAACTTTGCGATTTTAAAGGGTGGCGGAGAGTTCTTCTCGTCCGTTCTACGCCCTTGATTTGAGAACTGACAGTAAATGTAAAATTAGAATGAATATATGTATTTCTTTGTTGACGTTAAGTGACCTAAATGAATAACTGATTTTCAATTCCGTTTCCTGATGAATCACTTCTAGTTTGTGATACACAATCTTGCAGCTACAGAGTACGGGTTCTGTGCTGTATTTTTTTATAGAACCTGATATTATTTGACATGGACCCATGGACACTCTCAATGCCAGAGGGCTCGCGGGTGCGTTTCCGGCCTTTTAACAATTGGATTCTTTGTATAGAGGAAATCGTATGAGTCCGCCATGGATCCACGCATATACAATATAAATACATAAATAATAATAATAAAATTAAATAAACTCTTTTTATGACAAAAGGGTTGTGACAGTCATATATCGCTGCACCTCACACAAGGGAGTCTCTGTATTGTGGATAATAATACAGCGATTCATAATTGTAGAAAATCGATACTGTTCACGATAATTATTGTGATACGAAAATTAAATCGAGATTTGCGAACATATTTCCCAAAATGAATAATATTTCGTTTCACTGTTGCA
This sequence comes from Pieris mannii, assembly GCA_028984075.1. Taxonomy (NCBI): domain Eukaryota; kingdom Metazoa; phylum Arthropoda; class Insecta; order Lepidoptera; family Pieridae; genus Pieris; species Pieris mannii. The sequence continues at coordinate 5,188,488 of CM054798.1, read as the reverse complement.
AATATATTTCTGCTCTGTAATTACCACAGATAATAAAATACCGTATATGGCATTATAACAGATAAATACTTTATATTATGACTAGCGGACCCGACAGACGTTGTCCTGTCTACACGTCTTTAATTTGAAAATTTCAAACTTTTTTTAATAAGCTAAAACATTCTGGACCATTTTGATGAAAATTATTATTCAAATGTTATGACAATATCGAATAACGATCCAGCACATGGTCTACAATAACACAATGATAACAAAACTTTTTTTTAATTTGATCGCAGCGCTAACTGTCGGGATAGACTAAAATTAAAATTCGAATATTATTAAAAATTTGACACTGCGATAGTAGCGCCGTCTGTCGCATCCAATGTAAAACATTCCAAAATCAACAACTACTAATAAATTAAAAATTAATTAAAAAAACATTGTCCAGCGGACAAAATTGTGAATCTAAACCATTCCCAGATCCCCTTGAACACACACAAAAAATTTCGCCAAAATCGGTCCAGTCGTTTGAGAGAAGTTCAGTGACATACACACTCACAGAAGAATTATATATATATAAAGATACCTATGGAAATGTTGCCATGTTACTTGATTATTACACCGATTTGATGTTTCACCTTGTTTTTGCGATTCTAATCTGTGTTTTAGACTATTGAATTGTTTTTAAGAATATAGAATATATAGAAAAAAATAAAGCGTATAAGAATTATATTAACTAGTTTCACGGATGTGATAATATACTGTTGTCATTAATAAATTTAAGAAATGTATTAAAGAAAAGCTGTGTAAAAAGGCTTACTATAAAGTTAGTGATTATGTAGTTGATAAAAGGGCCTACTACTAGTGCTGGATAGGCTACTTCTAATTAATTTGCTATATTTGTTTTAAATATTGTGGAATTGTTCGATGATATGCTTTTTTTTAAAGAGTACCGAGAGTTTTTTACGCCGGCTTTTTCTCTCGGCCAACACCCTCTGTCTTCTTTGCCGATGAGTAGGGATGTCTACAGGTTCGAATTTAATGACGTGGAATAAGTGATACCATGATCTTATGTTCCATTTTTTATTTATTTTAATTAACAGAACAAAGATATAGGTCTTTTTAGTATAACTTCAAAAGGGTTATGACAAAAATGAATCGCTAGACGCCACAATAGGTGACTAGATAACAATTATTCCGTGGTACATCGTACATGTTAAAAACAGTTTAAAAACAGTTAATACAGTGTTACACCTTTATAAAACATTAAGTATGTTTGAATGTATGCACAGTGCAGTCAAATCAAACTTAAACGTATTTGAGTTATGATCGTATGCTGGCCTTAGATACGAAATTCTATTTAGCTAGCGTAAAGTTTGTATCTGAATAGTTTGACTCGAAATCTAATTAAGTAGGCCTGAAGACAGTACAAAAAAAAATTATATACATGAGAAACTAAATATATATGTGCAAGATACACGTCGCCATCAGCCGTCCTATCTTAATCTACGAGGCTCATTATGATACGTATCTTTAATACCCGTTTGAATTGGCACACGCTAATATCACGAACTTCAGACGGTAATTGACTAAATTGCACACACTCATACCTAATAAGACATCTTCAAACAATTGTTACGCGGCTTTGGCAAGAGAAGCAAACTCGCTCGACGAGTATTGCGTGTAGTGGAGTTTGATTTTTATAAATGATAAGCTACTATAAAGGGAGTTATATTTTTTTAAATTAAAACACCAAGGTCATGTTGAGATTACTCCTTGGGGCACCACCGGATTGACACCTCGGACTTGACTCCATCGGCTGCGCGCAGCGAGCCGAGCCTATATCTCCTAGGACGCTGCAGCCCTCATCAAGGGCTATATTGCCCGCTCCCGTATCGCCCTGTATCAGCAGGGTGCGAACCCATACACCACCCGAAAGGGTCATATGCCCCGAACGGGCCTAAGGATCCCTCTAGCGAGGGAGGATGTTACATGAACCACGACGATGCTTAAATTAAGATATTTGGTTTCTTGGTAGATTTTATTAGTAGTGTTAAAAATTGTATCCAAATTGGGCTTTTATTAATTTATTTTCAATTATAGTATTTGCTTGTTGTTCTCACGAGTATGTAAGTGCGTGCTGCTATTTCACCATGCCTCCTACTGATAGTGGACAAATCTTTGTTTTTAATTTATTTTATTATTCTTTATTACTCAATATGTCATATGGAACATGGTGTATTGGTTACAGCTCCTTGCAAACATTGTGTAAAAACACTTGGCGATTAAAAAGAGTGGCGAAGAGTTTATTGCCAGTTCTTCTCTTCCGTTCTACGCCCTTGATTTGAGAGCTGGCAGTAAATGTAAAATTAGAATCATTTAAAGTATATTTTGACGTTCATAAGTGTACATTATGTTACCTATATAAATAAATGACTTTTGATTTTTTTTTTATATGTGTATAAAATGTGGCTCGACTAAACAATTATCAATTAATTAATGAATGATCAAAATCTAATAACAATTAAAAAATGTTAAAAAATTATCACGGCAAGGTTTCTAAAATATATATTACATATAACATTCACATTGAAATAATCAGATTTTTATTACCGCATCGCGTTTGTGTGATTTGTGAATGTAATATCGGGACAATGGCTCAAATATTTAACATTTTGGCGTCTTTATGAAATTTTTGCTTCGTCGCCCTAATCCCTGACTTATCCTAAACAAACTCGAATATGAACGATTTCATTTTATAAAACAAAAAAGTCACAATTTATTATCCACACAAAAAAACACCGGAGCACATTTCTGTCCGTTTAATAATCAGTACGTGGATGCCCGAGCTTTGCTCGGTATTTATTTATTTTTATAAATTGTGTTTTTTGGAAATTATATTTCAGTACAAATAACATAGTAATAAAATAATGAAATATGAATATAATTATCGAATAAAGATACTAATTATATTCATATTTAAGTTTTTATTTGACTGACATCTTAAAACGAGAAATTCTATGTCTAAGTTAATAAAATACGAATAAAATGACATTTTCTAGAAATGATTCCTAGCTAGATCGATTTATCGCCCCCGAAACACCCCCGTATACTAAATCTTGACTTGCGAACTGGTTGTAAATGTAAATTTACAGTTAATTTAATTTGTTTTTCTTGACGTTCATAAGTGTACATGTTTACCTATATGAATAAAGATATTTTGATTTGATTTGATTCATGAAAATCGTTGGAGCCGATTCCGAGATTCCAATTATATATATATATATAATCTTCTATATATATTATATATATATATATATACAAGAATTGCTCGTTTAAAGATATAAGATATAATTATAGTACCTTATACTAATACTTGTAGTGTTTTGTACAGGGTGCAGTCAGCAATGTGATGATTTTTGTAGGTACATGGTTGCAGCTTACAAACACTTTGTAAAGGAGTGTCGGATGTATTACCAGTTCTTTTCGATGATCCATCCTTGGCATAACTGGCTATAAATATAAATGTCGTACGAGTGGTCGTACTTGAATTCTAAAATGCGGTGATGTTAGTTATTTTGACTACGTATTTGCGCGTTGGTCCCACGAGAAAGTAAGTGCGTGCTCCTATTTCACCATGCCTGCTGCTGATAGAGGATCTTTGACAATCTGAAAAAATCTTTATTTTTAATTTATATTATGACTATTACTTAAAATGTCATGTGGAACATGGTGTAATGGTTGCAGATCCTTACAATCGTTGTGTAAAACAAAAAAAAAGGCTTTTAAAGAGTGGCGGAGAGTTTATTGCCAGTTCTTCTCTTCCGTTCTACGCCCTTGATTTAAGAACTGGCAAAATTAACGTAAAATTAGGAGCATTTCATGTATGTTTATTTGTTGACGTTCATAAGGGGACATTTTGTTATCTATATGAATAAATGATTTGGATTTTTTTTAATGTACTGGACACACGTCACTAACGAACTTTTGACTCCGATTTCTTGTTGACACGACAAATTTGACGAAAACGTTTTATTCATTCGAACACGAGCTAACTTTTGTTTCTAACGCTTTTTAAACTAAAAATATCATTTTTGTATTCATACCAGATGGCCCGATGAATAAAAATTTAAAATCTATTAATATCTTTTTATTTATTTATTAACACTTCGTTACATCTTAATATATATAAATCTCCTGTCACGATGTTTGTCCGCGATGGACTCCTAATCTACTTCACCGATTTTAAATTAAATTGGCACACCGTGAGCAGTCTGGTCCAACTTAAGAGATAGGATAGCTTAGATCTTTAATTATAGTCGCAATTTTGTTTTATTGCAAATTATTTTTTTAATATTTGATACAATTCTAACAGATGGCGCTGTGTTAAAAGTACCAACGTTTCACATAAGCTAGTAACCTTTCACATAAGTTCTCCTACAGTTTCCCTTGAATAGCTTTCTTCTATGTAATATAACAAAAACCTTAGCCACAGCAACGCTTGGCCAAGACTGCTAGTTACAATATAAAAAAATTTCTTCGAGGCAACCACTGTGAGTAAAGGAAAAAGAATGTATTAAATTACACAAGGCAGGCAAGAAGTGCAATAATACATATTACTTTTTTGAAGATATCAAACTCTAACATTATTTATGTGCGCAACGAATACTTAAAACTTATAAATAAATGGCGTTATTAGCAATGATTATGAAACGTCGCGTCGTTTGTACACAGACTACAAAAGCTGTAAGCCGCATAATTTTTTTTTTATAGCGGTTAAATCTGGCGAAGTTAATTTGACAGGTTTATTGAAGTTTTCTTAAATTACCGCCCGTTTAACAAAGTCAAAGTACATTTAAAAAGTAACTTCGCCACCCTAATTCTGCGGTCTTCGTTTGAAAGAAAATAAATTCAATCTAGTTAATTAGTTAACAGTCTAAACGTTACGTAACTTTTAAGCACAGTTGAAATATTCAAATCTCTCTTTTTTCGAATTTTATGAGATTGCCGTCAACTTTTTATCTCAAATAACCCAGTTTAAATCAACGGTATTTTACTTTTGATTTGTTATCGAGTTATTTCAAACTAAAGTCATAGGATATTTATTTTAAATGATTGATTTAAAAGTATGTAAACTTACAGCTTAGATCTTTAATTATAGTCGCAATTTTATTTTAATACAAATTATTTGTTTATTATTTGATACTATTCTAACAGAGACTGAGGCTGCGTGTGAGAAATAACCACAGTCGGCGTGGTAAGCGATCTCAATTGCTGGCGGTGTCTCGGGCGAGTACAAACCTACTCAAAGAAGCACCATTTACACGTGTCTTACGCAGCCTAAATATTATTGCGTGTGAGACAGATGTATCCAGTTGCAGACTGGCTGAATTCACAAGAATCACATTATTTATAATTAGTTATAAAATGGTTTAGGTTTTAAGTTTTTACTAGTAATGACTGTATTATGTTTTTAGCTTAGTTTTTTATTGTATTAGTATTAAGTTACTGTAAAATAGGAAATAAGGAAATAAATAAATGTTTAATATTTTAAATAGTTTAGAGTAATCTCCTTTAGAATTCTTTGTCTTTTTATTTACGAGTAATTTTTTTTCTCTTATGATTCCATATTATTTATTTATTATTTATTAACACTTCGTTGCATTACACAAAAGGTAAAAAAAATATATTAAACATAATTTAAAAGCAACTGGCGGCCTTATCGCTTTAGAGCGATTTCTTCCAGACAACCACTGTGAGTATATTACATAAGGTAGGCAAGGAGTGCAAAAATACAAATTACAAATAATAAAAATAGGAAAAAAAAACATACTTAACAGAAACAAAAAGCAATAAAAATAAACTAAACTGATATAGTATACATAAAAAAAAAACAAAAAGTGAACAGTGCACATGGATCATGATAATCTAATTATAAAAAAATAAAATAAAATAAAATACGTTTATTTTGGAACATAGGATCATAAGAGTATCACTTATTCCACGTCATTAAATTCAAGCCTGTTGGCATCCCTACTCATCGGCAAAGAAGACAGAAGGTGTTGGCCGAGAGAAAAAGCCGGCGTAAAAAACTCTCGGTACTCTTTTAAAAAAAAAGCAAATCATCAAACAATTCTACAATATTTAAAACAAATATAGCATATTAATTAGAAGTAGCCTGCCCAGCACTAGTCCCAGGCCCTTTTATCAACTAGATAATCACTAACTTTATAGTAAGCCTTTTTACACAGCTTTTCTTTAACTTAATAAAAGGCAGAGATAAAAGAGCCTCTGGGATTTTATTAAAGAAGACTATCCCTCTTCCCAAAAAAGAATTACTTTACCCAGTCTAGTACGGGGAAATTGCAGCCTGCGTTTGTTCCGAATTCAAGATCGGTCTCACGTCAGTTAGTAGTTAGTGATGTGACGTGGACAGGTAATGTTTATACATATTATCTACTTATGTATGTTTTAAAAGGTAATCCATAGCAATAAAGAGCGTAAACTATTATGAAATCCACAAGTGCAAAATATAATTTAGTATTGGCAGCGATAATTTAGTACATAAATAATTTAATTAAAACATAAACGCCTTCTGTATGGCAATTAAAATTTACAATAGATTACCGAAATAACTTAAAGATCTTCCGACAAGAGTCTTTAAAAAGCGACTTAGTGCATTACTTTTAGACACGTACTACTCAATAAACGATTATTTGTGTGAGACATGGTAATTTATACAAATTTAATTATGTATGATAATTGACTTAATTGATATGAATCTGACTAATAATGTAAAATCTAAACTAAGATAAATTTGCGCGCCACTGTGTGTGGCAGAATATGCGAACGACTGACAATTGTACCACCTAGACTTTTAAATTATTATTATTATTATTATAAATAATAAACTTTTCTAATAACATTCCTAATTTTCTACACGTATAGTCGCTTCGCTTACATGACAGTCTTGCATCATACCCCGCCCATCTCCAAATCTCACTTACATATAAATAAATAAATGATTAAATCTTACTAGTACGACAATTTAAATTGTATTTCAATTAAGAGAAATTCAATACGACTCAAGAAATCTCAAGTTACGCGAAAGATCAAAGCGAAACTTTTCTATGTAACTTTATCTAGGTTGTACTTACTAGGTACAATATTACAAGGGTATTCATTCTCCACAACTTCAATCGATTTTTATTTAAAGTTTATCTTGGCTTCATCTTGATCATAAACTGGAGAAGACTATCCAGGGTTTATTAAATTTGATAAAAAAAAACACGTTTATTTTGGATTCATATATTTTTCATGCATAAGATCATCATGGCATCACTTATTTCACGTCATTAAATTCGAACCTGTTGGCATCCCTACTCATCGGCAAAGAAGACAGAGGGTTTTGGCCGAGAGAAAAAGCCGGCGTAGAAAAAGCCGGCGTCTCGGTACTCTTTCTAAAAAAAAAGCAAATCATCAAACAATTCTACAATATTTAAAACAAATATAGCAAATTAATGAGAAGTAGGCTGCCCAGCACTAGTCCCAGGCCCTTTTATCAACTAGATAATCACTAACTTTATAGTAAGCTTTTTTACACAGCTGTAACTAAAATAAACAAATATATATACTATTGGTCTAAGATCCGGCTGCATGATTAGTGCGGTCATCGGTTATTTGCTACAAAACAAATCTTTATGTATATTTCTAATATGAGTTGTCTTTTTCTTATAGAACAGGGGCCAAACGGGCAGGAGGCCCACCTGATGCTAAGTGATACCGCTACCCATTGACACTCTCAATGCCAGAGGGCTCGCAAGTGCGTTGCCGGCCTATTAAGAATTGGTATGCTCTTGATGGATCTTGAGTCGAATTGGTTCAGCAATACCGGCCTATTGGCCTGGCCATGGCCTAAATTATTTTGAATTAATTTTTGGGAAAACATTTCGTTCACACCGGCAATTTACATAAAGATTTCAAAAAAACACAGATGCCGCTGATCATGTGGCCGCATTTCTTCGCAACCAGATGTAAACAGGTAAGATTTCGATACTTACCTTCATAATTTACATTTATTAATGTACCTTTGTGTATAAATAATAAGTTAACACATTATTTAATAAGTACACAAATTTATTATTTAGTTATAATAAATTTACCTTAAAACTATTCAGAAAATGTTTCAAAAGTACTAGGATAACAGCTCACGAAAGCGTTATATAAATTATTCACAACAAGAGTTGTCTATTTCAATCGTTCGTGTGTCACGTGGCGTCTTCCGATACTGACAGTATTGGTACTACCGCAATGCAGATATTCATAATTCCCTGGTAACAGGTTAACTGTCATAAAATTATTGTCAGAGCAGGGTTCAAGGCACGGTTTCGTTGAGGGGTTAATTTAACGGAAGGCGCTTTGAGTTCGCATCATGTAATATGATTTAGACATTAATAGAAAGATCAAACAGAAGGGGTTGCAGTATACGGAGGAAACCATTCATATTATCGGCCTATGGGTATAGCTAGTCACAATACGATTTGACACGACATTTGTAACATTTGAAGTGAAACTTCTTTAGGCGTAGTTACGGAACTTCACGAAGATGTGCAGCGTTTTTGTCGAAGAAACGAGAGACAGCGATTGAGACTGATTGAGAGAGAGTGAGAAAGGGAGATCGAGAAAAAATACACGCTATTGGTTGATGTAATCGTTTAGTAGTTACATATTAGTACTTTAGATGGCAATTCTGTGGCATGACGTCTTGTTCAGTAAACACAGATTTTTTATTTATTTATATTATCATAAGCACGTATACAGTGAGTAAACAGTGTGAATATAGATTTAAAAATACACGCACTTTTTTCATATATTTAAAGTTTGGTAGCAGTCAATTCTGTCTTCTACCCTTGCCAAGCCACGCCCTCGGTTCTTAAGACACAAAAGGCAAATTTCACTAGACCACTGTGTTATTATGCAAACTGATATGATAATCAAACAACCTGGTATCCTGTATTTCATTATAAAACTATGTTCAATCTTGCTTCTAGGGACACGTAAACTTTAAGCTCATCTGTCGCAAATTTGCTTGTATATAACTTATGATTGTATTAGTTTAAACTTTCCTCACGCTGCGTGGAACATAAATTGTGGGTCTCGTTCTGTTTGACTTGAAACAGAATTATGTTAATTACAATAGCTAATTTATGTATTTATCTTTACAAACGGGCAGGAGACTCATCTAAAATTCGGTGATGATCTACCAGTCATGGATACTCACACTGCCAGACAAGAAGGAAAGAACAGAGGAGTTCCCATGTCCAAACTTACCGTCAGCACCTTCTTCTTGGACTCAAATTCTACACAACGACAAGGTCACATCACCCTCTAGATACCTAAGGCACTGCTCGTCAAAAATGATTGACATTATTTTGGAGAATATTTATACTTTATTACATTTATTAAAAAAATAGGTTACAAAAGCAACGGGCGGCCTCATCGCTTACAATCGAATAAAGAGATTACAGCGATAGTTGAACAGAAAAGAATACAAAATCACACTCATATTAACTAAAGAAAGAGTTTTGACATTTGTCATGGTACGCTGGCTTCAGTTAAAAGTAGAATTAGAACACAATACTGATAATTTATTTTCTTAGTTCTTATTTATTAATAGTTTAATTCTTTGTAGTTTTTATATTTAAATTTATGGTTGTTTTTGTATTTACACTGTTTATTGTAAGTAGCTGATTTCGCTTGTCGTGTCCACATGTTTTAGGGACGACGCCGCTTTTTATAATTCTGTATGTATGTTAATTTTGACATGTGTTTGTCCTAATTTTGTGGTCCAAAAAAAAAATGAGCCAAACTCAACTTTAGTTGTGTCACCGGCAACACTGATTTTCAGCGACATCATACTACATAATCATCGGCAGTATCTTAGATGCAATGTGTCTGATGTTATTTCATGTGGCCTAGGTAGTTTTGAAAAGGGCACATATGATTCGCTGTATTACACTAGAAAACGCCCAAAAGTTCTACTATTTGTAATTAATTTTGTCAGATCTCAGATCAGACCGTGACAGTCGATCGATCTCCAATCTGAAATCCCAATAATGAAATCCTACGAAGACAACCATTTTTGGCGACGGATAGAATGCTATCTATATCATATTTGATAATCAATATAAATTAAATTAAGTAAATAAAACCGCGTACAAATAATATTAAATATACATGTCTATGTTTAAAACATATCAAATAGCTTTTTTATTAATTTAAAAACTGGTGTAAGTTAAAATCTTAAGATAGGATATTGGCACAGTTGAACTGTCATTTTCATACAAAAGTCTATCCACACACACCAATACGACCTACCATGGATAGCTTGTATCGACAGATGGCTATTACAATCCGTCGATTGGTGATTTACACTTTCATCCGTATTTGGATTATGATGTCTATCTCAGATGGTCAAAAATGGATTGAGATTGGTTGTTGGATTTGGGCGTTAGGGATTACCTTTTACAACTGGATGTATTTCTGTAAAAAAATGTAGTGAAAAACTAAATATTGCTTCATCTAGTGGTCTCACCACGAACTTAGTCACGTCACGTATTCGTACCAGCTCGATAATTTTACTTTTTGTGCGGCTTCAAAGTCCTCTTACCATATAATTTGTATTCTATACGAACGTTGCATTGTTTCCATGTAGTTTTTAAACATATAAATTTGACATGATGCAATCGAGTTCGACTTAAAGAGAATACTTAAGATTAACGTTTCATTGTAATCTTTCTTAAAACAATCACAATAAACCGATAGATGTACATGCAGTAAACTTAAAAGCAACCAAAGAAATACGAATTAAAAGATAAGAAAGAATTTAAAACACCGTGAGCAATTTCTGCAGAAACCCTACATCTTTTAGGCGATACCAACTCCGGGGAAATAAATACAGATAATACAAAATTTTCTACAGCTGTGATACTTTTTGACATTTAACACCTTTGTCATCAGTCACCGTAACCACGCACGCTGTAAAGCACGAAACGTCGGTTAAATTTAAAATTATGTCTAAATAATTATAAGTTTAAATACAATAATACATAACTATAATCCGTAAAAAAGTGTTTTTCTTTAAAAATATTTAAAAGTAATTTTGTCTGACATATTCACTTAGCTTCGATTTGGGAAAAATGACAGAAGTAATATTTTTTATATTTGTGGGTAGTTTATAATCCAGCTGTGCGCATTCGTAGGTAAACATTTTTTCGCCGTAGTTCGTACGTATTTTAGGTAATACTTCTATGAGTCACACGTTGCGGTATCGAGAAAGTTAGAATAGTATTATTGAATGCGCCAACCCCCACGACACCTCAGATATACTCAGGCCTGCACGGTATAGTACGTTTAAGTGTGTTCGTTTGATAACACCCGTGCGGTAACCTAAGTAATCTCGGTGCGGTTTTGTATACCGGTGGGGATTGACTTCGTACACTTTTGTCAAGACGGCTCGACGTAACGCTGGCACCGCCTCGACCCACGCACCCCTGCTAGTGCGTAATTGTAGGTGTTGTCTTGAAATGAAACTGCGCCTTGTTCTTGTTTCTTGCTTCGCCGATTCTTCGTGGATCACAGCTCGTTGTCACGGGATAGAGGAAAGAGCCCGAGTCTCTACGCGTGTCTGCACCGTGTCAAGTCTGAACCGAGACTGAACCGAGACTTCCGAGACTGCCGAGAACCCCGAGCGTAGATCTCGCCGGGCTTAAGTACCACACAAGTATACCGCGACGAGAGCTACGCTTACATATATTTGCGCCGGTATACCGCGACGAGAGCTGTGTGACCCTTTTATTCGACGAAGCATTATATTTATTTATTTAATAAATTTACATTTATAATTTACCAATATTTCTCACTTACATTATGTGTAAATATTTTGTCTAACTTATAACTCGTAACACTCATACTTAATTTCTATTTATAGAGTTACAATTTTCTAACCTATCTTATAATTTATTTATATTTCTATTTATGAGTCGCCAACATTCTCCCCCTCGTGCGTAGCACCGTCGTTCCTGCACGGCGACTTCGCAGGCACCAAGATCACGATCCTCGACGAAGGTCTTCGTAACACTCCACCTTTGGTCGCGACGTCCACGACTCTGGTTCTTCCGTCGGGCCCGGGGTACGTGGTTTCGATGATTCCCCTCGGCCAAGTGCATCGTGGTAGCGTGCGATCCACGATAAGAACCACGTCGCCTGGCTGCAGCTGCTCGCCTTCCCGTCGGCCTGTCATTTTTCTGGGCAGTAGCGTGGGCAAGTACTCCCGTAGCCATCTCCTCCAAAAGTGATCAGAGAGTCGTTGGACGGTCTTCCAATCTTCTCTGCCCACCAGCTTTGCATCAGGAAAATGCCCTATGCGCGCAGCTCCACTGGATCGCCCAATAAGAAAGTGATTTGGTGTTAGCGCCTCTTCTTCCGAATTGTCGGCTAAGTTGGTTATTGGCCTGGAATTAACCATGTGTTCTGCTTCCAACAGCAGCGTATGCAGTACCTCCTCTCGTGGAATGCGCTCCTTTAATGTAACGTCTAGTGCCACCTTAATTGAGCGCACCAATCGTTCCCAAGCTCCTCCCATATTCGGTGCGCCAGGCGGAATAAATTTCCACTGTACGCCAACCTTTTCTGCTTCCGTGACGACTTCCTCTTTTTTAAGTTCCGCGATGGCGGTTTGGATTTCTTTATTAGCTTTGACGAAGTTTGTTCCATTGTCGGAATAAATTACTTTTGGCATCCCTCTTCGTGCTGCGAATCTCCTTAACGCCATAATTGTAGAGTCCGTTGTCAGGCTGGGCACTATCTCGATATGTACTGCCCTTGTGGTCAGGCAGGTAAACAAGGCTCCCCATCGCTTTTCTCTTCGTCTTCCAATCGCCACAAGCATTGGACCGAAGTAGTCCACACCTGTACACGTAAAAGCGGGCTCACCATGTCTCAGCCTTTCTTGAGGTAAGTTGCCCGCTGGATGCTCCGATGGTTTACCTTTTCTCAGCTTGCAATGTTGACAGTTTTGCTGTATACTACGCAGCACTGATCTCAAGCCCAACATCCAATATTTTTGGCGGATTTCATTCATTACCGTAGCTTGATTACCATGGTTGTATTTCTCGTGGTAATGTTTAATTATCAGTCTCCCAATGACGCTCCTGCCATCCAGTACAATGGGTGTTAAGTAGTCATTATCGATGCCCGCTACTGTTTTTGCTCTCCCTTGTAGTCTTATAAGTTTATTTTTTATAGTGACGTCTAGCCTTTTCAATTGGCTTTGGTTCTCCGTCTTTCGCCCTTGCATGAGATTTTTAATATCTTGTTTAAAGCTGCTTTGCTGACACTGGGCGATCAGAACCTCCTCCGCTCTTAATAGGTGTATCTCACCGATCGGAAGGAATTGCCTCTTTTTTGCACTTTTATTGCAGCACTCATGCTTCGACAGCTTCTTTTCTTTGCAAAGATTGATGAATTGTAGTACTCTGGCAGTCGATCTCCACAATCTTGTCCACGATGAAAAGTTTTCAGGAACCGGAGTAATTTCACTGTGGCGAAGTATATTCACCTGCTCCGTCGTTTTGTCTTCCTCGCTTTTTTCTTTTTTAAAACTTCGCGGAGCTGGCCACTCTTCTTCGTCTTTTGACAGAAAGTCTGGACCCTTGAACCACCTATGTTCCGCGTTAAATTCTTCCGGTGGACTTCTAGTTGCATCATCGGCAGGATTCTGCGCTGTCGGCACCCATCTCCAGTCCTGCGGTTTAGTAAGATCCTCTATCTCCGCAATTCGATGAGCTACAAAGGTCTTAAATGTTCTGGGATCTGCCTTTATCCAAGAAAGTACAACACTCGAATCCGTCCAAAAGGTTTTCCTTGTAACTTGCAGATCGAGTTCTCTGGCCACTGAGTCTGCAAGTCTAGCTCCTAACAACGCTGCCTGCAGTTCAAGTCTCGGCATGGAGATTGGTTTTAGAGGCGTCACTCTCGACTTGGCTGCGACGAGGTTTACCAAGTATTTTCCATTACCTCTGGTTCGCCAGTATACTGCGGCTGCATACGCTGTCTCACTCGCGTCTGTGAAAGTATGCAGCTCCCCCTCAGTGCAGAATGGTGACATGCATCGCGGCAGGCAGATGTCTTTTATTCTACCGATATGCTCTAGGTAGCTCTTCCAAGCTTCGGTGTCGTCTTCAGTGATTTGGTCATCCCATCCGACACCACTGCGCCATATCTTTTGGATGAGCTTCTTTCCTTGAATGAGAATGGGTGAAAGCAGTCCGAGTGGGTCGAAGGTAGACATCACAGCTCCCGTGACTTCTCGTTTTGTTGGAGTCTGCATGCCTCGTGCTATCTCGTCAGGGATTCTTCTAAATTGGCTTCTAAATCCAAGACAATCCTCTGATGTCAGCCATCTCAGTCCCAAGGTCTTTTCTTCGTTTTCACCTAGGTGCACTTCCTGTTCGCTACCGGCTTCTACGATCTCTTTTTTATTCGACGCCCATCCTCGTAGCTCGAAGTGCGCGTTCTTGTGGATCAAGTCAACTTGCTGCATTACTCGTTTGCAATCGTCAACACTGTGGAAGCTTTGCAGATAGTCATCCATATAGTGATTCCGCTCTATTGCTTGCGCAGCTTCTGGATATTTATGTAAGAAGGCCTTTGCGTTCTTGTTTTTTATATAAATCGCGGTGCAAGGCGATGATGCGGCTCCAAAAATCACTGATGACATTCTGTATTCCTTCACTTGCTCTTCCTTGTCTTTTCGCCATAGGAACCTAAGACTGTCTCTATCTTCTTCCGATATTTTCACCTGCAGAAACATTTCTTTTATATCGGCCGCTATCGCTACAGGGCCTTGACGGAATCGCAGTAGCACTCCAAATATTGACTGTAGTAAGTCTGGTCCGGATAGCAAAACATCGTTGAGGCTCACTCCGTTGTATTTTGCTGCAGCGTCGAAGACAATTCTCAGCTTCTTTTTAAGAGGGTGAACCACTGGGAAATGAGGTAGGTACCATTTTTTTTTTTTGGATCTGCAGTCGACTGGTGCTTCTTCAGCGTAGTTGCTTTTCAAAAGGTTTTCTATCTGCGCACTATATTCATTTTTTAACTTAGCGTCCTTACGCAGCTTTTTTTCTATTCCTTGAAATCTGTTGAGAGCTGCTGTGTAATTGTTTGGAAGTTGTAAGTCTTCGCTTTTCCACAACAGACCGACCTCGTACCTGCCATCTTCCAATTGTCGACTAGTTCTTTCCAATATTTCTAGTGCTCGCTGTTCTATATCCGTTGACGGCTTCTTCGGCTGAACTCCTAAAGACTCAATATTAAAGTGTTCCCTCACCAGCTGATCTATTTTATCTTCGACGACGCTTGCGTGTGCACATGTGTTCACATAATTAATCGGAGACACGCCGTTGCTATCGAAGCCATGGATAACCCACCCTAACTTTGTTCTTGATGCCACCGGCTGCCCTGGCTTTCCACGTCGTATCTGTAACGAGACAATATATTCCCAATTGTCTTGGCCAATGAGCAGCTTCGGTGCCTCGGCTTCGTAGCACACGTCCTGTAGTAAACCCCGCAAGTGATGATACTTCTTAAGTCGGGTTTTATCGACGAGTTGTGGGGTTAATTTGAGCTCCTTGATAGTTCTAACCCGCTTCAGTGTGCTCTTCTGATCTTGCTTGATCCCTTTCACTTCGATATCTAAAATCATCGAGTCGTGATTTTTCATTTGCCCTCCGCCGATAGTTTCTATGTTTAAGGTTTCGCGAGGACCCTTTATGCCGATGCTTGAAGCCACACTTTCGTCGAGCAGTGTCACCGTTGAGCCTTCATCTAACAGCGCCAGTACTTGTTTGCTCCCAGCCGGTCCGTATATCTCCACCTTGAGCATCTTAAGTATAGCTTTCTTCTTCTAGTCTACTCTTTTCAGCAATACTAAAAGTAGTTTGCTTCACCGGTCTTCTTATCGTTGCGCTCGGTCGTTCGGTCGTCGACACCCTTTTGCTGTCTTCGAGTACCGCGAATGCACCGCATTTATCCGCTTCTAAATTGAGGAAGTTGCTTATTGTTTGAATATCACAGAACGATTCCTCTTCCCTCGCTGCCGTGTAATCGTACCATCTGAACCTTAGAATTGGAGGCATCTTCTCTATGATAATTTTCACGATTTCAGGTGAGTAGAGGTATTGCGGTCTCTTCAATCCTTTTATGGCGGCCACACTGTTGTTTATTTGGCTCGCAAAAACGCATATGTCCCTGGGATTTTCCGTCGTTCTGTGAAGCGCCTTTAATTTCTCCAGTTCGGCTAGCACTAGTGCGTCGGGTCTACCAAATCTTCGGCGTAAAGCGTTAATTACTTCTTCTGGCGTCGCTTCTGAGTACAAGAGGCTCTTAATACTCTCTCTCGCCGTGCCTTTAATCGCTTTACGTAGCCGCGCCATATTCTGAATGTCAGAGAACATCGGAGATGTATCTTCGTATACGACCCGGAACGCCGTCCATTCGGAGCTGTCCCCTTCAAAAATCGGCAGCTCTTGAATGTATTTCGGTTGCGGCGCTACATGGTACGTCATGACTTCCTTTATTGCGTCGGCTATTGCTCGAATGTCGCTTTTTGTTTCAATTTCTTCTGGCTTTTGTGCCGATGAGCGCATCCAGTTTGCTACCTTTTCTTCATGGTCATCGTTGACGGTTTCTATAACGGAGTCTTCCTCTTCCGTTTCTGCTTGTAATCGTAATCTGGCCAGGCGTGCTGCTGCCTGCGCTTCCCGCAGTTCGCAGCGAGCCAACTCTTCTCTGGCCTCGGCTAGTCTTCTTGAGCTGGCTTTTGATACGGCTCTAGATGCGGCCCGCCGGGTATAACCCGCTGGTGTCAGAGTCAATGCTTGCTCTGAGTGGCTGGCTGCGCTCGTCGACGTGGACTGCTCGATCGTTATCTCTTCGCCTGTAGTCCGGACTTCGGACGTAGTGGCGGAGGTAACAGTCAACGTCGATTCCCCTCGCTGCATCCCGTTCTGTGATCTTGTGACTGGCATTTTCTTCTCGCAATATTCACTTCTTGATTCACTCCACTATTTTTGCAGGATCCGGCTCGAAGGACCACTATTGAATGCAGGATCCGGCTCGAAGGACCACTATTGAATGCGCCAACCCCCACGACACCTCAGATATACTCAGGCCTGCACGGTATAGTACGTTTAAGTGTGTTCGTTTGATAACACCCGTGCGGTAACCTAAGTAATCTCGGTGCGGTTTTGTATACCGGTGGGGATTGACTTCGTACACTTTTGTCAAGACGGCTCGACGTAACGCTGGCACCGCCTCGACCCACGCACCCCTGCTAGTGCGTAATTGTAGGTGTTGTCTTGAAATGAAACTGCGCCTTGTTCTTGTTTCTTGCTTCGCCGATTCTTCGTGGATCACAGCTCGTTGTCACGGGATAGAGGAAAGAGCCCGAGTCTCTACGCGTGTCTGCACCGTGTCAAGTCTGAACCGAGACTGAACCGAGACTTCCGAGACTGCCGAGAACCCCGAGCGTAGATCTCGCCGGGCTTAAGTACCACACAAGTATACCGCGACGAGAGCTACGCTTACATATATTTGCGCCGGTATACCGCGACGAGAGCTGTGTGACCCTTTTATTCGACGAAGCATTATATTTATTTATTTAATAAATTTACATTTATAATTTACCAATATTTCTCACTTACATTATGTGTAAATATTTTGTCTAACTTATAACTCGTAACACTCATACTTAATTTCTATTTATAGAGTTACAATTTTCTAACCTATCTTATAATTTATTTATATTTCTATTTATGAGTCGCCAACAAGTATGGAGTGCATTTTTTATTATATTTTTGACAATAATACATGAATTATTACACTGTGAGGAACCAGCTACCTACTGTAGTATTCTGAACCAATTCGACTTAGGGTCCTTCAAGAAAACTACCAATTGTTAAAAGGTCGGCAGCGCGCTTGAGAGCCTTCTGGTAGTGGGAGTGTCATTTCTGGCATTACTTCACATCTGATTGAGAACAAATATTCTTTTTATTTTTTGATTACTTAAGATGTCATGTGGGCCATGGTCTAATGGCGCTATAGCGCCTTACAAACATTTTTTAAAACAAAAAACTAGGCGATTACGGAGAGTTTTTTGCCAGTTCTTCTACTCCATTCTAAACCCTTGATTTGAGAACTTCATAAGTTATGTTACCTAAATGAAAAAATGATTGATTTTTTTTTTCGCTATTATCGCATCCGCTAAGAACTCCCAAGATATGTATTTTGTGTATATGGATTTGTGTGAATAAATAAACAAATAAAAAAGTCAGTCTCTTTTTATCAGAGCATAAGCTCAATATGTCTGAAAGAGGCGAAGATATCGCAGTCAAAATCGTCTCAAATAGTCCTATTAAAAAACAGATTTGTCGCTAACCTGTTGGCAAATAGCCTATTTGAGAGAACATTTAAGCCATATTTATATCTCAAGTTGACCTCAATTGACTGGTGAAGCACCAGGCTCGCAGGGAAGCTAAGAAGTCCAACTTACAAGAGCCGGCCATTACGTGAAGTGAGCTCTCTTGAGCCTTCCAAATTAATCCAGTTACACTCCGTTGCTAATACGCTCTCCAGCGACACTTAAGTATATTTTTCTTAATACGACGTTTGTAGTATCTTTTAAATCCATTACATAACAAAAAGGTGCGTGTGTCAAAAGTAATTATTAAAATTAAATTTCTTTATTAATTCATTATTACTAAGGCCTCAATAGATGATCATGTAGCAGTATATGATTACTTCATGTATTTGTATATTTCCACTGTAAAAGAAATATACATTGGATGCTTCTCATATTACATTTACTGCCAGTTCTCAAATTAAATGTATAACGGAAGAGAAGAACTGGCAATAAACATTTACAATCTTAGAATGCAATAAGGAATATCGCTCACAGATTCACTGTGTAAGTTCACTCACAGATTTTTCGTATAAAAACTTTTTGCCAATAAGCAAAATATGCCTTATTGACTTAGCACCATTTTGCACCAGGGTGGTTCAAATCTACTTTAAATCTCTGTGCTGCGACAGGAGAACCAAAGAAGACAATCCTGGCTCTCGAAAAGTCGAACAAGATGTTAGAACAGTAAATTTGATTATATGCTAGTTAAGTAATAAAAAAACACTTTGAGGAACCAGCTGCCCACTGAAGTATTTCCGAACCAATTCGACTTAAGGTCCTTCAAGAAAAGAGCGTACCAATTCTTAAAAGGCTGGCAACGCACTCGCGAGCTCTCTGGCTTTGAGAGTATCCATGGCGGTATCACTTAACATCAGGTGATCCTCCTGCCCGTTTGCTGTTCTATAAAAAAATGTAAAGTATGACTTAAAACTAACAAGATAAAGAAATAAATAATTAAAGTTATGTATTCAACTACTTAATTTTCTCATTATACTTTCAAAGTTTAGAAAGAATTTTTCTCGAAATTAAATTTGCGTTTTGTTCTCACAAGTATGTAAGTGCGTGCTCCTATTTCACCATGCCTCCTGCTGATAGAGGACAAATCTTTGTTTTTAATTTATTTTATTATTATTTATTACTCAATATGTCATATGGAACATGGTGTAATGGTTGCAGCTCCTTACAAAAATTGTGTAAAAAAACTTGGCGATTAAAAAGAGTGGCGGAGAGTTTATTGCCAGTTCTTCTCTTCCGTTCTACGCCCTTGATTTGAGAACTGGCAGTAAATGTAAAATTAGAATCATTTAAAGTATATTTTGACGTTCATAAGTGTACATTATGTTACCTATATGAATAAATGTTTTTTTTTATTTTATTTTATTTCGTGGGCATACCGTCTTTCCTGCACCTTTCATATAATATCATTTCCATTTTACAATTTCAGAAGTGTTTAGGGACCCGCAACCAAAGGGTCAGGTCAGAACCTGTGCCCTGATGGACTAATAGAGTAGCAATAGCCTTACGAATCGGATTACAAGACCATTTTCACTTTATGATAAATCAAAATATCATTTATATAGCTGATTTATCAATGAAATAGTTATTTCGAAAATAATCGCTAAATAATCTGCATAATGAACACACCCCACGTACCCTCACTTTCACACCATCACACAACACATCCCAATTAGGTATTACAAAGTATTTTTTTTCCTTTGGAATCTTTTTGTATATATCCCATCCCATATTTGGATATATATTTGGTATACAAGCAGCAACCAGTCTCTAGAAGATAAACCACTCCTTATATGGAAATTGTATTCGTTTTTACAACAAACTCCCAGCGAAATTAGACATTTTTTTATGTTAAAACAAAAACGATTTCCGTTTGATTATAATTAGCCCAAGCCTAGTCCTGATTGAACCATTTCTCGACTTATATCCTCATCAAACGTACACAGATAGTCCAAAGATAATCCCACAATTTTATTAACTTTGAGGGCGATAGATTTATCTGCAAGATAATCGAAAAATCACCCAACTGAGTGAAAGGTTTGTAATTAATGATAAGAGATTTGGAAGTTCTTCACTCGGTACTCTATTCTTTATATAATAACAACTAGGTGCCCACGCGAACTTCGTTTCTCCTTAATGAGATTTTACGTAGCCTACCTTTTATATACATACCAACATGGAACATTTTCTATGCTACCCCAAGAGACTGATCGGTTTTCCGGAATGAAAACTTATTACGTCTTTCTGTGAATTTATCACTTATATATAAACCTCAGAGTTTAAGTCTTCGTTTAGCAAATACGAACGTATAAACGTCTAAAATATTCCTTATGCGTCTTATTCTTTCTATCATAACGTGAGTATGTACGGCTACTGTACGGGAATTTCCTGTCCATTGTACTAACTGATGTAATCATGGTTCATGTGTTCTTTTTTTAACGTCCCTGTTTACATAGGTGTTAATTGCTTTGATGAATAAAGATAATTAATTATATTCATATTTAAGTTTTTATTTGACTGACATCTTTAAACGAGCAATTCTATGTTTAAGTTGATAAAACACGAATAAAATCACATTTTCTAGAAATTATTCCTAGCTAGATCGATTTATTGCCCCCGAAACCCCCCGTATACTACATTTCATGAAAATCGTTGGAGCCGATTCCGAGATTATATATATACAAGAATTGCTCGTTTAAAGATATAATTAATAGATTTATTTATTATATTTGTAAAATTACTTTTCAAATAAAAGTTTAATTGACTTAGTTAGCTTATACAGTAATTTCACTCCATATCACACATTAGTTACCAGGGCTCGAGAATCCTACGGGAGGTCAAACTCGTAATTCATTTAATGCGACAGTCGACAGCCCTTAGCAACCCTTATCACATGGCTCAAAGCCGAAACAAAACAATCCTTAATTAAAATACAAAAATGTCGTTCAATAGAACATAATTACGCGCCAAAAATCTGACACTTTAAAAAATATAGTAAAATCTATATAATGTCATCACTTAAGAATGTCAATACAGAAACAACTAACCTTAAAATGTAATAACTAAAATATATTATTAAAAGAAGTCCCTTTAGACAAAGCGCCGAAGATACTGGCAGCGTTCCCCCTTTGTACAGCTAGACTAATTCTTTCTCCGAGGTAGCCAGCTCTTCGGTCTTCTGTGATGTCGACTAACCTTTTTGATAATTCCCTAAAAAGCCTTATAGCGCTAGGGCCCCACAGAGCAAGGGTCTAGACACCGAATGGGACAAAATCATATTAGGAACCTAGACCCCTGTATTTGCTTGGGTTCAGCTTTTTCAGCCGCATCACAAGCCGCACCAGCCCTTTTGTTGGTTCTATGTAGATGGGAAGGATTTGATGTATGTATATAAAATCCCTATGTCCCTTGGCCACAACGTCACTCGTGAACTGCTAGACCGATTTCGCTAATTCTGTTGTTGTGTTTTTTATTGTCTGGAGAAGGTGAAAAAAAAATAATAATATATCGATAACTTATCCGATAACAAATCAAATCAAAATATCTTTTTTCATTTAGGTAAACATGTACACTTATGAACGTCAAGAAAAACTAATTAAGTTAATCGTAAATTTACATTTACCACCAGTTCGCAATTCAAGGGCGTAGAGCGGGTAAGAAGAACTGGCATTCGGAGCGCATAAACCAAAAAAGAGTTAACTAACATCGGCCCAGCCGATCTTGAGTTATAAGTGGTGTAACTAACACGTCTTTTTATATATTTCAATGAAACTTATTTGAAATTTTCTAGAATTTATAGTACCAAGTACCTTTCTCGGCTTTTTTTGACTGGAATATTTCATGCCTACAGAATGAATGTGAGTGTCTAGTCGATAGCGTGTCAAAGGTGTATTTTGCTCAGGCATGCCATTTGCTTGAGTGCTTTTCAATTAATTTTCCTTCCCTTTTCACCAACTCTAAAATATAGTTCCAGGAAAATAATTTTTTTTATAGAACAGTGGGCCCATGGACACTCAATGCCAGAGTGCGCGCGTCCTTTTAAGACTTGATACGCTCTTTTCTTGAAGGACCCTAAGTCGAATTGGTTCGGAAATACTTCAGTAGGAAACTGGTTCCACAAAGCGGTGGTGCGCGGCAAAAACTGCCTTGAAAAACGCGCAGTTGTGGAACGGCGGACGTCGAGGTGATACAGGTGGAATTTCGTATTCTGCCTCGACGTCCGGTGATGGATGGTCTCCATGGTTAATGCGGTAGAAGATACGGAGTGATCTACATCTCTACGCAACACCAAAGGATCAAGCCGCTCGGAGAGAGATTGGAGACCATTGCACCGTCACAAAACACCGATACCCTAAAATTTTTATTTTTTTCTATTGTTAGTGTTGTTTTGTCTACAAACGTAGAATTATTATATATTATATTATAGTATTTTTGAAAAGATTTTTATCTTGTTACGCCAAAGTATAACTTCTAACGCGTGTATTTGTTATTATTGTATGTATGTGAAATTTATGTATGTATCGCTATATTTTTAGTGTAATTGTTATATATAATTTTGTGAACTGGACGATTACGAAATAAATAAATATATAAACATCAAGTCTAGCATTACCGTCAATCCATCATTGTCAGAGCTCATGAAACCGCAGCTTACTCTGAAAATTGATGTAAGTCGTTGCTGCCTAGTAAAAGCACTTTATCAATATCGATGTAAATTTCGATAAAAATAGAAATTTTTATAATTTCGATAACAAAATAGAAATTATAATAATTTAGTTAAAAATGGAAAATATAATAATTTGGATAAAAATAGTAATTATAATAATTTCAGTAAAAGTAGGAATTATAATAGAACGATCATTTATCAATTTATTTTAACATATCATGTGAGGCTTGGATTAGTTACCAATAACAATTTCCTTCTAAATCAAAAGATTGTTGATTAAACAAGCAAAGTTTCTTTTTTTTTATTTAATAAGATGCAAACGCGCCCTCCTGACGATAAGTAATACCACCGCTCATGGACACTCATGGAAGGATCGCTAGTACGTTTCCGACCTTTTAATTAGGATGGTCATGAATGATCGACGTTGCATTATAAATGATAAAATCTTCATACACAAAACAAATCCAGATTTGTTCCAATTCTTATAATTTGAGAAAACTGGGAGGATTTTGATGGTTTTTAATTTATTTGTTGAAAAAATCCAATGCAAAACATCCCGTCGATACAGTAAACTCTCCCCTCAAAGAAAGTAAATTAGGTTATGAATAAATTGAGAAAATATTTATTTGTCAATCAAATCAAATCAAAAATATCTTTATTCATATAGGTAAACACTTATGAACGTCAAGAAAAACAAAGTAAATAAATTGTAAATTTACATTTACAATCAGTTCGCAAGTCAAGGGCGCAGAGCGGGTAAGAAGAACTGGCAAGTAACTTTCCGCCACTCTTTTCAATCGCCAAGTTTTTAATACAAATTGTTTGAACTGGAGCAAATCAATCCCAAGGATTAGGATCATTTAAGTATTCGTCACATTTATAAAAGCCTTTATTAATTAATTTACTTTTAACAAGGGCTTTGAATTTATTTAGTGATAGTTCTCTCGTTCGCTTGGGAGTTTGTTGTAAAAACGAATGCAATTTCCATTTAAGTACTTACTAATTTATTACCTATTTAAGTACTTACACTGTTTTGTTTATAGAACTTTGTTAAGTAAGTTAAGTATCAACATATAGGAAAGAGCGTTCATCCCTAACACAGATTCTAGAACTTAAAAGGGATGTACTAAAATGTAGATTTAAGACTATTTACTTAATAAAGGAAATTTTTGTTTTTTTTTAATCGAAATTTATCGACAAAAATCGGATCATGTCGAATTTTAGATTTTAAAAATAATGTCAATAATGAAAAAGGATTGACATATTGATAGATACCTATTTATAGTGAAATATTTTGTGTTTATATCTTAATAAAGTAGTTAACGTTTTTTTTTTTTTTTTTGTCATTCAATTTAATATGTGTATGTTGTTTGGTTGATATTTAGTGTAAAATGCTATATAATTGGATATCAGATTTTCAAATGTTGTTTAGTGTATAATATATAATATGTATAATAACTGTATGTATGTAATCAATCTGTTTTCTGTTTTTGTACCTAAATGTAAAAATAAAAATAAATAAATAAAACCTAATACGTATTTCGTATTCGTTATATTATTTACATGAATTGATCGTTAGGCGGTAATTTCGCAATTTATATATAAATCATCAATCAAAATCATTTATAGGTAACACAATGTACACATGAACGTAAAAAAATAAATATTTATTGAATGCTTCTAAATTCACATTTACCAGTTCTCAAATCAAAGGCGTGGCAATAAACTCTACGCCACTCTTTTAATCGCCAAGTTTTTTTGTTTTATACAACATTTGTTACATTTGTAACAGTACACACACAACACATCTTAAGTAATTAATAATAAAATAGTAACCACATAGATTTGTCCTCCATCAGCAGGAGTCATGGTGAAATAGGGGCACGCACTTACATTCTCGTGAGAACAACTGGAAATATTAAATATAGTCATTCAAGTGGAATAAAGGGTGGAGCCATTTATTGGCACACTTGGTCACTTTTATTAATACAATTAACAATATATACAAAGTGGGCCGCCGCTAACAGCTTGTCGAAAATATTAATTAATTAATTATTTTAACAATCACGAGTATAATTAGCTTTTTGAACATTCCAAATTGCACAAAGATTAATAATGAATAGATAAGAGAATCTCAAGATGTAATTACGTGGAAATTTTCATTTTAACCTAATAATTGAAAAAAGCTCTAGCGAAGCTTTTTAACGTCGTTTATGCGCCGAGCGAGTTTACTGTAATATACACAGTACATTTTTCGACGTGACAACGTCATATAATTCGATGGGGCCGGCTGCACGCACGAAAAAACATGACACATGCAGCGTTACCTCGCGGCGCGTCGTTACCTCTGATGCGTTCCATTTAAATCTTGAAGTGCAAATGTATTTATGCGTACAAATAAATCTAACTTGATCAATTCAATTGTGATTTCCATTTACCCCCTTCTCTATATCCATACAAAATATCTAACAAAAAATAAAAATAAAATTCTCTTGAAAAATGCAATCATTCCATCAGTATTTTCTTATGACGTTATCATGTTAAAGTTTCGTCAGTAACCCGACTTTACAGACAACCGATTTTTTTAATAGAACAGGGGTCGAACGGGCAGGCTCACCTCATGTTAAGTTATACGCCGCCCATGTACAGTCTCAATGCCTGAGGGGTCGCGAGTGCGTTGCCTATCTTTTAATAATTTGTACGGTACGATAATCAGAACTATTATTACCTTAGAAAACTATGCTAAAACTTATCTTTATACGAGCCATTCCGTGGTAGGATATATTTGCGTCATTTTAACTGTAAGGCGCACGCAATGGAATCTCTCAAAAATGATATTTTATTGCAACATTTCTCATTCATACTCCCAACTTCTATTGGATTACGTCGATTGCAACTTATTCTAAATTTAAATTACATTCCGAAGAAACTATGTGTTTATTCTAAATTTGAATTAATCTTGTCATTTAAATTTAATTCCACAGAAACGATTTAAGTGATATTCTAAAATTTAATTTATCTCGTCGTAGGTAATTCTTAATTTAAATTAATTCCCTAGAAATGATTTAAGTAATATTCTAAATTTGATTAAATTGTTTTGAAGTAAGTATTTCTAAATTTAAATCTTCAACAATTCAAAGAGTACAAAACAAAAATTCATTTCGAATCAGTAATTCCTCAGATTGAGAAGGGAGTACAGATAATCTTGTAAACTGATATAGAGAATATAGATAATCTTATTAAATGACATCCCCAAATCCATGGTGACGTTCAAGCCATTAGGAAATTGCGATACGAACTCTTCTATCAAATAAAATTTGCATCCAAACTGCCCTGTTCATTTTCTTAAAAGCCGCCTTCCGTGAATTTGGGGCACGGATATTATAATACAACAAAAGCATCGTATTCGAACGCAGCGGACGGGATACGATGCACATTTAGAATTCTACTTTGCATTGTGGAAACAAACGCTCAAAAATGGCAATATTCGAAAATCCGCGTTCGAAATTTAAATTATACTTCAAACTATTTTTACGACTTTATCAATATCAATTCATTTATTCCAATTAGACCACCTTAACTGCCACTTGACTGAACGTTAAATATAAAGATTATGAAGTTGCCCATTCCAAAAGGTGTTGAGAAGAATGGGCAAGAAACTCCACACTAACTCTTTTAAAAAAGAATTTACAATATTTATACACATTAATTAAATAATTATACGTGACTCACTCCGTACTCCCAGCATAAAATTACTATACAGCTCAATTATTATATTGTTAGTATACATGTTCCTAACATATTTAGAAATATAGAAACCTTAGAATATTATACATTAAAGAGTAATAAAACAATAAAACAGTGTATGCGACTTTAAACTACCTGTTGTGTTTTTTATGTAACAGGGCAACAAACAACAAACAAGCAGGTGGCTCATCTTGTGGTAAGCGATTCGGATGTTTTCGCCGTAATGAGCAGGGAAGTGCGCAGGATGAGTGTGCAAACGCGATACTTCTCATGCCTCTGCCATTGCCACTCGCGCTGCACGGCGCTCCCCAAAATTGCGGTTTTTGTTGCGTTTTTAGAAGTCAAAGGAACGACAGCGCGTGTGTGCATCAAATAACTTGAAATTAAGTGCATATTTAACATATGCTTAAACGTTGAAGAAAAACATAGTGAGGAAACCAGATTCTTACAAATTACAGACTATACAAATACCGATTTAAATTAAATAATGTATATAATATACACAATATAACTAATGCGAACATATAAACATATGTTGATAGTCAAATATGTAGATATATAGTTGACAGCATTCAGTAGGCTTTGTTAATCTGTGCAACAGACTGGTTCTAATATAAAAAAAAGTGTGTATACCAGAGTACACAGGTAAGAAGTGAAACTTCTTTACGACATATCATTTTTCTACTATTTGCAAGTTTACGAAAATGGGGTAGATAAAGCTTAAGCCTTAAGAAAAACAATTTTTTCGGTCATATTTATTAATACTTGCTAATTTTAGCAGATTTATATACATTCACTGATACTTACAATCAAAAAGTGAGGTTAACCTCAAATAAATATTAAAATCATGCTCATACGTGTTGAATTTATAAAACGAAATGTATAATCACTCTCACTTTTCTTGTAAATTCACTTAAATTTAAACAAGTCTTTTTATTTTATCACTTTCAAATTAATATATTGTTATTCTTATTTCAAACCAAACTTCAAAACTAATATATTGTTGTTATTATTATCATATATTACATTATATTCTTTACGTCACTATACTAAACTTCGATAAAAAAAGCAACATGGCGCGTAACCGAAAAACGTGACGTTTTCTTACAAAATTGATCCCATACGTCGATTAAGAAGTTTCACTTCAATAAACACCTCTGTCTTCATCACAGCTTTAACACAATTAAACAGAAAGATACAAAAGAATAAGTCTCGTTAAGAGGAAAATTATTTATGAATTATGTTTTTCAATCTTTATCATTGTTTGATTCAGGTTGAATATTGTTTAAATTAAAAATACAGCCTTCATTTACATAACCGATCTCAAAAGCTTTCAACATTTTTATCACAAATAAGATTGTCTAAAGTGTCCTACATCGGTTGATATTCATGAAAAATAAATGGAGCCTGTTTGGGGGACGGAAATTAAGATGGAGTGCTTGGAAGACGAGTCGTCAATCACGCGACAGCGACAAATTTGCAAGTTTCGAACTCGTGACCGACTTCACTACACTAGTTTTTTCTTTATTTGGGACTATTTATGTGTGTCGGAATAGGCCCCTACATCAGAAGTAAAACACGATACAGTAATATATCATATATGGTCAAAATCTGTTATTACGACATCGAAGGGACTTTTTTTGATTTGATTGATTGATTGAAGGGACTACTCATATTTAGTCGTTATAACCGGTAGTCGTAATATCCGATAACATATTTACTAAGAACCTAATACAAAAGAATTCAGCCGGGACCATTGATGTTGGTCAATATAACCGGTATGTTGTTCTAAACGATGTCGTCGTAAACGGTTTTGACTGCATATTAATAATTTAACCAAATTTAATAATAATTACAATCTTTCACCAACATCACCTTGATGGTGGGAAATATTCCACGGTTCGTTCACAAGGCAATTTCTTTTGCGAACTAGTGAACTGTGGAATCGACTACCGGTGGGGGTCTTCCCTGAGAGATACGACCTACAACTACTCAAAATTCGAGCGTATTCCTCCCTCAAAGGCCGGCAACGCACCCACTAAAAATGGGTGTCTATGGGCTGCGATTACTGCTCCTTTTGGGCGTCCCGCAGGCTCGTTTGCCTGATATAATAGGGAATTATATAAAAAAAGTGGGTAGATCACTTTCCAACTTAGGTAAGGTAAGGGAAATTCTAATACTACATCAAACCATTAATATAGTGGACACTGACTAGCAGTGAGAGAGAGAGAGAGAGATAGATTGACAGTCTGTTACGACTGCGGTCCATGCACCTCGACGCATCGAGACGAAATCTAAACGTAGTGGGGAAATGACGATATGTGCACGTGCTCGTCTCATTTGTACCTACTATCAAGCCGCCGACTTGTACAAAAATAATACTACTCTTCTCTCCCACCGAGTCGGTGATTTAACCAATATTGGACTACCAGCACAGGAATGACACCTGTAAATTTCTGTATTATTGTACACCTGTATCTTTAAATATCAGTCAACAAATTTAAAAAAAACAGTTATTCACATAAGTAACACAATGTACACTTATGCACTGGCAGTCTCCGACACTCGTTTTCTCAAATCAAATCAAAATATCTTTATTCATATAGGTAAACATGTACACTTATAAACGTCAAGAAAAACAAATTAAATTAACTTTTTTTTCATGTTTTTTTTAATGCAATTATGAACGTCAAGAAAAACAAATTAAATTAACTGTAAATTCATTTACATTTACAACCAGTTCCCAAGTCAAGAGCGTAGAGCGGGTAAGACCTTCACCTTTTTTTACAACTGTCAAAACAAAGTTTTTAACTTATACTTGGTGTTAAATAAAAGAATCGTTCTTTCGCAGGAGCAAAAAGTTTTGTTAAGTATTTTTCCTTTAGACTTTGTAACAACTTTATATCAATGTTGAGGTGTGATTAACAAACCCTCCCATTCATGATACCCTGGTAGAAAGTGTACATATACCAAAGACCTGGTAGTAAGCAGAATTAAGTTGTTTGAGTGATATTTATGCGTTTTATGTTCATCAACTTTATTAAAAATTGTATCGTTTTTTTTTTTTCTCTAGATTATGGTTTTATAGATTAATAAATAATATATATTGTTTTTTATATGACTTCTGGTTATGCACTTCTTGCACTCATCATTTTTTTTTATTGATTTCTTTTCTTACTAGGGTTGCCTGGAAGAGATCGCTTGTTAGCGATATGGCCGCCCGTTGCATCCCTTGTAATTTATATGTATTGTGTTATTTGTGTTTCTTTCTAGCAACGAAGTGTGAATAAATAAGTAAATAAAAATGGATTATATAACCCAATCCCAATTTATGACACCCTAGTAGAACAAAACTTCTCGGTTAGGTAAATAACGAGTAGTAAGTAACATAAGTAGTAGTAAGTAGAACGTAATGGGACATGGCAGCTAATTTTGTAATCTCATAAATTTAAAAGCGGGTATTTATAAATGTATTATTTCATCGAACCCTTTTCTGTATCTTCATTGCAAAGTAAACAAACAGACATATATAATGTATTTTTAATTGTACTTATTTGGTTTCTAGTCAACGAGAATATAGCACAAGAAGTAATATTAAAAATAATACACTGAGACAAACTCGCTTCAAAGAGAAAAATTATACAGTATTTTTCACTCAATCAAGAACTCGTAATATAAAGATAATGTACAATTTTTCTAACAAAATGTTTGCTACTCAAACAAAAACCTTTTAAAGCGAACATGATACTCGCTCATTCATCCAGGCTGTCTCGTAATTATATAAATTAGTGTAACTCTACATTGTACGCCTCTCATCTCTTGAATGCGCTGAAATATCTCTAAATAAAATATTGAAATGAATGACAGATTTAATTAATAACCCACAGATACTGAAACTTTAAATCTGTCAAGGAGCACTTGACAACGAATACAATTATCTGTCTATTCGAAGACATAATAAATTAATAAATAATAACATACATTCGGGATTGAGGTGTAAGTGACTTGAGGCTACTATTGAGGGCCCATAATAAACTTAAAACATAGGACAGAGTCAATTCTTAGTCGAAACGTTTCGGGTACTTCTTGTCCAGTCTACCACCGGACAGGGTCAACTTTTAGTCGAAACTTCTCATGTATTACTTGTCCAGTCTAACACCGGACAGGGTCAACTTTTAGACGAAACTTCTCATGTATACTTGTCCAGTCTAGCACCGGACAGGGTCAACTTTTAGTCGAAACTTCTCATGTATTACTTGTCCAGTCTAACACCGGACAGGGTCAAATTTTAGTCGAAACTTCTCATGTATTACATGTCCAGTCTAGCACCGGGTCTGTAACGTGACAGCAGTTAAAGTATTTTTTTCACAGCATATGTATTTTAGCAGGGCTAGCGGCAGAGCGTTGTTATGTACACTTCGAGTCACGTGTCAAGTTAGCCGGTTTAAATGATAGCAATATCTGAATATGAAGAACTATATCATTTGTATATCCATTACTGGAAGAGATATAAATGGTTGGATCTTTTTAAATGTAAATGAGTATCTCATTAGAGATGGCAACATTCCGCACTAATGGCAAACCGAGCCTTGTTTTAATGAATATTTACGTAATTCATTAAATGAAATCGCTTTTATATAATAGTTAAGTGTAGATGTGCTCTGCGGCTCCATACGCTTTAATTCGGTCGTAGCACGAAGCCTAAAGCTTTTCTAGGTAAATAGACTTTAAAATGCAAAAATAATTCGATAGGCATGTCTATATTTATATGCTTTGTGTAGATATTGATGTCTCCTATAAAACTGTAGTTCATCACTTTGTTCTATTGTCTATAGTATCCGCAGCGTAAGCGATTAAGACATTTTATTGGTCCTATTGACACCAAGTCAGGTGAAATATTTCGATTCTATTTGATTTGATTTGAGAAGTGGCTAGTAATTGACTATTCCTTTAAAGCGCATATTCATCTTTAAAAAAAATTGAGCCGTCATGAGACGCCTGGTAGATGTGAAACATCGAAATTATTTTGTGAAGTAATATGCAGAAAAGAACAGATTGTCATAGGAACTAAATATGTCATAATTATAAAATAAAATATTACGATTTTGTTTTCCAGACAACGATGTCTATTTATTGAATAAACATTTATTTTCATTAAATACAAAAATTTACTACTGCATATAAATTGTATGTATATACCATCATATAGCGTGGCGATGCGTCGCCACGCCAGAAATCGGTTTTACGTGCGGCTATAGATGTTTCACATCAAAAAAGGGTTCAAATGGTGGAAGAACAAGAATTTATCAAATCACTAATTTTGGAGCCAATTCAACAAATATTTCCTATTTATAATTGGAGATGAGAGTGAATTTTTACGATGCGCGCGCACACCAACACTTCTAAATTCGACATCGTAAAGTAAGGTCTAGGTGGCATGGAAATCGATATGTTCAAATAAATATTATTTTTGGTGTTTTTAAATCAATTTCATATACGACGGTGATAGAATTTACTAATTATTTATTTATTTAAAAAAAATCTTTTTGATTAATTTTAATATTAATCGTTAATCACTACTGCATTTTAGTTATTTCTTTCCATACGCCAAAGAAATAATATAACTTCTAACGCGTGTACATAAGTACACACACTCTTTTTTTTTAAATGACACTGACGCCAAAAATATCTAATGATAAATACTCTCGAATTCTATTACGGTAAACGGCTACGTACGTACGTACATACGTAAGTAACTGCATTTACATATAAAATAAATTTGTATGGAAACTAATTCTCACAAGGAATTAATAAATAAAAGATGTTTGCCAGGGTTAGGTAGGGATCATACACGAGTGTTAGCAAACTGACCCTAGCCATACAGATCATGAGGGTCTTTCATGTCATGTTATCCTGGTAACATTAGCGCACAAAGCGACTGATAGAAGAATACAGAAGATACAACTATAACTAAATAACTTAATACTTCTATAATATTGATTACTGTTCAGTTTCTTCACGAAATCTGTGTGATGTGATTTGTGTGTCATGATACACAACCGTCAATATTTGACGTAATTTAACTGCAGAAAGTCGTTGAGGTAGTTTCTCCCACCAATTTGAAGTTAATAAAATAACTTAAATTTAATTTTTATATTTTAGAGACATTAAGAAAATGTGATTATTCATTTATTTCGTTTTCATACCTGTTTGCTTGAACAAAGACCAAAGATAATTATTTGTTTGATTCGGTTTCAGGACAGGTAAGGCGTGTATTAACTTCTAACGATTTCTTAATACAATTATTTATAGTCCATTCAAAAATAAAAAAACGGCTGGCCTTTCAGTAACAGTAGGCTACTGACCCATTATGCAGTCCTGGTACAAATAATTAACTGATACTAAAGAAATAATAAAAATTACTTTATTTGACTTAAAAAAAAATTACATTCTAAATACAATAAATATGCTCTGTGGTTTAACCTTATACGTAATTTAATTCTATGTATCTTGTGTTTAAACTAACCTGTATCTTAAATGCTAGTTCCTTCCAGTGTCATTAAGTGGTTAAGTTGTAGTAACTAACTATAAGTGTCATATTTGACTGAATACTTACATAGTCCTATTTTTTCGAAATGCGTTAAAGGACACAATAATCCTGTTAAAATTGAATCCTTGTGAAAACAAAAACCGGAACTTACCTGAAAAGAAAAACAACATTTTAAAACCATTAAACAAACAAAAACATTTGCTTGACCAGAATTCCGTCGCTTAAATCCATTATAAAATCAATTTAGAAAAGAGTTGCAAGCACCAGGTAAAATATTTACCGAGCCATCGAATTACTCGAGCGAATTATTTTCAGAAGACCCGTTTACGGACCTCTTGAAGTAATGGAGTCGACTTGTCTTATCCAAACAGCTAACAACAAATAAATTTAAAAAATGTAGTAACAACTGCGACTCTTATAAAACTTCCTTCGTTCAAAAAACCCTTTAAAATTATAACAGGGGGCAAATGGAGACAAAGCTAGATGATAAGTGATAGGTCACCTTTGGACACTCAATGCCAAAGAACTCGCGAGTGCACGGCGGCTTTTAAAAAAATATATAAGTGGTTCCACATAGTGTTTTCACAGTTGTGAAACAACTGTATGATAGGAATTTAAAATTATATTATATTTCAACGCCGATTAGGAAAAGCGACACATAAACTACATATTATATATATTATTATTCATATTAAGCATATTAACTATTCCATTCTAATACAATTTTAAGCAAGTTATGAATCGTTGTTAATACCGATTTTATTTAAAGTCTATAATCTATATCTTCTAGTCGATCTAGTATCCGGCGGCTGAAGTTGGTACTGCCGTTGCCATTTTGAAATGTCAGACTGACATTGACAGTTAGCTCTCGCGAAGAAGTGTAGCCAGGTGATCAACGGCACCCATCATTTTTTTTAAATCTTTATATAAATTGTTGTTATATAGACGTCACTTTCGAACGAAATATTTTCCCAAAACTCAAAAATCAAGTCATTAAAAATAGTAGCGGCCAAATTTTGATAGGCAACTTGGTATACATTCTCCAAATTACAAATATACATAAAAATTTGGCGATGAGCGCACAGATCTTAGACCATTACGATGAACGCCTTCACCGTCCGAGCGAATGTTAAATGTGCACATGGAAAAACGTCGGGGATCGAACCAAAAAACCTCAGAGATAAGACCCGCTAAAGCCACTGAACAACACTGCGCTATATGCGTCAGAAAGTTAATTAAAACTTCTCAAGGGAACGAGAAGAATTGGCAACATTACTCACTATTTTCAATGAAACCCAATCAAAACTAAACGACATTTTTCAAAACTTTTTCCTAAATCGAATATATAAAAATCTTTATTTATTGACAGTGAAGCATTCACGTAGTTATGTATTACATAAGTACATAGTTATTTATGTCATTTCGTGCAGAGAAATGTTAATAAACAAACCAGACTGGACAGTCTGATGTGTATTTAAATTTATATGTAATAAATGTCAGGATTATTTGTATGATATGTAATGTATTAAGCTGCACTAAATAACTAAATATATGAGAGGTTTAGACCTAAGAACCTCAAACCCCTACGGGTACAAAACCCTACAAATAAAAAGTGAACATATAAATAAGTACGGGACGTCTGTACCCAGAAACCTGAGCTAACAGATGGAGCCCTTAGCGGAGTATCGAAGGTTCGAGGTGGTGGGATGACAAAGCTATCGGGCAGGCTCACCACAATTATTAAGGGCACCAAGGAGTCTTCGCTACTTTGAGAAACAGCGAAAACATGAATAAGACATAGCAATATTCAAATTTAATTAGTATTTATATTATCTTAAATTTAGTATTAACATTTATAAGTATAGTAATATATACGTTAAAGATAAAACAGATAACATAGATATATGAAACAGAAAACATTAGTAAGGAAATTAATACACAAAACATAAAACAAATTAAAACTATACTATACTATAATAATAAATTGAAACATAATATTAAATATTATAAGATAAACTAAATATACTATAACTAAAATAACTATACTCTATATTTCAAAGAAAAAACTAATTTGTTACTGCTAACAAAGTCATATTATAAGGAGGAAAGATGTATATATGTAAGTATGTTTGAAATTAAATGGCTCAAAAAGTATTGGACAGATTTTAAAAATTCGTTCACCATTTGAATGCTGCATTATCACTGATTAATATAGGATATTTCATCGCATCATACATCACAATATTATTGCAGAACATATCAATTTCTACAAAAAATGATTAAAAATAAATGTCCAAGTGGAAAGCCGGGACGAGCCGCTAGTCGTTTTACTATACACCCGAACCCAATAATTAATCCACAATCTCAGATTGAAACCAAAGTTTCAGTAGTGAAAGTTTTTCATTTATACAATTGGCCTTTCGTAAGCAAATCAATACGTAATCAGGCTGTCATCGGCAGGACCAATTTCCTCGATGTCATTCCAAGAGACCAAATCTATAAAAATAAATGACAATCGTGCAATTAGTTGTTTTGTATAGAAGAACATTTTAATCAGTTTTATAATTGGAAAAGTCATTGTGATGTAAGAGATCTGGCCGATACCCCAGTGGGAGTTTTATGAGATATCGCTCTTGGCCTGAAGGGTCTTGACGGCTTAGCTCGGGCTGGTCAGCAAGCGTAGCCCAGGCTGATATTATCTTATGGATTCCCATACACTTATGGCCTCTGTGACCAGTAGCGTCTTTGAAATGAAAATTTTTTAGACGCACGAGCGTAAGATTTTCACGAAACGTCACGAAGATGTGCAGCGTTTTTGCCGAAGAAAAGGGAGAGAGCGATTAAGAGTGAATGAGAAAAAATACACCCTATTGATTGATGTATTCGTTAGTAGAACCTTAGAACTTTAGATGCCAATTCTGTCGCATAACGTCTGGTGCAGTAAACGAAGATTTTTATTTATTTATATTATCATTCGCACGTACATAGTGTGAATATTGATATACAAATACATGGAGTGATCATATACTGGTACATGATGATATATTGGCGTTGTTTAGTAGTAATTAATTTACAAAGAAGATTCCCTTCTGACATGTGTACTTTTTACGCACGCACTTCTATTTGGCATATTGGAACACAGCCGAGGATTAAACTACTGCTCTTTCGTTCATGATAACTAATATGAATGAAAGAGGCTCCTTGAATGGAGACATCCTCAGAACAAAAAACCGCGCGGCAGGCAAAGGACTAAATGGACTGACGACATCGTCAAAGCGGTTGGCTTCCAGTGAAGCAAATACAGAGATGCTGATGATGATGAATATCTATTTAATACTAGCTGACCTGGCAAACGTCGTTTGGCCATGTATATCATTTATAATTAAAAAATAGAGGTTGATCGTAGAGGGGTGAAAATGTGGGGTTATATGTATTTAATAATGCTGTATAATAATGTCAAAATTTTAGATGATAAAAATAAAATATTTTTATCATCTAAAATTTTGAAAAAATAATTTAGGGGTGGATTACCCTTAACATTTAGAATGAAAAATAGATGTTGTCGAATTCTCAGACCTACCCAATATGCACAGATAATTTCATGAGAATCGGGAAAGCCGTTTCGGAGGAGTTTAACCACAAACACCGCGACACGAGAATTTTATACATATTATAAAAGCAACGTCACAAGCGAATTTATCAAACATGGCGCACTTCTTAAAGGATTAATGAAAATCTTTGTAACAATTTACAATATCCGAGTCGCAAATCCCTCAGCGAGGCGGTAATTTAATGAGTATCGAGTATTTTGAGGAAAACCAGGGATTTTCTCGGCTTAAAATTCGGTTCTAGTGTGAGTTTGTGTCGTTATATAATCGTTGTAAACGTATCATCTTTCCAATTTACTTTTAAGGATATATTGCACTATTTGTATTAATAAATAATAATTAATAACTTACTGACCTTTTTAGGTCTAGAGCTCAGTTTTCTGTATCTATTCCATGGTCATTCGTACTTTGGAGTGCTATATACATAAGAAACGATAGAAAAACAATTGTAGATGTTTCAGGTGGAGATCTGATTCGAATATTTAATGACCCTAATCCTTGGGATTGATTTGCTCCAGTTCAAACAATTGTATGATTTAAAACGAATTGATTTAAGAGAGTGGCGGAGTTTCTTGCCGGCTCGACGACCTTAACTTGCGAATTGGTATTAAATGTAAATTTATCATTTTTTTAGTTGACGTTCATCAGTGTGCTAGTTTACCTATTTGAATAAAGTTATTGGGAGTTTTAAGTTTTAATTCGGAAGTATTTAATAACTTAAGTATATGTACAACTTAAGTAAATGGTAGTGTAACCCGGATTCTGCATTATTAAATATTTCTCGTAACATCCTTTTATATAACACTAGCTGACCTGGCAAACATCGTTTTGCCATGTACTTATATCATTTATGGTTATTGTGCCTCACTCGACATAGATAGGTATAGTGTGTCGCGGACTTTTTTGTAGATATTTATAAGATCTACAATTACTTAAAACATTTTATGGTTCTATCTTTAATAGTTTAGGCAGGGTACGCAAAATAAGTAACTTTTTTGGTTGATTTTTTACACCTTGTGTCCGAAAAACCCAAATATCTTACGGAACCCTATTTTTGTTCAAAATTAAATATAGCCTATATTACTCGTTTATAATGTAGCTTTCGAAAGGTGAAAGAATTTTTAAAATCGGTCCAGTAGTTTATGAGTAGTATATGATAATAATATCAACAATATATTAGTTTTGAAGTTTGGTTTGAAATAAGAATAAAAATATATTAATTTGAAAGTGATAAAATAAAAAGACTTGTTCAAATTTAAGTGAATTTACAAGAAAAGTGAGAGTGATTATACATTTCGTTTTATAAATTCAACACGTATGAGCATGATTTTAATATTTATTTGAGGTTAACCTCACTTTTTGATTGTAAGTATCAGTGAATGTATATAAATCTGTTAAAATTAGCAAGTATTAATAAATATGACTGAAAAAATTGTTTTTCTTAAGGCTTAAGCCTTATCTACCCCATTTTCGTGAAGTTGCAAATAGTAGAAAAATGATATGTCGTAAAGAAGTTTCACTTCTTACCTGTGTACTCTGGTACACACACATATTTTTTTTTCCTTTACTCGCAGTGGTTGCCTGGAAGTAATCGCTCGAAAGCGATAAGGCCGCCAGTTGCATTTCATTAAATTTTTTTTCTTTTATGTAATGCAACGAAGTGTTAATAAATAAATATAGAATGACGACACTATCGACATATTTATATGTTCGCAGAATGTTCATAGTAGCGATATTGTATATTATATACTTTATTATATTTTAGTATTGTCAAAAAGAAAATAATAAAGTATTGCCATAGTCTCTAGTCATAGTAAGGATGATATAATTAAATAATTATTCATCAAAACATTTGAGCTTCAATCATCATATATTAAGTATTTCTCGTGGAAGACAACGAGCTAAGAGTGGACCGAGAATTCGCGCTTGTAATGTTCTTAATGAAACTGTTACATGGCAAGCTTTAATGTACCTTATGGGTACGTCAGCAAGCGACATCGTCCACCGTCGCTTCATGTGCCCTTCTGAAAAGGGTACATATGATTCGATGTGTTTTATTTATCAAAGTATTTATATTCCTACAGCTACTCATTAAACAAAATTCAAACAATTATATTTTTATTCAAATTTAAATAAATAAATATCAGATATACACAAAAACCAAAAACGAAATACATATTCAAACGTAAACATAAAGCACAGCTTTACCTATTTATACAAAAAATATAACAAAGTATAAATTCATACTAAATTCTAAATTATATATTTAAACGAGCAATTCTTGTAAATATATATATAATTGGAATCTCGGAATCGGCTCCAACGATTTTCATGAAATTTAGTATACGGGGGGTTTCGGGGGCGATAAATCGATCTAGCTGGGAATCATTTCTAGAAAATGTAATTTTATTCGTGTTTTATCATCTTAAACATAGAATTGCTCGTTTAAAGATGTCAGTCATATTTTATCATTTTATTAGCATGTAATTCGTACTTAAATATAATTTCCAAAAAACACAACTTATAACAAAAAAATCCCGAGCAAGGCTCGGTCATCCAGGTACTTTAATATAAAGGAAGAATAAATGAGCCATTATTAATAAAAGATACCAAAGTCTTTTAAATATTTTTTTAAGCATTTTTAGTCACGTTATATACATCTATTCGCCAGTATTCATTCAGTTAACGAAATACATAGGATAACGGACCTTTCTCATTGTCCGTTGAGTGAACTGGCAAAGGCTTTATTATTTGTTAGTATAGTAAGTTAATTTCTTGTAATTATAATTATGTAAATTTTTCCTAATTAATTTCATGATTTTTGTTTCGTCTTTTAATTTTATTCACTTATTGTTCACTCTTGTCAATTTAGGAGTGTTTTTATAAATAAATAAATATTTTCCGTCATGAAGACTAAATGGAACATGGTGTAATGGTTGCAGCTCCTTACAAACATTGTGTAAAAAAAAACTTGGTGATTAAAAAGAGTGGCGGAGAGTTTATTGCCAGTTCTTCTCTTCCGTTCTACGTCCTTGACTTGAGAACTGTAACTGTAAAATTAGATTCATTTATTGTATATTTCTCTTTTTTTTTGACGTTCATAAGTGTACATTATGTTGCCTATATGAATAAATTATTTTTGACTTTTACTTTGAAATGGGTCGTAATACATTCATACACTCATGAATTGCCAGAATAGCCTGCCTTCTGGCAAACATTCTTTTCTTGAAGGACCCTTATTCGAATTGGTTCGGAAATACGTCAGTGGGCAGCTGGTTCCACAAAGTGGTTCGAGTGCGCGTGCGCGTCAAAAACTGCCTTGAAAAACGCGCAGTTGTGGAACCACGGACGTCGAGATGATACGGATGGTACTTTGTATTCTGCCTTGACGTGCCACGAAACTCAGCTGCAGGTATTAGTCCGAACTAACTAGTTCAAACAGTGTTGGCTTAGTGGCTTCAGCGACTCTCATACCTGAGGAGGTTCGATTCCCGGCTGTGCACGAATGGCAACACCAAACTTTCTTTCTATGTGCGCATTTAACATTTGCTCGAACGGTGAAGGAAAACATCGTGAGGAAACCGACATGTCTTAGACCCAAAACATCGACGACGTGTGTCAGGCACTGGAGGCTGATCACCTACTTGCCTATTAGATTTAAAAATGGTCATGAAACAGATTCAGAAATCCGAGACCAGGACCTAAATATGTTGTAACGCCACTGATTTATTTTATTTTAACTAGTTCAAACAACGATAATATGCCTTGAAAATAATACGCCAACCTTACGAAATCCAGTGATGCGTATTCCACGTTTTATCCCTTTCGTGCATATGTTTCATTGGCGATTCCTCTGATACACGATTTTTTGATCATGCCCATTTCTACGCCCAGTCATGCATATCCATCAAATGGCGCTTCAACCCTTTTATAGGCACTTCGGCATATGTTTTATAAATCAGTAGAAGATATACGACAATTTTTTGGACCCTAAATGCCAGCTTTCAGACGAGTGAGATAATCGGAAAATTATATTTTAGCCTCACATTGCTTCAGTTTTGATAGATGTCTTAGTGGCGAGTTGGATGCGCACATAAATAGAAAGTTCATACCAAAGCCGGGGATCGAACCTACGACCTTGGGGATGACAGTTGAACGACCAAGCCACCGAGACCACAATAATTTGTGATGGTGGACTAATTATTGGGTTCGGGCGTCAATCAATATTAAGCAGCGCTAGTTAGTTATGATAGCCTAGTACCTGATAGTGCGTTACAACATTCGTTTGTACTAAAAGAGAATAATTGTTTTCAATCTGAGATTGTTGATTGTCAGACGGTGACAGTCGATCGATCTATCTGCATCCCAATAACCAAACCCTACGAAGACAATCCATTTTTGGCGACGGATAGAATGCAATCTCTTCGCTCTTTACACTTATATTTCATAATTAATATAAACCAAATAAAGTAAATAAAACCGTACAAATAATATTAAAATAAATAAAAAAGCTATTTGATATGTTTTAAACATAGACATGTATTATTAAAAAAAACTGGTGTAAGTTAAAATATTAAGATACATATTATATTACATAAGCAAACTCAGAACGGTTCATCAATCACTCCGGTAAATAAATAAAATAAAACCTTCGATAGTAATTAAATTAAACTTTTAATTAGTATTGAGATATTATATTACAATCCACGCAAAAGTTTCCTTAACCAAAATACTCTTTACGAGAGAATGTTAGAGGTTAAACCTAAGTTGCGTCGAAACTATTTTTATAAGACATCCTATATTCCTAGGCTTGCCATTAATACTGAAACAAAGAAAAATATGTTTGTCTATTGCAAAAAACATTTATTACTTTTACGGAGTGTTAGTTTAATACATCAATAAAAAACAATTTATAATATATAAATCTTATTCGAAGTGGTCTTCAACGGCTGCGATACAGTCCTTTAAACGGTGAGGCCAGTTAGGTATCAGTTATTATTGTGATAAATTCTCACAATTCGATTCTCGGTGTATAATATAAAACGCCTGCTTTGTTACAACAATAATTATTTATATTTCCAACACTTCTTATCCTTAAACAACCACACAGCTTACAATTTAACGTCGGTTTTGGTCAAGCGAATCGGTCCGAATACCCTCACTTATTTCAAATCGAATCAAGACTTACATCGAGTAAAACATATTAAACAAATACAATCATCAAATAATCTATACTGTAAGTAAATTATAAATATAATAAAATTAGAAAATAATAACATATCATCATAAATTCGTTACATAGTGAATCAAGCACAATCATCAAATAAAGTAGCTTGTAAATTTAATATAAATCTTAATATATATATTTCTTGTGTGCGTGTGTATGTGACTGAACTCCTCCTAAACGACTGGACCAATTTTGATGAAATTTTTTGTGTGTGTTCAAGGGGATCTGGGAATGGTTTAGATTCACAATTTTGTCCACTGGACAATGTTTTTTTAATTAATTTTTAATTTATTAGTAGTTGTTGATTTTGGAATGTTACATTGGATGCGACAGACGGCGCTACCATCGCAGTGTCAAATTTTAAATAATATTCGAATATTATATTTTAGTCTATCCCAAACGTTAGCGCTGCGATCAAATTAAAAAAAAAGTTTTGTTATCATTGTGTTATTGTAGACCATGTGCTGGATCGTTAGATATTGTCATAACATTTGAATAATTTTCATCAAAATGGTCCAGAATGTTTTAGCTTATTAAAAAAAGTTTGAAATTTTCAAATTAAAGACGTGTAGACAGGACAACGTCTGTCGAGTCCGCTAGTATTATTTAAAAATAAACGTGATTTAAATAATACATTTGTAAAATAATGATAAGTAATCATAAATTTGTTTTAGGGCCTCCAAATTATTATGCCGTTTAGAGCAAGCCGTACTCAATAAATTGGCCATTAATCTAGCGGTTTGAAATCGGGACTAGACGACGGCCAGTTCTGATGAAGTCTGAAACGTCATTGACAAGGCCGATCCGTGGCTCGAAGGCTAAGCAACAGGGAAGTGGCAAATCTCCCCCGTCCTAAAAAGGGACTTTATTGCGAAAATGGGGGACACCGTGAGCAATTTCTGCAGAAACCCTACATCTTTTAGTCGATACCAACTCCGGGGAAATGAATACAGATAATACAAAATTTTCTACAGCTGTGATACTTTTTTTGACATTCAACACCTATTGTCTTCAGTCACCGTGCCCGCATGCTGTAAAGCACGCGAAACGTCGGTAAATTTAAAATTATGTTTAAATAATTATAAGTTTACTAATACATAATGTTTAATAATACATAACTTCAATCCGGTAAAAGAGTGTTTTTTTCTTTAAAAGGGACTTTATTTCTTTAAAAAGCTTCGCGTCTCGCGCCGTCCAGGCGACAACTATTCCGGAAATATCATCATGCTATTTATTGGCGACTCGTAACCCTATATCCGGCTAGGCGCTGCCATACCTCTTGTACTATTTGTATATTCTTGACATATGACAATAATTTTATGGCAGAATTTTCCATCTGATACCTGTCTCTTTCGGACACTCAACATATGAACCACCTTTTTATCAGATCTTTAATCATCTTTTTTTTTTTTTTTCAAACTGATAACATGTATGCTAACGTCATCCGCGGATTTTAATCATAAAATAGTGTTATAAAGTGACATTTTTGTGCTGTGAAACGTGCAAACATTAAAACAATATTCATTTTCCACTACTTATAAAAGAACAAAGTGAGAGTGCTAAAATTCGTGCAATAATTGTTGAAAAAACATCTCGAAATTGTAACCTAAAATTAGTCACGGTCATAGACAATAGACTCGTCTCAGCTTAATACCAACATTACGCCAGTGTGACAGTGACATTGCCAACAGCAGTGTTGCTACTCAAGAAAAATAAACAAAAAAACCAGTGATACCACACAAGAATCGAAATTTCCCTAGTCATGGAAAAAAACATAGAATTACTTCTAAACAAACTTGATGAGAAATTTAAAAATCAAACCGAACTCATAACACACTCCGTAACTAAGAGCGTCATGGCAGCTTTGGACGAGAAAATGAAAACTATCATGGAGGAAAATACTAAACTAAAGGACAAAATTTCAGAACTTGAATTAAAACTCAAAAGAGCAGATATAGAAAAGAGAAAAAACAATCTGGTCTTTTTTGGAATCAATGAAAATATTAAACTCGAAACGGAATTAGTGGATTTTATCAAAGAAATAATTGTGAGTATGGGAGTTCATATGGATAGCCAAGAAATAAGCAAAGTGTATAGAATTGGGCAGAAAACTGAAAATAGAAACCGTCCAGTGGTAACCACCATCACAACTCAATGGAAAAA
Source organism: Pieris mannii (assembly GCA_028984075.1). NCBI lineage: Eukaryota > Metazoa > Arthropoda > Insecta > Lepidoptera > Pieridae > Pieris > Pieris mannii. The sequence goes on along the minus strand of CM054798.1, from coordinate 5,144,007 downwards.
ACATCTCATACTGAAAAATAAACCTAATCTTCCACAAGACGTCAACATAAAAGAAGACTACCCCAAAGAAATCCTAGACAAACGCAAACAATTACAGCCACAGGTAGAAGAAGAAATAAAGAAGGGAAATATCGCCTATATAAAATACGACAGGCTCATTGTAAAGAAGCCAAAAGAAAATAGAGAGAAAAGGAAACGAGAAACTTCCGACTCACCAAAGGCACAATCAGATAAGAAAACTAACAAGAAAGCAACACTGTACAACCCACCACCCATACAACCCAAAACACATAGTAGAGAAACCATAAGACCAAACTTACTAAACTATGTAGAAAGAACAAGTTATGATTCGCAAATAAATCTCTCAAAAAACTAAATGTACCCCCGGACCACCGGAATCAAATGATAAATACACCAACAATTAATTATATACACAAACAATCAAAAAAAATGTCTTCCACCACGGCTGGTCCCCGCGGAAGATCTAGACCATCACCCTCTAACAAGAATAAAAAACAAAAGGAATGAAAAAAAAGCTATACATAGCAACACTAAATACCAGAATCTTACGGACGCTAGAATCTTTATTAGAACTTGAAGAAGCATTAAAGGAACTAAAATGGGATATTTTAGGAATTAGTGAAATGAAAAGATCAGGAGAATGTATTGAAGAGCACCAGAACTTTGTATTATTCAACAAAGGAGATATTGAAGGACAAGGAGGGGTCGGATTCATAGTTAAAAGCACTTAAAAGAATACATAATAGAATTCATTGGAATTAATGACCAAACTGCCATTCTCAACATCAAACTACCTAGCTTCAAAAAGACCTGGACAATTATTCAAGTCTATGCTCCTACGGAGCAAGCAGATGAATCAAAACATGATTTTTTTTACAACGAAAAATTGTTAGAGGAGGCCTTTGCCAAGAGGCACACTGAACTAAGAGACATTTTATAAATAAACAGACACCACAATACAAAGAAAGCAGTTCAGGATAAGAGGCTTATTATTATATTATTATTATAATCATCTTTTTTTTATAGAACAGAAGGCAAACGGGCAAGAGGCTCATCTGGTGTTAAGTGATATCGCCAATGGACAGTCTCAATGCCAGAGGTTTCGCAAGTGCGTTGCCGGCCTTTTAAGAATTTGTACGCTCTTTTCTTGAAGGACCCTAAGTCGAATTGGTTCGGAAATGCTTCAGTGGGCAGCTGGTCCACACTTACTGAACGGAATCCAAAGCGCCATCGTATTGTCTTCAGTTACCAAACTCTTCACAACATAAATATAGATTCACTCGATTTAGATTAATCAACGCCCCTAACGGTGTCGAATCGATACTATAATTTTGTTTCCGAATGGTTTTATTGAACGGAAATCCTTTTGAAATGGCAATATTAATTCAATCCCAGGGGAAATTTTCCCCTACCCGTTGCGTACAAACACAAAATTGACACTTTACTTGACACGATTAAAATAATCAAAAATAAATTCTAGGAATGAAATTTAGGTTTTTTAGATAAGTATCTGGATGACCGGTATTTTTTTTTATAAATTGTGTTTTTTGGTAATTATATTTAAGTACGAATTGCATACTAATAAAATGATGAAATTTGAATATTATTTTTCGATCTTACCGACAGAATAATAAAAATAAAAAACGAATAAAATGACATTTCTAGAAATTATTCCTATCTCGATCGATTTATCGCCCCCGAAACCCCAGTAAATGTCATGAAAATCGTTGGAGCCGATTTCGAGATTCCAATTATATATATACAAGAATTGCTCGTTTAAAGATATAAGATAAATAGCTTTTGTGTGCGGTACACCGACAAATCACACGAATAATATACGTACATATTATATACAGTAAACAGTTGTAAGTAGTACATATTTGAAATATTGTTTTATGTCATAATAACAAATTATGACATAAAACAATATTAAAATTATCTACAAATTCTTAAAAGGCCGGCAACGCACTCGCGAGCCCTCTAGCATCGAGAGTGTCCATGGGCGGCGGTATCACTTAACATCAGGTGAGCCTCCTGCCCGTTTGCCCCCTATTATATAAAAAAAAAAAAACTTCTCGCTTCCTCTCAAAGTAGCGAAAACTACTTCAATGTTCAAGCCCCTTAATAATCGTCGTGAGCCTGCCCAATAGCTTTGAGATAGTCTCACCATCTGGAACCTTTGATGCCACCCATAGGGATCCATCTGTTACCTAAGGTTCGTGGAGCAACCCGCTCTAAGGTGTTAGGTTCTTAGACTAGAGTTCTTAGAGTGCAGCTTGCACATGCATACACAACATATATATATATATATATACTCCGGACACTTATTACATGCAAATTTAAACACATTTCACAGTCCACTAATCAACCATACAGCTGGTTAAACTAATTGACAATTATGATGCGACACATTCGTCAAAACCATATAACAGTTTCCTTCTATAAATAAATTGCAGCACTGGTTACCCCCGACCATGGGCGGATCTACTTAAGAGCTTTTTAGGCTGCAACCCAGGGGAATTCAAAGGGCACCCAGTCCCCAGCGTAAACAATAGGCGATATTTTGAATTAATTATCTGAAATTTAAAAAAAAACGCATTAGGATGGAATCAGAGATCAACCCATGTGCGATGTGCGTCTAACGAAACGGGGAATTTCCCGTATTTTCTATACGGTGTATTTTTCGCGAGTCTACTACGAGGGACATATCCATGATATGGCCCAAAAAATTCACAATCCCACCACGCCCCAGACACAGCTAACGTTAAATATAAATAATTATAGTTCGTTGTTAACTTTGAGAATTTACATTGAGCACTATAACAAGATTGACAGTTTAAATAGAATCTATTTAATAAATAATAACGATAAGTCAATTAAATTAGAAAGCGACAGTAAAAAGAGACAGATACATGATTTCAAAAGATTTAACGTGGGAGAAAATAAGAAAGGAAATATTATACAGTCTAATGAACTTTACATTACTGTAGTAAGGATAAATTTCATCTAATTTTATAATTGAATTGAATTGATCTCGTATTGATTTTATTTGCACATTTATATTTTTTTTTATTTAGGAAATTATCAAATATACACAGAGTCTGGCTCTTTGTAATGTCGCTTTGTCGTTTCATCGACTCTTACTTCGCAGCGGTAAAGAAGTTTTCACTTGAAAATCTCTTCCATTCACACATTAACGATTTTAATAAATTCTTCATAACACTTAAAATTTTATAATTAAACTTCTGATGCAAAAGGTCTCAAGTTTCTTATAAGTAGGGTATTATGAGGAAATGGAGAAACCGGGGCTGCGAGTGCCAAATACCCGGCGTGGTAAGCGACCGCAATTGCCAGCAATGCCGAGAGCAAATTAACTCGGGGAAGCCCCCAAGCGTCTTTGGCATCCTGAATGCTATTGCAAGAGTCTGATCTATTTGCACACAGTCTGAATTCACAAGCATCGCATTAATAATTATCTATAAATATTAATAAATTATCTAATAAATACATGAACCATTTTTTCCCTTGTGTTTGTTATTGGTGCGTAAAAGCATCAATTACTAACTATCCCTGTTAAAAAAATACTCGAAGGAGGCCCCGACACGTACTAACGGATCCGGATGATCCAATTACCGTAGCTAACGGCAAATTAAAAGCCAATAATAATAGTAGCTACTATCAGATTAGGGTAAAAAACCGCCTTCACCGAGGAAGACGAGGACCTGTACTGCGTACTTTGCTAACTCCAGTGAGCTTCCGCCCTGCCCTTCATGCGATTGACCACCCCGCGACGGCCCAAGCCAAGGTTCGAGTCTCACAGGAGACGCCCTTGCGCGAGTAACTAACTAACCCGCCCATTCAGGCTGAGCTAAGCTCGCCAAAACAGCCCGTGCTGAGCTGTAAAGGCCTTTAATGCCAAAGGCGAGATTCCATTAAAAAAAAATCTTGTGTGGTTTTATGAAACTACGGTAAAAGTAAAAGTTTTTTTCACACTATACACATTTAACTAAAAAATTTTTTTGAATAATATTCCAATAAGGGTATAAAAATCGCTTTATCAATCTTTATTTTATTTATTTATTTATTTTATTTTATTTTATTTATTTATATATTTATTTATATTATCTTAATTTAAACTTGGAAAATTGGAATGATAATGGGACTAATGAAAGTAGAATAAGTCTCCAACTAATATTTTGATTGAATTCTGTGTCTTAGAGAGTACGACATACATAATACTTAGCAATTATTTATAGTGTATACACTACACGGTCAGCTACTGCGAACTATGTGGCGGTCAATAGTTATGACGAGCGCCTTTCACTTTATCCCTACTCCGTGGCCGACCGTCACGTGACATGCGCCACACAGACCAAAATGTTCGAGGCGACGTAATAAAAGTTTTACTTTAAAAAAGTAAATAGTCACCTTTTTTTTGTGTTAAACCAAATAAAAAACAGTTGTCCAATGTACGACACTTTTATGAACATTATTTTACTTATAGTTCCATATACTTGCGACGGTTGGTGATCATCTTGCACTTGCACACCCCCCCCCCCCCCCTTTTCTTTTGTCACCTACAGTAAGATACGCTCCCAAGAAGAACAGTACATGAACGTTTATTCTGTAAGAATCCTCGAAAATGAATTGCAAGCATAGACAATGTGTGGGTAAATTTAGTATTATTATTATAAAATCAAATAATTATTCACTCATATTATGACAATTGACAAATTGTATTCCTAGAATCACAATTTGTAATTTCAAGCAGTCACCTAAAGTAGGTGAACCAGCAGACAATTGAGTTTCAAATATCATTGTTAGAAAGGGAGCCGTTACAAAGAAAACTGGTATGGAATCCGTACTAATGGAGGGCTGCTTTGTGATGACAAAGGATTTCGTATAATTTCGCTTACATTACAATGCACACTTCTACGAGTCAAATTTGTTCGAAGCCATAGTGATAATAAAAAGTTAAGAACACATGTCAGAAGTGAAACTTCTTTGTAAATTAATTATTACTAAGGTAAACACCCCAATAGATGATCATATTAGAATATGATCACTCAATATATTGGTATATATCTATATTCATACTCTTTACTCACTGCATACGTGCTAATGATAAAATAAATAAATAAAAAATCTGCGTTTACTGCACAAGACGATATGCGGTAGAATTTCAATCTAAAGTTCTTATATCTAACTATTAAACGAATACATCAACCAATGGCGTGTATTTTTTCTCGATTCGATCGATCCCTTTCTCGCTCTCCCATTTCTTCCACAAAAACGCTGCACATCTTCGTGACGTTCTCTACGACACTATCGGCATATTTATATGATTGCAGAGTGAATTCAGAACAGTGATATTGTGTATCTTATGTGTATAATATTATATACTTTACTAGTGACCCGCCCCAGTTTCGCACGGGTGCATTTCTGATGAAAAGCAGGTTTTTATTATTTCCGTCGCTGGAAAGCTCCGATAATATACGCGACATATACCATATACATATATACCATCACGTACTTTTCTGTAGACCTTTTCAATGTGTACAATACTTAGTACATTATTTTGATAAAACTCGTGGGGTTCACGCCTGCGTTTGCAATGTAAGCGGAATAAATGTAATTATTTACGACATCACATTAGAAACCTCAAAAATAACAGTTCTTCTCCACTATTTAATGGATTATACATATAAACCGTCCTCTTAAATCACTCTATCTATTAAGAAACCGCATCAAAATCCGTTGCGTAGTTTCAAAGATTTACGCATACAAAGGGACATAGGGACAGAGAAAGCGACTTTGTTTTATACTATGTAGTGATTTTATTTCTCTCGACAATATCGTATTACCATAGCCTGAGGATAACATATGTATGTATTTCTGTTACAAATAAATAATTAAGTATAATTCCTTCCATCTTTCAAAATCCCTTATAAAAACAATATTTCTGAAGTGGATTTTTTTAAACCCAAACGGGCAGAAGGCTAACCTGATGTTAAGTGATACCGCCACCCATCGACACTCTCAATGCCAGAGGGCTCGCGAGCGCGTTGCCGACCTTTTAAGAATTGTTACGCTCTTTTCTTGAAAGACCCGAAGGCGAATTGGTTCAGAAATACTTCAGTAGGCAGCTGGTTCCACAAAGTGGGTAAAAATCCAATTTGATTTTAATATAATTACTCACGAATGAAATAAGTATAGAGATATCTTTCGCTCCAATAAACCATAATATTAGTCGAAACCAATGTTGGTATCACTTTGAAATCGATGTTTTATTCATCAACCTATCAAAATACCAAAGTCAGACCGAGCCACTGCCAATTCCGAGCAACTGCAAGGTGTCTAAGATTGGCAGCTGAACTTGGAAACTTAATTAAAAGGGTAAATTTGGTTTCGCAAGTTCATCTAAAGTTTAAATACTTCCGATATTACAGAAGTATTGAGCAGTGATGGCCTTGAGGCTTCAGTGTCTCTCATTTATTTATTTATTTTATTTATTGCAAAAATACATACATATTTTCACATTAGGATTGCCTGGAAGAAATTGCTTGTAAGCGATAAGGCCGCCCTTTGCCTTATATTTTTGTAAACTTTTTTTTTATTTGTATGTATTTGTATAAGGTAATAAAGGGTAAATAAATAAATAAATACATTATACTTACAGACTATGCCACTAATAACGAGAAACATCTAATTAAATATAATAAGGTACATATAATATACACAATATCGCTACTGTGAATTCACTCTGCGAACATACAAATATGTCGATAGTATCGGAGATTGATATCTGTGGTCGTAGGTTTGATCCCTGTGCCCCAATGAACTGTCTATATGCACATTTAACATCCGGACGGTGATAAAAAACATCGTTAGAAAACCGGCTTGCCGACGGGGTGCGTCAAGCACAGGAGGCTGATCTTCTACTTGCCTATTAGATTAACAAATGATCATGAAACATATATAAAATCTGAGGCCTAGACCTAAAAACGTAGTAGCGTCACTGGTTTTTTTATCGAACATGAATCATCATTTCACTCATGTAAAGCACCCATGGACACTCTCAATGACAGAGGCTTCGCGAGTGCGTAGCCGGCCTTTTACCGGCGTCACCTCACAATCTAAGCTTGTGTCTCGTGAAAGGAAATAAAAAAAACAAATAAATTTGAAGCTCGTAGCACAACAATTAATAATAATTATTCAACCATACCTTCAAGACGGCTTTATGAGGTCCCTTTCAAAAGATTCCTGTTTCATAAAAGGGACTTAATGAAAGTTGAGACGTCCGTTTTTATTGGTAAAACAAGGTAAAAGTTAAATTCAAGTGTGTAATTTCAGACAGAAATTTCCAAAGTTTTTAAAGAACTTTATTTTTAAATCTTTCGCTATTACACAAAAAGCCTTCGTCAATAAATACCAATACACAATGAATATTTGTTGACACCTCCGTTGATTTCCGTAAAACGTCTAATAAGTACATATTTTTGAAGTAATTTTTTTTACGGATTGTCACGAAGATGTGCAGCGTTTTTGTCGAAGAAAAGGGAGAGAGCGATTGAGACCGATTAAGAGAGAGTGAGAAAGGGAGATCGGGAAAAAATGCACGCTATTGGTTGATGTAATCGTTTAGTAGTTACATATTAGAACTTTAAATGCCAATTCAGTCGCATAACAGTGACGCCTCTTGAACAGTAAACGCAGATTTTTTATTTATTTGTACTATAACCATTGGGGCTTTTAACTTAGTAATAATTAATTTACACTTCTGACGTACGTGTACTTTGTACGCACGCACTTTGTAATTAATGTAATAGGAGGCAAACGGGCAGAATACCGCTGCCCATGGACACTCACATTGCCTGAAGTCTCGCAAGTGCGTTGCCGGCCTTTCAAGAAATAGTACGCTCTTTTCTTGTAGGACGCTAAGACGAATTACCGTAAAGACTTAAGTAGGCAGCTTGTTCCGGATATCTGTGGTGCTCGGCAAAAAATGCCTTGAAAAGCTCAGTTGTGGAAAGACGGACTTAGTCCGAACAACTCTCTTTACACTCTTCATAGTACACATACGTGAGTCTCGCATAATCAAGGTCTGAATTTAGTGATGAGAGATGCGGTGCAGCGCCACCAACACATTACCACTTCTGACCGAGCAGAAAAGGATAGAACGGATAGGAACGTACTCATAGAAACTGGAGGAAACGAAAATTATGACTCAGGTGGTTTTGGCAATCACGGAAATTAACACGACAGGTCAAGCTGTTGTTTTATGGTTGCGAAACATGGATAAATACAAAGAACACCACACACCAACTCCAGGCCACAGTGAACGACCTTTGTCAAATCCTTGTAAAATTATGGCCGAAAAATCTCTAACCAGCTCTGGGAGCCATGCAAAGAGTGCTAATTGACAGGTCTATAAAACGCCGTTAGTGAAAATGGGTGGGCCACACGCTTTGGAGGGATCCAAGTCACATTGCCAAGCGAAGGAAGCTGAAATAACGTGGAGTAAAACTTGAGCTGCCCAGGAACGATCAGGCTGTTTTCGCTACGCTGGATGCCCTCTGTCCCACCTGGGGAACTTTAAGCCATGTAAGTCATCTAATCCAGGCACATAAACTCATTAATCATTACTTATTAAACAAATTCGCGGCAGCGTTACAGAACGCGAAAGCTCAAAAGCTTTATAAACAATTCACCAGTACATAGTGTAATCAATAATAAAATAATATAAATAATAAGTGGCGCTTCAACCTCTTTAGGTCTTGGCCTCAGATTTCTAAATCTGTTTCATGATCATTTTAAATCTAATAGGCAAGTAGGTGATCAGCCTCCAGTGTCTGACACAAGTCGTCGACTTTTTGGGTCTAGGACATGTCGGTTTCCTCACGATGTTTTCCTTCACCGTTCGAGCAAATGTTAAATGCGCACATAGAAACTCCATTGGTGCACAGCCGGGGATCGAACCTACGACCTCAGGTATGAGAGTCGCACGCTGAAGCCACTAGGCCAACACTGCTCGCAAACAAACTGTAATCAATATGTGATCTATCATTATCGAAAATTTAATGATTATTACTGAAGCGAAACACGCGAAATTCCAGAAAACCTGCGGGCGGATAATAAATCAATAAGCCAGACGAAATACTCACCCAAGTTCCGTAAACTTCATAAACTTAGAGGGAGTTTAAGGTAATTAAATTCAATTAGAGACAGAAGAACCCTTGCAACTTCACTCGCCATTCAATTGCCTATGTTGACCTAGTTTTTGTAACTTAACATTTTATATAAGAAGCTCGGCTCTTTCATTCGGTTTGAAAGGATAGGTCAGATGAAATAGATAGATAACGATATTAAACTGTTAGCTATTGAATTCTCGTGAAAACAACTGCTGCTGTTGAAACTATTTTTTTCGTATATTTTAACTTCTATCAAGCATATGAATTCTACAGGACGCCTAAAAAGGTAGTCATCGCAACCCGAAAATACCCATTTAAGAATGCGTTGCCAACTTTTGAGGGAAGAGTATAAGATGTCATCTTGGAACATGTTGTAATACAGTTCCTTAATGAAACAAAAAAATTGGCGATTAAAAAGAGCGGCGGAGAGTATTTTGCCAGTTCACTTCCGTTCTACGCTATTGATTTGGGAACTGGCAGTAAATATAAAATTAGAAGTCTTTTGTTTTTCTTTTTCGCGTTCATAAATAAACATTGTGTTACCAAAATGAATAAATGATTTTGATTTGATTTATACTCTTTTTTTAAGCAATATTAAGTTTCTCCAACGGAAGGCAATAGTTGAAGTCACGTGAACATAACTGCGCTGCTGCTGAACTGACTTTCTTCAGTTCTGATTGTAACATCCTATTTTCGTCCAAAAAGGTCAGTCATCGCAACCCATAGACTTTATAGTAGGTGCGTTGCCGGCCTGTGAGGGAAAAGTATACTCTTTCTTTACACAATTGCAGGTATCGATTCCATAGTTCGCTAATACGCAAAAGAGTCTTCTGGAGCGGACCGTGAAACATTTCTCGCCAGGAAGAGATTTAAAAATATTGCAGCTTAGCACCAACACCTTAGTATGAAAAAAGTGGCGGTAAGGCTTGCTAGTCCTTCTCTGTTTTTGATATGATATACTAAAATAAGGGACATGTTTGGTTTGCTAGAGACAGTTTTAGTAAAACTCCTCCATGTGCATAATGAAGGTGATTAGAATTATTAATGTAATGATATTAATATTAATTCCTTCACAACATAATTTACTTTCATCTTATTTGTTGCATTTTAGCCCATTTACGTAGCTCACTAGTGCCTTGCTATTAGAAAATTGGCACGCACTTTTCTTGAATCTTATATGTAAAATTCTCGTGTCGCGGTTTTAGTTTGTGTTTGTGGTTAAACTCCTCCGAAACGGCTTGACCTATTCTCATGAAATTTTGTGTGCATATTGGGTATGTCTGAGAATCGGAAAACATCTATTTTTCATCCCCCTAAATGTTTAGGAGTAGTCCACCGCTAAATATTTTTTTTAATTTTTAGATAAATTTTTATTTTTTTATCAACTGTATCGCTAAATTTTCAACCCTCTACGGTCAACCCCTATTTTTTAATTTAAATGAAATACATGGCAAAACGACGTTTGCCAGGTCAGCGAGTATTATATATATTTTTGAACTGCATAAAATATTATACAATTTTATGCCTCGTAAATAATGAATACGTGGACCACAAAACCGACTTTGAATATCTGCAATACGTCGTATGCCTTGTAGAATAAATAAATACACAAATGTGCCTTACCCCAGTCTAATACACTAAACTAAAACTTAGCTTTATGAATGTAAGCATAAGCGTTAAAAGCAGAGCGATGCGGTACATTAACCAAACATTATTTACTTTGCCGAGTTTAGTCGCTTAATGCATTTTACGCTACCCGCGAGAAGATTAATTACATGGAACGGTTCATGTTTGCAACGAAAAAAAAATATTAGTGAACATATATTTTCTACGTTTCTGTTATTTTTTATAAATCTAGCAGAACACCTGATGTTAATTGACATGATACTCTCAATACAAGATGGCTCGCCTACTAAAAATTGGAACCACCTTTCTTTGAAGGTCCAATATTCAAAATGCTGACAAAAATTCCCTTGGACAGCTTTAGCGAGAGACCAGAAGGCTGGAGTCCCCGAAGGGAGTTGGGCCAATCTCTCGCCAAATATGGTAATATGCTCTGACCTTGCCTTAGTGATTCCCCGTTTGAAGGACCTGGAGGCTGAGTTATATGCTTTTTTAAGTTTGATGAAATCCCGCTTAAACGTAATAGGATAGGGAGCGTTCAAGTATTCGTAACGTAATTTTCGTAAGCCATTGAAATCGAAAAACAAGACAATTTCAATTGAGAAGACTGCCTAAAATTATCAAACACCTGGGATCCAATATTATCCAAATTAAAATCTCAAAACAAACAATCCTCGGAAATGAAGGACACCATTAGCAATTTCTACGAAAATCCTTCATCTTTAATCGATATAACTTCGGGGAAATAAATAATAATAATTAATTAATTAATTAGATAATGTAACTCCTTCTACAGCTGTGATACTTTTTGATATTTAACGGCCCTTTGTCTTCAGTTACCGTGACCACGAATGCACGCGAAACTTCGCAAAAAATTTAAAATTATGTTAAATATTATAAGTTTACAACAATAATTCAGCTACAAGCTTCAATCCGGTAAAAAAGTGTTTTACACATTTAAAGAAAACTAAGCTCATATCTATTTTGGTATGTACTCAAAGTTCACATATTCAGAAACAATAACTTATAAAATTAGTTTAAATTAACTAACCTCTCTATCAAGTTTGCGGTAATTTTAGTGTGATCCTGTAAACCGTACGTTGTAGTAGGTACTAGGATAGCATAATAAAGCAAGACATTTAAAGCGCCACTTTAACAAGGGTCGGTGCGGGTTGTCAGGCCGGTTCGGCCGATGTCGGGCGAGCTGATAGCTAGGACGGATTAGGACGAATTTATGGACAACGTGAGCTATGGCTACACGCCTAATTTCACACCGATTTATTAAAATTACTTATTTCATCTATTTAAAACAAAAGAATATTGAGAATTTAAATATAAATTCCAATTTTAAATTTTAAAATGTTTTCTGATAAAACCTAAATTTGTCGAATTCAATTTTATTCCCCTGTTTGTGAGCAGAACTTATTATACTTAAAATATGGATAAAATGTTCTGTATATGTACACATATAGTGAGAATAGCTTCAGCGTGCGACTCTTATTCCAAAGTTAGTAGGTTCGCACCCTGACTGTGCACCAATGGACTTTTTGTAAGGAAAGTCGACGACAGTGTCAGGCACAGAAGGCTCTATTTATAAACTAATAGAGTAAAAACGATCACAAAACTGATACAAAGATCTGAGGCTAAAACTCCAAGGCACTGCTTTATCACTACATAGTATAAAACAAAGTTGATGCGTTTTTTTTAATAGATAGAGTGATTCAAGAGGAAGGTTTATATGTATAATAACATCCATTGAATAGTGGAGGAGTACTGTTATTTTTGAGGAAATTTTTTTTTGACAATCATAAATGACATTAGAAATGTGATGTCGTAAATAATTACATTTTTTCCGCTGACCCTACGAGTTTTATCAAAATAATGTACTAAGTATTGTACACATTGAAAAGGTCAACAGAAAAGAATGGTATATATATGTCTATCCCTTATGGATAACCCACAATAACTTTTTTTTGTCATTTACTTTTTACGACAAATAATGGCTAATTTTCGAAGCGATTTTAACCAATACAGCATTAATTCTTAACCAATTAAATATCTTGAATACATTGTTCATTTAATATAGATCTATACAGCCCATTATAGCTTATTTAGCAGCGATCGAACGCGTATATTATCGGAGCTTTCCAGCGACGGACATAACAATACATAATAAAAACCTGCTTTTCATCAGCATTGCACCCGTGCGAAGCTGGGGCGGGTCACTTGTTATTTATAAACTGTGACAAAGTACTAGGAACGTATAAACGTAACGAAGCAACACGCCGCACTTACAAAAGACTTGATAAACTAAGAGTATGCAAATAAATTAAATGAAATAAACTTTTGCGCAGTGCGTCTCTGCGAAGCGTCCTGGGACTCACGAGTTGCCTACAGGATGGAATGTCTCTAATATATGTAAATAACTGTAGTTAAAATGATATAATTGAATATTTTTGAAGTTAAACTTTTTTATTGGCGTTGAAAAGAAATTTACCATCACATTTTTCGGTTACGCGCCTTCTTTTTCTTGTCCCTACCACGGTTGGTTCGAAGATATTCGAAGCCAATAATAACCAAAATATATAATAAACAATGATAGTAATAATTATATTACAATTAATAAAATTCTTAAATCTTAATACTAATAAGGTAAAATGAAATAATTGTATTATTTGTATTCTTGCCTATAATAATAAAAGCCTTTTGTTAAACTTTAACTTAATCTATCCAATTTCTGCAAAGTTGCATATAGTAGATAATTTTTCGAAAAATGAGGTCATAAAGAAGTTTCACTTCTTAAGTGTGTACAATAGTACACGCCCATAATTTTCAAATGGTCGCATAAAGTTGCGAGATGCGTTAAATTGCGACATAGCTTATTAAAAGGACCTTTTGGTTCGCGTTTACAAATCTAATAATTAATAAACATTAAAGCTAAATAACATACTGTTCTTTTTAGTTTGTTTTTCATAGAACAGGGGCCAAACGGGCTCACCTGATGGTAAGTGATACCGCCACCCAAGGACACTCGATGCCAGAGGGATCGCGAGTGCGTTGCCGGCCTTTAAATTAATTATTTATTTCTTTTTAAACCTGTACCTGTTTCCTAACCTGTACGCTTTTCAGATGAAAGAACATTTCGTATTTGACTTAATTCAACAGAAATGGTTAAATAAAAGTAAACACGAACCATCTTAAAAAGATTCAGTTAAATTTAATTCAAAGGGTTATTTTATAAAATTTAATATAATATATAAAAGAACTACTTGGTTTAATTTATTCCAAAATATTACATCTCGTAGCATCACGTGGCTCTCTGTATCGCTACATGAATTAGTCATGAATGACTTTACACTTGTAAGCACTATGCCTCTCTATTGATCTAACCAAGAAGTGAAACCAATGTCAAAACACCACAATTATTCTAAAGTATTTTTTTTATTTCAATCAATATTTTAGGGGCAATTAGAAATCTCTCGAAAATAACAAATGAACGTGTTTGCGTCATAATAAAATGTGATTTATTCACTCGCTGTGTTCTATGTATATATATATATATATATATATATCTGTATCTTCACACCTATATAATAATAAAATCCTAAACAGAGGTATAATAATAACCATAGCTTAAAAATTCGTGTAACAATAGAAACCTCCTTGGTCGAAGTTTTTTTGTTTTAAAATTGAATTTTAGTAATTTTTATGATTAACCCGTAATAGTTACTATGTATTAAATTTTTGACTATTTTCTTATATATAAGTTAGATGTAAATGTAAAAAAATAAATTTAAATTCAAACATTGCGTCTTTTGACATAAATCACTCAAGTTTAATGGGCGTGTTTAAATTGTTAAACAAAATTTCAGCTTGACACAAATTTGTGTATTTTAAGTTTAAAACAAAAGAAAATTCATCCAACATTTTTCGTTTAATACCTTCGAAGTGGGTCAACGAAGTCAGATTAAATGCATCAGCACAATAATATTTATGTCGACTCAAAACAACCTTGGACGACATACGCATTCATTACATTAAACTTAATGCGATTCATCAAATAAATTTAGTACCTGAAGAGAATACTTTGAACAAGTCGTATCTTAAAAATGAATTGAAATTCTCAGGTCCTTATAAATATAATAAAATCAAATCAAAAATCATTTATTCATATAGGTAACATAATGTACACTTATGAACGTCAAAATAAACTTTAAATGATTCTAAATTTACATTTACTGCCAGTTCTCAAATCAAGGGCGTAGAACGGAAGAGAAGAACTGGCAATAAACTCTGCGCCACTCTTTTTAATCTCCAAGTTTTTTTTACACAATGTTCGCACACCATGTTCCACATGACATATTGAGTAATAAAGAATAATAAAATAAAATCAAAGATTTGTCCTCTATAGCAGGAGGCATGGTGAAATAGGAGCACGCACTTACATACTCGTGAGAACAACACGCAAAACGTAGTATAAACAAATGTAATATGTACGCTTATAAATGCTTTTTGGAAATTCTGTCTTACAGCTCATCCTTCATTGGCAATTCGTAAAGGATCTCCGCCATAAAGTTGTGGAATAGGCTTACAGACTCCCCATATGTTAGTATTACTCCCTAATATCAATTAAAACTCTTCTGCATAAACATTTCTTAATCATATCCTATCCTGCTCGATCGTGACTCTTGTAATTCTTTGATTGCATATCATGAATCTGTGTGATTAGCTTTTTCGGTTTTAGTTTATCAATTTTTTTTTATTTATTTTACATTCAGGAGGATGTTTGAAGATTTTCACAGTTGCTTTGATTGGCCAATCAATCGCGGATTGCTTGCTATCTATTCATATGCAGTGGTCCATGGTACTGGGTTTTTTTTTCTATTTTTTTTTTATAGAACAGGGGGCAAACGGGCAGGAGGCTCACCTTTTGTTAAGTGAAACCGCCGCCTATGGTCACTATCAATGCCAGAGTGCGGCCTTTTAAGAATTGGTACAATTAATAAAAAAAATTTTTTTAAATTTGGTTAGGCACTTGCGGTTCCTGTAAGTAATCGCTTGTAAGTGATAAGGCCGCCCGTTGCATACCATATTATTTATGTTAAATTTTGTTTTTGTACAAAAGTATGTTGTTACATTGTGTTTCTTACAGAACAAGAGATATAAAGAGAAAAATCTATGTAAAAAAAACACAATAGACACAAGACTAGGACAACATATATTATAGAAGTATAAAGTTATGCTGTCCGTACAGCCATTGCTTCATCATCAAGTAGCGACGTTATGTGTCAAAATCTAATAAGTTTTGACCCACGGGTGTATTGATCGCTAACACTTTGACACCCTGTAGATAACCTGCGGTTAAAGAAAATATCGCTCAGGGCCGCAATTTCCAAAAGGCGTAATACATCATGCTGGTGAAATGACGTGTAACCTGCTTGACATCTCATAGAATAGACATAATTTACTTCTCTCTTCTGTCTCAGGGTCCAGTACAAAGCCGATTCATAAAGTAACCGTCGGATTCGATTGCCCAATAGAGAAAAATTCACACAAAATGACACACAATAAGTGAGGGTCATTTTTTATATTTTTATTTATACTTTATTACCTTATTCAAAAACATACACATTTAAAAACAGACTTTTTCACAAACTTTGTAAGAGCGGCTCTCATGCCTGAGGTCGTAGGTTAGACCAGCTGTGCACCAATGGACTCTATTTCTATGTGCGCATTTAACATACGGTGAAGAAAAACATTGAGAAAACCGGCTTGCCTTAAACCCAAAAGTCGACGGCGAGGCTGATTACTTGCCTATATATAAACGATCATAAAAGAGATTCAGAAATCTGAGGCCCACGCCTAAAAATGTTTTAGCACTACTGATTATTATTATTAAGATTGTGTGGTCTTCTTAACGCTATTATAAATATGTTTTTCTATCAGACCGCCTTATTTCTAATAATTCAATTAATAATTCGAGCATGTCCCGTATTCTAGTGCTGTGCACCCATCCCTCTTTGTACAGTGTGTGGCCATCATCAAATCTTCATAATATTTATGAGTATAACTTCAATCGTATTTTCTTCACTTGTATGCATGCTTCGCGTCAAGAATTGTAATCATGAAGATTTAAAAATTTATTCAATTCAAATATTGTATCGCTTACAGATATAATCTTTTTTAAATATCTGAAAAGCGGAAAAAAATAGTATCAATATAAAAATCTTCTAGAAACTTACCGAAAAAGCTTTCAAGAAAACCAAACACTGTATAATGCCTTCCATGGTATCACCGGTGAGACAGAAGGTACCAGTGAGGTGTCTTCCCTTCTTGTCCCCAAGGTGTGGAGCAGCGGCCAGGCTGGCATGTACCAGCGCGCCACGGGGCCTCGCATCTCGCGTGGGTAATACCCCGGGTAGGGGAGCACCCTCCATTAGTCGAGCGATTGGGTCCATTGCCCGTCACAAAACAAGCACATCACTTTTACCAACTTCTACGTGGCTTTTTTTGGCACAAAGTTCCAATCACCGTATCACAAATTTTTTATACACATATGTCAAAGTTATAACACAAACCCAAGGTTCACCCTGGTGCTATCTCTCACCAGCAGGGAAGTTTCTATCTGAAATCTACCAGGATCATGTGAGGTCAAACTGAGAATTACCAGGCGACCATGACACCGAAGGCGTTCGCAGTTTACGCATTTGGCACCCTGGAGGAGACGCTTTGGACGTCATTCTCACGGTTGACGTTGGAGACGGTATTGCACTGATCACAGTAGCATCTATCTCGTGGATTTTTCAAGCACGTAGTTTTCATAAATATACTAAACAATATGTATAGCATTACAGCTACTCCAAGTATTAAATATAATTCCATATCGCATACAGTCACGATACTTGCCACTAATCAAGATTTATATGTTTAATGGATAACTCATCTTTATATGTGACATGCACTAAGTAGCTATTTCGTTATAACAAAACATGTGTGCACACTTGGTAGAAGTGAAACCTGTAAAGGTTATTGAACTTTTATTAAGTTCAATAACAATTTAATATTGATAAAATATAATAATAATTTTTGTCAGTATCTAAATTTAGTATTCGACTTTTCTTTAAGTTATTTTTTAAATTGAATTTTAATTTTTAAAATGAATATCTTAAAATATATAAATCACGTGTCACGTTGTTTGTCCACGATGGACGCGATAAACTACTTAACCGATTTTAAATTAAATTGGCACACCGTGAGCAGTCTGGTCCAACTTAAGAGATAGCATAGCTTAGATCTTTAATTAAAGTCGCAATTTTATTTTATTGCAAATTATTTGTTTATAATTTGACACAACGCCAACAGATGGCGCTGTGTTAAAAGTACTAACGTTTCACATAAGCTATCTAACTTTTACATAAGTTCTCCTACCGTTTCCCTTGAATAGTTTACTACAATTTAACAAAAACCTTAGCCACAGCAACGCTTGGGCGAGTCTGCTAGTAAATTATGAATTTTGATAAAAAGTAAAACAATTTCAATATCATTTTCTCCCACGTATAAAAATTACGAAGTTATCTATCCGTTTAACGCTTTTTCATTTCGTCGACTTTCAACAACGCTTAAGAAGTTTTCACTTCAAAAAATTCTCTATTTGTTTGACAAAATAAAGCTTTTTCTTTATATTTTTATTCATATAGGCATTCCAGCAAACTTATGAACGTCAACAAAAGAGATGTTAAATGGATTCTAAATTTACATTTACTACCAGTTCGCAAGTCAAGGGGGTCTAGTCAAGACAGCGTAACAGTAGTGTATGTAGAAAGTCGAAAACTAAATTTGTATGAAAATGACAGATAGTGTCGACAGTTGCTACCAACTACTAGCTGTCATTTTCATACAAATTTAGTTTTCGACTTTCTACATACACTACTGTTACGCTGTCTTGACTAAACCCTCAGGGCGAATAACGAGCGAGAAAGACAGGCAAGAAACTCGATTGATCATTTAAATAATCGTCAAATTAATAAAAAACTTTATTGATTAATGTACGTTTAACGCGAGTTTTTAATTTATTCAGTGATAATCCTCTAAGTTCACTTGGGAGTTTCTTGTAAAAATAAAAACAATTTCTATATCTGGAATAGTTTATCTTCTGGAGACTGGTTCAGTGAGCGTACAAAAACTCTTGGTACTCTTTTAAAAACCCTCGCTAGTTCGAAAGTGTCTAACACAATAACATCAAAATAACGACTAATAAAGATGGTATAAAAACCAAGCCGGGCAAAAAATACAATCGTAAAACATTATGGCAAAGTTTCTGCTGAATGAATCATAATTCATCAGGCAAGTGACAGACCACGTTGGCGCCGGCTGTGATTTACTACGATAACTTGCTCAATCATCGCACTTCATATAAGTACTTAGTACATTTCAGAGCTTTCATCACAACATAATGGATGGTTTAATAAAAACTTTCCGTAGACGTGTTGTCATTGTATATACCACTATGTGGAACCAGCTGCCCACTGAAGTATTTCCTAACCAATTTTATATAGGATCATTTAATCGTACAAATTCTTATAAGGCTTGCAAGGCACTTGCAAGCCTTCTAGCAGTACGGCGATATCACTTAACCTCAGCTGAGACTCGTGCCGTTTACCTAATATTACATCAAAAAATTGAGTATTTAAGTTTGTGAATTAAATTTTAATCTTATATATATAATTCTTGTGTCACGATGTTTGTGGTTACACTCTTCCGAAACGGCTTGACCGATTCTCATGAAATTTTGTGTGCATATTGAGTATGTCTGAGAATGGGACAACATCTATTTTTCATCCCCCTAAATGTTAAAAGTTTTCATACCCCTGAATTTTTTTTTCAATTTTAGATAAAAAGATTTTTTTTATTTTTTATGATACAGCATTAGTAAATACATATAACCCTGAATTTTCAACCCTCTACAATCAACCCCTATTTTTTATTTCAATATTAAAAACTTACGTTGTGAACTCTGAGGTTTATACAGAGAAAAATTCACAGAACAACCTAAAAAGATTCCATTCCGGAAAACCGAACAGTCTCTGGGATAGCATAGCAAAATGTTCCATGTTGGTATGTACTAAACAGGTAGGCTCAGTAAAATCTCACTAAGGAGAAACGAAGTTCGCAGGGGCAGCTAGTATACTTATTAGTCTTATAAGCTTGTTCGAACACTTATAACTTGAGAACGACTGAATCGATTTTCATGGCGTTTGTCTATAATATACCAAGTATCAGAATGTTATAATGTAATAAAAAATGCAATAAAAAATGTTCACGTGCTAACTGTCAAACATTCAATGTTTATCCCGTCGATACGGTAAACTCCCCTCAAATTAAAGAACGTATTTCAATAAAGGTTTCGAATCGACAAGATTTTCAGAATATTACGTTAGTAATAAGGATTGACATATTTATTTTATTCGTGCGTTCAAATGCTTATTTCTTATTGTAACATGAACATAATATTTGTTTTGTATTCACAACATTCATTGACTGTTAGGCGGTACAAAGTTCGCTACTATCAAATAAAATATACTTTATTTAGCTCTTGCCATTTTCAGGGACAAATAGACAACTGAGCGTTTCAAACTGAACCATCTGACTGACATCTGAATGAATTTGACTTAAATAAGGCACTTAAATAGGTTACACACGAAATCATAGGAAAAGAGCTGTAGATCTCCAAAGGATCACCAACTGGAAATATGCAATGACCAGAGCCTTAGGCTTAAATGGAGATGGACAGGACACCTGCTCAGAGGCCAGAGAGCAGAATGGTCGAAAAAGTAACTCAATGGATACCTCGCTACAACACCAAGCGAAGGAGAGGAAGGCCATGAGCGCGGTGGGCTGATGACTTTATAAAAGACTTGCTAGAGATAGGAAGCACTGGAAACAGCTGGAGGAGGCCTTTGTGCCACAAAGGCAAGCTGTACAAGAGGACAGTCGTGCAACAATACCTTAAAGAACTTTCTTATATACATATATATTTTTGTAAACTTTCTCCTGTATAAGTTGTAATAAAGGCTTTGAAATTCAAATTGAAATTGAAGGCACTTAAAAAAAACCCCTACATCTGTTGAAGAATAAAATAATAATTTGTACAATGAAACCTTCTTTTGTTTTTCATTTCAATATTAAGTGTAGTTTAAATTTTAGTATAATATTTTTATTATTTTAAACTTTTAGATTAATTGCGTAAGCGATAACTAGAAGAAACTGCTTTTAACAGTTTTTTATTTAAACATACTTTGTTTCAACAAGGTAGTGTTTATTTAGATTTAAATTTTTGAAGTTATACTTTTTATGGCGCGATAGAGAAAAATGATGAGAGTGAATTTTTACGATGCTCGCGCACACTGACACCTAAATTCGACATGGTAAAGTTAGGTCTAGGTGGCATGGAAATCGATAACTATGTTCAAGTTGTATATTCTAGTATTTTTATATTTAGAACATGTTTCTTCACAGTACAATTAAACAATGTGAATAATAAATATTATTTTGGTGTTTTTAAATCAATTTCATATACGACGGTGATAGTATTATATAATTTATTTATTTAAATAAAACCTTTTTAATTAATTTTAATGTTTATCGTTAATCTCTACTAAACTTAAGTTATTTTTTTCCCTACGCCAAAGAAGTATAACTTCTAACGCGTATCCATAAATACACACACACTTTTTTATTGAAGAATTAAATTGTTTACTTCACTGACATTTTGAAAACACATCGAAGATTTTTGTAGCAATTACATCGTAGCAGATTCTACGGCGTAGCGATCTGGTTAATTCCGTAGCTCGTCGAGTGATGTAACCGTGTTATTTCTGGAATTTAAATGTAACATGTCTCCTTTCCATTCCACAAATTCGTAGCAATCAACATGGAATATCTTTGTTAAGCTTCGTTGAAAATCTTTACAGTTATATACGACCTATCAACGCTTAACCAAAGCCGCTATTACTATGTACCTTATCATGGTTGCGTTGTTTGCGCTGTGGAAAAATCTTTTCCTCAGCATTTCGAAGCCAGAGCCTCTTACAACCAAAGCACACACGCATTATACACTTAAAACGTTCCTCAAATTATAATTGATTTTAAAATGAAACTAGAAGGATAAACTGTACTGATTAACTAAATTTATCTTAATCCAAAATCCACAGAATAAATACATAAATCTGACGACAATATTATAATTTTAATTTTTATCTATTGAACAATCTTTTTAATAACGTAACGTAACGAGTAACGTGACGAACTGCGGTGGCCCATAGACACCCTTGTCAGTAGATGTCCTTTAAAATATTAGTATCTTTTGTTAAAAGTTTGGAGGTCCGCAAAAACGTCGTAAAGGCCTCGAATATGTCTAATACAGAAGTAATCTACTAGAAATAGTTTTAATACAAAACCCTAATAAAAATAAAAGCTTCAGCGAAAATAAAACGTGTGGCAGACACTTACTAGGGGCTCAGCAATGTCTGAGAGGCTTGTAAAGCCGGCCTAGACGTAATCCCTAAAGCCAAAACCGTGTTTTCTTGTTACCTTCCAGCTCACGTACGTAGCCGACTTAAATAGTAAGTAAAATTACCTTCAAGTACTCTCTTACGTTATTCTTATTAACAAAAACTACGATTAGATTAGATATTTACGGTTAACGTACAAAGATATTTGTACGTAACTCTGATAGTATAACACTACTCATAGTATACAGAGCTTACAAGGGTTTGGTAAAAAACATTTCCGTACTCTTGCACATAGTATTGTCTTTTATTAACATAACTTTAACAAATATAAAGAAAACACTTTTTTAACGGATTTAAGCTATGTATTATTATAAACCTATATTATACAACAACCTATATACACAAATTAAATTGTGTAAAATAATTATAAGTGTATAAAATAGCTTCAAACCGTTAAAAAAGAGTTTTCTTTAAAAATTCATTTTCCACTTTCTACATTCATTACTATTATGCCATCTTCATCTTCAGACTAAGCCTCCTGATTGCAATCTCGATACGTCAATATTATTTATTTGTTAAATAATCAGACAGAATACACTTCTCTCCCTTGGCATTTACAAGTATAGTAAAAGAGATACACAAATTATGGCAGTGTGAGTTTACGTTCTATAACACCGCATTTCGTTTGATCAATAATCTGAACTAATCACGGACCCGCGACATGACGTCATTATGTTTGGCCAATCACAATCAAACGAAATGCGCAATCATTCCGCCATTCCTTTTACATTCTAAATCCCTGGTAAGACGCCTGATTATTATCCCTATAGGTACTGAGATAGCTACAATTGATGCCTCGTAATCGCGACCGGCGCACCCTTCTACGTGAGAAACGTCGATCTCCACTATGACCTGGAGCTCCCTACCATAGCCCAATGGATGAAGTTGGCGTCCAAAAGCCACTTCGACAAGGCTAAACACCATCCCAACCCACTGGTGCGTAATAGCATCAATTATTATCCCTTCCCGACTAAAAAGGCTCGCAGGAGGCCCCGACACGTACTAATGGATCCGGATGATCCAATCACAGTAGCTAACAATAAATTAAAAGCCTGAGCTAAGCTCGCCAAAACAGCCCGTGCTGAGCTGTAAAGGCCCTTAAGGCCAACAGCGAGATTCCATTCTCAAAAAAAAAAAATGATGCCTCGTAGAGAGAAGAAACAAGAACAAAGACGAGAATATATGACCTACATATACACCATAAAAGTAATAGCTAGACAACCAATAACAGGGTGATAAAATATGTAATGTTAGACGCGCAATAACATCGTAAATGATTTTTCCGCTTATTTTTAACGTAAAATACGATTACAAATTAAATGCTTTT
Source organism: Pieris mannii (assembly GCA_028984075.1). NCBI lineage: Eukaryota > Metazoa > Arthropoda > Insecta > Lepidoptera > Pieridae > Pieris > Pieris mannii. The sequence goes on along the minus strand of CM054798.1, from coordinate 5,120,275 downwards.
GCTTCAAGGCAAATAAATGAATTACATCCTCGCATCGACGTAGGTTATAAATTCGATAACAGGGCAGAATTAAATTATTGCGCAAACTCGTTACTCATAATGTATAGTAGCCTATATGATTCGATATATCCTTGTTAGTAAATTAGCTTAATATTATATTACTTATAATAAAAATAAAAAAGCCTTTTAATTCTTAGGAGAACAAGAAGTTGGAATAATTAAGTTTTAAATAATATAAATAAAAAAAACATTTATTCATATAGGTAACATAATGTACACTTATGAACGTCAAAATGTACTTTAAATGATTCTAATTTTACATTTACTGCCAGTTGTCAAATCAAGGGCGTAGAACGGAAGAGAAGAACTGGCAATAAACTCTCCGCCACTCTTTTTAATCGCCAAGTTTTTTTACACAATGTTTGTAAGGAGCTGCAACCATTACACCATGTTCCATAATTTGCCTCCTGCTGATAGAGGACAAATCTTAGTTTTTAATTTATTTTATTATTCTTTATTACTCAAGATGTCGTATGGAACATGGTGTAATGGTACATACGTTGTGTAAAAGAAAAAACTTGGCGATTAAAAAGATTGGCGAAGAGTATATTGCCAGTTCTTCTCTTCCGTTCTACGCCCTTGCTTTGAGATCTGGCAGTTAATGTAAAATTAGAATCATTTAATGTAAATTTCTTCATTTGAACGTTCATAAGTGTACATTGTGTTACCTATATGAATAAATGATTTTTGAATTTTAAATTTGAAGAGACAATGTTTTAAAAACATATATATTTCTATTGAAACATAAATATTTTCTTTTATATATATATATATTTCTTACAAACATTATTGTACATAAAAGGTCGTATGTTAATTTTTTACAGTTTTGAGTAATTGAAAATCAAGGTATGTTCGCGACAAACGATATTTATTTATTTCAAAAAGACAATAACGAAACATACGCAGACTCTTACAGATAACACACAACATATATATAATATTATTAGTTATCTTTAATGAATCGCCACTATTTTAGAAAGTTTTTGTATCAAACGTCCACACCTTTCTTATATTATCAAATACAAGCAGAAGTGTTTTTGACCTGAAATGATGGCGTCGGTCTGGCGAGGGTATGTGGCGACTTTTATGCTATCGATTACAGCGTCTACGGGACGCATGGACCTATTGCGTTCAATAATAGACTCTATTGTTGGATATAACTTATTCTTTATCTAAATTATATAAGTTTTGTTAGTTGTTAGATTCATGTGCACTTTTTTATTTTATTTTTCATGTATCCTGTATCAGTTTAGTTTATTTTTTTGTTCCTGTTAAGTTTTTTTTCTTCTTATTATATTTGTATTATGTATTTTTGCACATCTTGCGTACCTTATGTAATTTAATACATTTTTTCCTTAACTCACAGTGGTTGCCTGGAAGAGATCGCTCGAAAGCGATCAGGCCGCAAGTTGACCTCCTTTTCATTTAATTATGTTCAATTTTTATATGAACGAAGTGTTAATAAATAAAATGCGTTATATCTGTTCAATTTCAAGAGAATTATAAATCAGTCATCATCAATTTTTGTTTGAGACTGAGGTTTTCCCTTTGGTTTATTACGAGACATTTAAAAAAAAAAATTATTTACAAATCTTGAACTAACTCTACAAACTGATTCGCATTACCGCCGAAATATAATACAACTAATTGTATCATAATATGTCGACCATAATGCGGAGAGGCAATAGGATCTTGGAGAAACTAATCGTTTTATCATCATCGTCCTTCAAACTAAACACTGTTACTGACGTTTCTGTTTTCGCACAGACTACAGACCTAAGCGTAGTTCTTCAGTAATTTTTTTTTATGTTTTCTAGATAATATGTAGTCGGAGGTATTAAATAGCTTACATAAATGGTATTGGTAACCCGAATGATAAAACTTGACTACCTTTTAACTACTTTTTGTATGACCAGGATAGGAAATCCCAAAAAGATGCCTCTTAGCCTAATGTTTAAACATTTCCTTGAAATGCATCTCTGTTACTTTTATGCCCGTAGCTTGCTCAGTGTTATAGCTATCCATACATTGGACAGTCGGTCAGAACATGTAACACCGTATCACAGCTGTATCGCCACTTTTACTCAGCAAGTCTTTTTTTTTTATAGAACAGGAGGCAAACGGGCAGGAGGCTCACCGGATGTTAAGTGATACCGTCGCCCATGGACACTCTCGATGCCAGAGGTATCGCGAGTGCGTTGCCGGCCTTTTAAGAATTTGTACGCTCTTTTCTTGAAGGACCCTAATCTATCCTGAATCTGTAAAGATACGACAAGAATCCACCGTGACCCATCAACGTCTGGTTCAGTAAGAGTTTTGGAGATAAATATTAGAGCAGAGTATTCGGCGTGTGACTGAGACTCCTGACATCGAATCCCAGCTGTGCATTTAACATTCACTCGTACTGAAGGAAAACATCGTGAGGAAATGGGCTTGCATTTAGACGGAAAATGAAAATGTGTATGGTGTCAGGAGGCATAGACAAATCTATTCGTACACATTAATTCCAATTTACGGTAGATCATAAATTAACAATGTCTATTGGAAAGAATTTATTATTCTATTAATGATTATTTGATTATTATTAGTATTAGTATTAATTTTTATAAATTAATATAAAGAAGTATTACAAAGAAAAGAAGAAGTAAGAAGAATGTAAGAGATATAACAGGCATTGCTGACGTCATATATAAAACGAAACAGCTAGAAATTTTTAATCCAAAGAATTTAATTTAAGAAATACAATATATAAAATTAAAAATTTGAAACAACACTAAATTTCGTAGCTTATACAACTGGCAGCGTAGCGAAAGAACAGAATTCAACAAAAAGAAACGAACTAATCAGAACACTATACCGAAAAGCCAGAAGAATAGCGACAGACGTGATCGATCCAAGCTGTCATTTAAAAGGTGAAGGATGAAACGTTAGAAATGACTTATCTCTTCTCTCTGAAATGTATTTATACACACATATATTACATACTTCTTAATACGTAAACTAGACCCACACAGGTCTACCATATCTGTCATCTTATACCACAATCGTGCTACGCGACGTTCAAACCATCTCTGATCTCCATCATAAACTGTCAAATAACCCGCATGATATCCCGTATACGTAAGATATTAGTTCTAGCTTACAAACGGTGGCTGGTGACCCCGAAACCCTGAAAAGCTCTTTATAAGCTGTAGCTATAAAAAAGCGTGCGACGTGACACACACATACACGTTACAATTTTTGTGTCGAATTTATTATCGAAATGAAAACGAAGGAAAAGATATCATAATTTAAAAACCTATACGTAACATCGAACAAAACATGATGAAGGGCAGCACAAGACCCTGAACGTGACCTACTTCGCACATTGAGTCGCCTTCACCAGCTCGAACTGTGCTATATATACAAAAATGGATATACAGTCAGAACCGTTTACGACGGCATCGTTTAGAACAACATACCGGTCATATTTACCACAAATTCAAAATCCCAGCTAATTCTATTGTATTAGTTATCGGCCGTCATCGGCTGTTACGACTATCGGTTTTTACGACCAAAAATAAGTCGATGTCGTTATAACAGGTTTTAAGTGTATTAGTACAAAGTACTTGCGAAAGATTGGTACGCGAAGCGAAGAAAAAAACAAGACAATTTCAATAGAGAAGACTGCCTAAAATTATCAAACACCTGGGATCCAATAATATCCAAATTAAAATCTCGTAACAATCTCTATCGTACAAAGAATCCGCGAAAATGGAGGGCACCGAGAGCAATTTCTGTAGACACTTTTAGTCGATACCAACTCCGGGGAAATAAATACAGATAATACAACTTTTTCTACAGCTGTGATACTTTTGTCTTCAGTCACCGTGACCACGCACGCGATACGTCGGTTAAATTTAAAATTATGTTAAATAATTATAAGTTTACAATAATACATAGCTTCAATCCGGTAATAGTGTTTTCTTTAAATGTATTACCATTTTATCACACACACAAACAAATCAGGCTTTTAATCTATTAAAAGCTCTCCACATTAGCAAACAATTAAAATTGTATTTATAATTCAATTTGATCGCTATCATATAAACAATAATTATGGTGAACGCATTATCATACTAACTAGATTATTTTACAATTTATTTTGGACAAATTATTAAATGCAATGTTACATTACATTTTAAGTTAATTTTCGCTTATAATATAATTTATATTTAACGGTACAGTTTTTAGTTTACAAACAAATTAAAATAATTACTTTACTGATAACGTATTTTATAAAGTGCTACAGTTTACTTATAAAAGTTATCATGTATATGATTTGTCGAAATATATATTTCAATTCGCATCAGATTTTTAAGTTCCTGTCTTTAATTATGTGCGGGAAAGTGGGTCGTAGCCGCCGGCAAAACGAAATTGTACTATTGTTTGATTTTTCGGTAACGAAGCAAAAAGCGTTTTCACTTTAAATGATTAAACTTTAAAGAGAATTCCCAATAACAATAATAAAAAGTCTTAATTCACTTTAAGTACATTTTCTTTTCAAAGTGTAAGATTTGGAAACCCTTTTAAGTAAAAAAATACCTGTGTCAGGGTTCCCAGCAACAAACTTAATTACTTAAAATGAGATTATTTCAACTATATTTTTGAACCGTTTCCTTTTTATTTTTCTTTTTTGAACCGTTATCATCACACCTGAGTGCATGAGTATGTGTGTGGGTGTTAATGTGTGAGTGAGTGAGTGAATGAGTAAAGTGTATTTACATCGTGGGTCTCAAAAGCAGCTCCAACACTGCATAAGGCGTGTTCATAAGCCAGTACTTTATTAGGGTTTTTAGGTTGTAGGCGGTGAGCGGGTACATATTTAGCAGCCTATTTAATTTATTATGGATATAGTTTGCTTGCATATTGCGTCTAGCGAAGTCGGTCCTTCCGGTCTGACCGCCGACAACGTCGGAATACCAAATACTCTTCAACCTTAAAACATTTTGTAATACATGGCATAAATAGGATAAGAAATTATGACGAGAAATATGACGATAACGTGAAAAAACGACCCGAATGAAGAAAAACAGGACCTGAAGATACATAATTAAAACGATGACGTCAGCATTGCTCGCCATCGTAAATTAGTCTGTTAGCATCAGCCGTTTAATTTCTAAAGGCTTCTATTTGCTTCAACCACTCAATCGACCTAAGGACGCAATTTTTTAATCACGCTGTTTTTCTGAATTGACACCTAGTTGTTTTGGTACCTAGTATTGCACCAGTGCCTCTTTATACCAACCAAAAAAATAATTTCGTGACGGTTCGTGTAATCCATGTTCCGTTCAGTTCCGCGACCTACCAAACCCTAACTTAATTTTTCTGTGAACTATCCAAGGTTTAACATTATAAGAGGACTTAAAAGGTTGCCTGGAAGAGATCGCTTGTTAGCGATAAGGCCGCCCGTTGCATCCTTTGTAATTTTTATGTATTGTTTTATTTTTGTTTCTTTGCAACGAAGTGTAAATAAATAAATAAATAATAAATTACTTTCAATAAAAACAATGACTATGAAATTAAAAAAAAATCAGTGCCGCTACAACCTCGTTAGGTCTTGGCCTCTGAATCTGTTCCATGATCATTTTTAAATATAATAGGCAAATAGGTGATCAGCCTCCAGTGCCTGTTTCTCGTAATATAATAGCTCGTAATACTCGTCATCAACTTTTTGGGGTGTTCGAGCAAATGTTAAATGAGAACATAGAAAGAAAGTCCATTGGTGCACAGCCGGGGATCGAACCTACGCCCTCAGGTATGAGAGTCGCACGCTGAAGCCACTACAAGGCCAACACTGCTCTTTACTGACTATGATATTACTATTACAAAAATCAGTCGTTGATTTATAGATCTAGCAACATTGACAAATCAAATAAACTAATGTCAATTATTTTGAATTAATTAGGCTTTGATGTTATTCAATTATAATTACAATGGCAGGTGACACTAACATTACTCCGATATTAATAATAATAATTACGAAATGACTATAGACTATCAACAGTCGTTAGTTTAAAGATCTAGTAAATCTGACGAATCAAATAAATCACTTGGGTGTGAACTGATTTGACTTTGACATATAGCTATATAGACAGCTGTCATTCGCATTGCTTTATATATATATACCAAGTAGGTGATCAGTATTCTGTGCCTGACACATGTAATCTTCTCGTTATCTTCCTAAGTATGTTAAAAAAAGAGGTTTTAAAACATAAACACGCCGTGTGATCCTGAAATAATTATACGCTACACGTATGCACGGTACTTTGGCTGAACAAAAATAACGTAATAAGAGAATAATTTAAATATGTCGACGAGATTCGCTTTTAAATCGAAGCGAATAGCGGCTTATCGACCTGAGATACGCGAATTGAATTGTAAATTTCACGAATTTAATGCGTGACTCTTTTTCGTTATCTTTTAGTTTTGACTATGTACAATGTTTATTTCTTTTACCTGATAAATACTTAAAAATACAATAAAAATATGACCAGGAACATAGGAAGCATTAGGCAATCAGTATAAAAAATACACGTAGAACCTAACCTCCTAGATGCCAACATGCGGTACCAGGGAGTAAGGATCGCTAAACACGTAAAATCACTATTATTTAAAGAAGGTGTCCTCTGTTCTAAGAACGACAGTGAACTATAAATCATTTGCCGTAAGTGAAACTGAAAGGGTCCATAACACAGCCAAATAGATACGACCCCTTCAAGTGGAAGTCGTAACTTATCACTTACACCCTCAATAAATAACAGAGATACAAAAGATAAAATATTTCGTACATTTATAACGAGGGGAAACAAAAGCCAACTCGGAAACAGATCTCACTGTATTGATTACCGCAATCCATTCTAAAACGTCCCTCAATTAATATAACTTCCGCTTGGTTATATGTTCCTGGTACTCGGTTTGTTTTCACTTCATCTTTTTCTTTTAACCGACGCAACAATAATAATAAAAGGAGCAAAGAAAATCCCACAATACCATGCCATGTCTTTGGGAAACCCAAAGGAAACCCATTCTTAAAGGGCCGGCAACGCACTCGCGAGCCCTCTGCGGCGGCGGTATCACTTAACATCAGGTGAGCCTCCTGCCCGTTAGCCCCCTGTTCTATAATAAAAACACCAGTACCCCTGGACCACTGCATAGGAATAGATAGCAAGCAATTCGCGATTGATTTGGCCAATCAAATCAACTGTGAAAAATAACACATAGGTTATTGATAATAATTTTCAAATAAAGATCTTCAATCTTTATTTTGTCGTGTGAACGATTGGTTAAATTCTGAGATTGGTAACACAATCCATGGACTGAATATATGAATCATTTTTTTTTTATGTATTGAATTCCTGATCTACTGCTAAAATTGGAGTGAGATTCCATATTACCTTTTGGCGTTATATAGAAAACCAGAATTTCGAGGAATACAAGAAAGGTGTCTGATGGTCTTCGAAAACAAAGATTTTTTTAAGATATGTCCAATCAAGGCAAACATTGTGACGGAAATATCGATACCAGCACGTCGAAATCCAAAAATCTGCTGTATTGCAACAAGAGTTTATTTTAAAGGTGAATAAGTCCCTTAATTAATACTCCGTGTCAGTTATATGCTCCTGGCATCGGATTGTATTCAGGTCACCCTTTATTTACAAAAGCTCATTTTTATGAGCAAATTGTCCGACCTTTTTATTTCAAATCGATATTTAAAGGACATTTAAAAATGGGTTTAGTAAGAACAACGTTGACAGATCAGTCTACTATGTCAAGTCAATCACTAAATATATAAATAAAACAAAATAATTTTCAAATTTCAATCATGTTCTCTGTTATATTCTTTTTTTTATAGAACAGGGGGCAAACGGGCAGGCTCACCTGATGTTAAGTGATACCGCCGCCCATGGACACTCTCGCTGCTAGAGGGCTCGCGAGTGCGTTGCCGGCATTTTAAGAATTTCTTTCTTTTTTTATATAGAACAAATGGTTTTTATGCCTTTTTTCATGGAACGGTGTGGTTACATGAAAAAAGGCATGTAACCACACAACCTAAGCAAATATTCATGGAGATAGAATTTCGCATTTAAATGAACGATTCCGTGGTTAATTTCACGAAAAAATACGACGCTAGAAACCCACATCTCGTTCAAAAATTACAAAGTCAAATATTTTTGCATTTCATCTCTCTGCATTGGATTTTCAATTTTATATTTCGTAAGAAACAGTACGGAATGGCAATTCCACCTCTTATGGGACGTGAATTTAAATTTTAACGTGTTGGCAGACGTCCCACTAAAATATTATGCACATCTTATTTAACGAATCCTCTTTTACCGACTTCAAAAAATATATATATACAGTGTCACTTTTTTGTTTACCCAATAGCTGAAGCTACGAAGACATTTGTTATAATTTCCAAATGCTATCAGCATATGTGAGATAGGTGAATGTACTTAAATGTTTTTTAACAATTAGTGGCCTTACAATCTTTTTAGATCTGGACCTCAAATTTCTGTATCTGTTTCATGATTATTTGTCAATCTAATAGGCTGTGATCACTATTGGAACACGCCGTCAAATTTCGATCTATTTACCGTTCGACAGCCGAATTAACAATCGAACCTACGACTTCAGGTATGAGAGTGGCATGCTAAAGCCACTGTTTTGTCTGAATAAACAAAACAACTTTATACATCAAACACGAAACTGCTATAGCAAAGTATAAAACAAACTCAAAACAGTTGTACGGTTAGATCTTTTAAGTTATGCCTTCCTGGTACACAGCCAGAGAGGCGCGTGGGAAAAGTTGATAAATAAAATTCTTTATCAATTTAAGCCGGAACAAAATAAGAATGAGTGGATTATATATAAGTAAGTATCTTTTATATATAATTCTTCAGTGAGTGTGTATGTCACTGAACTTCTCTCAAACGACTGGACCGATTTTGACGAAATTTTTTGAGTGTGTTCATGGGGATCTGGGAATGGTTTAGATTCACAATGTTGTCCGCTGGACAATTTCTTTTTAATTAAATTTTTAATTTATTAGTAGTTGTTGATTTTGGAATGTTTTACATTGGATGCGACAGACGGCGCTACCATCGCAGTGTCAAATTTTAAATAATATTCGAATTTTAATTTTAGTCTATCCCGACAGTTAGCGCTGCGATCAAATTAAAAAAAAGTTTTGTGATCATTGTGTTATTGTAGACCATGTGCTGGATCGTTAGATATTGTCATAACATTTGAATAATAATTTTCATCAAAATGGTCCAGAATGTTTTAGCTTATTAAAAAAAGTTTGAAATTTTCAAATTAAAGACGTGTAGACAGGACAACGTCTGTCGGGTCCGCTTGTATATAAATAATAATTTAATTATAATCGGAGTAAGAACGCTGTTTGTAGAACTAATTATCGTAGTATTGCAGACACGTAATTCACCAAACACTCGTAATGAGTTGAATTATTCACCACAATTGCTCGCAAACAGGAGCTGTAAATATGGAAATGTACGATCCGTTTACACAACAAATATTGGTAATAAGAATTGACTCCGGCAAACTAAATCCTTTGGAAAAGTCGTCCCTTATAAAAAAAGGATATTTTACTTTGTTAAAACACATATTTAAACTTATGAATAAAAATATTAATACACGTTACTTTTGTTATCAACGAATAAAATATTTTACATATGAGATACGAGAAAAAAATACCATTCATTTAGGGCAGACAGTACAGAAGATGGAACTTAGGGTCCTTCAATAAAGGAGCGTACCAAATATTTAAAGGCCGGCAACGCACTCGCGAACCCTCTGGCTTTGAGCCCATGGAGTTCAGCGGCATCAAAAACTAACTTCAGATAAGTTTAATTAAAATCCATTCAGTACTTATTACGTGAAAGAATAACACACATCCATCCACACATACAAACTTTCGAGTTAATAATAATATGATTTTTACTTAGACATTCTCAATTTTGAAGACCGCCACTTGTTTTCGATCAATTTTAATTACTTTTGCCCGAGTGAAACACGACCCATCCACGCGTGCACATAAACGTCCTATAAACTAAATCGAGTTACTTCAAATCACATCAGAGAGTCTCACAAGGCTCATCCCGGACCCGAAGGACCATCTTTTAAAGAAATTTTCGCGCTCCACTAACTTTCTCAATTACTTCCGTCTCGGCGAGCCTCGCACGACGCTGCCAATAAGGCTTCGAAGAGACGAACACTGGAGCGTGACGAAATCTTATTTTTAATCTGGTTCGTTTGTAAAGAATAAATCATTACAATAAACTATTATTATGTGTAATACTAACGGACCAAATGGACTGCTTTTAAAAGCACTACAGTTTAAATGTAGTTTTCTTTTTTTACAATTCTTTCATTTATTTTTCACAGCAAACCACGGGTTTCTATAGTAAATATCTTTTAAGTAAAACGCCAGTTTTTTTATAATTCGGCAGTAATAAACGCCGATTGGCGACTCTAATCTATGACCAAGTTGATGCAAATAACACCTCAGTTTCCGTAGACCCAGTTTCTACTTCTATCTAAGTAAATTCTTGGAATTAATCTCAGTGACAAACAGAAAAGTGAGAGAAAACCCAAAATAAAAGATGATCAGCTCAGATGAACATTCCTAACAACTCAAATGGAGATGGGCGGGTCACGTAGCCCGTCATATAGGTGGTCAGAAACGGTATTCGAATGTCAAACAAGGGCGACCAAATATGGGCTGTCGAGACTGAAAGGGTAGTTGGCAAAAATTGCTCATGGCAAAATATAATATGGGCCCGCATCTTAGAATAATACAAGTGTACATATGTTTTTGTATAGTATATGTAAATAAATGCTTGAAATGTAATATAAATGCTTATTATTATTAAATTGTTTTGTCATTGATTTATTTAATTTTATATATTAACATTTTATTAAGTCCTTTTCATCATAGAGAAACTGTTTTTAAGAGTGGATATTAACGCCATCTAACGTCATAAATTTGGTATTTTCACTAACGTAAATATGCTTCAAATACTAATCTGTCTTCCTTATGCCACTCATCACGAATATAATAAAATGAAGATCCGTCTATCGCAAGCCTTAAAGCATCAGTTGTGACAAAACTTGGCCAAAGTTTCCCCCGAATTGTGGAAGATGGCTTCACAATTCGCAGCCCAAATCGAATCTGTCAAAGTTTTTCAATATTTTAAAATGAAAAAGTCGTCAAAGAGTTATAAAACAAATATTGTAATGTTATCTTTATGATTTTATTATGAAATACACGTGTAGTGCACAGATGGGTGAATAGTCGGATTTGAATTCGTCTGTCTATTCTTGATCATTGTTCTCACTGTAACTTTGACTTCAAATTCAATTCTTACACACACCCACAACCACTCATTCTTTAGTTTTATTTCCGTCCGCGATGAAAGACTAGTGACCTGTTAACAGATGAGGGACTTCTAAAGTCCTATTATCGGCACCATGCTCTTACTGGTCAGTACAGTGTTGTGAAGAGGTAAAAGTTTATTATTTACAGTAATCTAAGAGTCTATATTAATTTTTCATCTCACGTGGAGCACGCTTATGGCTGCAGCTTTATACGTCAAAAATAAGCTATTTATTGTACTTGGGAAGATTTTCGCGGTTATGTAATGTATGAAATGTATGTGAAAGAAAGGGATAGCGAGGAAGGATTGGAAAATGTTGGCGAGGCTAAGAGTCAAGTGGAAGAATTCGGAGGAGGTCTCCACTCCGTCGTAGATCATTTAAACGTTAAACTTGGAGTTAATGTTATCCTGATTATGTAGTACTAGAATACGAGCTATGTTTTTTTTATAATTATGATATCTGATAAGTGATTTATTAATCATATTAAGCGGCAGACGGACTCATTAACATGGGAGAACTTTTATAACACAATAGTACCACTGTTCATAACAATACAAAACAAGACATGGCTTAAAAGCTTACGAAAGCTCGAGAAAATCATAAACTAGTTGAAGAGAAATATAAATTTCAAACTGAAAATAGCAAAGCTATTATTGTTGAGAGTAATAACGAGTCGTATCGGGTTCATAATGAAAACCTTACAAAGCAAATATCAAGAGAGAGACTTTTGCCTGAGCGAAATAATCAACATTCAGTCATTTCGTATTTCATTGAAAACGACTCTAAATACAGTCTTTATAAATTAACCACCCAAATAATATGTTACATTAAATTACCTTAATACTACTTAGTAGAAAGCCCCAGCAGGTTAGAATTTAAAAAAAAAATTTAACCCCGTATTCCTAAGCTTGAAATATGGTGATGTCTTTTTCTTTTTTTATAAAACAAACTGCAAACGGGCAGGAGGCTCACCTGATGTATAGTGATACCGCCGCCCATAGACACTCTCAATGCCAGAGGGCTCGCGAGTGCGTAGCCGGCCTTTTAAGAATTGGTATGCCTTCGTTCCTCGAGCAGAGCTAGAATTTTAACGCTGGCAGCATTTCCTCGCTGTATTGAGATACTCGTTGAGAGAGGAGAAAGCACCAGCTCTGGGATCACCAGTACTATCTCCCAGGCGACAACTTAAATCTTTTATAAGCGCCTTTGCATTTGAACCCCAGGGATCAAGAGTCTCTACTCCAAAATTACTATGTAGGTTAAATTGTAAATATGTACTGTATATTTATTTAATTGTTGTTTAGGTTTTAATAAACGATATAATGTAAATTAAAAAAAATACGAATACGTAGATATTGAATAAACAATATTTTATGTCAGGTAATGTTAAGTGTTACTTTTAAAATATTTTATTTATATAAATTCATTAATAAAAAAATATTTTTAATATTTGACAGAACATTCTTACAGATATCACTCATCGGCAAAGTAGACAGAGGGTGTAGGCCGAGAGAAAAAGCCGGCGTAAAAACCTGTCAGTACTGTTTTAAAAAAGCAAATCATCAAACAACACTTATTTTAAAACCAACATCGCAAATTAATTAGAAGTAGGCTGCCTAGCAGCCCTTTTATCAAATAGATAATCGCTAACTTTATAGTAAGCCTTTTAACACAGCTTTCTATATACATATATATTAATTGCTTATTTGTATCGCTAAAACTCAAAAATAGCTGGATTGATTTGGCTAATTATCTTGAAATATTTAAGTTAATGAAAGGTTTAAACTGTATATAAAAAGTAAAATACTAAATTTTAAAATTTTCCAATAAAATTCTGACTAGCTTTTTTTTATAGAACAGGGGGCAAAGGGGCAGGAGTCTCACCTTATGTTAAGTGATACCGACGCTCTCGATGCTAGAGGGCTCGCGAGTGCGTTGCTGGCCTTTTAAAAAAATATTTTGATGTTTCAATAACACTTGGTTGTCTGTTGTTATAGATGAAGTCCGATCTCTTAGGTCAGTTTTAAAAATGACATATTAAATTCTGACACAAATATATATGTCAACGAGTAAGCAAGTGTACAATAAATAAACACGCTTTATTAATTTTAAGTGAAGACATAAAGTGGATGATAAATGGTCATAAAATACGCTGTTTGAGTAAAAAGCAGCAAACGTCATAAGTTTCAATTAGCGACTTGTTTGGGCTCAGGGGTTGTTCTGTGTTTGTTTAATCATTAGCTTAGCTGTTTATGTCGACGTCGACACTTCACGTTGTTGATCTGTTTTGTATAACATTTTGGCCGTTTTCAGTTATAATAATAATAATAATAATAAGTCTTTATTCATTTTAAGTAGGTACATCTTTCTTTTCATAGTGTAAGATTTGGGAACCCTTTTAAGTAAATATACCTGTGTTAGGGTTCCCAGCTCTTCCATAACAAACATAATTACTTAAAATATCATTATTTAACCAATTCGTTTTCTTTTTATTTATTTATTTATTTATTTTTTTTATATAAATTATAAATACTTAAGGCGATATTCGTGACTTTCATTTAGGTATCGAAACGAATTAGATTTTGTCATAGAAGTCAAAGTCAAAAAACTACGAGTATTTCACTTGATCAGACCTGGTTGGCCAATATCAACCGGAAATATAAAGTCGTCTAAAGTTTATGTCACATGCCACGCAGTTTTTTAAAGAAAACATAATTAAATTTCTTGAATAAAGTACACATAAAGTCAAAAATCATATTCATATAGGTAACGCAATGTACACTTATAAATTAAAAAAAAAACACATTGAATACTTTTATTTTTAGATTTAGTGCCAGTTCTCAAATCAAGGGCGTAGAAGAAAAGAACTGGCAATAAACTCTCCGCCACTCTTTTTCATCGCCAAGTTTTTTTTTGTTTTACTCGTTTGTAAGGAGCTGCAACCATTACACCATGTTCCACATGACATGACATGTTGTCGTTATTATTTGGCATTAAAGGCTTCAGTGGGCGTCTCTCAAACCTCAGATCGTAGGTACAAATCCCGGTTATGCACTTATGACCAATCTTATTACCAAAATTATTTACCAATCGTTCGATCAGTGAAGGAAAACATCCCGATCCCGATTTCCTTTGGGCCAAAAGCACGACAGCGTGAGATACAGGAAACAAACTACTTGCCTATTATATTCCATGACTATGAAACAGATATTTAAGGCCAATACCTAAATATAAGGTTGCAGCACTAGTTTTTATAGACTAGCGTGAACGACGACTCGCCTGTAACCTTACTAAGCACTAAGTCAAAAAAAAATGTGAGATAGATAAAATCCCTGGACACGAAGGCAGGGGAGTAGAGTAAAATATTAAAAAAAAGAACTAAGTCTGAGCTAAGGATCTTACCTCATCTCTTAATAATGGTATTAGTCTACAAAAAATACGTGTATTTGCGTTAGAAATGGCTTTTGTATTACTTTTTTTTTTTCTTATTGAATTGAAATGGGTTATGACAATAATTTTCATGTTTTCCTTAGCAACCAGCTTCCTTAGAGAAGGGCGAGACTGATAGTTTGCGAGTTACGGAGGCAAAAAAATTATTGGATTTGCATTCCCGAATTCCTTCAAAATCATATAATAATTGCAGATTAAAATGAAAAAAAAGGAGAATTTAGTCACTACAGAAAAGTTACGAAGTTTAGTTCGAATTTAAAAAAATGATTTAAACAGCAATAACAGCTAAAAAATATATTTTATACCGCAGAATTAACGCGGTAGATACTGTAATATTAATAGAATTATTACAGTAAGTTAATATCGTATTAGTCACTCATTGTAGTGTCGGCCTTTAAGCGATATTTAGTACTTAAATCAGATACAAACTATATGTATCGCCGGTGCTATACAATCATATGTTTACATATAAGGGTTATTCACAGACGAGACAACATTCTGTTGTATATAATAAATAAAATAAAAATGTGTATTTATGCATTACAAGTAGTATGTGAGACGCTTTAAAAGTAAAAAATACCCATCGGGGTTCCCAGCTCGTCCATAACAAACGTATTATATATTTTTAAATTTGAATATTATTTTTGTTAACATTTAGCCTTGTTTATTTATTAATGTTTTTTAAAGCATCTAAGGGGGTCAAAGTGCCTATAGGATGCCTAAAACGGGGCACTCGTTGTAGCCCAGGAACACCCATTTGAGTGTGCGTTCCGGCCTTAACAGGGGCGTATATAACAGGGGCTTAAACAATTAAGGTATCTCTGGGAGTCGATTCCACAGTTCGCTAGTTCGCAAAAGAACATTTTGAAGTAGATCGTGGAAGACTTGCAGCCTATCAAGGTGATGCGGATGAAACTATGAGTTAATTAAAAATAAATCAAATACACAACGACACGCAATACTCGTCGAGCGAGTTTGCATATCTTGCCGAAGCCGTGTACAAATTATTTGAAGAAATCTATTAGGTATGAGGGTGTGCAATTATTTAATCAATTACCATCTCAAATTCGCAATATTGGAGTGTTTGACAAATTCAAAAAGGCAGTAAAGATGCATGTTAGAATGAATACAGTTGACTAAAATTAAGACGGCTTATGGCGACGTGTATTTCGCTCGTATATATACATATTCATATTAAGTTTCTCATGTAAATATTTTTTTTTTGTAATGAGAAATAAAGTTCTTTAAACATTAGTTAATAGGTACGGCTCATACGGTTATGAAACGAGACGGGAGGAAAGGAACATAAACAACTCTTCAGAACAATCTAGAAGAAACTAGTAGGATAGACATCAAGATCTAGATATTATATATCTATAATACCTCTGGGATTATATCTAATAAAAAAAATCCCAGAGGTTCTGCCTTTTATTAAATTTAAGAAATGTATCAAAGAAAAGCTGTCTAAAAACGCATACTATAAAGTTAGTGATTATCTAGTTGATAAAAGGGCCTGGGACTAGTGCTGGGCAGGCTACTTCTAATTAATTTGATATATTTGTTTTAAATATTGTTTGATGATTTGCTTTTTTAAAAGAGTACCGAGAGTTTTTACGCCGGCTTTTTCTCTCGGCCAACACCCTCTGTCTTCTTTGCCGATGAGTAGGAATGCCAACAGGCTCGATTTTAATGACGTGGAATAAGTGATACCATGATTATCTTATGTTCCAAAATAAACGTTTTTTATTTTAAACCTCCGGGTCAAAGGCTCTACAGCCGTGAGTTAAAAAAATTAATATACATACGTCTGTCCCTTTCCTAAAATAAAATACAACCTTTATTGCGTCAATAACGTCAGTAAATAAAAGGGTCCTCTGAACTCCAATTTACAGGAAAAATTTCATTAATGACGGGTATTAATAAAGACATTCTTTTGTTCCTCTAAAAACAGACAAATAAATTTTAATTTAACAAGGAAATTCCTTAGAGCCGCCCACGGTTTAATAAGCGTTATTAGTGTATTCGTTCGTTGGTTATGGGCACATTATCAATTGTTTATTTTTGTTAAAATTGCCTCTGGGCAAAGACTATTTTTTCACTTTTGGTCATTTTGATTCACTTCGGGTTTTAATCACCAGTTTAATGTAGGAGTAAATAGTTATTCACTGCCTTGCCTCCAACTATAATATCCTTGGGGGGGTTTTAGGAGTTATAAGGGTAGTTTTATCTGTACTTTATTTACAAATTAATTTATTGTTTCTTAAAAAACACGACTTTATACTCAAACCGCGTGGCAAGTGACAAAACTTTAGACGCTTTAATTTCTATTTCCGATTGATATTGGCCAACCAGATTTACCGATCAAGCGAAATATTCATCGTCATCATGATTATACACTGACATAAGAGAGGCATTGGACAGAAACAGATTGTCTGCTCCAGATGCTGCCTTACGACAACGTTCAGACATGACCTGCCATCTAAAGATGAGGAATTGATATTTCGAGCTCATTTCAGCACATAATTTTTGATTGGCCATCGTATATTTGTATGTGAAAATTAAAAAAAAAGCACTAAATACCACAGTCAAATTAAAAGAAAACCCTTTTTGAAATCTCTTTTGAAAAAAGTTATTACAGTAAAAAGATTTTTAAAATAAAATAAATCAGTGGCGCTACAACCTCTTCAGGTCTTGGCCTCAGATTTCTGAATCTGTTTCATGATCATTTTTTAAATGTAATAGGGAAGTAGGTGATCGGCCACCAGTGCCTGACACACGTCGTCGACTTTTTGGGTCTAAGACATGTCGGTTTCCTCACGATGTTTTCCTTCACCCTTCGAGCAAATGTTAAATGCGCACATAAAAAGAAACTCCATTGGTGCACAGCCGGGGATCGAACCTACGACCTCAGGTATGAGAGTCGCAAGCTGAAGCCACTAGGCCAACACTGCTCAAACAAGATATTACAGTAATCAAATAATACGAATATCCTAATTGTATATCGTAAATATTTTTGTGAGAAAACAATTTATTATAAGTAAACAAGGGCTGGGTATAATCAATTGATCCCTCGAGAACGTTAACGAATTGATATTCGATCCCTTAATGCAAGGAATTAATCACAATTTAGGCCAAAATATTTACGAGCAAACTTAGTAGATCCTCAACACAGGTTATCATTTCTATTAAACAATGAAACATGTATATTTCGTTAACATAAATTAATTTTTGTAATATTAAAAAAAACATAAATATTTCGATACCATTAATTAAAATAAAATAAAAAATAAAAAAATCATTTATTCATATAGGTAACATAATGTACACTTATGAACGTCAAAATATACTGTTCTCAAATCAAGGGCGTAGAACGGAAGAGAAGAACTGGCAATAAACTCTCCGCCACTCTTTTTAATCGCCAAGTTTTTTTACACAATGTTTGTAAGGAGCTGCAACCATTACACCATGTTCCATATGACATATCGAGTAATAAAGAATAATAACGCATGGACGCCGCCACAAGCAATTAATTTTTGTAATATTAAAAAAAACATTACAAACTTTTTAGGTCTTGGCGAGTGTTAAATGCTGAGCTGTCAAGCGATTATAATTTAAAATTTGTCCTGTAGTTAAAGATATGAGAGACGAGTGAACTGTGAAGAAAATGGAGACTGCAAATCCTAAGATAGTAGTCGTTGGATCTTGCAGCGTTGATGATACTACGTATGTTGGTGATAGATTTAAACCTTTGACATGCACTTAATCAGTTTTTTAGGTGACAGCTGTTTTTACAAGCGTAAGGCGTTCTTAAAGAACAAAAAGAGTTTCTAGACAACTTATTATTTTTTTAATCATCCATAGACAAGCATTATAATTTATAAGGGTTATTTTTTAATATTTTAAGGCAAGTAGGTGTATAAGAGATAGTGAATAGTAGGTATAAAAATCACAAGTTAAAATATATTTATGTTCTCAGTTTATGATGGTCTAATGCAATAGGACAGCAACCAGCAAGCTTTCGAATAAGGCTGATAAACAGAAAATTGATTGGTGCACAGTCGGGAATGGAATCTATGACCTGAGGGTGGGGTCGCACGCCAAGCCACACTCATCTTTAAGCGTAAGAAGTAAAAATTCAAAATCATTTATTCATTTAAATAACACAATGTACACTTATGAACGTCAGTAGATAAATATATATTAAATGCTTCTAATTTTACATTTACTGCCAGTTTTCAAATCAAGGGCGTAGAACGCAAGAGAAGAACTGGCAATAAACTCTCCGCCACTCTTTAATCGCCTTTTTTTTGTTTTACACAACGTTTGTAAGGATCTGAAACCATTACACCATGTTCTAAGTAATTAATAAATAATAATAATATAAATAAAAAAAAAGATTTGTCTCAGATTGTCAAAGATCCTCTATCAGCAGGAGGCATGGTGAAATAGGAGCATGCACTTACATACTCATGGGAACAACACGCAAATACGTAGTAGAAACAACTAATATCATCGCATACACGAATTCAAGTACGACCAGTCACTACAAGTAGCACCCGTTCACGAGTATGACGCGTGACTAGCCATCGTCTGAATATGTTTCCCTCATGATTTAAAATCAATTTTTTTATCTCTTTGTGATTGTTATGCCTATCACATTAAATCTTGCATTTTAAATTTCTTACTTAGTACCAATGTATCAGTGTACTGGGCGTTTTAAATAAATAAAATATATACCTTCATTTGACTTAACTCTGAATTTCAAAACATATATAAAATTCAGACCATTATAAGTCCCATATATTGTTAGTAGAGTAATACTTATAACTATGTTACAATAGTTAAAATTAGCCAAATTATTAAATTCATATATCAATTACAATAATAATTGCGTAAATTACTTCGATACATTTTAATTAAATTCTCGGAAGTGAGAAGCCATTGATTATACCGACGCGTGATAACCGGCGCATCTTGTGTTGCCTTTGAATATAAAACGTGGCATAGCTTTATTAGAATGCAAATTACATAATATTCATCTAAGAATATATATATTAAGTATATGTCTGGTGGAAATAGTCTCTATTGCTCCAGCATGTTATATTTAGCGCTGTATAGTCAGAGATCTATCCTTATCTCTATACAAAAGTCAGGAGATTTGTATTTGTGCATACACTTCTACATAAATTGCCAGACCCAGACAGCCGATTGGTCTCGAAAACGTTGAAGTTTCTTTTGCGAACTAGCGAACTGTGGAATCGACTACCGCCGGGAGTCTTCCCTGAGAGATACGAACTCCAACAATTCAAAATTCGTGCGTCCTCCTCCATTAAAGGCCGGCAACGCACCCACTAAAAATGGGTGTTTATGAGCTGCGATTACTGCTTTTTTGGGCGTCCCGCGGGCTCGTTTGCCCCCATAATAAAAAAAAATAGCACCTATCGTAAATTGGGTACTACATAAACAAAATTGAAAATAATGAAACACTAAAATAAATCAATGGCTGTACAACCTTTTTAGATCTGGGCCTCAGATTTTTGTATTCATTAACATTTCTCAATCTAATGGGTGATCAACCTCTTGTGTCTGACACCTCTGACACGCTCTGACACAGGTCAGAGCGTGTCAAAAGAAAGACGGCAACACAACGGGGTTTCGAACCTTCGACCTCGAGGATGATAGTCGCCTACTGAATCCACTAGGCTAACACTGCGTTTAACATAAAATACGCAACGATTTTGTGTCTTCAATTACTAGTGTTACATTGAAAACAGTCCATGAATGTCGTGTTACAGAATAGCTGAACATAATCCTATTATACTAAAAAGGAAAGATTTGTATGTATGTTTATAACGAATTGGTTCAAAAATTCCTGGGCCGATTTTTAAAATTCTCATACCATTTGTATGCCACATTATCACTGATTAACATAGGCTACTTTAATTGCAAAACAAAGGTACTCTACTAAAACTACAATTATGTTAGACAAAATGTAAAAAAATGCCTGTAAAATATCTTATTATATATAAACTATTCACGATAAAACTAAAAACTATTCGACAATATTAAAGAACATATCAATTTTTTTTTAAAGTAAATGTTCACCCTTGCGAAGCCGGGACGAGCCGGTAGATTATTATGAAAGTATATGCATACAAAATTAATATTAGCTTCACTATTATCATTGAATTGCAATACTCAACGTTGCAATGTGCCTTGATTTGTTGTATATTAGCTTGAGATTTCGTACTTTATATATTGAATTGTCGCATTAATATATGTTGATTTAAAAACCTAATTTATATCGTATTTATTTATCGCGAAGTTCGTGTGGCTTTTATAGATATCCGCTCAGTTCTATAAGTTTGTTGCCAGCCCATAGACAGCATATTGCGTCATATTAAAAAAATATTCATTTGCATACCTGACGCCAAACACGCTCAGAAACGTCAAATGTTGTCTAAATGGTAATAAAAATTAATCAATTCATAGGTAAAAACTATGTAAATTTTTTGTTCATTTCTTGAACTTTACAGACACATGTGTGTCATTTAAAACATAATATTGAACATTTATAATTAACGTTTATCAATATAATTAAGTTTTGTTTCGAATATCGGCTCCTTACGGATTAAGCTGTAATCTTGTCAGTAATCTCAGCTACTCGAATGCCAATTACGCGTTAGACATATACATTAAACACGTTGTATCACGAATAAATAAGCTAAGTTATCCATTAAACATATATTCAAACCGTTAGTATTGAACCTTATCGAGTTTCACTACACAGCACAACACAGATTATGAAATCCCGGGCGGGCGGCGTACGGCGTGCGGACGCTAGGGCGGGCGGGCGATCACTGGAGGTTTCCCGGGCATCCCCGCCCCGCACCGCCTATCTCATCTCCACGGGAAAGTCTCTATTATTTTATTGGGAGATCTAATGAGACGTACATCGACCGGCATTAGTCCAAGAGAACAAATCAGACTAGACGTTAGATTCTCGAATTGATTAATTACCATTGCAATTATGATTACCGATGTACAACCTTCTAGGTTGATAAAAGATCCTTCTCCGACTCATTTTGAGCACCAGTTACTAATCTTGTGCTCAAAATACGTGGTGATAAAATACAGACAATCAGGTTCACGGCATCGTAACAGACAACAAAGTAAAAAAAAAGTTAAGGCACTGAAACATTGTATCTTTCAGTGATAGGTTAGTAATTATATTGAAACTAGGATTGCAAAAATTCGTAGAAAAATATATTAAGAGTAAAAGCTAATATAATTACAAAATTATAAATACATACAGATAAAAACTATCGTTTCGTATTAATATCTGAGGCTTAAAAATGTGTCTATATTCCCTGTGTAATAACGTGTATCGCACCGTCGTACAAAGTTTTAAAATATATCGGTACTTAAATTTTCCAATATTGACTCGCTCTAGTGGTGAGGGAATTTTATAATAAGACAAGATCAGTCTTCAAATTTCTCTTTTTCCTGTTAAATGTTTCTTATACTTGCATGCAAAGGCCGGCAACGCACTTCTGCCAGTTTGCCTCCTGTTCTAAAAAAACAAAAACAAAATGTGATCAGACTTTTGCGACACACGGTAACTTTTTAATCCTTTCCTTACGATTTCTTCCTACACCGTACAAGTTTTAATCGGTACATAGAAAGTCTATTGGTGCATAGGGTTTGAATGTACGACCTCATTATTTTTTATTTTTATTTGATATTTTGTACTTGATTCACGATGTAACGAATTTATGATAATATGTTATTATTTTACAATTTTATTATGTTTATAATTAATATTTATAATTTACAGTATAGATTATTTGATGATTGTATTTGTTTAATTGTAAGCTGTGTGGTTGTTAAAGGATAAGAAGTGTTGGAAATATATATAATTATTGTTGTAACAAAGCAGGCGTTTTATATTATACACCGAGAATCGAATAGTGAGAATTCATCACACTACTATACCAATACTGCTCTTTTTTTTTTTTTTTTTTATTGATAAAGATTGCCAACGCTCGGCACACTGATACATTGGTAAAAACAAACACTAAATACAATTTTGAATGTGATAAGCAATTAGAGGCAAACATAACATTCATTTAGAGCACATACAAATATCAATCGAAACAATTTTTAAACAAAACAAACATTACAAAAAAGAAACAATTACAAAAAACTAAACTAAAATCGATTTTAAAGTGTGAGGGGAGCAACTCTGGATATCCAGACCTAGCTTGTTTATCAGAATGCTTAATCTGGACACCGGAGAGCTTTGACCAAAACGCGTCCTACGGAAAGGAGGGACAAATGAAATAACGGGATCACTACTAAACTATTAGATATTTAAAATTCCCACTTAAGTATTTAATGCCACTGTACGTTCAGTAAACTGAAAGCTCTCTTAAAAGCTCAGAAATAAAAAGTTGAAAATATTTCAGTTGAAACAGCTTTTGTATCACGTGGACCAAACATTAAATACCTTTGTTCTCCTGACATTTTGACCTTTGAAACCTTTGTCGTCCGAAAAACACAAATATGTTGGGGAAACCGGCTTCCCTATATTTTCTCGAGCGTTTTAAATGCGCACATACAACAGTCTGTTAGTACCGGGGATCGAACCTACTACCCTCAGTAGTCACACGCTGATTACTCAAGATGTCATGTGGAACATGGTGTAATGGTTGCAGCTGCTCACTTATTTATTTATTTATTAAGTCTACAACATCATACATATTACGAAATCTACTCATAATTTTATAAAATCTTCTATCTAATATGTACGACAATATATGTAAATATACGTTGTGTAAAAAAAGTTGGCGATTAAAAAGAGTAGCGGAGAGTTTATTGCCAGTTCTTCTCTTCCGTTCTACGCCCTTGATTTGAGAACTGGCAGTAAATGTAAATTCACAATTAATTTTTTTTTGACGTTCATAAGTGTACTGGTTTACCTAAATGAATAAAGATATTATTGTTTTGTTTTATTTTGCTGCTGCCACTAGGCATACATTGCACATAAAAAAATTAATTCAATGTGGTCCAATTAGCCAAGTAGATAACAATTGCAGTATACAACTTCAATTTAATCATCATAATGCTCTGCAGTTTACTCGAGTCATATTAAACTCAAAACAAGTGTGCTTCAAGAACTCAGTTTCTGTATACCTAAGGGACATGTATGACGACGAAGGCCAAGGTTGTTATCGATACCAAGGGCAAGAACCAGTCTGCTGCACAGATCCCCGTTAACAAAGACGCCTATTGAATGCTATCGACATAATTATATGTTCGCAGAGTGAATTCACAGTATTGTGTCTATTTTGCGTTTAATATTATATAATTTATTTTATTTAAATATTGTATTGGCATAGTATGTATTCCGATAAATAAATAAAATCGATTGCTCCTGAGATTAACAAGTTCAATAACTCTTTAGAATATTAAAGTTATAGAATTTTTTATATACCTTTCAGTAAACTGTTAATAAACTGTACCTAATCTTTACTAAATCTAGTTATCCTATGAGATAAGAAATATCATTTTTCAGTTAGTTAGTCAGTCTCTGGTAAAGTATTCCTCCAAGGCTTGCCATTGCCCTCTTATACAGTCCTTGGAAACGCTACAATTACTATAACTGAACAGTTATATTTAAACTAAATCAGGTAGGCAGAGATCTCCACTTGCTACGGTCCTGACATACATGTCTCGCTCCACAATGCATGTTTGTCAGTTACGGATATTTTAACTAATCCCTTTTCCACTACGTCCTGAATTTTGTCTATACGCCAAGGCCTACCACTGATCTTAAATGCCCTCCTTGCTCACCGCTACGCAATCCTTTCTACGTGGTCAAACCACCTAACCATTCCTTTTAGTATCCTTGTCTCATCCTCTAGTATCTCAGTATTACTTCTATCAAGCTCTCATTCTCTCTCATTGATGCCAAAACCCAACATTCACTTCTGCAATACTAAAATAATATGCTATATACACTGGTGTAGTGGTTGCAGCTCCTTACATTGTGTAAAAAAAAACTTGGCGATTAAAAAGAGTGGCGGAGAGTTTATTGCCAGTTCTTCTCCTCCGTTCTACGCCTTTGATTTGAGCACTGGGAGTAAATGTAAAATTAGATTCATTTTATTGACGTTTATAAGTGTACATTATGTTACCTATATGAATAGATGAATTTTGACTTTGACTGGTTAACATTAAATTCGTTCGTTATTAATATTTTATTTTCCGCATCTCCAATTACACGTGAAAACTACGTTTATACAAATATGATTTTTTCCTCAAAGATAAATATTCCCTGGAAATCCTTTTGACATTTCGGATTATTAGATCACCGTAAAAATGCCTTTGTATTAAATTTTAATTCATTTCTACGAATAAACACGCTTTTTGATGTAGCAATAAAATAAACAGGAACGATGTGTGTAGGCTTTGTATTTGCAATCATAAACTGTTTTATTGTTTTGCGGATGGAATAATGATTCCTTTTTTATTGTACATTAAATACACCTGGTAACGTGCGTGTTCAAGGGCGGAGGCATTAACATCTGGAGAGGCTGACAAATCCAACGCACTTGCGCCTTCTATGCAATGTGAGTGTCCATGGGTGGCGGTCAACATCAGCTGAGCCTCCTGCACGTATGCCTCCTATTACATTGAAGAAAATCTGCTATGCACCAAGTCAGTTTACCAGAAGCGCGGCGTGCAAATGAAAGTAGCCATGATCGCCATCCTTTGAAAGAAGATTGCACTATAAGCAGCAGTTCTCAAATCAAGGGATTCAAGCGTAAAGAACTGGCAATGACTTCACGCTTATTTAATCTACACGTTTGCAATGCAAACACAATTTAGCTAACACAATTAACACTTATGAACGTCAAAAAGAAATACATATACAGGCAGTCCTCGTACTGACGGCATGTTAGGTTCTCGAAATACGCGACGTAAATCGTAACGACGTAAGTCGAGACATATTTTTTCATATGTTTACATATAAAACTCAAGGGTCAGGTTCCATACGGACTTTAAATTTAAAGAAAAAACTGTATTTAGAACATACTTTATTATCAAAAGTAAGTTCTTAAAATATTTTTTTTGGTATTTGTGTGTTATTAATTTTAATAATAATTATAAAACTTTAATATGTAATCAAAATATGCAATAAGAAATAATAAATTAAACTTTTGGCTTAAAGAAACTATCAATTCTAGATTACTTTGCTTCTTTCTTCTTGCTATCATACAGATCTTGGTAACACTGATAGGCTAGACAAATTTTGTTGTTAAGGTTAAAACTTCTCTCAAAATTAGGACCTTTTTTTTTTCAAAAATTTTCATGGCATTCTCCAAATTTGCTAAGGCTACGGACTTGCGACAAGTGAATTCTCCTATGCCGGAAATCTAAACAAATGACGTATCTTGAGG
Organism: Pieris mannii; assembly: GCA_028984075.1. Classification (NCBI taxonomy): domain Eukaryota; kingdom Metazoa; phylum Arthropoda; class Insecta; order Lepidoptera; family Pieridae; genus Pieris; species Pieris mannii. The sequence continues at coordinate 5,093,861 of CM054798.1, read as the reverse complement.
AATAGTATCAAAATATTGTTCGACGTAACTTGAAACGACGTAAGTCGAGGACTGCCTCTAATTGCTTATAATTTTACAATGCTAGTTCTCAAATCAAGGGCGTAGAACGGAAGAGAATAACTGGCTATAAACTCTCCGCTACTGTTTTCAATCGCCATTTTCTTATTTTTGCCCATACTTGACATACTAAAACAATATAATAATAAAGTAACAAACATATCATCAGACCAAAGGCATTACAGCAATTAATACAAGTGCCTTTAAATGAGAAAATAATAATAATGTAACAAACGCTTCATCAGGCAAAAAGCGATAATACGGCGAAGTAAAATGCAAACACATCAAGGGGAATTGGATAAATAACATGATACCATACGTTTTTCATCACGATTTATTGACACCTGCGGCAAGCACATTAAATGCGGTTACGATAACGCATACAGTGTTTAATGTATTCACATTATAAATTATAATCGATACTCAGAGGAAATTTTAAAGGCTGTGAATAGAGATAGCTTACTAAGGAAAAATATCACGCAATTTTTGTTTGTAATTACTGTAGTCTCTGGCAGAACGACCAGCGCTGTAGGGGCAAGGGCAAGAACCAGTCTGTTGCACAGATCTCCGTTATCCAAGGCGTTGCACCTTCTCAATGCTGTCTCCAACGCTATCGACATATTTATATGTTCGCATATTGAATTCACAGTTGGGGTATTGTATATATTATGTGTTTAATATTAAATATGTAATTTATTATATTTCTCGACATTACCGTATTGGCATAGTCTGTCAGATAATATATGTATTTCTGTAAATCTTATATATAAAATTCTTGTGTCACGGTGTTAGTAACCGAACTCCTCCGAAACGGCTCGACCGATTTTCGTGATCCTTATCGAGGATACTAACCAGGGGGGAGAATCGAACAACATCTATTTTTCATCCCCCTTAATGTTAAAGGTCCTCCCCTAAATTTTTTTTTTTATTTTTCAGACAAAATTTTTAGTTTTTATTTTTTTATGATACATCATACAAAAATACATGCAACCCTAAATTTTCACCCCTCTACAATCATCCCTAATGTTTTTTTTGGTAATTATAAACTTTAATTTTTTGGCACAAAAACATGGCAAAACAACGTTTGCCGGGTCAGCTAGTAATTAAATAAAAATGTCTGCTTCACAGCATAATGCTGAGCCAATTACAACCACAACACACACATTAGACACTGGAAATGTATCTTATTTAAAAAAAAACATTTTCATTCGTTTTTACTATTTTGTGTGTTTTTTTGTTATGTCTTAAGGCTTTGTTTAAATATATACCAACAGACTCAGCCAAGCGTTGCTGTGGCTAAGGTTGTTGTTATATTACATAATAGTAAACTATTCAAGGGAAACGGTAGGAGAACTTATGTGAAAGTTAGATAGCTTATGTGAAACGTTGGTACTTTTAACACAGCGCCATCTGTTGGAGTTGTGTGAAATTATAAACAAATAATTTGCAATAAAATAAAATTGTGACTATAACTTAAGATCTAAGCTCTCTTAATTTCGACCAGACTGCTCACGGTGTGCCAATTTAATTTAAAATCGGTTAAGTTGTTTAGGAGTCCATCGCGGACAAACATTGTGACAGGAGATTTATATATATAATATTAAGATAACAAGGGGCTAACAATTAAAGAGGTGGAATGTTCCTTTTTACATTACTCTTCTTAATCATGCGCTTCTTTCAGAAATGCCCTGGTCGATTTCTGGTCTACATTTTGTTAATCCCGAACCCGCATCACCTGTATATAGATACTCGTCTTTTCTCTTCTCTCAACACAGCAGAGGGGATCCAGTCGCCGCACCAATAAAATAAGTCCAAAGCGTTGGAGATCCGCCACGCGTACGTTTCCTCAACATGGGCTCTGATGAAAAGCCTTACGAAGCATTCTATCCTTGAGGTATGTCGAAAGAATTTCTAAAAAGCGACGAAAGTTTATTCTCTATTTAAAGTTCTTTAAAGATGGAACACTTATAATAATTGCGTGTGAAAAGGAGCACTATGGGAATCACTACTATTATAAAACAAAGTCGCTTTCTCTGTCCCTATGTCCCTTTGTATGCTTAAATCTTTGAAAATACGCAACGGATTTTGATGCGGTTTCTTTTAATAGATAGAGCGATTCAAGAGGAAGGTTTATATGTATAATAACATCCAAGAAATAAAATAAGTCCAAAGTCCAAATTCTGTCAAGTTGTTTACAGTGAATAAAGCCTTTAGTTCCAACAGTGCAATTACTGGTTTAGTTTTAAAAAACAAATGCCTATCAACTATATCAAACAGAAGTGTTCGTATATAGGTATAATACGACCGGTTTTATACAATTTAAATCCTTTATATTCCTCTCTCTCCCTCCACCACTGTACCTGTATTGCCAATCAATGACAGCACGTGATACGAATACCAAGCTACAACTGATAACATTAAGGGCACTAAACTTCTGAGCCCATGTTATCACACTTTCAATCTGTTTTTGTCGATTCTATGAAGAGACTTTTACACATTTTTACGGAACGTGTAATTTGGAGCCAAACCAGGTACTACTAGCAAAAATCAATCGGATACTTACAGTTTGCCTACGGGAGATGAACTATATGATCTTAGGGAGACGTGACAGGTGGACAAAGAGATGGAAAAACCATCATGCCGGAAAAATGGACAAGATCAGCTCGTGAAAGAGACACGTGGGAACACCAAGAGGAGGACTATGTTGGAAGATTAACTGGCTGCTGATTTATATAAAATAGATATAGCTAAAATGTTGGTTTATAGCCAGTTCTTGTCTTCCATTCAACGCCCTTGATTTGGGAACTGGCAGTAAATGTAAAATAAGAAGTATTTAATGTATATTATTTCTTTTTTGACGTTCATAAGTACATTGTGCTACATGAATTAATGATTCTTGTTCGTTTGTCTGTTGGTAAATAAAGGCTTTTCTTATATGAATGTTTTTGGATATTACATGAATGAATTGGATAAAAGCAAAAATACAACTTATTAAATAAATTGTTATTATTATTATAAATTGTTGTCAAAGCCTCAATATTTAATACATATTTCTTTGTAAAAACGTCTACCGCTTCTGTACAAATAGAGAATCTTGCAGAAAACTCAAGCGAGAACCATTACTCAGATTAGACAGCAATAGTTTATCTCAACTGGTGATGATCTTGTAGTAATAATACACGTGCAATTTTTTTTTTTTTTTTTGTGTATCGTGTATCAGTTTAGTTTTATTTTGATCCTGTTAAGTTTTTTTCCTTCTTATTGTATTTGTAATATTTATTTTTGCACTTCTTGCCTAATGTAATTTTTTTTTTCATGTACTCACAGTGGTTGCCTGGAAGAAATCGCCAGTTGCTTTACATTAAATTATATTCAATTTTTATATTGTAACGAAGTGTTAATAAATAAATTTTATTTGCAGCTAATCGTCTCCGTTCTGACAGATCCACCAATTCATTAAGTAATTTGTGGAGACAGCCATTGCCTTAGTACATTTTCCAAAGTGAATGGTTTAAAGTTCAGCGCCCGGTTTTCTAAAACCACCGGAGGGCTTGCAAGATCGTGTTCATTTGTTTATTATCTCAATCTTCAAAACGACTGCGTTAAATTCGATTTTAATTAGACTGAGATGAGAATTTTTAGTAGATAAAATAAAAATATTTTATTCATCAGTAGATACGGATTACAATGTGTAAGCTTTGGGAATCCTTTTCAGTAAATAATATCTGTCTGTGATATATTTTTGTAAGCTGTTTACCATGAATTCTTCTAATAATAGCATTCGGGACGTCTTACACGCATGAGTACACAGATGAGTGTGTGGGTGCGTGTGGATGAATCAGTGCGTTCAGTCCTTTACCTGTGATAATTTAATTCAAGATCTGTCTTACGTCAGTTAGTAGTTAGTACGCATGTTAGGGATATGATAGATGAATGTCCATGGGCGGCGGTATCACTTAACATCAGGTAAGGTGTGTCTCAATATAAAAAAATAAGTTCCACATTCGAAATTGTTTTATATATTATAATATTTTAAGTGAATACAACTGTTCTATTAAAAAGCTATATAAATAGCATTATATAGTGACCATGTCGCAGTAAAGTACTTAAATCATAGAATTAATTGAATTGCTCATTTAACTATCTTTCTGACTGAAACCCAGCGCGTTGATTAATAATATAAAACAATATGGCGGTCACGACAACAGCTGATTACTTTTGGCAAATGTTCTTTTGATGTGTGAGGGGTTTGAAATTATAAACATGATTGTTTCGGTGTGATCGTGAAGAACTGAGAGCTTGGAAATTCGGGTTTTATTTAATTGTAAATTGTCAGGTTACGTTAAGTCTTGTTGACTATGAACGTTTAGGAAACTCGTTAAAGGTTTCGTTTAGTAACTTTTCTGACGCAACAGTAGCGACTTAATTAAATATCGATTTTTAATTAACAGTCTAGAGGTTCAATTAACTCTCTGATTTATTTTTCTCTGTACTTTACTGCGACAACTATATAATAACTTTCAATATAACACACCCTTATTTCTACGTAAATAATTGCAAATGAAGTTGAAGTTAACTCAAACAACTTGTTGAGTCTGGAATCAGCATCAAATAGCTGATCCAATTAAAGTTTCACATCGAGCTTCATAGTTTGTATCTTAAGACGCCCTCGAAAAGATCTGTTATTAAAGCTTTTAACTCAGCATTTTCCATTTTCTAAGGGCGTAGGTTGTATTTACGTCATTGTGTTACGTCAACATTTTAAGACAGAAAACTAAGTTGATCATTATTTATTTAAGCAGACAATCATTATCCGAAAAGATTTATTTATTTACAAATATACATACACTATCCTTACAATCTGAAACCAATACAATAATGTCGAAAAGAAAAATTAGGTACTCTGCTAATATATAAAGATGTTAGGTTTAAAGACATTTAATCTCATAAAAGACATTAGTCACTTACATGAGAACACTTATATGCTAACGTTACAATTGGTAAGTTGAGAAAAAAAAAAGAAACTTGGTAGAACTTGGATGAACTTTCATTTCCGTAGATTCGTAAAGTTCATAGTATCGATACTATGAACTTTATATGCCTCGGAAGGCAGCGTTCAGTAAGGATTATATGCGTCATTTTAATAGATTAGGTTTAAAGTATATTCATTAATATGTCGGACCGGATTTAGAGGTCTTGGGTCTATAAGAAAAATATATTAACGTCGAGTTTTTCAATCGATAATTTATTGTGAAACCAAATAGATTATTTTAGTATTTAACAAACATAAAAATATTTCTAACAATTTTTACTTGCTTACTTGTCGGAATTTAAATCGTTTTTTTTAAAACGTATTTGTTATCTCTATAAGTAACTTGTACGGTAACAAATACGTGTATTGTGCGGTGTATCTACTGTGTATGCGTATGTATGTGTGTGTGAATGTGTAATATGTAGCCTGATAATGACAGACATTAGACATATTTGTGTGTTTTATTTTAAACGACGGTGCTTCCGTTAGAGTACTTGTGTTAAATTCTGCATTTTTACAACACAATACATAAAAATTACAAGGGATGCAACGGGCGGCCTTATCGCTCCAGCGATCACAAGCGATCTCTTCCAGGCAACCCTAGTAAGAAAAGAAAAAATAAAAATAGGTAAAAAAACTTTTTAAGTTAAACGGTTTTATGTTAAACATACATTGCAATGTTTAAGATAAATGTACTAAAAACCAAAAAATAATAAAATAGATACAGTCGTGGGAATTATAAACATATGCATAGACTAGACTAAAATAAAACCGTGGGGCACGTCAATTGTCTACAAATTATCGTCTTAATGTGCGATAGAAGAATCGTTTAATTCGTCGTTAAAATAGGCAGTTGGCCCGCATACGGTGAGGAAATTACTTACTATTTTCCTGCTCATGGAAATTCCCCACGGTTTTATTTTAGTCTAGTCTATACCTATGTTTATAATTCCCACGACTGTATCTATTTTATTATTTTTTGGTTTTTAGTACATTTATCTTAAACATTGCAATGTATGTTTAACATAAAACCGTTTAACTTAAAAAGTTTTTTTACCTATTTTTATTTTCTAGTTTTTAGTTTTTATTTCGCATTCTGTTTAATTTATTTAGTGCTTCATTATTGCAAGGTTTCTTGCCCGTTATTTATAGTATATTGTATTCTGCTTGTTGAGCCCTTTCATTTGATACCCATATTGATGGGATTGATAAAACCTACGTTATCCGCCATTTTGTAGCGGCTGCCATCTTGGATTTTAATTTTTTTTATAGTATATTGCATTCTGCTTGTTGAGCCCTTTCATTTGATACCCATATTGATGGGATTAATAAAACATAAATTATCCGCCATTTTGTAGCGGCGGCCATCTTGAATTTATAATGATAATGAATAAACATAATTGTATTGTCACCAAAATCCAAAGTGTATACAAAATTTCAGATAAATCGGTTGACAGGAAGAGGGTGAAATTTGAATTACTAAATTTGACCCAAGAAAAAAGAATAAAACAAACGGGGTGAGCTAAATAAAACCGTTTAAAAATAAAAAAATGATGAGTGCAAGAAGTGCATAAACAGAAGTTATGTAAAAAATTTTTATCTATAAAACCTTAATCTAGAGAAAAACAAAAAAAAATAGAATATTAATAACTATCTAAAACCTAAAAAAACAGACATACAAAGAAAAAAAACTAAAGAATTACTGATAATCGTTTTTTTAAACTCTTTTATAGGTATAAACATTTCCTAACCGTATCATATCCTGATCGTGACCTGTATAATCTCCTCTTCTTTTGTATTAGGTACATCGCTCCTAAAAACTAAAAAGCTAATCTTATTCATAATATTAATCGGATTCATGTTTAGCTAATTGTACAGGTCACGATTGATCACGATATGACAAGGTTAGGAAATGTTTATATAGAAGAGTTTTATAAGAGACATTTACCGGGTCTTTATTTCACCATGCCTCCTGCTGATAGAGGACAAATCTTTGTTTTTAATTTATTTTTTTATTCTTTATTATAATATGTCATATGGAACATGGTGTAGTGGTTGCAGCTCCTTACAAGCATTGTGTAAAAAAAAAAAACTTGGCGATTAAAAAGAGTGGCGGAGAGTTGCTGCGGCTGGCAATAGCCAGTTCTTCTCTTCCGTTCTACGCCCTTGATTTGAGAACTGGCAGTAAATGTAAAATTAAATTCATTTAATATTTCTTTTTTTTTGACGTTCATAAGTGTACATTGTTACCTACATGAATAAATAAATTTTGAATTTTGAATTTTTAATATAACACTCTTTCAGAGTATCTGACCGATAGACTTTAATTTCTTGTATAAAAGTTAAGTTTATTAATAATGTTAAGTTCTCCTTTACGCAATGTATAGCAAAAACATATAATGTATCTAGTGGGAATGGAAATGTATATTAGTGTACATTAGTAGAGCATGCCCTTTTTTTTTTTACTTGGGGAAATGCATTGCGCATACCCTTCCGCGGCGCGATTACAACATTGCTGTGCTGTGCAAGGTCCGACATGCAAAAATATCCGATCTACAATTTTTGTCTGAACTAATTTTATGATAAAACTTACCATTTTGCTGAAAATCGCGAAAAACCCGTTTTCCTGGCCTTTGACCCCTGAGTAAATTTTTATGCACGTGCCGGTACGATGAATTTTCAATTTTCCTTTACAATAGTGTATTCAACAATCCTACCGATATTCAGCCAAGTGGTAATTTTCGTAACCTCACCCCTATTTTTTAGTCTAATTTGACCAGCCTATTATTGTCATAAATTGTAACGTGTCACGTGTATAATATTAACACTAAAAATGCAATAAAGATTTCAGTTTCAGATTGTTTGGTAGTCTGTGAATTAATTCTGTAGGCACGTCTTTTCATACATTATACCTACATGACGTGTTATAATGAGGCAGCGGCTCGTTATCTTGTTTATCTACTCTTTATCATTTCAATTTTGCGTAGTCTGTGGTAAGTTTATTTAAACTGCACTTGAAATTGTAAATTCAAAAAAAAATTCAACACAACCAATTTAGGCTTAATTAATTAAATTAAATCACAATTCGTTAATTGTATAAAATACTTTGTTTGTTTGTTCCCTTTTTTAAATCTTTTTGTTGTTAAATGTATTCCATCTGTGGCTATATTCTCAGTGCATTTGTTTCTAGTTATATATAATTTATGTTAGCTGTAGGAGTACTAAATAAATAAATAAACATATTTAAGTTTGCCATTGTATTCCGTACTCAGAGTAATCAATTACAATTAGACTTCACACCGGCACAATGTAATTAATTGATGTATTCGAGTGATTAATTAATGAAGCAGTTGTTTGTTGGACATAAGTGTGCGACTCCCATCCCTTAGGTCGTATGTTCGATTCCCGGCTGTGCACCAATGAACTTTCATTGCGCGCATTAAACATTCGGTCGAACGGTGAACTAAAATATCGCTCGACGGCGTGTGTCAGGTATAGGAGGCTGATCGCCTACTTGCCTATTAACATTTACATCATGAAACATATATATATATATATCTGTGTCCCAGACCAAAAATGTTCGTAGTGCCAATGATTATTTTATTTTATATTAAAGAATGTATGAAGTAATTGTTGAATTTGACTGCTGCAGCCCACAGCATAGGCTCCAACATCACCTCAATGTCGAGGCTATTCGAGGCTTGACACCACGGGCCTAGTGAGAAGACTGTATAGGACAAAATCATTTGAACTAGTGAAATAGCGTTAGTGGACGTTAGTGCTAAGCAGTGAGTGAAAAAATAGAACCCAAGAACAGAGTGGCTTCTTTTTAAGACATACTGTAAGTAGTTTTTTTTTTATTTTATAGAATAGGGGGCAAACGGGCGGGAGGCTCACCTGATGTTAAGTGATGCCGCCCATGGATACTCAAGGCCAGAGGGCTCGCGAGTGCGTTGCCGGCCTTTTAAGAATTGATACGCTCTTTTCTTGAAGGAAGTCGAATTGGTTCGGAAATTCTTCAGTGGGCAGCTGGTTCCACAAAGTGCTGGTGCGCGGCAAAAACTGCCTTGAAAAACGCGCAGTTGTGGACCGCCGGACGTGGTGAGGTGATACGGGTGGAGTGTGATTCAACAATTCCTTATGATGGATCGATTGCTAGATGTTCCATTAGTGAAGACACATGTATAAAAAAATGTGCGAGTATTTTTTTTAACTTTCATATTTAAATTGAGTAAACTAATTGGGGTGGAAAATATTTTTTTATTATTAAATTTATTTAGTTCATAGGTTTTATTCCAGAAAAGCAACCAATCGTGGTAGGGTGTTACAGACAAATGTTCCATATTTTAGTTGATATGCTAAAAAAAAATTGTTTTCTTTCATAACAAATTTACCGGATTGAAGCTATGTATTATTCTATAAAACTATTTAACATCATTTTAATTTTTTCCGACGTTTCGCGTGCTTGACAGCGTGCGTGGTCACGTTGAATGTCCTGATCTTCAATCCGGTAATAAAGTGTTATCTTTAAATGTGTAAAATATATGCTAATAAAAGAGACCAAGGTAGGCTACGTTAAAAAAATTAAGGCGGAAACGATGTGATAATTAGCCATAATTTTTATTTTATAAATAAAAAATATATTTGTATGTAAGTGTTTATAAGTTTATTGACATACCAGGATAACATCATCCTAAAGACGTAAGGATGTTGACGCGTTGTCGCTTCGTAGCGTAAAAGATTTTACACAACAATGATCAAAAAAGTCCACACAGGAAGCTTTGCAAAAAAGCGTCGAAATGTTACGCCCTTTTTTAAAAGGCTTATATTTATTTAAGTATATTATCGTTACAGATAGAATACGAGGTAAAGGACGACACTCTTTTTATTAACATAAAAAATATACAAATGCTAGAAAATAGTAATATAATTCAAAAATTCAAAAAATGTATATCAAAATGGATTTATAATTATGTAAGCAAATGAGTTAGTCTTGAAACAACTAAAACTTATAGCTAAATTCGCAGCCTCCGGCACAAGGGGGCGTAGCTCAGATGGTAGAGCGCTCGCTTAGCATGCGAGAGGTACCGGGATCGATACCCGGCGCCTCCAAACACCTTTTTTAAATTTTGTATGAAAGGTGAAAATATTTTTTTTACATCTTTACACCTAATTTTTGATACGTAAACGATATCAGAGTCCGTAATCTTTATTTATAGCACGTTGTCTGTATAAAATACATGCTCACTTTACGTTCATAATATATTCGTATGTCAGAGAACGCTCCGATTATCAATAAATGTTTTGATCGAATCAATTGATCGTTGTATTTTATTCCTACTTAATCCATTAAGATTTTGTTTGTATTACTTTTAAGATTCTTAATTTAATTTGATTTGTTATGTTAAAATGAAATTGTTGCTTAGTTTAAAATAATAACTTAACCAATAAAAGTGCAACTATTGTTCGTATTGGTCGCACCAATCAGAGCAAGGCATGTGCCTCGAGTCGAGGCGCCATCTTGACTTTTGGACAGTGCGTTCGGGGGAATGCGAGTTCTTTTGGAGGATTCGGTAAAGCATATAGGTGAATAGATGTTGGACCGACTTGGGTCTAAGATAAAGTAATTTTAGACAGAATTTTTTTTTTATAGAACAGGGGGAAACGGGCAGCAGGCTCATCTGATGTTAAGTGATACTACCGCCCATGGACACTCTCGATGCTAGAGGTCTCGCGAGTGCGTTGCCGGCCTTTTAAGAATGTGTACGCTCTTTTCTTGAAGGGCCCTAAGTCGAATTGGTTCGGAAATACTTTAGTGGGTAGCTGGTTCCACAAGGTGGTGGTTTTTTATTATTTAACTCAAAACGGTTAAATATAAGTCAAATAATATGTTTTAAAACAAAAGAACTAAAAATGCAAAAAAGCTAGTCGACGTCACTGGAAACCGAAGAGCTGGCAGCTACCTCGCACAAAGAATTAGTATATCTATTCAGAGGGAACTAAAGGGACTCCTTTTTATAATATATTTTAATTATTAAATTTTAAGGTAAGTTATTAGATATATTAGAATTACTGTATGTTATTTATAATTTCCAATGTATATTAAACAGTAATGTAGTATATAAATAAATAACATATTTTATATTTAAAAGAAAGAACTAAATGGGCTGGACTACTACTAAACTATAAGAGGAGCAGAATAATGGAGCAAAATTTTAACACTATGGCAACCAAGAGACCAATACCAAGACCAATTTAAAAGGTGAAGGCGAAAAAATGGAGGAAAATGGGGGAGGCCTTTGCCCGTGGGCAAATAATAAGTTATCATAGATTAACAAAAGCAATAGCTATAATGTATATATTTTGTATTCTGATATAATGCTATAAAACAATAAATATAAATCAATCAATCAATCAATAAGTATTCAATAAAAAAGTTATTTATAGTAGATACCCAAAACATTTAGTTATATTATAGTTGTTTTAATGGAAATGATTTCAAATAAAAATTAAACTCTCAGTAAGTTTTTTTTTATTACTGCTGAAATTTTCGCGCGGTATCTGAAACCGGGGCAATTTAGCGTCCCACAGTTCATTTCGGGGATTCCGGAACTCGCAAATATTTATTAAAGTGTCCCAATAACCATACGACCTTAGAATAATTAGACATGTCTTATTATTCTAAGCATACGACGGATTAAATAGCCATCTGTCGATACAAGCTATCCATGGCAGTTCGGATGGGTATGTGGATAGACTTATGTATGAAAATGACAGTTCAACTGTGCCAATATCCTATCCTAATATTTTTACTTACACCAGTTTTTAAAATAATAAAAAATCTATTTGATATGTTTTAAACTTAGACATGTATATTTTAATATTATTTGTACGGGTTTATTTATTTACTTTACTTCCTTTGGTTTATATTAATGATCAAATATGAGAGTTAAGAGCAAAGAGATTGAATTCTATCCGTCGCCAATAATGGATTGTCTTTGATAGATTGTGGATTAATTATTGGGTTCCGGCAAGATTTGTGCTTGGAAGTAAGTGGTGCCTTGAACCTGAAACTCATTATAATTTGAAATAAAGTGCCGTTTGAAGTAGAAACCACTTAAAATTAAATATTGTATCATCTATAATCGTCCCTCTTGTGCTCGCACTCCACCCACATGACGCCCACTCATTCAATAATGACGATGATATCGAAGAAGGCTTTTATCCGACACTTATATAGTTTGTGTTACATATATACAGTGGATTTTATTTATAACGAGCTTGGTAGTAGCTATAACGACAATAATGGTCTAAAATCCGGCTGCAGGATTAATTCGGTTCGGTTATTTGTTTAACAAATAACCGATGAGCGAAGTAAGAACCAATTTTTTTTATGTATTTATGGACTATCTGGCTGGTGGTAGTGGTTGCGTTCATCAGTGCGCATCCTACCTGCACAGGTAAAATATCGATTTTTTAAATCATTTTAATAAGTTTTTTTTTTTTTTTTCATTATATTTATTGTACTACCACAACGTAAATCTAATATTGCCAGACATTTTATTGCTGTTAAAACTGTGCCAGACGCTAATTTCGAATTTAAAAAAAAATCAAAATAATTCAGTATGGCCGAAATTTTTTATAATATTATATTATTGCAAAAAATACATTTTAAATTTTTCATTAGCCATTGTAACACAAATTTGATAAAACCATTAAAAATAACAACAACGAACACACAAATGTGACGGCAGGCACTGATGAACGCAACCACTACCACCAGCCAGATAGTCCATATGACGTGCGGGAGAGTGAGAGAGATAGGATATCTAAAAACTGGCCTACCTGAAATGCTCTCTCAAAAACGTTGCTAGCTCTTAGATGATTTAAAAAAATCACGCGTGCCGTTGATCATGGCCGCACTTCTTTGCAGACAGGTGTAAACAGGTATGCTTTCGATACATTTATACGTTCATAATCCCTATAATATAATAATCTAAGTCCCTTGAATGATTATCATACATTAGTACAAAATTCATGTGGCTAGCGACGTTAGATGTAACGCCTTTTATAACAAATTCTTATAAATCCCACGCAAATATTGCGGTGTCATATAAAATCACATCAAATTATGGCTCAGTTTCAAAGTGATATTATGAGTTCTAATTTGAATGTATCAAAAAAATATATATGTTCAAAGAAGTCAGAGTGTGTAGACCGATAGAAAAAGCCGGCGTAAAAAATCTCGGTACTCTTTTAATATAGCAAATATACCAACGACACTTATTTTAAAACAAATATCGCAAATTAATTAGAAGTAGCCTGCCCAGCACTAGTCCTAGACCCTTTTATCAACTAGATTATCGTGAACTTTTTACACAGCGTTTCTTTATTACATTTCTTAAAATTATTAAAAGTATTTTATTGAAGAAGAGTATCCCTTTTTATCACTATACTAGTGACCCGCCCCAGCTTCGCACGGGTGCAATGCTGATGAAAAGCAGGTTTTTATTATGTATTGTTATTTCCGTCGCTGGAAAGCTCCGATAATATACGCATTCGATCGCTGCTTAATAAGCTGTAATGGGCTGTATAGATCTATATTAAATGAACAATATATTCAAGGTATTTAATTGGTTAAGGATTAATGCTGTATTGGTTAAAATCGCTTCGAAAATTAGCCATTATTTGTCGTAAAAAGTAATTGACAAAAAAAGTTATTGTGGGTTATCCATAAGAGATAGACATATACCATCACGGACTTTTCTGTTGACCTTTTCAATGTGTACAATACTTAGTACATTATTTTGATAAAACTCGTAGGGTTCAGCCTGCCTTTGCAATGTAAGCGGAAAAAAAGTCATTATTTACGACATCACATTAGAAACCTCAAAAATAACAGTACTTCTCCACTATTTAATGGATGTTATTATACATATAAACCTTCCTCTTGAATCACTCTATCTATTAAAAAAAACCGCATCAAAATCCGTTGCGTAGTTTCAAAGATTTAAGCATACAAAGGGACATAGGGACAGAGAAAGCGACTTTGTTTTATACTATGTAGTGATTTGTATAGATACAAATATATAAGTTTTAATCTCAACCATTGTCTAGAACGACGAAATTAGAGACTCCCTTGATCATCGTTATACGGGAAATCCACTATATTTATACATAGGATTACGCAATATGCATCGTTGCTCTCAAAGATCAGCTTCCTGTTACAGCAGAGAAAAGCCGCTCAAGGAAACTCCACATCCGTTATGCGACTATACGTTAAATGCCGTATGTACTTTAACCTACTTCAAAAGAGCAAGTTTTCATTTGAACGGTTTTCGTGCCTTCGTTTTTCAATTATTAGTTGACATTTTTTTTAAACACTCCTGCCTTAACAGGTGATCCTAAATTGATACGAGTGAACAATAATAATAATAACGAAACAAAAAAACAAACATGAAATTACATTTTTTTTATAGAACAGTAGGCAAACGGGCAGGAGGCTCACCTGATGTTAAGTGATACCGCCGCCCATACTCTCGATGCTAGAGGGCTCGCGAGTGCGTTGCCGGCCTTTTAAGAATTTGTACGCTCTTTTCTTGAAGGACCCTAAGTCGAATTGGTTCGGAAATACTTCAGTGGGCAGCTGGTTCCACAAGGTGGTGGTGCGCGGCAAAAACTGCCTTGAAAAACTCAGAATAATAATAATAATAACGACACTGAAGGGACGGATGGTCTATTTTATGGTGTTATAGATAGCTGTCGTTAAAAGGAGACACGAGAAACGAAAGAAAAGAAACAATCCATCACTCCTACTTATCAGTCTTAGCAAACAACATGACTTGCAAGCAATCCCAATTTGTTAACAAAAGAACGAATTCATTAGGAAGTTCAAATGAAATCATTTAGACCACCTAAAATGGCACTTTTGAACGTTCGGTAAAATATAAAGATAATTCTAGTTGCCCCTTCCAAAAGTTTCGTATGGAGAAGAATTGGCAAGAAACTCCACACTAACACACACACGAACATACATACATGTTCTTTACGTAAGAAGGTAAGTAACTAAATATCGAAACCGTAGAATATCATACATTAAAGAGATAAAAATAAAATAATCACAGTTTGTTGTATTATAAAACAAAAAAAAAACAAAATTATGTAGTTAGATCCAATCAACCAATTGATTTTGTCAAGGCTCTATGATTGTCCTGTGGCTCGTTCATATGTATGATGCCGACAGGCGAATTTATAGGCTATGATAATAAAACGACAAATGAGCATACTTGAGAGTTTTTATTTATTTATTAACACTTCGTAACATTACAATATAAAAATTGAACATCACTACATAGTATAAAACAAAGTCGCTTTCTCTGTCCCTATGTCCCTTTGTATGCTTAAATCTTTGAAACTACGCAACGGATTTTGATGTGGTTTTTTTAATAGATAGAGTGATTCAAGAGGAAGGTTTATGTTTATAATAACATCCATTAAATAGTGGAGAAGTACTGTTATTTTTGAGGTTTCTAATGTGATGTCGTAAATAATTACATTTTTTCCGCTTACATTGCAAACGCAGGCGAGTTTTATCAAAATAATGTACTAAGTATTGTACACATTGAAAAGGTCTACAGAAAAGTCTTTGTTGGTATATGTCCGGAAAGTATGTAACGATATATATATTCTTATCCCAAACAATTATTTCAATAGATAGTAAAAGATAAATAAGTAATAAGTTTAAATAAAGCGATGCGAGCGTGCGGTGTACGAACAATTACTAAGTAATTGCGAGGCGTCCAAATTATATCTACCCGCTGCTCAATCCCTTTTTTTCTTAAATGTCGACGCATTATCGCGCGTCACCTACGGCCCGTTCCGGTACTAGTGCCTTTATAGGATAGGACATTAAGCATGGATATATTGAGCAACCATTAAGATAAAAAATGCGAATTCGGCGCAACCAGTGTCATTAAATCGAGAGACGTTACTACACGCACTTGGCACCTGATTTGTGCCTTGTTAACTTCTGTAGTACATGGGCTGTACACATCTATTAGTTATAGTAGCCGTACATAAAAGATCTCGTAACACATACAAAACAGTTAAAGCGGAAATGGGCCGGTCACATTTCCCGCATTTGTGATGGCAGATTTGTATACCCCTACTTGGAAAGGCCAGAAAGATAGGACGCCCACCACAAACTCGGGAAGATGGAATTAAACGGATAGTGGAGTTGAAATGCATAATTCGGGAGGAATAGAGAGAAGTGGAAGAATTTGTAGTGTAAACATAATGACATGGTTTCCTGGAAGAAATCGCTCGAAAGCGTAATGGCCGCCATTTGTCCTTTTCATTTCGTTATGTTAAATTTTTATATTGTAATCTTACGTAATAAATAATAAATAAAATAAATGAACATGGATTTAGTTTTAATTAAATCGTTAAAATAAATAATATCGTTTAATCGTTTAAATTTAATTTATTTCAATTTAACAAAACAACATGAATTTGTTATAAACTTAATTTTTTTGTACCTTCTAAGAAATGTTTAAAAATATCTAGTTAAATAAAAAATTCAACGTTGAAACGAGAAAAGCTGCTTTTTTATTAAAACATCCAAATGAAAAGTGTATTTCTTCCAACTCGGCTACAGTTTCCAAGACTTCTATGAGTAAATAAAACGCTTGATATCACGATGAATGAAGCTTCGCTCGCAGTATTAAAGAGAATCCACT
Organism: Pieris mannii; assembly: GCA_028984075.1. Lineage (NCBI taxonomy): Eukaryota > Metazoa > Arthropoda > Insecta > Lepidoptera > Pieridae > Pieris > Pieris mannii. Next base: position 5,077,034 of record CM054798.1, on the reverse strand, counting down.
TAAAATTGCATAAAATAATTTTTAAGATGCAGATTATATGAAATATTCAACTTGTTATGCAAAGAACGTAATATAAAAATTATTTTATATTTTCATTATTGACATTAATTAAACAAAAATTTTGTTACCATATGTAAAAAAAATACAAATTAATCGCAAAATATTTTGTTAAATGCTAAACTCGAAGACGGCTGGATTATCTATTTTTTTTATTTATTCCTTAAACTCTGAGGAAGGCTTTTATGGTGATGCACAGCATAAACATTTTATTTCGGAGAATCGAGTAGTCTGTATGGAATAGGTTAGCAAATTGTTACATAATATGATGGTATCTACTAAAAAGGTAGGTTAGGTAAAAAAATCATAGTAAACCACGTGGATGACGATAGCGACATCTATTGAAACCATTTTTTTTATTATAGACTCTTTATTTATATAATGAATAATATATTTTAAATAAGTATATCTTATGATGAATTATTATATATAGTTTAAGTTTATATATTTTTCATGCATATATCTATTAATATATTTCTTTCTTTTGACGTTCATAACTGTACATTATGTTACCTATATGAATAAATGATTTTTGATTTCATTTGATTAGGTACATAATATTATGTGCATGAATTAAAAATAAACTATTACTATCTCATTTATGATTAAAATCAATTCCAATCATAATTAGTAATTTCAATGTCAATAAATTTTAGTTATAAATAAATTAAAAAATAATCAAAATCATAAATCATTATGGACGCCTTTACGGGTAAAGAGCTCCTCCATTTTGCTCCACATCTGTTTGACTTTTGCTTTGATGAACCAGTTTTTACCACCTTGTCTTTATATATAATTTACCTTATTAGTATTATATTAGGAAATATGCGATATATCACCCGACAATTGAATAATAAAATGCATATCTTTGTTTTTATTTTCTATACAAAGTTGTAGTCCGCTTCGTCTCAAGTACCAAGGCGACAGTTGTGATGAAGAGCATGCAAGGTGTTCTCTGCATTTCCCTTGACATCAGACCTATTGCGTATCTCATAGCTTCTGAATTTCACGCCACTTCTATATCTATTGATTTATTAGTTAGCATGCTACACATAAATTAATTGTCGTCGTATTTCCGAGATATAATTAGTTTTATTTATTTTACACTAGATTGCTCTCAATGTTTATTATGTAATCGATAAATTATGAAATGTGTTACAAAATAAAATAGTTATTGCTATTGAAACACAATTAAACAATTATACATTTTTTTTTTAATTTCACAAACCATAACTTACAAACGTTTAAGTTTATTATTTAAATCAATATGGAAAGTGCTGATCTAGTCTATCTATCAAGTCTTTTCTATGATATCACACAGCAAATAGGCAGCAATAAAACCTAGCAATATAAAAGCCGCCGGAGGGTATGTTCATAAATCTACATTAGGTAATAAAAATTAATAAATAATATTTAGATATGATGATATATCAAATAGTATAACTTTAAATCTGTGTTTAATGTTATAGTGGTGCAAAATATCAATAATATTCGAAAACCAACGCTTTGAAATTCGTTTAATAAGTATTAATTTAAATCGACTGTATTTCGCGCCATCTATTTAGTCAAATATGACCATAAAGCGTAAATATTTAAAAAAGCGCCATCTTGTGAGTTAACTGATAAACGAATACAGAAAATATGACGGAACGACGTTTTAGTAACTAACAGCAGCTTGCGACGTAGATCGTAGTTTCTAATCTTATAACTAGATGGCGCTAAAAACCAATGTCAATTAACGTAGACGCTATTATATTGGTTTATTATGAAAACTGAATTCATTTATTAAATTCGATTTATTTTAGAAACATACACTTGAATGTACATTAGATAATTCAGATTACCATAATTCGTGCCAATTTCATCGTTATAACGATGAAAAATTTTGTAATTTTTTAACATTGGTTACCCGTTCTGTCAGATATGAATCTGACCTAAACGCGGTAAAATCTAGATAAAACCTTTTTTTTCTTGTTGAAACCTCCATGACTTACCTGTGAACAAAAAAAAATAACATTTTTGTTATATTATTTTTTTACGACGTGCGCTTTTGGATCTTTATACGTTTTCTTTATAACCGACTAAAAAAAAACAAATATGTGTGCTAAATTAAGCATGTTTGTCAACAAAATTTATCATCAACTAAAATCATATCGCGAAGATACTTTTTGTTTTGAATAATCAATTCCAACATTGAAAAGATTCCCAAGTATTTGACGTTAAAATCATGATGTAATTTGTGGGATAAACAGATCATGAACAATCACTTAAGTGCCATTACAGATGGGTAAACATACTCTGTAATGGCAAGAAGGTCAGAGAGTCCGCGATATAGGGACTCTCAAATTATTTTCCCACAATCAATTACAATAATCGGGCTTCGAATTTCTTAGGTCTAATCTGGTCTGAAGAAAGAAAAAACTTTATTACACACAATAAAAGTTTTTTTATTGTTCCATATTAGGGTTGCCTGAAAAAAATAGCTTGTTAGCGTTAAGGTCACCCGTTGCTTATAACTTATGTAATCTGCTTTTTTTATATATGTGAATTTGTATATTTTGGTAACATAGTGTAAATAAGTTAATAAATAAAAAGGATTTCCTGTGTCGTGTTTTGTTTTAAAATTAAACTATAATAATAATAATTTATTTGCAAGTTCGTTCTTGGAAGAATCTTTGGTCCTGTTTGCGACGATGGTATTGAGCGTATTCGCTACAATAAAGAACTTATAACATCGTTGACAACGCCAACATTGTCCAATTCATAAAGTTAGTATGTGTCTTTCTTATAATATTTTATCACTACATCATAATATATAATTACGTTTATAAATTAATCTTATATATAAAGTTCTCGTGTCGCGGTGTTTGTGGTTAAACTCCACCGAAACGGCTTTCCCGATTCTCATGAAATTTTGTGTGCATATTGGGTAGGTCTGAGAATCGGACAACATCTATTTTTCATCCCCCTCAATGTTTATATTATTTTTTTCGGTACATTTACAGAATAATACTAATTATTTCAATAATAAACTTGCTTGAATCATAAATAGATGTTTTGTGTTATTTCCTCGTCTATGCTTTGTTGTTTATAAGAAATGAATATGTCATACATACAAGTTATTGATATTCTGTGATTTTTAATGTAATATGTTCTCTGTGGTCTTGGGAAGTTTGTTTTGTAAATAAATAGATCTTTATCTAGACCATACATACAATTAAAAAATACACTAAAATTAGATTTAAAAACTCTAAATTCGCCAGTAGTATTCCATATCTGACGTAGAACTAGTTTTTAATTTTACTGTTTCAATCTATTTGCCTTAATCTATGGGCATATAGATGCATAAGGCACGCCAAAAAATAATAAAAACAAAATGAAATCGTGTTGTACTTGTACACACGAACATACAATTTTCCTGGATTTTCACTGGATAATATGTATTCAAGGAAGGTTTAGCAATAACAACTTTACGAGCTTCGGGTTGCTCTCGTAAATACTGTATCAAGATTCTTGCAGATACGAGTTTTCGCTTTTATACATTTATCGAGTTATTATTAATGCTTTTAAAAATATTTGTTTTACAGTTTTGCTCAGAATTCATGGAGGCGTACAGTGATAATGATTTGCAATATAATGATGAGAGGCGTAAAGTGGTGTAGGATGGATGGCGACCAGTTCCATCAACCTAAAGGGCTCTCAACCAAGTTCCTCAACCAAGCTATTCACTGATTGGCCCAAAGATCCTAGTCGCTATTTTTCTATAAAATTTCGCGGTTGGCCTGAAGGGACTTGACACCTCAGCTCGGGCTATTTTGGCGAGCGTAGCTCGACTGCAAATGATGACGAGGAAATGAATGGAGGAATCTATATTTATAGGGATGGATCCCATATACATGCCCATATCGATATATCGGCGATACTTTCGGTTTGCCGATATATCGGCATAGGTGATAATTCTATTAGCGATAATTCTAATAAATTCTTTTCAAATATCGCGCTTTAAAAAGTTATGTACAAACAGAATTGCGTAATGGACTTTCACCCCAAATCATGAGAATGCTCTGTTTTTTAAACAAAAATCTTATCAATGCTTATTTTACTGTCAGTTGTTTACTTTATTTTATTGTTTTACATTTTGGCACAGAAACAAAAAACATATTGATTAAATACATACAGTTATTACACACTAAACAACATACACAAAATTACATTTATCATTATCATTTTAGTTTTATTTTCAAAATATTAATGATTAAAAAAAACAGTACGGTATAAAAAAATCGCCTATCATCATTCTCCATGTTCCTTTGAATCTGTACTGTAAAACATTAAATGTTTTCATCGCATCCTTAATCCATCCCTAAGTTAAGGAATTAAATATGGTGACACTATTCGGTCAATATATTCTTGAAGTACAAAAAAAATAGACGATTTAAAAACAAATAGTGACTGTCACCAGTGTAATACTCGAAACAGAACTAATTTAAGCGTACGAGGAACCAGTTGCCCACTGAAGTATTTCCGAACCAATTCGACTTAGGGTCCTTCAAGAAAAGAGCGTACAAATTCTTAAAAAGGCCGGCAACGCACTCGCGAGCCCTCTAGCATCGTGAGTGTCCATGGGCGCCGGTATCACTTAACATCAGGTGAGCCTCCTGCCCGTTTGCCCCCTATTATATATAAAAAAAAGGTTCCAGAAAATAAACCACTCCTTATATGATAATTGTATTCGTTTTACAACAAACTCCCAAGTAGATATTTATCACTAAATAAATTGTGGCTGGTTAAACTTAAAATAATCAATAAATCTGTTTTTATAAATTTGACGAATATTTAAATGATCCTAACCCTTTTTTTTAAACAGTTTCGGAAAGTTTCTTGCCAGTTCTTCTTGCCCGTTCTACGCCCTTGAATTGCAAACTGGTAGTAAATGTAAATTTATAATTAATTTAACTTCTCTCTGACGTTAATGAGTGTACTTGTTTACCTGTATGATAAAAGTTATTTTGACTTATATCTGATATAGTTTTACACTTCTTACGTTCACCACTTATGTCTGAAAGAGATCGATTGTAGTGTAAATAAACAAATACCACCGCGCGAGTGTAAAATCGCAAATTCTCGTGCACGCGTCTTATATGAATGCAAGTAAATCCGCTGATAACATCTGTATTCATTCAAAACGTATTCTTGAAGAAATATATTACAAAAAGCATTCAGAATATAAATGAGTGGAGAGGTTCTAAGGATAATTTATTTTAATAAATTTGCTTTGAAATGAAAAGAAGATTCCGTCAATCTCATTTCGTGTAATAGCTTCTGACAACATCAATCGTAAAAATAGTCACGAGTTTCTACACTAATATTATTAAAAGGAATGATTTGTTTGTTTCCATTGAAAAGACACCGAAACTAGTGAACCATTTGAACCATTAATCCACCATCAGGATCCTACATTATCCCTGATGAATATAGGCCCATCCGTGCGAAGCCTTTAAATGTCTTGTATATTAAAGATCTGAAGAGTATAGTAACGCCACAGAGACTACTAGTTCAAATAAAAACGTATAGTTTAATATGCTCACAACTCGAAGAAGATTGGAACAATTCAAATAATGAAGAAAGAAAGGTTTGTATGTAGAGAAAAATATAATAAAAATGGAAAAATGTAATTTTATTAAGTAGTAAGGTTTTTGTTTGAGAAAAGCAAACAATCTATATGTAACATATAACGTTTTATATGTTGGTATAAAAAAATAAATCAGTGGCGCTACAACCTCTTTAGGTCTTGGCCTCAGATTTTTGAATCTGTTTCATGATAATTTTTAAATCTAATAGGCAAGTAGGTGATCAGTCTCCAGTGCCTGACACACGTCGTCGACTTTTTGGGTCTAAGACCTGTCGGTTTCCTCACGATGTTTTCCTTCACCGTTCGACCAAATGTTAAATGCGGACATAGAAAGAAACTCCATTGGTGCACAGCCGGAAATCGAACCTACGAACTCCGTATGAGAGTCGCACGCTGAAGCCACTAGGCCAACACTGCTCATGTTGGTATGTAGCTACTAAAAATCACAAGGCGAAACTAAGTTCGCGGGGGTTTTTATGAAACTATGTATTTGTATTAACATGAAACCTTTTATTCATAACGAGATTAAGATTCCTTTAGTTAAGAGCACGGTTGAATAAGGATTTTCAGATAGACGGGTACTATCAGCGACTTAAGAAATATAATATGATATCATTGTACGTTCGGAGATCTTTAACCGGTGTTACTTCACTACATAGTATAAAACAAAGTCGCTTTCTCTGTCCCTATGTCCCTTTGTATGCTTAAATCTTTGAAACTTTTAATAGATAAAGTGATTCAAGAGGAAGGTTTTTAGTATAATAACATCCATTAAATAGTGGAGAAGTACTGTTATTTTTGAGGTTTCTAATGTGATGCCTTAAATAATTACATTTTTTCCGCTTACATTGCAAACGCAGGCTGAACCCCACGAGTTTTATCAAAATAATGTACTAAGTAATGTACACATTGAAAAGGTCTACAGAAAAGTCCGTGATGGTATATGTCTATATGGTATATGTCGCGTATATTATCGGAGCTTTCCAGCGACGGAAATAACAATACATAATAAAAACCTGCTTTTCATCAGCATTGCACCTGTGCGAAGCTGGGGCGGGTCACTAGTACTTTTATAAATTGCTAAATAATCAAGTGGATAACAAAGTTCTAAATCAGAAGAAATTTCTTAAACTTAACTTAAACTTAAATCTCTGGATATATTCTGTAGTGGGTTGATCAGTTTTAAAGAATTTTTTTCGTGCTTAACAAAAATACTATTTTATTACTATTTTTGTAACATTTATGTTAACCTATATTATCATACATTTAAAAGTTTGTATAACATACCGTAGATTTAGTACTACGAATGATGTGGTAAACTTTAATAAATGGATATGAAATATATTGATTGTCATTTATATAATGTATATGACAATCAATAAACTAACTGAGCAATGATTAAACATGACAATTTACTTCGCGACTATTGATTGATATTTTTATTGCTTTTTTATAGATACTACACACATTTTAGTAGGTGCATTGTGGCCTGGAAAGATTAGGCTCTTTTTTAATAATTAGAGGTCGTATGTCCCTGGAAGACCCCTACTGGGTGTCGATTCTCCACAGTCAGTCACACAGTCACAGGACAAGGGATAAATTAACAAAATCCGAGAGGCTCTTTTATCTCTGCCTTTTAATAAAATTTTAGAAATAAATTAAAGAAAATATGTGTAAAAAAGGCTTACTACAAAGTTAGCAATTATCTAGTTGATAAAAGGGCCTGAGGCAAGTGCTGCACAGGCTACTTCTAATTAATTTGCGATATTTGTTTTAAAATATGTGTTGTTTCATGATTTGCTTCTTTAAAAGAGTACCGAGAGTACCCACCCTCTGTCTTCTTTGCCGATGAGTAGGGATGCCCATTCAAATTTAATGACGTGGAGTAAGTATCTGTATCTTATATTCCAAAATAAAAATTTTTTTTATTGATAGACACGACCTCTTAGGTACATAAAATTTTACAATGAACACCTTCAGTCTTTAAACATGTCTTTGGGAACTGGCTCACATCATCTTTTACAAGTCCTTTAAATACATAATGTATGTCATAACTATATAGTTATAATTCTTGTAACCTGACTTTATTGTAATAAAATTTAAATAAAACCAATTATTAAATTAAAAACTAATTGTTACATGTCACACATTCACCCGCCAAAATATGCGTTAAGTTTTCCCATGGGCGCATAGAGAGGGCGGCGTCAAACTTCATCAATATTTCATTGCGTTCCCACTAAGCCTCGTTTTTCTTTCCAAGCGTTTCGTTTTAAAATTTAAATTCACTTATTTGCATATTACACGGGGATTTATGACTTATTCGAGTCGCCGCTAGGGCTTGTAATAGACAATTTATTTGGTAGCCCTTAGCAGTTCGAGAGTGACCCTTGCTTTATCCTAGTCCTAAATTATTCAGGCCCCGTAGAACTGAAACGATCATGTAAACGAACGCGGTAGTGTGTTTTTACAGATCGCAGGTCCCAAATCACCCTCACTGAAAAAGCCGTGTAGTTTAAAAACAAACGGATCAATTCGTACACTTTAAGCCATAAAAAGCATGTTCATGTGTACACATATGAGTGAGTGAGTCAGTGAACCAGTGTGCACTTTGATCGTAGACCACAATTTTCTTTTCACTGAACAAAAACAACATGAAAAGATATTTTAAAGCAACACGGCGCAATCCCAACTGTTTATTAATGGGTAGCTTTGTTGGTCTATAGCAGGAGCGAAAACAGCTATGCCTTTATTATTTTGGTATTGGTACATAGACAATAGTTCTAGACCTGTTTAATATTTAATATTTAATATTTATTGAGGTGACAAAAACCTAAGCCAAGTGTAACGTTCAGAATTGGAGCTCGGAAAAAGCTATAGCGTAATGAATCGCGTAGCATTTATATTATTAATCATTAATTTACATTAAACTGTATCCCATCTATGCTGTTTTTAAGCTATTTCATAGATTTGAGCGCGGCGACCGAATCAAGAAATTCCGTAACGAAAAGACCTAACTCGCGATGACCTAATCTCACATCGGTCCGGCATGTTCGGTGACGTAGCGCAGGTGCGTTAGAGTGGGACAGAATGCATACTGCGTATTCTTATCTCCCTGATAATATCGGTGACGTGGTGTAAGCTCGTAAGGTTCAGCCGGGGCGCGTTAGAGTGAGACAGACTATATAGGCGCGTTAGTCTGATTCTGGTAGAGTGGTATTTTGAATCAATTTAAAATCTTTTCTGTTGACGGTCATAAGTGATAAATAAAGTATAAGTTTGTAACTTGTACAACACGATAACTGAGTACTTTAATTTTTTCTCGCCGCGCCCTCGATAAAACTATTACAGGCATTACGCGGCGCTGTTCATTGTAGCAACATTTTATTACAACTCATTATTGTTCTCGCCGTTGTATTGCAATTGTGAAATAAATATCAAATAAATGTAAAAAGATTTTTTACTTGAAACTTCCTATTACGCTTTCTTTCAAGAATTACGTACGAATTTGGGGGTTCAAGTAATCAGGTGCGTAAAACGTTGTGGACATTTTAACGTTACGATGCATCACCATCATCTTATGAACGACACGTTGTCATGTTGTGATCACCACCATCATCGTATGAACATCACGTTTCGCGTTATATCGTGTTATCTCATGTTGTCTCATATTGCGTTGTATTGTCTCATGTTATATGTTATGCCATGTTGTGTTACAGGGGCGGATTTAAACAAAAACATAGGTATTATAGCGAATTCCCAGTACATTGCGCCACATAATTTATTTTACGTGAAAAATAGCCGTACGTTACGTAACGGTTCAAATATCTCCAAAAAATGTGTTACGAAATACTTTAACGCATCATTAGTGTCGTTTATTCTAGGTATGTAGCACTCGATATGTGCGGCGTAGGTCCGCTACGAACGGCGTAGCACGTAGCTTTCATAAGTCCGACGTAGTACTGAGCACCAAACAAATAGGTTTCATTCTTGCTATAATGAAAACTGCAAGAAAAATTCACTGTATGAATAAAGAATATGTTTATAGTGTAGGAAAAGGTTTACAATCTAACGCCGCATTTACATTTAGCCGTAGTGAGACGTGCTTGGACGTAAGTATCGCGTTTACACACTCGTTCTGCCCACTTCCCTGCCCACTTCCCTGCCAACTTCCCTGCTCACTTCCCTGCCCACTTCCCTGCTCACAACGGCTGCATGTATATGCGGTATTAGAATAAAACAATTGACCTTGTCTTAAGGCATGACCTTGGGAGACACATACAAATCTTCCGACCTCAGCACGCTTTACCGGACAGCTAACACAGTTAGTTTTGTCGACATTACCATTTTTATATAATGATAAACTGTTTACCATACTAAACCGACATTAAATCAAATCAAAAATATCTTTATTCACATAGGTATACATGTACACTTATGAACGTCAAGAAAAACAAATTAAATTAATTGTAAATTGAACTGGCAAGAAACTTTCCGCCACTCTTGTCAATCGCCAAGTTTTTAATACAAATTGTTTGAACTGGAGCAATCAATCCCAAAGATTAGGATCATTTAAGTATTCGTCACATTTATAAAAGGCTTTATTAATTAATTTACTATTAACAAGGGCTTTGAATTTATTTAGTGATAGTTCTCTAATTTCGCTTGGGAGTTTGTTGTAAAAAACTATATTACATACATTAACATACATACAATCAGTAAATATAAAAACATTCAATAGACGTCAGCTCGTTAAAAATGAAGAGATTGCATTTAATCTGAAAACTGGCGCGGAATCAAATAACTTAGTTTCAACTGTCGACCTCGTCCCGACTCGCCGGCTGCTGTTTATATTACTACTATGACGGTTATATTACCCTGGTACTATTATGAATTCAGTTTAAATTTATCTCACATATTGTTGTGATTATTATCTTAATATAATAATATATATAAATCTCCTGTCACCATGTTTGTCCGCGATGGACTCCTAAACTATTTAACCGATTTTAAATGAAATTGTCACACCGTGAGCAGTCTGGTCCAACTTAAGAGATGGGACAGCTTAAATCTTTAATTATAGTCGCAATTTTAATTTATTGCAAATTATTTGATACAATTCCAACAGATGGCGCTGTGTTAAAAGTACCAACGTTTCACATAAGTTCTCCTACAGTTTCCCTTGAATAGCTTACTACTAATGTAACAAAAACCTTAGCCACAGCAACGCTTGGCCGAGTCTGCTAATATTATATAAAATATGGCTTTAAAAAGCGTTGTAGTCTCTATAATTAAAAAAAACTGATTTTTACGTCACGTCACAGACCGGTCACAGATTATTCGATTCGACAGCAACGTAGAATGTAAATTTTATTAATTATTATATTTAATACCTTATTTGCTTTTTTTACAGTAACTTAATACTATACTTAATACTAGCTGACCCGGCAAACGTTGTTTTGCCATGTTTTTGTGCCAAAAAATTAATGTTTATAATTAACAAAAAAAACATAAGGGATGATTGTAGAGGGGTGAAAATATAGGGTTGCATGTATTTTTGTATGATGTATCATAAAAAAACTAAAAATTTTGTCTGAAAAATAAAAAAAAAAATTTAGGGGTGGACCACCCTTAACATTTAGGGGGATGAAAAATAGATGTTGTTCGATTCTCCCCCCTGGTTAGTATCCTCGATAAGGATCATGAAAATCGGTCGAGCCGTTTCGGAGGAGTTCGGTTACTAACACCGTGACATAAGAATTTTATATATAAGATGAAACTTATTCAAAAAAAATAACTAAATACATACCATAACAAAACTAGAAAACAAAAAACTTATATGCAATTCTTGTGAATCAGCCAGTGTCAAATATAATTAGTCTCGCAAGCAATAATCAGGGTGCGACACTGAGCTTCTCTGAGTATATTTGTACGCTCTCGAGGCACTGCAATTGCGAACGCTTACCACGTCATGTGTGATTATTAGGCACACGCAGCCCCAGTCTCTTTAACATTTCCGCATAATATATTTTATCTCTAAGGACCTTAAATATCTATATTATACCTGATTTTACCTGATTGAAATTTGGGGAGCTGCGACTAAAACTAACATATCAAATCTTCAAATTGCTCAAATTAACGTAATTAAATTGCTTTTCCATTACCCATACTTAATTTCCACACAGAAACTAAACTTATGAATATAAAACAATTATTTCAATACAATACCAGCTTATTAATCTACAAAAATTTTAATGACTGCATACACACTAACATTACATTCACTAAAATAAATCAAATTCAAAAGCGCAGTTCACGATGCCCTCATAATTTAATTATACCTAAGTATAGAACCAATTACGGCAAAAAAACATTGAGATTCAAAAAATTCAAAATTCAAAATTTATTTATTCATGTAGGTAACAATGTACACTTATGAACGTCAAAAAAAAGAAATATTAAATGAATTTAATTTTACATTTACTGCCAGTTCTCAAATCAAGGGCGTAGAACGGAAGAGAAGAACTGGCAATAAACTCTCCGCCACTCTTTTTAATCGCCAAGTTTTTTTTTACACAATGCTTGTAAGGAGCTGCAACCACTACACCATGTTCCATATGACATATTGAGTAATGAAGAATAAAAAAATAAATTAAAAACAAAGATTTGCCCTCTATCAGCAGGAGGCATGGTGAAATAGGAGCACGCACTTACACACTCGTGAGAACAACACGCAAATACGTAGTATAAACAACTAATATCACCGCATACACGAATTCAAGTACGACCAGTCACCACAAGTAGCACCCGTTCACGAGTATGACGCATGGCCGAATGTATAAATAGCATGAAGCAACTAGCGATGGAGTGAGCAAGCAAATCAGAAAGATCGAGAGAAAAAGTGAGATAGAGCGAGTGTCGTATCACGCACAGTGCCATGGAGCGAGAGCTATAGTGAGAAAGATTGAACGAGAGAGAGAATAAGGGATATTGAGAAATACTACATGCTATATTGGTTTGTGTATTCGTTTACTAGTTAATTTATTTATATATATTATTATTAGCACTTATACGTACAGTGAATAGAGATATACAAATACATACAATATGGAGTACTAGGGCTTTTACCTTTTTTTTTTATTTATTGATAAAAAAGCTTGCCAACGGCTTACCTTAGTAATTATTAATTCACAAAGAAGTTTCACTTCTGACATGTGTACTTTGTACGCACGCACTTTTATTTTCAAATTGTGACGTTAGCATATAAGTGTTCTCATGTAAGTGACTAATGTCTATGAGAATAATTGCTAAACAAACTGGATCGTCTCCAAAACTTCTGTAGCCGATTTATCTTCGGTCTAAGAAAGTATGATCATATCTCTGCGTTCCGTAAGCGGCTAGGTTGGTTACCCATTCGACAGCGACGTGATGCTCATGTTCTCCTATATTCCATCCTGTTCAATCCTAAAACTCCTTCCTATCTCAAAAATGATTTCAAATTTTTTCATTTACATAACTATAGCTTACGCTCTTCCGAAAACTATATCCTTGAAATCCCATCTCATAACTCCTCTTTTCTTGGCGATTCCTTTAAGGTTTCAGCACTTCCCGTCACTATTCGCTCAGCTCCTTCTCTATCTTCCTTGAAATTTCTGCTGTATAAATATTACCTGTCCACGTCACATCACTAACTACTAACTGACGTGAGACCAATCATGAATTAGATTGTCATGATTCATGTGCACTGTTTACTTTTTGTTTTGTTTTATGTAACCTGTATCAGTTTAGTTTATTTTTATTTCTTTTTGTTTCTGTTAAGTATGTTTTTTTTGTTTTCCCTATTTTATTATTTGTAATATGTATTTTAGCACTTCTTGCCTACCTTATGTAATATACTCATAGTGGTTTTTTCCTTTACTCACAGTGGTTGTCTGGAAGAAATCGCTCTAAAGCGATAAGGCCGCCAGTTGCTTGTCATTAAATTATGTTTAATATTTTCCTTTTATGTAATGCAACGAAGTGTTAATAAATAAATAATTAAATAAATATAATGTTTAGTCCCTTACCTCTAAGTTGTTGTATCCTATCATAACAAAGACTAAGTTGTTGTATCCTATCAAACAAAGTTGTAAACATAATAATGCTCGGGATTTTTTTTATAAGTTGTGTTTTTTGGAAATTATATTTAAGTACGAATTACATACTAATAAAATGATAAAATATGAATATAATTATCGAATAAAGATAATTATATTCATGTTTAAGTTTTTATTTGACTGACATCTTTAAACGAGCAATTCTATGTTTAAGTTGATAAAACACGAATAATTTCGTGATTCCATGAATCCATGAATGTCGGCATCGGCTCCAACGATTTTCATGAAATTTAGTATACGGGGGGTTTCGGGGTTCGATAAATCGATCTAGCTAGGAATCATTTCTAGAAAATGTCATATTATCCGCTTTTTACTTTTTTTGTAAGATCGAAAAATATTATTCATAATTTTTTTATTATGTAATTCGTACTTAAATGTAATTTCCAAAAAAAAACCACATTTTATAAAAATTAAAAAAATACCGGTCATCCAGGTACTATAAATTTTAAACAGACTTATCTAATACAGTCTTGGAGTTAATTTCTTTTGTAATTTTATACATATTACTCACACATTGTCTATGCTAGAAAACGAAAAGCATTTTCGAGGATTCCTACAAAAAAATAATATGTTAATGTACTTATGTATTATTTCCGAGAGATTTGCTTATTTTTGCTGACAAGAGGAGAGGGGGGGGATGAAATGCAGTAAATCTGCTTAATACTGTACGTCCTATTGATATGAAGATGAAACCTAGCCGCAGGTATTCGAGAAGTTCTTCGGATCATAAGCCTACAACGAGCTAAGAGTACGCCGAGAATTCGCGCTTGTCATGTACTTAATAAAGTTGTTACATGGCAAGGGCAGTAATTCGGTAGTACTTCAGTACCTTACCTTCATCTACCTGATGGGTATACGTCAGAAAGCGACATCCTCCGCCGTTACTGCAAGTGCCCACAGCTAGGACTAACTTTGCAAAGGGCACATGTTATTCGCGTTAGGGATGCCAACAGGCTCGATTTTAATGACGTGTAATAAGTGATACCATGATGATCTTATGTTCCAATATAAACGTAGTTTATTTTTATTTTATTTTTATTCGGTGTGTTAATTTACTTAACAAAATACATAAGTTAACGGACTTTTTTCATTGTCCGTTATAAGTTATATTATTTGTTAGTTCTTACATTTAGTACATTTCTTGTATTTTTTTATTTTGTAATTTTATATGTTTGTTTTTTTTGTGTTCCGTCTGTAAAATGTATTATTATTGTTCACTCGTGTCAATGTAGGGTCATCTGTTAAGGCGGGAGTGTTTTTATAATTAATTAAGTGTTTACTTACGGCCTATGTACCATTTAGGCTGATATTTGTAAATAACATATCTCCCGCTATTAACATTGCCAGAGGGATTTTTAAACATATCAGTATTTTCTGCCATAATTACATCTACACAGCCTTTTCAGCAATTTAATATTCATTAAAATACTGTCTAACAGCTGACCATACAAATCTTTCATAGCTTAAAGAATCAGGTCAGTAGAAAGGTAAAATCAATACATTTAATAAGAAAATGGTTTCAAAGGAATTTTCTTAAGAAAACAAAGTAACAAATAAAATAGAGAAATCTTTATATTCAAATAAGCTTTTTGCTTCAATAGATTCGCCGTCATTCCTTAAAAATACTAATTGAATCCTTTAGTTCTTAAAAGGCCGGCAACGCACTCGCGAGCCCTATGGCATCGAAAGTATCCATAGGCGGCGGTATCACTTAACATCAGGTGAGCCTCCTGCCCGTTTGCCCTATGTTCTATTAAAAAAATAAAAATTGGTTGCCTGTAAAGTCGGTATACGGGCGAAAGTTTTACGTGACAACGACTTTGAGTGGTAAAATAATTTTAATGTGAATATTCATTCGTATAGTAGGAAGAAGGATGAAATAATAGTAACAATTTAAAACATTTATTTATACAAAGAATTATATTTAAAACATTAATTTATACAAAGAATCTCGAACTGTGCTCGAGTGGAAGGGACGCGTGCCTTTCACTTTTTATGTCTGTCTCTCTCGCTCTTAGGCGGGCTAACCATGCCCGAGTGGAAGGGACGCGTGCCTCTCACTCGCTCTCATTGTGAGCGCATAACGTGAGCGGAGCGTAACGTAGTTTCTTGAAGTGTCACCCGGCAAACCAATTTATAAGACGTTGTCACGTCAAAATAGCAAAAAGGTTAGTCGACATCACAAGAAACCGAAGAGCTACCTCGGACAAAGTCCTGCAATTCAATCTTCGGAACCTTGCCTAAAATGACTTCTTTTAATAATATATTTTAGTTGTTATATACTAAGGTTAGTAACGAATCAAACAACATCATATAGTGACCATATCTAATATATAAAATTCTTGTGTCACGGGGTTAGTAACCGAACTCCTCCGAAACGGCTCGACCGATTCTCATGAAATTTTGTGTGCGTATTGGGTAGGTCTGAGAATCGAACAACATCTATTTTTCATCCCCCTAAATGTTAAGGGTGGTCCAGCCCTAAATTTTTTTATTTATTTTTTAGACAAAATTTTTCGTTTTTATTTTTTTACGATACACCATACAAAAATACATACAACCCTAAATTTTCACCCCTCTACAATCATCCCTTATGTTTTTTTCTGTTAATTATAAACTTTAATTTTTTGGCACAAAAACATGGCAAAACAACATTTGCCGGGTCAGCTAGTAAATTTATAAAAATCTAAATACCTAAAATAGCATAGTTTTTAACGTTAAATAAAATATAAAGATGGTTCTAGTTGCCCCTTCCAAAAGGTGGTTTCGTGTGGAGAAGAATGGTCCAGAAACTCCACACTTAGGGCCTGTTTCAAAATGTATGGATAAGGCACCAAATAGCTATGCAACACATAAATTATTCGAAAGATAAAAGTTCCGAATAAGATACTTCGCGTTTCATGACGAATAGCGCTATCTGACAGTCGTGAAACGCAAAAATACTGTTTATCCTACCAATAAGTAATAAAAAGCTTATTTGGAACTTATCCGGACATTGTGAAACAGACCCTTACTCTATTAAAATAGACTTTGCAATATTTGTATACATTAGTTAAATAATTTTATGTAAAGACAACGTACTCCCAGAATAACATTACTATACAAGTCTCTTGTTGTATTGTTAGGCTACATGTTCCTCACATATTGTATTGTCTTTATGAACATAACTTTTACACATTTAAAGAAAAATACTTTTTTACGGATTATAGTTATGTATTATTGTATTTAAACTTAGAATTATTTAGATATAATTTTAAATTTATACGAAGTTTCGCGTGCTTAACAGCATGCGTGGCCACTGATACCAACTCCGGGGAAATAAATACAGATAATACAACATTTTCTACAGTTGTGATACTTTTTTGACATTTTCCTTTGTCTTCAGTCACCGTGACCACGCACGCTGTAAAGCATGCGAAACGTCGGTTAAATTTAAAATTATGCCTAAATAATTATAAGTTTAAATACAATAATACATAACTATAATCCGTAAAAAAGTGTTTTTCTTCCTCACATATTTACAAATATTGAAACTGTAGTATATTATACATTAAAGAGTACCTATTTAAAAAAAATAAACAGTGTGTAGATACTTAAGTAATTTTAATAAATAATTTAATAGTTTTCTCTCGAATTATACACTTATTGTAATTTAATGGTTTATTACGTTGTTCGTACAATTTTGATGGTTAACAATGTTATATTGTATATTACGTCAGTGGCCTTAGTACGTATTTAAGTTGATTATTGAAATATGTTAGACGTCCTGGTAGACAGAAAAGCTGTGTCCAGTTTGTGTTTCCACCACACCAACTTCTTTCTATTTAATATTAAGTATACAATAAAGAAGTTTCCATGTCTGCTAGAAGTTTAGAGTTTTCATGATCAGTCAGTGAGTGAGTTAAGAAACGTTGCCTAGGTATAATTTTTAAGCTACAAATCTAATTACTGAATTCAGACTTCTAGTTTATCCTCAACGAAGTTATACTCGCAACAGTTCGAAAAAGACCCGAACTGTTATAAGAAATAGATGCTACGGCCATGATTTTTTAGTTTACCGGGAGCACTGCTGTGTCCCCAAATAAAAAAAACAATGTATACTTATTATCACATGTAGTTCTCAAAACAAGAATAGAAGAAATCGCCAATTTTCTTACGAAACATTTGTAAGCCATTACATTAATACATAAATTCTCTTCTTATTTATTCAGACTGCAATTGCGTTCCTGGTCTAGAATGATCGTGTGGGTCACACGCTCAAAGTACGAGGCAACTACACCATTGCTGTTTTATAAGTCTTAAATTTTAACTAATATGCCTTGAACAAACCCTTTTGATACTAAAATAGGACTTATAACAATGCGTGAAAGCTCAAATTGTAATTGTCTATTGTATAACATTTAATTGAGTCGTAGAAACAAAACAAGGCTTTATTTAGATAAAATTTAAGTTAAAAGTTTTTTATTCCACACACATATACAATTTTTTATACAACTTTAAATTTGGCCTTTCCCACCAAATGACCACGAATCTAAACGTTCGATATGTCAACGCCCATAATTCCGATACTGGCTGGCTTTACCTATACATATATATTATACATAACCAAAATTGTGTTGTGTATAAATCGAAATTTGTTTGCATGTGTACCGGCGGTAACACATTAAAGTCAAATTAAACTCATCGCGTGACATAGCAGAGGCTTCCATCTCTCTAATTAATTCCCCTCACTACTCATAGATCAACAAGCCAATCCTTAAACAATACATAAAACAAACCTAGCATTAATTAAGGCCTCAAATACCTGTAAATATATATATATATGTTTCGTGATCATTTGTTTTTAATATGCAATTATGCATTTGTTTTTAATAGGCAACATAGTACTCCATCGGTAAACAGCCCGGATAGAGACTAAAACATCAGAGATGAGCTGTTGTCCTTGAACTGAGAGCTGAGAAATTCCGTGTTTTGTTTTATTGTAAATGGTTAGGTTAGGTTAGACTTGTTGCCTAGGAACGTTTAGGTAACTCGTTAAACGTTTCGTTCAGTTACTTGTCTGACGGAACTTTAGCGACTTGATTGAATATCGATCTTTAATTAAGTGTCTAGAAATTCAATTAACTGTCTGATTTAACTGCTTTACAACGACAGACACACACCGCACTCCGTATTTTTCTTATCCTATAAAATCTTTGGGTATTTGTATTGTATAATTGTTTTTATTGTAATTATATTACTAAATAAATACTTTGACTTGAAGAAAGCGATACCAAGAATTTCAAGTAATGGGTATAAAACCCTTTACTGTATCCAACATGTGTTTATGCTCACAGCTTAATGTAAAATGTGTATAATAAATCTAATAAAAAAACTACCTAAAATCACTTGACGTTAAGGGCGTTAAGCGTCCAATATTTTATGAGTAAATATTGATGCGCCGCCATTACCGCGAGAGGATCAGCTGACAGCGGGAAATTGCATGTCGAATCGCAAACATCGGTGAACTTAATCGACACTAATTCACTTTAAATTCGAAGTTATCATGAATGTATCGATGAAAGTCAAATAATGACTGAAAATTTGACAAACCGTAAAACGACTTAAAATTAATATTGTCCTAATTATGTTCGTTAAATGAGGTTACAAAAACACACTTTCTACAAACTAATGTAATTTAAATTAAATCCATGGACACTCAATGTCCGAGGACTTGCGAGTGCGTAGGAGGCCTTTAAAGAATTGATACTCTTTTCTTACAAGATCCTGAGGCGAATTGGTTCGGAAATACTTCAGCGGACAGCTGTGGAAACCCACATAATGTTGGTGCACTCAATTGTTGATCGACGGACGAATAGGTAATACGGGTATAATTAGTTAATTATAAATTTTTATATTAAACTTAAAATTAAAACTAAAAGTCTACTATACGTACCTACGACTTATCTCCTAGTTTTAATGATCCAGTGAATAGGCTATAGGGCCGTCCATATATTACGTCATTCTAAATTAGGGGGGGGGGGGGGGGGGGGTTTGGTCTGCGGACTGGTTGTTAGCTTACAAAAACTATTTTTCTCTAATCTGCAATGTTTTATTTTGTCAAACTGGTTAAATGACGTCAATTTTGGGAGAAGGGGGGGGCGGTCAGTAAGAAATGACGATAGGATGATAATGGGAGGGGTCTTAAATCGGGAAAAAATCGATGACGTAATTTATGTACGGCCCCTATCTCGCTCTTACAACTTTATTACAAACATTTATCAAAATATTGATGTGTTTTACAACAGTCTACCAACATTCTTTTTACTTAGTTATTATTAATATTTTGTTTTGTTTTATTTTATTTTTGTTTATTTTGTGGTCGTTTCTTTAGTTTTTTTCCTTTGATATATTGCTTAAATTCTAATGTCATTGATGAGTATGTGTGTGTATATTCTTGTATTTTTTTGGGCATACACATTCATTTAGAATGTATATATAACAAAATAAATAAAATCACTATCAGATACAATAGGCCTCCAACTAACATATCATTATTGATTAATTTTAATTTTAATGAAAGAGAAAATGGTGAAACCTGAAAATAGGTTTCAAAGCTAAATAATGTAACCTCATAGTCAAAGTTTAATAGGTCGGTAAGCTTTTCAAGTTCTGCACTGTTTCACATAACTGTGTCATTTTGCCTTACACCAGCTTGGGAAATGGTAAACTATAAATGGCACCTCCGCTATGTAAGTTACATACATGTTAAATAATTTCTCTTGCGCTAACTATACGTTCAGTTGTAAGTTCCTCATAGGGACCTTCAAGAAAGAGTGTACCAACTTTTTTTAAAGGCCAGCAACCCACTTGCGAGTGTGAGTGTCCATGGGCGATGGAATCACTTAACTTCAGGTGAGCCTGTTCGTTTGTTTCCTTACGACGACAATTTGTAATGAATTGGCTCAAAAGAACCCATTTGAAAAATTCTGGCACCATTTTAACAAAAAACAAAAAAATCATTTATTCATATAGGTAACAATGTACACTTATGAACGTCAAAAAAAGAAAAGAAATATACATAAAATGATTCTCATTTTACATTTACTGCCAGTTCTCAAATCAAGGGCGTAGAACGGAAGAGAAGAACTGGCAATAAACTCTCCGCCACTCTTTTTAATCGCCAAGTTTTTTTTTATACAGCTCCATATGCCATATGACATCTTGAGTTTATTATTATTATATATTATATTATTATATTATTATAAAATAATTATAATAAAATAAAATAAAATAATTTGTATGCCACATTATCACTGATTAATATAGGCTTTATATAAATTGCAAGAAAAGATAAGGATCCCTACCAAATCTACAATAATGTAACCCAAGGTGTAAAAAATGCCTATTTAATATCTTGCATCGCAAACGCTACAAACAAAATTTATGATAGAACAAAAAAAAATGTTCCACAATATTAAAGAACATATCAATATATTAAAAAACAAAATCACCAAATAATTACTGATACCGCTGCTTCTGACTCAATTAGCCAGAAAACTCATCTGTAATTTTCGGCTATTTTCGTCTGCCTGATAGCATTCGGTAATATTCGGTTTTATTCGGTTATACTCGATATAATTCGTTTATTTTCGGTTATATTCGATAATATTCGATAATTTTCGTTTATTTTCGATAATATTCTTCTTACTTTTAAATAGTTTAAAAACGATGTACATTACTAACCTAAAAACTAATTTCCTATCTATTCTACTAAATCTAATCGAATATATATACAATTATTTCTTTACATGTTAATTTATTAACTTTAACCGCTTTGTCCTCCATAAAACTCATAATAGTCGCCATAAAATAAAAACGAAAATAGGCCAAAGTTAGAAATGGCGTTTTGTTAATTTGAAACGAGGAATTTATATTGTATTTTTTAATTAATTCAACCATTAAAATTCAATCCGAATATTATCGAAAATAAACCCGAAAATTATCGAATACTACCGAATACTATCGAAAATTACCGAAGAAACACGATAATTTCCGAATATAACCGAAAATGAACGAATTATATCGAATAAAACCGAATAAAACAGAATATTACCGAATACTATCAGACATAAACGAAAATAGCCGAAAATTACTGAAAAATATCGTATACCACCGAATAAAACCGAAACTTATCGAATATAACTGAAAAAACGAATAAATACAAAAATTACAGTTGAGTTTTCTGGCTAATTGAGTCAGAAGGCAGCGGTATCAGTTAATATCAGGTGATCCTTCCACCCGTATATTTATGTACTATTACACATATAACATAAAACATATTTATTTATTATGCCTATTACCGAAAATTATCGAATACTACCGAATACTATCGAAAATTACCGAATAAACCCGAAAATTACCGAGTAAACCCGAAAATTATCGAATAGTATCGAAAATTACCGAATAAACCCGATAATTACCGGATATAACCGAAAATAAACGAAAATTATCGAATATTATCGAATATAAGCGAAAATAAACGAATTATATCGAGTATAACCGAATAAAACCGAATATTACCGAATGCTATCAGTCAAACGAAAATGGCCGAAAATTACTGAAAATTATCGAATACTACCGAATAAAACCGAAAGTTATCGAATATAACTGAAAAAAAACGAATAAATACGAAAATTACAGTTGAGTTTTCTGGCTAATTGAGTCAGAAGCAGCGGTACCAGTAATTATTTGGTGATCCTTCCACCCGTATGTTTATGTAATAAATAAATATGTTTTATGCCTATTATATAAACGCCATTACGCCGTTACGCCGTCTTTGAGATACGATGATGTTATTTAAAAAAAATAAACGTCATCTTTTTCTTTATAGAATATGGGGCAAACGGGCAGGAGGCTCACCTGATCTTGAATTAGTCGATTTCAACTCCGGGGAAATAAATACAGATAATAAATTTTTCTACAGCTGTGATAGGTACTTTTAACATCCCCCCCCCCCTGTCTTCAGTCACCCTGCTAAAGCACGCGAAACTATTTAAAATTCTAAATAATTCGTTTATTTTCGGTTATATTCGGAAATTATCGGGTTTATTCGGTAATTTTCGATAGTATTCGGTAGTATTCGATAATTTTCGGTGTTATTCGGATATTTTCGTTTATTTTCGATAATATTCGGATTGAACTTTAATGGTTGAATTAATTAAAAGATACAATATAAATTCCTCGTTACAAATTAACAAAACGCCATTTCTAACTTTGGCCTATTTTCGTTTTTATTTTATGGCCATTATTATGAGTATTATGTAGGACAAAGCAGTTAAAGTTAATAAATAAACATGTAAAGAAATAATTGTATATATATTCGATAAGATTAAGTAGATCATCTATTATGTGTAAACAGATATTTCATTTTTATTTGTTAGTCTGTGGAAAAGATAGTGCTAGCTTGTCATTTAAATTTTAATTCCAAGATTTATTTGTTAGTACATTTTTGATTTTAAAAGGAATAGGATAACATTGATTGATTTCAAGTAAGATACGTAGTAATAACATGGTATAATTGTTCCACAAAATACGTATTTCAGCCACACAATAAAGTTGCTTTAATCACACATATATATATATATATGTGATATATATATATCGAATAGTTCGGTATTATTTTTTTTTGTTCAATAAAACTGTCCATTTATGTCTTCATTCATCTGATGTTATTTGTTATTGTGATATAAAAAATCCAGTGACGCTTCCGTAAATAATAAAAAAAAATAATAGTACATAAACATATTAATTTTTTGTCAGAATCCTCGAAATGCATTTTCTGTCATAGACAGATTTCTGTTGACGTAATCACCAAATAAGAAATCAAAGCCCCCCCCCCCTTCCCTCCTATGGTGCTTACTTCAACGATTTAGTCATGTGGAAATTATGTTACTAATACATACCACATACACATAATTAATAAATTAGTGTTAATTCAATTTTAAACAACTTACTAAGTACTTGCAACAATTACGAAAATCCGACGACGCACTCGCGAGCTAACATTTTATCAAGTGATCTGCTCATTCACGCTTTGACCTATAAAAGCCGGTGCGTTTACGTATTCCATTTGATGCTATTTTGAGAAAGAAAAATAACGAACGTCGTGTAGAAATAGACGTTGTCATATTGTTATTCTTTGTAAAAATCAAACATTGCAAATACCTCGCATTCGGTTCCAAGATATTTTATTTCTCAAAGAATTACATTCACTTAGTGAGAAATTAGTTTTTAGGTTAGTAATGTACATCGTTTTTAAACTATTTAAAAGTAAGATATATAAAATAAAAATATTCGTTGCTATATCTATATATATATAATGAAAATGGTTTTCGTTTGAGGCTCAATCACGCCTAAACCACTGATCGTATTGACATGAAACTATCACCATTCGATGCGAAATTTTTCCTAGATGGTTTATGGCTATTTATTTTGAAGTGAAGTACCTTCTTATTATACTTAAACTCCGTTATGTTAACGAGTATGTTTTACGTCCCGGCAAACTCAACTTACGAGCGACGAGTCGTCGAATGTGAGATGGAGGAAGATTAATAGTCATTTCTCCATGAATCGGACCATTTCTATTGGACAATTTTTCCATTTATTCTTTGTTTTGTTGTTCATCAACATTTATAATAATAATAATAATAATTTATTATGTCAATAAATTTTATTTTGAGTGAATTTGACTCTTCTTTGAAAAATATTGTAAATTTCAGAAAAAAAGTAAAAATTAACAAAAAAAGCAAAAAAAAATATAAATAAAAAAAAATAAAAATTAACAAAAAAAGCAAACAAAAAATAAAAATGATGAATAAAATTTAATTTATTTCCTTTGAAAATTCGCCCAGCAAAGCGGGCGGGGTCGGCTAGTTTTACATAAGTGCATGTAGCTCGTATCAATAAAACACGCATTGTGTGACTAATGAATAATAATTTCTTAGGCGCCTATTCGCAGATATAAACTGATAGAAGTATTTTTTTTAATGTTTTGTGAATACATGTTAGTGGTATTAATTTATATTGAACTTTTAAGATTTTTATAGATATATATAACGTATGTGTTTGTGTGTGTGTGTGTGGACATGGAATGGTGTTGTGAATATGTGTGTAATGATGAATGTGGTAAATCACAGAACAGATTTTTATTTTATTTTTTACTTATGTAACTTTAATGACGTTGTGGTTTATGACATTTTCCTTTGAATTATTGTATGTAGAGGGAGGATAAAACTTGCTGAGTTTCTTGCCCGTTCTTCTCAGAACAAGGCCTCCTGGTAGTTTTGCGAACCGATGGCGTAGTCTTGTTCTTTCGCGAATTTCATAAACGTTTTTGACATTCATAAGCATGCCCTAAGACGCATCTAAACTGCATAAACTTTATTAAATTAATTTCTTTCAAACATTTTTTCTATATTTTTTTGTTGGTTGGGATTTATATTGATTACATAAAATATTTCGATTAAATCCTTTTATAAACCTTATTTTCTTTTTATAAACGAGATCACAGTTATTTATTAGTTATTATGATTGTTAAATACATAAATGCCCATTTAAGTTCACAGTCGGGATTCGAACCTACGATCTCTGTGCTGAGAGTAGCACACTTTAAAAGATAATAAACAAATGAAGATCCCGGACATTATTCGAATTCCTAAATATCGGGATATGGCGAAGATATTTCAATCACACAGGCATTCCGGATGCCTTAACAAAGGTCCTAGGGTAGTTTTGTATGTTAATAAATAGTTTATTACGTTCCAACTCTCATACATTATTATATTAGTATTAATATATACTGAAGACCAGTGTAAGCCTGGTCATGAGAATTTTCTATGTAAAGGAAAACATCGTGAGGCGTGTCTTACGCCCAAACCTCAATCTATTTTTGACCATCTTAATCTAAATATTGATAAAAGTGTGCCAATAACCAATCGACGGATTATAAGCCATCTGTTGATGCAAGCTTTCCATTGTAGGCTTTTTCTCTCGGCCAAAACCCTCTGTCTTCTTTGCCGATGAGTAGGGATGCCAACAGGCTCGAATTGAATGACTTGGAATAAGTGATACCATGATGATCTTATGTTCCAAAATAAACGTATTTTTTTTTAAGACGGATCGGTGTATAATCGGAGCATTTCAGGTAGGCCAGTATTTAGATATCCTATCTCTCCCACTCTCCCACACGTCATATGGACTATCTGGCTGGTGGTAGTGGTTGCGTTCATCAGTGCGCATCCTACCTGCACAGGTAAAATATCGATATTTTAAATCATTTTAAGAAGTTTTGTTTTTTTTTTCATTATATTTATTGTTTTTTCCACAACGTAAATCTAATATTGCCAGACATTTTTATTGCTGTTAAAACTGTGCCAGACGCTAATTTCGAAATTAAAAAAAAATCCAAATAATTCAGTATGGCCGAAATTTTTTTATAATATTATTTCAGTATCTAAAAACTTAAAATTAATTTGCCAAATAATTATTCGGTTGTTAAACCTGAAATGCTTGTTTTCCTGACCTGCTACCTCTCGTACTATTACACCAGTTTTTAAAATAATTAAAAAGCTATTTGATATGTTTTAAACATGGAAATGTATATTTTAATATTATTTGTACGATTTTATTTACTTTATTTGATTATCAAATATGAATGTAAAGAGCGAAGAGATTGCATCCTTCGCCAAAAATGGATTGTCTTCGTAGGGTTTGGTTATTGGGATGCAGGTAGAATATATAAGAAGTGTTTTATTTTCTGGAGCCTCTAATGCTTAAATTAGTTTAGTAATTTTTTTATATATAGTAGGGGGCAAACGAGCCTGCGAGACGCCCAAAAAGGCAGTCATCGCATAAACATCAATTTTTAGTGGGTGTGTTGCCGGCCTTTATGGGAGGAGTACGCTCGAATTTTGAATTGTTAGAGGTCGTATCTCTCATGGAAGACCCCCGCCGGTATTTGATTCCACAGTTCTCTAGTTTGCAAAAAATTCCTTGTGAAACGGACTGTGGAAGATTTCCAGCCATCAAGGTGATGTTGGTGAAATTTATGCATTGTAAAAGATTAATATTGTATCAAGAATTTGGCTTAATACTCTATGTGAACTTTTGAAGTAGTTTTTATTATTACTGCGAAGTAGCTCTTAAATCTCAGACGAGCACGAAGTTATTTCCGGTATGAGGCGTGGTCGGCTCCAACAGGGATTGCGGAACTTTTACAATTCAGGATGTTAACTTAGCGTTATACCAGGATATTTTTTAATTAACTTTTAAACAGCCTTTGAAAAGGTTCGCTTTGAGCACGAGAGTTGTTTTGACTGTAAAATAAATAAAGCGTTTTACTTAAGGTTCTTTTATTAGTTTGGCCTCCTGATCTCATATGTATGAATGCCATCAGCTGGAGAAGGACTTTATCCAACCCCACTCTAAACACCAAATCAAATCATTTATCCCAGACCACCTAAGCTGGTACTTTTGAACGTTAAATCAATACATAGTATAAAACAAAGTCGCTTTCTCTGTCCCTATGTCCCTTTGTATGCTTAAATCTTTGAAACTACGCAACGGATTTTGATGCGGTTTTTTTAATAGATAGAGTGATTCAAGAGGAAGGTTTATATGTATAATAACATCCATTAAATAGTGGAAAAGTACTGTTATTTTTGAGGTTTCTAATGTGATGTCGTAAATAATTATATTTTTTCCGCTTACATTGCAAACGCAGGCTGAACCCTACGAGTTTTATCAAAATAATGTACTAAGTATTGTACACATTGAAAAGGTCTCATTTTAAAAGAGTAAGTGTGGAGTTTCTTGCCCATTCTTCTCCACACGAAACTATCTTTTGGAAGGGGCAAATAGAATCATCTTTATATTTTACTAGTGACCCGCCCCAGCTTCGCACGGGTGCAATGCTGATGAAAAGCAGGTTTTTATTATGAATTGTTATTTCTGTCGATGGAAAGCTCCGATAATATACGCGTTCGATCGCTGCTAAATAAGCTGTAATGGGCTGTATAGATCTATATTAAATGAACAATGTATTCAAGGTATTTAATTGGTTAAGGATTAATGCTGTATTGGTTAAAATCGCTTCGAAAATTAGCCATTATTTGTCGTAAAAAGTAAATGACAAAAAAAAGTTATTGTGGGTTATCCATAAGAGATAGACATATACCATCACGGACTTTTCTGTTGACCTTTTCAATGTGTACAATACTTAGTACATTATTTTGATAAAACTCGTAGGGTTCAGCATGCGTTTACAATGGAAGCGGAAAAAATGTAATTATTTACGAAATCACATTAGAAACCTCAAAAATAACAGTACTTCTCCACTATTTAATGGATGTTATTATACATATGAACCTTCCTCTTGAAACACTCTATCTATTAAAAAAACCGCATCAAAATCCGTTGCGTAGTTTCGAAGATTTAAGCATACAAAGGGACATAGGGACAGAGAAAGCGACTTTCTTTTATACTATGTAGTGAATATGTATATTCTAAATGAAATTTTTTATTCATAACTGAAAATAAATACAATAAAAATATTTCGAGCTCAAGGTGTCAGGTGTACCGCTCCACGACACGTCAGTATGATTTAGGGGTCCCATGTTGTATACAGTTTGTTCAAAAACTAACCTTATATGATTTTCATTATATATTATGATGAATCAAACATTTATTCTCTTAATAAATAAGCACTACAGTGTAATATAAAACAAAAGAACTAAAATGGAAATGTGCTGCACATACTTAAAGAGGAGCAGATAAATGGAGCAAAATTGTAACACTATGGCAACCAAGAGGCCATAAAAGAGACCGAGGTAGGCAATTTAAAAGGCCGACGAAATTGTGGAAATGGCTGGAAAGACCTGGACGAGATTGATATAGAATAGGGGCCTAGCGGTCTTTGTATGTGGCTGCTATGGTGAGGGGTACTGGGTTCGATTCCCGGTTCGAGAGTAAGTTTTAAATTTATTGTCGGCCTTTGGTAGGGTTGTACGGTATGAGTGTGAGTGGTGAGTGAGTGCTTAAACCGTACACGGAGGGCACTGTTGAATTTCTATAGTATGCAGAGAGCATCGAACTACAGAAAGGATAATGTGTAGGTTTAGAACGTAGCAGCGGCCTTAATTACAGTGGTCAGTAATTCAACATTCCTTTTTTTCTGGGTTGAATGCCTTTGCGACCCCCGGGGAGCTCAATACGGTGCTGGACGTCATTCATTCAGAATGTGTGTAGTCTAGCAGAGGGATTAAGAGATAGCAAACCCCACAGCCCCCGCGATAGCGACTGCATACGCACGCGGGCCTGCAATTGTGCATTTTTACCTCCCTCATTAAAAAAAAGGAAAATGAAAAAATAGAGGAAAATGGGGAGGCGTTTGCCCGTGGGTACACAGAATCAGTTATCGTAGATTAAAAAAAACAATAGCTATAATGTATATATTTTGTATTCACATATAAGGCTATAAATAAATACTAAACTTTGAATAGTACTAAACTTATAAATTAATGCTTGTTTAAATACATAGCTACAAGCTATAAAAATTGGGTTGCTCTATCCGTTTTGTGATCATTAGTTTTTCTTATACTCAAATAGGTGAACAGCCATCTGTGCCTGACAAATGTCAACTTTATATACTTTTACGATCACTCCCGGTTCTTCACCTTACGATTGTGTTAAATACGCATAGTCCATTGGTTTTGATGAAATATAACATCGCGAGGAAACCGGGTTATTTTAGACACAAGTCGACAGACAGTTTGCTGACATGAAGGAAGTGGGGGGATATATACAGCAAATCTGCTTACGTAATTGAACGGCCCCTAAGATAAAAAGATATTGGTCAAACATGAAAGCCAATCAATCAATCCGTAAGCGGTGACCCGTGTAATAGAACTGTCACATGATGACGAGTCCTTTGTACCAGGCGCTCATAAATATGAAGGAGCCTTTAAACTCGAGACCCACATCAATCTATCAATAGTAAGATAATTTCACAGACACTTAAGTTCTTTCGATATACATATTTCAATAACAATACATGTACAAAATTTCATATTATTAGTATGTGGTTAACATGTTAGCGAATCGGTTTGGCCAACTTTATTGTAGCAATTAAGTCAAGTACCACAAATTGATAGCCTGTTTAATTTAAACAAAAGCCCGGTCATTTTGATGCAATTATGATACCTTTGCTACAGTATAATCTCCTAGTACAATATTTTGTGGGGTATTTTTTACCTTTGAAAGACTTTTTTCTTTTTTTACACGATTCGTTTTTTTATGCACAGTCTCATCTAATGTTAAGTGATACCGCCGCCCATAGATAGACATTGCCAGAGCGTTCACGAGTGCGTTACCGACCTTTTAAGAATTGGAACGCTCTAAGGGTAAGTTGAATTGGTTGGAAAAAAGTGGATAGCGTTTCTTTACGTCAATAGGACGAAAAACGGGCAGGAACCTAATCTGGTGTTTCAGAACGACACTCACATTGTCAGAAGTCTGAGTGCGTTGCCAGTTTAACAAATGGTAGGAATTAAGTTTTTCTTAGTCGAACTGGTTCGGAAATACTTCAGTGGGGACTGGTTTAACATAATGGCGGTACACAGCAATAACTGCCTTAGAATACGCTCAGTTGTGGAGCGACGGACGTCGAGGTGATTCGGGAAAAGGGTGATGTTTAATAATATTTAGTATTTGTATTGAAATCTGCAAATATACATGAAAAAGCGTAAGTGGTACAGTCATAATACCGCCACGAACGATAAAAATGTTTTATTACCATGTGTAGTGAATGAATTTGCATCACAAATCCTCAGAATAAAACAGTCTAACAAAATTAAAATTTTTAAAATAACAGGGTCACAAAAATCCAAAAAACCTTTGGGTCTGATGCCACATTTGTATTGGATTTTTTTCTGTACATCGTTTGGGTACAAGGCACCCTAATTTTCCGTACTCCGTCCGACTAGAAACAACCATGATACATAGTGTAAGCAACATAAAAATACAGTCTTAGTACAGATCCTTACTACACAACGCAAAGCTTAAATGTAAGTTCCTAAAAGCTTCGTGTGCTTTTTGTTGACCCGGTTTCTTTCACAGCGTCTGAATACAGAACTTTCGGCATTTGTAAGACATGAAAATTAGCACTAAGATAAACAGTTAGTATTAAGACTTTTCTGGGAAATTTTTATGTTTAAACTATACTTATACTCTTGTTTTTTATTACAACAGATATTAAGGTTTAAACAGTGGGAAACATAAATAATGAGTAAAGAAAAATACTGAAAACAACATTGAATTTTCCAATAAAAAGTGTTCCTAACTGGAAAATTATTGATGTGTTTTGATGACTTCAGAAATTTGTGTGTCATCGCTGTATGCTACAGGTCCTTCTTTGTGTTTTACAATTGTCTGCCATATATTTATAGATACCTTCAGAAATTGTGTGTCATAGTTGTAGCATGAGTTCCGTCTTTGGTGTTGAAAAAAAAAATGTTTTGTATTTTGATATACATATGTAGGGGAGACGAAGTTCACCAAGTCATCTATACGCAGTTAAGAATATAAAACATTTTTTTAACTTCTTCTCTTACGATGCGAGTTGGCTTTGAATTATACAAAAAAACAAT
This sequence comes from Pieris mannii, assembly GCA_028984075.1. Classification (NCBI taxonomy): domain Eukaryota; kingdom Metazoa; phylum Arthropoda; class Insecta; order Lepidoptera; family Pieridae; genus Pieris; species Pieris mannii. The sequence continues at coordinate 5,045,508 of CM054798.1, read as the reverse complement.
AACGTAACATAAAATAACATAATATTACCTAATGATTATTCATGTGATAGGAAAAAACATCGCATTTTTACGCGACCCGAATATGGGTATGGATGTTTTGTAAGGTAAGCGGAAAGAGAACCCGCGTCACATCACATCATATATAATGATGTCCACAGTATTGAAGTCAAACTTACGTTGACGCCTAAGGGAATCATTATCTACGATTCGTCATAAAAAAACTGACACACTACAGTTAATTATAATTAACATTTTTGTTTTAAAGTTATACTTCTTTGGGAGCATTAGGGAAAGATTATGGGATATGTGCGACGGCGACGGCGAAGGTTATTTGCGATACCAAAGGCAAGAACCAGTCTGTTGCACAGATCCCCGTTATCCAAGACGTTGCGCCTACTAAATGCTGTCTCCGATACTATCGACATATTTGTATGTTCGCAGAGTGAATTCACAGTAGCGATATTGTGTAAATTATGTGTCAAATTTTTTTGTACACTATTATATTTTTATTAAATGTTTCTCCACATTGTCGTATTGTCATAGGCTGCAAAGATAATGTGTGTATGTTTGAAATAAATAAAAAAATAACAAATAAATTATGAGAGTAAATTTATACGATTCGCGCGCACACCGTCACAAACAAACCGACACCCTGAAATTAACTGAAGTCAACATTTTTGTTTGTAAGTTATACTTTTTTGGGGGCGTTAGAGAGAAGATGAAAGTAAATTTTTATGATGCGCGCGCGCACCGTCACAAAAAACCGATATTTTTTTTCTAAAATAGTAGAAAAGAAAATTTTTAAAAAGATTTTATATTGCTACGCCAAACACGTATAACTTCTAACGCGTGGTTCATAACACACACGTTTTTTAATTAACTGTCTAGAGATTCACATAACTCTCTGACTTAACTACTTTACTGCGATATCAATATAACCAGCAAAGGTAATTTAGAGCTGCAGCTACCTCAAATCCGAAGACAGTCTACCGTGGTTTACCTGTAGTACAGTTTCTACTTACAATGTCTCTCGCTCTATTATTAAGGCTTTGTTAAAGGCTCCAGGCGCGTGAATATTTAATTACTCCTAATTATGAACGTCCCGGTTCCTTTGAGGATATCCTGTGTTATTGTTCTTTCGGTGATAAAACACAAAAATTATATTTTATATTATTCAAATTAATGCATATTAGACAACTAATTATACAATTATCTGCTATAAGTTTCAATCTAATGTTCTTACATTTATTATTATTACGATGGTAATACTTTTACAACCAAATATAAAATATGTCGGCACTGGTATCAGTTGACATATGTCACAGACCTCGTAAATTAACAACGTCAAAGTCTTATTGGTTTATTACTTAGTCTGTGGTAACACTAATTTCAGAATAGCCCCCTTGCCCGTTTGCTGCTTGTTTTTATAAAATAAAGCATTTTATTGGGCCGACTTTTGAAGGAGAAGTATACTCTTTTTTAAACAATCCCCCCACCAAGAGTCGATTTCAAAGATCGCTAGCTCGCAAAAGCAATGTCTTATATCAGACCGTGAAGATTTCCAGCCATCAGGTTTTTTAAAAACAGGACACGATCGTCCACTTCGTTCTACTGTCATTTATCAACGGCATCTACAGTCCAAGACGCGTTGAAGCATGACAAACGTCATTTTGTGTAAACTAAAGACCGTACCAATTCTTAAAAGGCCGGCAACGCACTCGCGAGCCCTCTGGCATTGAGACTGTCCATGGGCGGCGGTATCACTTAACTTCAGGCGAGCCTCCTGCCCGTTTGCCCGCTGTTCTATAAAAAAAAATCAGAAATTCTGCAACGGTTATGGTGACATTTAAAGGTAATATTATTTAAAGAGAAACGATTTGTTTTAAGGTTCAACAAGATTTTAAACCACAAAATAAACTCGAATTATTGTGATAATAAAATTAAAATTTATTATCTGTTGTTGCTTATCATAATTTAATTTATGAATGACATGAAAAGCTTTAATCTGAATTCCATACAAATCATGTTACACTCAGTTAACTACTGAAAATACAGAATATCTACTGAAAATACAGTATCCACTCGGACCGTAATCCGATGGAGTAATCAATTACAACGTGAAGCCTGCGGCAGACGCAGACAAATATGGCTGGCCAATTCTGATGTCGAAACTATGTTAGCTACTATTACTCATTGTATTGTTTTCTGTTTTCATACACACTTTTTTTGTCTTCGTGATGCTATTGAACCATTATGCCTCTACTTGTTTGTATTCGTGTATTCGGTGAATTTATGTTTATACAAATACAAAACCAAATGTATATTTTAACAAAGAATTTCCATTAACGGCTAACCCTCGTAAAAAATAATATGTACTTAGAAATAATTGTGTAATGTAACGTGGTCTGTGCGTAGGTACTTATCTGTTTATGTGTGTGTGTTTGTGAGAGGGTTGTGTGACTATTAACTTAATAATTTATTTTTGTATGAGGCCTTTGTTTTATTAAGCGTGAAATTGAGAAAATAAATCATGATATTGGGCACAAATACAATTTATTTGTCATAATAATAATTTATTCATTGCACGAATATGGTACAAAATGTCAAGGTGGTACAATCGTCAGTCGTTCGCATATTCTGCCACACACAGTGGCGCGCAAATTTATCTTAACATTTAGAATTATATTAAATTTCCTGAAAATAAATATTTACAAAGCAATTTAAAATAACAAAAAATAAACAAATATGAAAAGGGAGAAAACTTTTTTAATCAGTTTTAAGTATCTATTTATTACTCAAGATATCATATGGAACATGGTATAATGGTTGCAGCTCCTTACAAACATTACGTAAAAAAACTTGGCGATTAAAAAGAGTGTTTAATTAAAAACAGTTTTTCTTCTTGTCTTGATTTGAAAACTGGCAGTAAATGTAAAATTAGAATCATTAAATGAATATTTCTTTTTTTTGACGTTCATAAGTTTACATTGTGTTACCTATATGAATAAATGATTTTTGTTTTGTTTTTTTAGGTAGGGTTTTGTAAAAAAATTGTAAATACCGTTAAGTCAAAAATAAAAGAAGGTATATGTACATACTTATACATATTTATTTCTTAGTAATCTTACAGCTAACATATATATTATACAACCGAACACTTAGACAATATAGAAAGCTAAAGCAGGCTTTGATAAACAACTTATATGAAACAGAAATGATAAGTACATAAGTACATAAATAGACAAAAGGAAAACTGAAATTTACCATTTAACAAATGACGACTATTTAACAAAAAAAAACTAAATTATTAATGCTAAACAAATTTAAAATCATTCCACCTCTTCAAATGTTTCCGTTCATTTCGTTTTCACATTCCATTTTGGTAAAGTGGAAAATATCAACAGCCTCATAATCATATTAAACTTAAATAAAATGAAGATTTTTGTTAAATTAAAAAAAAACACCATTACATTTTTAAGCGTGCTTTTGATTTAAATAAATTTATAAATATAAAACACAACTTCTAAATAGATAAGTCACATTTATAAATGACAACAAATTACTGTAATTTAAGTTACGAATACAATAGTTATATTTATATTTCCACAATATTCTCAACGGTTGATTTTCCTGGTTCAAAGATAGAATTATGTTTATCGCGCAAGCCTTGGCTTCAATAGTATTTTTTCGCTAAAAAGCAATGTTGTATTAACACACAAAATTCGTAATATTACGTTGTGAGATATCGTATTGTGAATAAACTGTTAATTGTTTAAAAAAATACAATTGTGTCTATTGAAGGTTAGCGCTAGCTTAAAATCAAATTAACTTAATAATAGTAGCGCCATCTATATGTCACTACGAACTTCAGTCTACCTAATATAAATGGAGTCACAAGTCCAAGTATAGGTAAAACACATTTAAGGCTTCACTTGCTGAGTTAGGCCTCACAACAAAGCCTACAGGGCTGCCTCAAAGAAAGTCAGTATAAAAAGTAAATCACAAAGTTTTATTTACTCCATTTATTTTTGTAACAGAGTATTGCAACATCAATTTAATATCGTGGCTTCTGCTGTGCGTTCCTTCAGATTTACGTTATCGCCGAACATTTTTTGTTAAGAGTTTCTAGAAAACCCGTCAGTGACTCGCTCATTCAAGGTATACAGATACAGATATATGGTGCCGAGGAAGACTTAACGTTGCTTGTAAAGCGCAGGACCCAATTTAGGGTCTGCCAATCCTTTAGTGCAACGTGCATGTTTATTATGTAAAGCTGCAAATCTGTCGAAAGACCTATTTTAAATAAATAATGAAACTATTTTATTTTAATTGGCATTCTTGCTTATGTAACACTTGTTATTGCACTTGTTATTTGGTACGTTTCATATTATTTGTTTAAATAAACGAGAATTCAATAACAATAACTAAATTACATACACTACGAATGAACGCGAGTAAAACCGCAGGGCAAAGCTATATCATTGTAATAATATAATCTTTCTATTTAAAACGTCTGCTGAATGTAATAAAACAGAAGGCTATCATACCAGATCACCAGTTTAGCTTTAGACAAGAACATGCCACAATAGAACAAGTCCACAGAGTATGTAGAAAAATAAGAAACTCCCTCGAGAGGAAAGAATACTGCTCATCTGTATTCCTTGACGTACAACAAGCGTTTGACAGAGTGTGGCACAAGGGTCTTTTGTTTAAAATATAATCCTTATTGCCACACACATTCTATGCGATCCTCCTATCATACTTGTGTAATACGATATTTCCAGTTAAAGAAGGTGCCAGCACATCCGGTTTTACGAAATTTGCGCAGGTGTGCCACAGGGCTCAGTCCTCGGCCCCGTCCTGTACACTCTGTATACACACGACCTACCACAGAGCCCAGAGATTACTATCGCCACCTTTGCTGATGACACGGCTCTACTTACCTCCAACCTAAGACCCATAGAGGCCTCGTAAATCCTACAATATGGCTTAAATAAGGTAGAAGACTGGTTGACTAAATGGAGAATTGCAGTTAGTGTGTCCAAATCGGTGCACGTCACTTTCACGCTCCGAAAGGAAGACTGCCCCCAAGTCACTCTAAATGGCACCCAAATACCACATCGAAATACAGTCAAATATTTAGGAATACATTTAGACCGCAGGCTCACTTGGAAAAAAAATATTCAAACAAAACGAGACGAAATTAACAACAAATACAAGGGTCTCTACTGGCTAATGGGACGAAATTCAAAACTATCTATTGATAATAAATTGCTTTTATACAAGACTGTTCTAAAACCGATATGGACATATGGAATACAGCTCTGGGGATCAGCTAGTGCCTCAAATATAATAATAATGCAAAGAGCTCAAAATTATATACTCAGGCAAATATCAAACACCCCATGGTTTATCAAAACAACAGAAGTCCACGAATTTCTTATTATGCCCATGGTGAAGGAGGAAATAATCACAAATGGGTCACACAAATCATAAGAACAAACTAAGACTTCAAAAGCACCCCAATCAGTTAGCAGGACAGCTATACCAGAAACTACTCGACGACCTAAAAATCGGCGAGACATTTTTGACCAGGACAACCCAACAGGCTGAGTTTAGATTAGAGTAGGCAGGCTCTGCTGGGAGTAGCGCCTAACACACCAAAATCACTCAACGAATCTACTTATAGTCGCAAAGACTGATCGTATGATTTAATTTAAAAAAAATATATAATTTAAAACGTCATCAGTTATGTTTCACTTGACAACCCTAGGAGTAGAGCAACTTATCGTAACAAAAGCACAGCCGAGATTGCTTCTACGAGCTATACGTCACGTAGGAGGCTACGCCGTAGCGTGTCTACACCATAACGTATGCATATGTTATTTTATACGCCTTGTCATCTTAAGTACCCGCCCGTGTACCAATGAATTGTCTATGTGTGTTTTCTATTGCTATAGCGGCAAAGAGAAATATTGTGTAAAACGGTATGTAATAAAATACATTAATTATAGAATTCTCAGTATTTCTGAAGTTGCTGAGCTACTTAGATATAATTAATAAACAATTTTTGTTTATATCACAAATCACAATATTGAAGAAAAACATAACAAAAGTCAAGGCAAAAACGTGCAGTCTTACCATTAAAAGCAATTTCTTCGAGACAAAATTAATACATCTCATCAACAAATACTAGTGTAGAAATGAGTGTATCATTATATATATATGTAGTATAATGCCAGAAAATTCTCGCTACCAATTCATTTATCAAACCAAATAATTTATTAACCTCAATGATATATGGAGTACTTTATGAACTGACAGACTGAAAATCGGTTCGACAGATCGGGCTAATCATAACGCTGAGTTTGAATACCTATTTGGTTTGTTATAATTGGCGATTAAGCGACGTATAATACCAAATTAATATACACAATTACACAGACTAAACAAGATGTATAAACCACAGATTAGATCTATGTTTGAATAGCAGTGATTCCCAACCTTTCTTATAATACCTATTTGGTTTGTTATAATTGGCGATTAAGCGACGTATAATACCACATTAATATACACAATTACACAAACTAAACAAGATGTATAAACCACAGATTAGATCCATGTTTGAATAGCAGTGATTCCCAACCTTTTTTATAATACCTATTTGGTTTGTTATAATTGGCGATTAAGCGACGTATAATACCACATTAATATACACAATGACACAAACTAAACAAGATGTATAAACCACAGATTAGATCCATGTTTGAATAGCAGTGATTCCCAACCTGTCTTATACCACACCCTATTTCTAAAATTATGGCCCCAATGTAACATACATACATTTGACTATAAAAAATAATTTAAGAAACTTAAATGTATAGAAGGTAGATTTTCAAAACTATGTTGACCTAAAAATCAAATTCCAAATAATTTTAATAAATTTTTGTATAGCCCCTTAAATCGCCCCCATGCGGGTCATGGGCCCCACTTGGAAAACACTGCAGTATAGCATTTTTTAACACAGTTTACAGTGCTGTCTGTATATAAACCGTCTACTCTATGATATAAAAACCTCAAACAATATTTTTAACGCTTCTGGTAAAAACCGACACATAAGAAAATTTACTTTTTTATTATTTACTTAATCATCATCAATGGTTATACAGCCCCTTGAGGGCCTTAGCCTCCTCAATTACACTTCGCCATCGCGATCTAGTGCTTCCCGCGTCCAATTGCGAACCCCCTATTGTTTAGGGGGGGGTCTGGGCCTACGCTTTTGCGGTTCCCTGCACGACATGCTTGCTTTGCTTTGCTTTGCTTTACATGGTAGCATAGGTACAGACCTACTCTACCGCATCCTTCTGATGGGTAGGGTGGCGTGGTCTTGGGAGTAGCGCAGGTCGCTGAGATCCCCAAGACAAGTTTGGTGGACTATCCTTCTCGAGGTTGCCAACCCCGTTTTTGGTCTAATACCCTATGTAATAGACGTAACTGAAACCACCAAGCGAACTTTTGCAGGGATGGAGAGGTCATGTCCTTGCAAGTTCATCGTCCAAGAAGACAGGAAGGTGGACAGTCAATGACCTCCCGCGTGTTTGTGCCGTGCGCGGGGACCCGTACGGGAGGATGAAGGAGTCCTGGGGGTTGAGTGGCGTAGTGCGCCGGACACAGTTGTGCGCTGCACACAACACACCTCTTTGGTCTGGATTTCTCCTTACACGGGAGGCTGTGGTTTAGCTAACCATGGTCAATCGGCTGTGGTATCCCATAAGCGGGCTACCGAGCGAGAGTCGGGGTGTGGGGGGGGGCCGTCGGCGTGGCACGGGACTCGGGGTGAGTTTGCGTCATTGTCTCTTGATGCGAACAACTCTGTACTTCTTTGCTGCGTGCGGACGCGTCTGCCCTTCCACGCGCTGGCTCTATACCGGAGGAGTAGCTCTGACGTCGCTTGCTAAGCAAGGGGCGTCCCCGACTGAGGGCTCCATGGCGGGTGGAGAGCTCTGACGGTGAATATTTTCCTTATCACCTCATGGATAAAGAGGCAAATCAAATAAATAAACATAACCAACATCAGGCTGCATCCACGGATGCGCCTAAAACAAACAAACACAAGGGTGCGTCTCGAGACGTGTCACGGTGCAAGTCACCAGTGGTGCGATACTCTGAGGCCCCCGTCTTACACACGGATGCACCCATTAGGGCAGCGTCCAAGACACCAAAGGAGGGAGCAGAGGCCGAGGTTGCCCCAATCCGGGTGGCACCCTTGACCGTGCCCTCTCCGACGGTATACACACCACCGCACAGGGACTTGTCCCCTGCTGCGGCCAGGTTGACTGCGTCGGCCGAGCCAAAGATGGCAACTCCAAAGGATGCTGCAGTAATGTCGGCATCTGTAGGTGGGGCATCCGCGGCTAGACTGATGCGGAAGACCGAGGCTGCGGCGGGGAGCACGTCTGGTGCACAAACCTCGACCTTAGATTTGTCGGCCCTGAGAACTGCAATTCAGGAACCGACCCTAACTACGGTCGTAAGCCACTCTAAAAAGCGACGGCTCAGGAAAGCCAAATGGGCGTTGGGACAGCAAAAGCTGGCTACCGATGCTCAGAGGCTACCTGTGGACCCTGGAACTGCCCCTGCTACTACCACAGTAGCAGGAGGCGGGAAAAGTGGACCGAAGCCGAACAGGTCGACTACCGCGCTCAAGCCTAGCGGCTCTGTGAGAAGTAAGAGACCTGGAGTGCCTAACACACACAACAGCACCAAAAATAAGCAACAAGCGAAGGGCCAAAAACGCGATAGGCCAGAGGAAACTGTGACACCTACTGGGGAGAGCAAAAGGGTAAAACCCAACAAACCTCAGCCAGGTGCAGGGACCTCGGCCAGCTACGCAGAAGCGGCAGCTTCTTACAAAGCAAACGAGCTTTGTGTTGCCGTGATGACTGAGCCCTTCGTGGACATGACACAAGATCAAGCGGATAAAATCCGCCTACAGATCGAGGGCAAGATTCAAGATGAGCTTATGGCGGATCTTGAAGCTACCCTAACAACCGAACCCAACGATATCAGGTTCCGTGGTAAAGCCCACTTCTCGGATGGTGTCCTCAAAACTTGGTGCGAGGACACCTTCACACTGAGATGGCTGACCGGTACCTGCGATGTCATAACTAACCCAATACCAGACACCAAGCTGGTGGTTCGGCCTCAATCGGAAATTCCAAGAAGGGTACCGTGTCTACTACACGTACCAGATTTCACTGGTAACACGGAGACCCTGCGGAAACTGATTACGAGGCAGAACCGCCACCTTAATATTAGATCCTGGACCCTGACGCACGAACGAAGAACACAGGACCCGATAGGTGTATCACTCTTCTTTCGTGTGCCGGAGTTTGAGATCTCAAGGATCAGAGCGCATGAGCGGCGTCTATACTACCTGATGGGGAACATCTACATCCGCATTTTGGAAAAAGATGAACCCTCACGGGTGACCGCCGCTCCGATACAAGCCACTACCACATCGGGGACGGAGTCATGTGTACCGAAGCCGCCAACGTCAATGACGGAGGTAGCTGTGGCAACCGAGACACACGCCCCTATGGAGGTAGTTCAACAACCACCTTCACCGGTGCAACTAACCTCGGATGACGAGTTGTTTCAGGAGACTGGGGGGAGCGAATTCAGCGACAGCTGTTTGCGCTCCTCCCCCTCGCCGAACTGACCTTATCCAGGCCAACCTCCAGCACAGCCAAACAGCGTCGGCTTCCTTACGCAGACTGCTGGAGACCAATCCGAAGACCATCGCCGCGATCCAGGAGCCGTGGATCAGGAATGGCAAGATATGTGGCCTGGGTAGTACCGGAGGAAAACTTCTACTGGATACCTCCGTAAGTAACCCAAGAACCTGCATAATCATACCTAATCATGTACCAGCATTTGTTTTAAACGAACTATGTTCAAGGGACCTTACAGCAATTAGGTTACCTAGAAACGAGCATCCAGATATCGTCCTGGCGTCTGCCTACCTACCGAGTGACGGGGACGTGCCCACTCCAGAACTCGGCCATCTGGCTGACTACTGTGAGAGGGAGAAACTGGAGCTAATCATCGCGGCAGACTCCAATGCGCATCACACATTATGGGGTAATGCTAATACCAACGCTCGAGGTGAGGATATGCTTAACTTTATACTTAGCAATAATCTTATCTTAGCAAACAGCGGCTCAGAACCAACTTTTATCAACGCACGCTCACAAACCATAATAGATTTAACCATGGTAACCGCTGGTCTGTCAGATCACATACAGGACTGGCACGTCTCCAGTGAGCTGTCATGTTCGGATCATAGGTGGATCCGCTTTGCAATAAAAGGGGAGCTACCTAAACCACAACCAAGACGTATACCTCGCAGAACCGATTCGGTAAAATTCTACAGACTAATTAGTTCTGAGGTAGACAAACTAACGATACCAACCACCATAGACATACTAGATATAGACAAACATGTAAACAACTTAACGTCTCTACTCCTGACTAGCTATGAACAGTCGTGTCCTCTTACCACACCAAGGTGGGGGGGTAGACATAACTGGTGGTGCCCCGAACTGGAGAGACACCGTAGGAAGGTCAGGAAGCTGTTCAATAGAGCATGGAACACACGGTTACCTACCGACTGGGACAAGTACACAGTCGCAAGAAGGCGATTCAAAAAACTCTTACGTACTAGGAAGCAAGAGTGCTGGAGACACTTCTGCACCAGTATTGAAAGCAACAACCAGGCAACCAGGGTGAAATCATGCCTTTCCAGAGAGCCCCATCACTCGATCGGTTGTCTTAGAAAACCTGATAACTCATTTACAAAAACAGATATAGAAACTTGTGAACTACTACTGGAAACACACTTTCCGGGTTGTAGGATTGCCAATGACCAGGCTTGGCAACCATACTCAGAAAGAGCCACTGCTAACTCAGACTGGCATGTAGCTCACAAAATAATCACTAGAGAAAAAGTAACGTGGGCAATCAACTCTTTCCTACCATTCAAAGCGGCTGGCTTGGACGGCATCTTCCCAGGTCTACTAAGATGGAGTGGGAACGCAATAGTAGACTATCTTGTCTCTATCTTCCGAGCCTGTATTGCACATAGGTACATACCCTTGCAATGGAGGGAAGTAAAGATCATATTCATTCCGAAGCCGGGTAAGGAGGACTATACCCAAGCGAAATCCTTCAGGCCAATAAGCCTCACCTCCTTCTTCTTAAAAACGTTGGAGAGGCTAGGAGACCTGGAGATACGCAGCCAGGTATCGCTATCCAATTTCCTACACCCGAATCAACATGCCTACAGCTCAGGTAAATCAACAGACTCATCACTCCACAACGTCGTGTCTCGCATTGGCAACTCTCTAAAGCTAAAGCAGTCAACCCTTGGTGCATTTATTGACATCGAAGGCGCCTTTGACAAAACTAACTTCACGAGTATAACCAGAGCACTAGGTAAATGTGGAGTACCATCAACCCTGATAGAATGGACAAACAACATGTTAAAACAACGAGCTATACAGTTCACCGTTAACTCCACAACACGAGGCATTGTCGGCAGAGGGTGTCCACAAGGCGGAGTCCTATCGCCGCTATTGTGGAACCTAGTTGTAAACGAACTTATTACGGAACTAAATGCTGACAATCTTTATACAGTGGGTTATGCGGATGATATAGCTATTCTAATATCGGGTACCTTTGAAAGCACCTTATGCGACCTCATGAGAAGGGCTTTCAAAGTGATTGAGAGATGGTGCAACAAGCACGAGCTTTTTGTCAACCCCTCAAAAACAGAGCTAATACTCTTCACAAACAGAAGAGTTCTTGGACCGTACAGACTTCCAAAACTCTTCAACACAGAACTCATACTAAAGAATGAAATCAAGTACCTAGGTGTGATTCTGGATAGTAAACTGCTCTGGAACAAACACCTAGAACACAAACTAAACAAAGCAACGATCGCCTTCTATCAATGCAAAAAGATGATGGGCGTGAAATGGGGCTTATCGCCGAAGATAACTTTATGGCTATACACTGCCATTATCAGGCCAATGCTGGTCTATGGAGCCCTAGTTTGGTGGCCAAGAACAGAGCTTCAAACGGCAATCACGAAACTTGGACGCTTCCAAAGGCTTGCCTTGTCCGCTGCTAGCGGTTGCATGAGAACTACACCAACTGCAGCAATGGAGATAGCCCTAGGAATCGTACCTCTGGACCTACACATACAGCAGGAGGCAGCACTAGCTGCCATCAGGCTTATGGTACTGGACCTGTGGGGAAAGAACCACTATAGTGCACACACAGCGATTCTGAACAAGGCAATAGAGTATCAACCTCTTATAGCTGCACCATGTGACAGAATCACTAATCAACTTATATTCAACAGGAACTATCACATACAATTGAGAGAAGAGGAACGTGATCAGTCTACCCTGAATGAGCTACGTATATACACAGATGGTTCAAAAACAGAGTGTGGCTCTGGCGCTGGTATATTCTCTCTTGATCTCAACATCAACATACACCTACCCCTAGGCACACAGAGCTCGATCTTTCAATGTGAATGTGTCGCCTTAACGGAGGCAGCCAGAGCCGTGCAGCGGTTAGGAGTTAATGACTTTTGCATTAAGCTCGTATCCGACAGTGCATCCGTGCTGATGGCGCTCGGAAACAAAAAGATAAACAGTAAACTAATACTGGAGTGTCATGAAGCACTGGAGGCTTTAACACTAACCAATAGGGTTACCTTGCAGTGGATAAAAGGACACAGTGGCTCTCTCGGCAATGATGCTGCCGACGAACTTGCAAGAAGAGGCTCCGGAATGACGCCTCATGGCCCGTATCCGCTCCTTCCCTTGCCCTTCTCGCTGGTTCGAACGTGGATTATCCGGAAATCCGTCGAAATCCAAAATCAACGATGGTCGCATAGTTCAGACTGCAGGCAGTCCAAAATGGCTCTGCCAGCAGTGAACCCACAGCTGACTAAGCGACTTCTAAACTTAAACAGAACCGATCTCAGAACAATGATAGGGACAATTACTGGCCATTGTCTCCTTAATAAACATCTATTTGTCCTAGGCGCGACAGACAGCCCCATGTGCAGAGGCTGTTTCAGCGCAGAGGAATCAGTCACCCACGTAGTCCTGGAATGCGAGGCTGTGGCTAAACAACGTACGGAAATCCTCGGAACAGTGAGGTCGCTCCGAGAAGCCTGTGAAGTGCCCAGGAGACTTCTGTGCTTCTGGAAGGAGCTGGGCTGGCTTAAGTAGCCAGGGCTTTACGCAAAACGGACCAATTTCGAGTCTAGTTGCGGAAACTGAGCCCACCTACCTACCTACCTACCTACCTACCCCCTATTGTTTCGAGGTCCTTGACAACTCCATCCCACCAACGCAGCCTCGGTCTGCCGGGTTTTCTTTTGCCACCGGGTTGTGAGTTTAGTAAGGACCTTGGGGTTCTGTCGGTCGCCATTCGGTGCACATGTCCCAGCCACTTGAGCCTGTTGCACTTTATGAATTGGACGATGTTGGCGTCGTCCAGGATGTTATAAAGTTCTTCATTGTAGCGAATACGCCAAACACCGTTGTTACAAACAGGACCAAAGATTCTTCGAAGAATCTTTCGCTAGAAAATAAGGAGAGAGTGCTCGCCTTTCTTTCTAAGTGGCCAGGTTTCAGAACCATAAATAAGCACTGGTCACAGCAGAGTTTTGTACAGAAAGAAATTTACTTTACGTCGATATTAGTTAATCCAATGAGAATGCCACCTTTTATCTGTGTATCTTGCTATATGCCCTGCCCATTGCCACTTCTGTGTTAGGGCGTTTTATCTATCACTTTTGTGTCTTATTTTTAAATTAAATTAACTTAACTTACAAAGGTAAAAACGTAATAACAAATGTAATTTCTTCTATAAAAAATACAGCTTAAATTCTTTTCGGCAAGCTTTTTCAGTATATTTTAATAACGTGAGGAATACGTTCCCACTTTTCTGTAATGACTCTTTTAGCTTCCTGATGTTTAGTGGAGCTTGCGCTTTACTCATCTCTTTAAAACAACCCAGACATGCACAATTGGCTTGCGGTCACGACTTCTTTTGGGCAATCCAAACGCAATCGCAACTTTCTGCATGTATGCTTCCATATTTCCAACAGGGAAGTCGAGCATAGTCAAAGTCAAATTCAAAACTCATTTACTCATGTAACATAAAGTACACTTATAAAGGTCAATAAAAGAAATATTAATAAAATGCTTCTAATTTTACATTTACTGCAAGTTATCGAACAAGGGCTTAGAACGGAACTGGCAATAAACTCTCCGCCATTATTTTAAATTGCCAAGTGCCGCACACCCATAGCCCATTGTCGTCCAGAACAATGGAATCTTTTTTTTTTATAGAACACTGGGCAGACGAGCAGGAGGCTCACCTGATGGTAAGTGATACCACCGCCCAAAAACACCGTCAATGCCAGAAGGCTCGCGAGTGCGTTGCCGGCCTTTTAAGAATTGGTACGCTCTTTTCTTGAAGGACCCTAAGTCGAATTCATTATTTCATTAATTTCTTTAGGGAATAAGAAGTCAGCTTATCAAATGCCAATTCTGATTACAGGAGTTACTATCTTGCCCTAAGCCCTAAATTACACCTTCACCCTCGTGTTGCACCACCTCAGATTGCTCGAACCTATGATAACATAAAACTCCCTTCAACGATGTTGGTATTTCCAATAAGCCACATACAGTTTTCATACCCATAAAAACTTTAAAGATTTACTAGACTCACAAAACCTAAATATAATGTTATTAAGGTTGTCGCAATATAGCAAAAGTCCCAGTCCGTACTAACTGAATTCAACACAATAGCAGAACACAACACAAGAGGGCAATCAGTTACCGAAAGTGACCACTAACGTGAAAGATAATGGCGGCATACATCTGTCCGAACAAGAGACGATCTATGTGCCTACACTGAGCTCAAAGCTTACGTATATAATCTTAACATCTTTATATATATATAATTCTTCTGTGAGTGTGTATGTCACTGAACTTCTCTCAAACGACTGGACCGATTTTGACGAAATTTTTTGTGTGTGTTCAAGGGGATCTGGGAATGGTTTAGATTCACAATTTTGTCCGCTGGACAATGTTTTTTTAATTAATTTTTAATTTATTAGTAGTTGTTGATTTTGGAATGTTACATTGGATGCGACAGACGGCGCTACCATCGCAGTGTCAAATTTTAAATAATATTCGAATTTTAATTTTAGTCTATCCCGACAGTTAGCGCTGCGATCAAATTAAAAAAAAGTTTTGTTATCATTGTGTTATTGTAGACCATGTGCTGGATCGTTAGATATTGTCATAACATTTGAATAATAATTTTCATCAAAATGGTCCAGAATGTTTTAGCTTATTAAAAAAAGTTTGAAATTTTCAAATTAAAGACGTGTAGACAGGACAACGTCTGTCGGGTCCGCTAGTTTATTTATAAAATCTTGGCAACCCTCAGTACACTGATACATTGGTACAACATTGGAATACAACTTGTAATATAACAAGCACTGATAGGCAATCATAACACACACGAAGAGATAATAAAAATATATTAAACAACGAAAATCGACTTTAAAGTATGATATGGGAATCCAAAGGCAGCTCGTTTATCAGAATGCTCAGAAGACATCGGTAAGTTTTGACTAAAACATCCAAGGAGGGAGACAGAAATCGGATCGGCTTTCATCATCCCATTTAGAGGGGCCGCAAGGTTTTTCTTTTAATTTAACCAATCGACCTAATTGTTATATATCTTAAATGCAAATCATACATAAATTCATTTTCTACAATTCTTCCAACATCCTAGTCTTAATGATCCGCATAAAGTCCGTCGTCTCCAATATTGGAGGTTGGCCAGTCATGTGAAGCGTGTCTCGTACATGTCAATGATCAATATCAGTCAAGCACATATAATAGAATTGTGGCCATTTCTAAATTCACAATTGCCACAGAACATCGCATTAGAAATTACATAATTTTTTTTTTTGCTACAAAAAAGATAAACAGAAAAATTACATGTGACGTATGTGTTTTAAATTGAACTCTGAAACTGTGAAACATAAACATGTGTGTGTTTACGTAGCAGCATACACAAAACAGGCATTTATGGATTTTCCTTTTTTTTTATTATGCCATTTCTTGGATTCTAGAGCTTTATTAGTTTGCTTTGCTTTTCTTTGGTAACATAATGTACACTTATGAACGTCAAAATATACTTTAAATGATTCTAATTTAACAGTTACTGCCAGTTCTCAAATCAAGGGCGTAGAACGGAAGAGAAGAACTGGCAATAAACTCTCCGCCACTCTTTTTAATCGCCAAGTTTTTTTTACACAACGTTTGTAAGGAGCTATTACACCATGATCCATATGACATCTTGAGCAATAAAGAATAATAAAATAAATTTAAAACAAAGATTTGTCCGCTAACAGCAGGAGGCATGGTGAAATAGGAGCACGCACTTACTCGTGGGAACAACACGCAAATACGTAATAGAAACAACTAATATCAACGCCTACACGAATTCATAAATAAAGCCCAAAATCAAGCGACTTATTTAAATCTCATGTAAGTTAATTCAGCGATTTTAAAATTTTAATGGCGCGCGCCAATCCAACCGACCTGATATGACATGCAGGGTTGGCACTTTTTGTTAATAAATTGAGGTGATCCAAAATGTCAGTCATAACTTACATATTTTAAAATAATAAATGTAAATTCAATTGCAGGTTGCCAAAGCGTGCGATGATTAAATAAAAGATGGGCGGTTCGGACATCTTTCATTAGACGAAGGGACGGTTTAAAGGTTGCACTGATCTCATACTACATGGAACCAGACCCAGCCGATTTAGAACCCTATCTATAGCATCTGGAATCTACGGTGAGCTCAAGAGTAGAATAGTCCTAGGGGGTGATGCAAACGCCAAAAGTCCGTAGTGGGGAAGCCCGAAAATAGACGAGAGAGGACAACCTTTGGAAGTCTGGCAACTGAGCTTGGTCTGCACATACTGAATGGAGTGGAATAAATGACTCTAAACTTACGAAACTGCATAAGGCCTCGAAAATTAACCTACAAAGTTGCTACGGGCTACGAGTTACAATTGCTACGTGATTTGTAGGATTTAGCAGTAAATCGCCCGTAGCACGAAGTACTGCTACGGTATAAACCCAACAATGCTTATGATACTCACTTATCATACATTATACTATTTCTGACGCAGAAATTTAATTTATTAAAATATGGTTTAAACAAAACGGTGGTAAGATTAGTAAAACTGCTAAAATATTGTTATTATTTTATATTAAAGCAATGAAATTCACAGGTACCTTTGAAAAAAATTAATACTGTTATGTAAACTTTAGTTAAGTTACATATAAATATTTTAGTTTACAATTAGAAGCGTAAAGAAAATGTGAACAATCATCGCACACTTGACGGCAATAGATATTTAGTTTTTACCACACTCATAAATTGTATTTTAAAATTCTCGTTTCCCATAATTTCCAAAATGTAAACGTTAATTAAATTTTAAAATTAAGACCAACTAATGAAAATGGACTTACATACGAAAATATCAAAAGTGCCGTTCCTACAACATGCGGACACGACCTGCGAAATCAAGTAGGGACAAAAAAAACATTCATAATATAAACAACAATAAAAAACAATAAGGGTCTGTTTCACAATGTATGATGTATTTCTTTGGCTATATTCTCAGTGTATTTGTTTCTAGTTATATATAATTAATGTTAGCTGTAGGAGTACTAAATAAATAAATAAAACTTATTTAATGGCTTCACTACACATAAGTCGTAAACTAATATCTATATTAATCTACAGTTTTTTTATGTTTCACCTGACGTTATTTCCCGCCCATGGACATTCGCACTGCCAGAAGGCTCGTAAGCTGCTTGCCTTTTAAAAATTAATACGCTCATTTCTTTTATTAAATGACTAAGGACAAATACATACCTACGTACGTCTGGTATTTGAAACATTACTCAAACCACGCCTAGTAAGTGTTCAAAGCATACAATGGTCAATAGTCGTCGTATCGATCGTGTCACCGGTGCAACTCATTTCATGCTTATTGGATCACCGCCTAATCCGCCAAGGCTTTTGCGGAGTTCATATCAATAGCTTGTTAATACATAGACATTTGCTAATGTGGGGATACATACAGCCGTTAACAGGAACGTGCTCCTGTTAACGGCTGTATGTATCCCAACAAACGTCACAACATATATAATTTTTATTACTAGTGAAATAACATATTTTAAAGAGGCCACTTTAAAGATGCCATCTCTGGCATTGACCGCCTTCCTTTTTGACCCGTTACCTACCTATTATTGTTAGGACTATGCTAAAAATTATCAATGGCGACATGGCCAAACATGTTCGATGACACACCTCATTAGCTTTACAGATCATTAAGCTATTTTATTTTTACGAAACTTTAATAAGGAACACATAAAAAGGGGCACGGGCTTTGATTTCTGTTTTGCGATCATTTATTTTCTTCTCATAAAAAAGTAGGTAATTTTCCGTATCCTACACAAGGGTAAGATATATTTCTTCACCTTACGCGAGTGTTCAATGCGTAGAAAGTCTATAGGTGCAGAACCGGGTTTCGAATCTACGGCCTCAGGGATGAGGCTTTCGCCGAAGCCACTATGCCAACACTGCTCAACTACTGTACTTAAAAAAAACTTGTAAACACACAATAAACAATAAAAAAAACAAAGAGAAGAAATGTTTTTATTATGTAATGCGTGTGCTGTGGTTGTAATTGGCGCTGGCTCGGCATTATGCTGAGGAGCACAGTTTTCCACAACGCTATATTATATAGCTTTACGATGATGCTAATCTATTTAATTTAGTATACGTGATACACAAGGATTGGGTGATCCCGATGAAGCGATCTGAAGGAAGGACGGTGGAGCTACGGCTACTGTTTACCGACACGAGTGTTTGCGGGGTAGCAATAAGCTTGTTTTCTCGGTTTATATACATAAATCTCTTCACCCTAATTCTTGAAGGCGTCGCAAGCTATAATAATTGAAAGTTCAAGACCTACTACTACCACTCTTCTAAAATTAGACATATACTCGTATATATACACTACAAAATAAATAAATAAAATCATTATTTAGATAAAAAATTTTAACACCGACTAATAAAATCTACCAAGAAACCAAAATTATGACAATTAAACAACTATATGTATATAGCACCTGTATCTTGATAAAAAAAAATTTAAATAACTCTATCCATAGTTGCTTGTCGTTTAAAAAAATCAAATACACAACGACACGCAATACTCGTCGAGCGAGTTTGCTTATCTTGCCGAAGCCGCGTACAAATTATTTGAAGAAGTCTATTAGGTATGAGGGTGTGCAATTATTTAATCAATTACCATCTCAAATTCGCGATATTGGAGTGTTTGACAAATTCAAAAAGGCCGTAAAGACGCATGTTAGAATGAACATAGTTAACTAAAATTGTGACGGCTAATGGCGACGTGTATCTCGCTCGTATATATACATATTCATATTAAGTTTCTCGTGTAAATAAAATATTTCTGTCTTGTAATGAGAAATAAAGTTCTTTAAACATTATATAAACTGAAAAAATCATGTAAATACGGTTAGATTAAATTTGTCTAGATTCACATATGCACTTCGCGAAATTAAGAAAGCCACAGATAAAAGAAGATCTATTCACCTAGTACGCATATGCATACTCATGGTTTAGATAACCATATATCTAATGGGGTAACAGTGTATATGACACTGCCATATTTACAAGCCAAAAAAAAACTTTTTAAGAATTTTAGTTAATATAGGAATTACTGACACAAGCCTCACTTAACTCTGAACAAAGTCCTTACAATTCCTAGCACATAATATACACTAGAAGCATTTAAATTTATTCGTAAATATCCTCGTATATTAAAAAAAAAACGAAAGCACTTTTGAGACCTTATCGCATAGGCCAACTGGTTCCACCTATGTCCAGATTGGGATTGCATCAATCTGGACCATTGTCCTCCTCAATAAAAATATATAACAAATTACCGGAAAGTTTGAAGAGCGAGGCGAATAACTTGAGATTTACCACATTTTAAAAAGATTGATAAAACAAAGATTTGTCCTCTCTCAGCAGTGGAAATAGTAGTACGTACGAACATTCTCGTAGGAACAACATGCAAATACATAGTCGATATAACTAACATCAGCGCATTCACGATATCTAATTAAGTCACCTCACCATCAGAACTCACAAATGACCCTGGCAGCACGCCTTACTTAAGCATATATATTAAATCCCATAGAAAATTACAGAAACTACTAAATATTAACAAGTAGGCCTACGTATCGTATAACACCACACCCCTAAACCACGCCACCGCAGGAATCAATGTTAGGCTCGCCTTTCCGAAGGTCAAAGTCCAACTATAATCGCCAAACTTTTGAGCTTTCAACTAGATAGTTTGACTTTGGTATCACCGTGCTGATGAGACAAATCCGTGTTTAAAATTGAATTATTCATAACATTTTCATCCAAATTTTTCCTTGACATTTTGGACAATTCATAATAATCTCTTTATGAATTGTAGCACGTGATATTCTATTTTAGTGTAAAGTTTCATTGAAATCCATTCAGTAGTTTTTACGTGAAAAAGTAACAAACATCAATCCATACTTAAAAACTTTCGCATTTATTTATTAAGCCTACAACATCATACATATTACGAAATCTACTGATAATTTTATAAAAACTTCTATCTAATATGTACGAAAATATATGTCAGTAAACATAAGTTTTGCAGAAAACAGATATTAAAAAAAATACAATTAAAAACAATACACAAGATAAGACAAATACACAATAAAATAAAATTACCAAGAATTTTGGTACTTAAAGCAGAGAAAAAGAAATCATCAGCAAAACAGCGAATTAGGTTCGAGAAAGGCACCCAACAATGCTTTTTCTAAAACCGATCAGCCCACTACCGAATATATACAGCTCCGGATAAGTTCCGGATAAGTGTGTTCAATCGGTTAAAGTCGCGGAGAATTCGAACGAGAGGTGCCTGAATTCCTAGAACGCTTTATATTATTAGTATTGAAAAAAATCCTATTTCTTTTTTAACATCTTAGATAATTTCTAGATTTAAGGGTCTAGTCTACGTGCCGAATCACTTGCTTTTAAAGAGAGCAACACTGTCTGCGCTTATGAGAATAATTAATGCTCAGCTGTGCCTAATGAGGTATAGCGGACGTCATATCGACCCGTCGCCTCGTAACCTGCTTCCGCTATGCTTTTTCACGGCTCATGGTATGGAGGGTAGCGACAAAATAAAAAGAGGTACCCACCCATAAGCTATGTATAAATAGCAACAACTGCCCATACTATGATACTGAGTGTATGCTCTTTTTAGCTTCATTTATTATTGATATTTATTATAGTATATATAA
This sequence comes from Pieris mannii, assembly GCA_028984075.1. NCBI lineage: Eukaryota > Metazoa > Arthropoda > Insecta > Lepidoptera > Pieridae > Pieris > Pieris mannii. The sequence continues at coordinate 5,023,936 of CM054798.1, read as the reverse complement.
TGTTGCATTGCATGTCCAAGAAATATCGTGGCATATTCAGTGCAATATTTATGTCCTGTAATAATTTTTTTTAATATTTAGGCTACAAGTGCGCATGTGCAACAGTTACTCATTTGTCTCGTTCGGTTGTTTACGAATTGTTACGAATTGACTCGAACAACTGTAAGAAGTGGTATAGTGGGATCGGAGTAGGGAATAGATTATAAAAGAGGTTGTAGCACATGCGCACGGGCAATTTGTCTGTTCAAGTTTGAAGTTATGTAGTTTACGTAAAATCAGTGAGAACTAGATTAACTAGCTTTTACAATTGTATTTTTTTTAATTTTTAGTTTAGTATCAATTTTAGTGTGTCCCTCCTTATTCAAAAAGAATAAATCAGTATTTAATATCAATGTTAAACAAAATATACGAAACAGAGAACATAATTAATTTCTTTTTTTAGAACAACAAACTGGCAATAGACACTCAATGCCAGAGGGTGTTGCTGAGTTGTTGGGTCGCGAGAGCGTTGCGGGCCTTTTATAAATTCGAAACATAAATATATAAAAGAACGAAATGAACATTAACAAACCACAACTTATTACATGCAAAAAAAATTGTTAATACGGCTATATAATGCCAAATCCTCTCGCTGCCCAAAATATTTCCTCACACTATGGTAAGGGGGAAAATGTCTGCACATTCATAAAATAAAATACAAAAAATGTTTTGACGTGACAACGTCTTATAAATTGGTTTGCCGGGTGACACTTCAAGAAACTGCGTTACGCTCCGCTCACGTTATGCGCTCACAATGAGAGCGAGTGAGAGGCACGCGTCCCTTCCACTCGGGCATGGTTAGCCCGCCTAAGAGCAAGAGAGACAGATATAAAAAGTGAAAGGCACGCGTCCCTTCCACTCCAGCACAGTTCGAGATTCTTTGTATAAATTAATGTTTTAAATATAATTCTTTGTATAAATAAATGTTTTAAATTGTTACTATTATTTCATCCTTCTTCCTACTATACGAATGAATATTCACATTAAAATTATTTTCAAAGTCGGTGTCACGTAAAACTTTCGCCCGTATACCGACTTTACAGGCAACCAATTTTTTTATGTAGGATAATTGGTGTGGGTATTATTTTGGAGTTCTATCGAATTAGTCGTTACTGTAGACCAATATTCTAATGAATAAATTGTAATTAAAAATAATATAATAAATAAATTGTATTGTAGTTTTCCTCATTATAGTTGATATAATATTGGCGAATTACACAGATAATTCGTTTTGATTTGCTCTGTCTGTGCACCTCACAAAGAGCTTTCACTTATTCTTTAACAGAGTGCAATAATTGATTAAGGCTTTATGAATGAGGTTAGGTTGTCTCTGGACTTATTAATAAATACTTAAGGATTGTAGAGAATCGCTCCTCGTTTAACTTGCGACAGTGTCGACTGTACGCTAAGGCACTTAGCTATCGGATTTTGTAATTGAATGCACCGGAAAGAGCGCTCTTTGATTATAGCAAGTTTAATCAAAACTACATAGATGTCAAGTTATTTAAGATTACCTGCTTAGTTAGCACTTATAATAATAATAAAGCCTTTATTGCTGTATTTAGATATTAGGTACAATAATTCTTTTTTCAATTCTTAAAAGGCCGGCAACGCACTCGCGAGCCCTCTAGCATTGAGTGTCCATGGGCGTCCGTATCACTTAACATCAAGTGAGCCTCCTGCCCGTTTGCCGCCTGTTCTATTAAAAAAAAAAAGTGTGAAATACTAAAAAAGTTATCACTAAAAATAAAATTAAGAATTTTTACAAATTCTTAAAAGGCCGGCAACGCACTCGCGAACCTTCTAGCATCGAGTGTCCATGGGCGGCGGTATCACTTAACATCAGGTGAGCCTCCTGCCCGTTTGCCCCCTGTTCTATAAAAAAAAATACTAATAATAATTCGGCAAGCTGGTTGATTCTATTATACAGCTTGTCCTTAAACATATGCCTCCTCTAAGGACTTCCTCTCTTCTCTGTTTCGGGCTTTACGCATCCAATGAGGGCCAGCTACTCTTCGCAAATCATCTTTTCATTTGTCTTCCTCGTTTTTTTTGTTATTGCAAGGAAGCCATCACTTATACATGGTTCTTTATCCATACATTGTGAAACAGGCCCTTAGTATTATTTTAAATGTTAAGTTTCAGTATACTTTAGTTTTTTTTTATGTATCTATCTGTTTATCTATGTAATCTGTTTTCGCTTTCTGTACTGTCTTAGTGTTTTGTCTAATAATATGTATAAGTTAAATCTGTTAGATTACTTATAATTTAATAAATAAATATTCTACTTTTGTAAAGATTTGAAATAAACGGACGGACGGACAGACGAATTTATTATTTATTAATATGCAAAAAGGAAAAAAAATATAAATACAGCAAGTTGAAACATTAATTTCAAGGCTAATATGAAGCTAGGTTTTGTTTATATTTGCCTAAAATTTAAAAAGATTTTTGTGTTTTAGTTCATGTTTTCAGAATATTAAGTATAAACATAAAGAATAATACATTTTTATTACGATAAACATTGAAAACATATGTATCGCTTGATGTAAAAGTGCCTTTTCGACATTTTTATAAAAATCACTCCAAGTAGATAATCACAAAATCTGTGCAGCTGTTGACAGATACAGTACTTTGATTTGACGAATGACATTGCGATATGAAAACCTCATGTTTTTATTCTTGTTTTATGCCATGAGAGTCCAGGCCATGATCTGATAGGATTGACACAGTGATTGAGTTAAAAAAATATATTTACGATACAACTGAAATTTTATTCACTTATTATATTTAATTAGATTCACAAAAAAATTGAAAAGTCAACAAATGTGTGTCAGCGGTGATACGGAACAGCCTTCTTATAGTCTCTTCTCTGTATGGGAAATTTAAATAAAACATATTTAATTTTTACGTTATATATGTCGCAGTAAAGTAGTTAAATCAGAGAATTAATTAAATCTCTAGACAGTTAATTAAAGATCGATATTCAATCAAGTCGCTAAAGTTCCGTCAGACAAGTGAGTGAACGAAACGTTTAACAAGTTTCCTAAACATTCCTACGCAACAAGACCAACATAACACGGAATCTCCAAGCTTTCGATTACACCGAAATAACAATAACAAATGAAATATGGCGGAGTCTTGTTATACCATATTTTTTTTACATTATTATTCAACACGCTGGCTTTAGCTCAGAAAGAGAGTTAAACGTTTTCGACGCTGCTTTATTTTTTATCAAAATGGTAGCGACTGCATTGAATATTGGTCTTTAATTAACTCTCTAGAGATTCAATTAACTCTCTGATTTACCTGCTTTACTGCGACATGTACATTATTATTATTCAACTATAGACGTGAGTCTCTTAGAATACATTATCGTATCGAGTATGGAGACGTACGTTTGCCATTTCAAACACCTCAAAACATTTACGCTAAACCTGAACTTGGCCGACGCCCAACCTTCATTACCTCCGGGATATTTATTCGTTAATGTTTCTCTTAATGAAGACATAATTGGATTGTTCGTTTAAAACAGTATGCAAATTACGCGTACAATTAAAATGTAATTCCATTTTTGTACAGCCAAAGGTTTTCCAAATATAAAAGCGATAATGCACTTGTTAGGAGCCACTTGGAATGTAACTCTATGATTTGGACACCACAAGAAAAAACTCTCTAATGGTGGAGCGTATTCAGAATAAATTTCCGAGATACATTTACATAAGATTGTATGGAGTGTACCCAGTTATGTATCCAACTTGTTTGGCTTGGATATGGTAGGATACAACAAGTTTTTTTAAGGTCCTTCGAGCATAAATATATAATACGGAATTGTTGAAGAGACTAGGGCTACCCGTGCCAAATAACTACACTTGGCGTGGTAAGCGGTCGCAATTGCTGGCAGTACGAATTTACTCAGAGAAGCACCGTTTATGCGAGTCTGGCGCACCCTGCATATTATATATATATATATATATATATATCTGAGACGGATATATTTAGCACACTGGCTGAATTCACAAGAATTGCACTACTTATAATTTGTTATAAAAAGGTTTAGGTTTTAAGTTTTTCTTGTTATGTTTATAGTATATTTTAGTTTAATTTTTATATTAATAATTTTTATATTTTATTAGTAGTTTTCTACTTCTACAAAAGCTAAATATTTTGGTAAATACAATTACAAGTAAATCGGTAATAAACAATAACTCGGTAGATAATCACTACATAGTATAAAACAAAGTCGCTTTCTCTGTCCCTATGTCCCTTTGTGTGCTTAAATCTTTGAAACTACGCAACGGATTTTGATGCAGTTTTTTTTTAATAGATAGAGTGATTCAAGAGGAAGGTTTATATGTATAATAACATCCATTAAATAGTGGAGAAGTACTGTTATATTTGAGGTTTCTAATGTGTTCGGTTAGTTTCGGTTATTCTTAGTTAGTATCGGTTATTTTCGGCTACCATCGGTTAGCTTCGGTTATTTTTGGTTATTCTCGGTTAGTATCGGCTATTTTCAGTTACTTTCGGCTACGTTCGGCTACTTTCGTTTAGCTTCGGCTACTTTCGGTTAGCTTCGGTTAGTTTCGATTATTCTTTGTTAATTACGGTTATTTTCGGTTTAACATAGTATAGTGAAATATTTATTTTCAGTTTAACATAAGTAGAACGCATAAAAACAATGAATGCTATAAATTATATTAATTTAATTTAACGACCGGGCGATATCTAATATTCCCAAAAAGGCTAATCATGAATTTTAAATCAGTCAATTGATTCCATGTGGATAAAATTTAATTTCACCATTCAAATTTATATATTCGGTTAGTTTAGGTTACATTCGGCAACTTTCGGTTAGCTTCGGTTACTTTCGGTTATTCTTGGTTAGTATCGGTTATTTTCGGCTACTATCGGTTAGCTTCGGTTAGTTTTGGTTATTCTCGGTTAGTATCGGCTATTTTAATTTTATATTCGGTTTGTTTAGGTTACATTCGGCGACTTTCGGTTAGCTTCGGTTATTTTAGGTTACTTCCGGCTTCTTTCGGTTAGTTTCGGTTACTTTGGGTTAGCTTCGGTTACTTTCGGTTATTCTTGGTTAGTATCGGTTATTTTCGGCTACTATCGGTTAGCTTCGGTTAGTTTTGGTTATTCTTGGTTAGTATCGGCTATTTTAATTTTATATTCGGTTAGTTTAGGTTACATTCGGCAACATTCGGTTAGCTTCGGTAATTTTAGGTTACTTCCGGCTTTTTTCGGTTAGTTTCGTTTACTTTGGGTTAGCTTTGGTTACTTTCGGTTATTCTGGGTTAGTGTCGGTTATTTTCGGCTACTATCGGTTAGCTTCGGTTAGTTTTGGTTATTCTCGGTTAGTATCGGCTATTTTCAGTTACTTTCGGCAACTTTCGGTTAGCTTCGGTTACTGTAGGTTACTTCCGGCTTCTTTCGGTTAGTTTCGGTTATTCTCTATTTATTACTATTAATAATCGCTAGATTCCTTTACATATCGTAGATTAAGTTTTAAAACCCCCGAAAAAGTTTCATTTGAACGGACTTGGGAATTAAATTTGCACATGAGCCCTTTCATTATCAAATTTGAGTGGGACGCAGCCGGAATATCAAGTTTACACTATAGATGATTATCACCTAAATGTATGCAGAAAGAAGCACCCCATAAACATTTATACGGGGATTTAGAAATTCTTTTTTTTTAATGTTTGATGAGTTAATCTGCCACAGATAAATTTTCTACTATTTAATCGGTGATATTCTACATTTTAATAATTACATTTTAGAAAGGAAATAAACTTATAATATTAGTTATGTTTCAATTATTTCAATTCACTACAGTAAATTATAGATTACAATCACTACATAGTATAAAACAAAGTCGCTTTCTCTGTCCCTATGTCCCTTTGTATGCTTAAATCTTTGAAACTACGCAACGGATTTTGATGCGGTTTTTTTAATAGACAGAGTGATTCAAGAGGAAGGTTTATATGTATAATAACATCCATTAAATAGTGGAGAAGTACTGTTATTTTTGAGGTTTCTAATGTGATGTCGTAAATAATTACATTTTTTCCGCTTACATTGCAAACGCAGGCTGAACCCTACGAGTTTTATCAAAATAATGTACTAAGTATTGTACACATTGAAAAGGTCAACAGAAAAGTACGTAATGGTATATGTCTATTTCTTATGGATAACCCACAATAACTTTTTTTTGTCATTTACTTTTTACGACACATAATGGCTAATTTTCGAAGCGATTTTTACCAATACAGCATTAATCCTTAACCAATTAAATACCTTGAATACATTGTTCATTTAATATAGATCTATACAGCCCATTACAGCATATTTGGCAGCGATCGATCGCGTATATTATCGGAGCTTTCCAGCGACTGAAATAACAATACATAATTCACTCATCAGTCACTAGTTGTATTATATACAACACCACAATTATTCAACTTTATCAATTCAATCAATTTGAATTCTAGGTTATTGGTACTAGAATGCACAGATACTCCATTCAATAGTCAAAATATGTTCTGTGCTCAATGCACACAGAACAATATTCAAACAATAGGTTTTGACAGAAAACCTATGTGCTAGTTGGCGGTTCATAAACAAAATCGATTATAAAATTTCAAAGTGGTTTAAAAATAAACTCCAAACATCATCTGTTTGTTTTGTTATTAATTGTGTTTTTTTAACTGTAGTTTATATGGAATTTGTTCGGTGATGTAGCCCTTCAGGCGGAGTTTTCTGAACTTTTAGTCTATCTAAAATATATAAAGCAAAATTAAAATAATGCTAATCGTCTTTTATTAAAACTGATCGAATAATTTGATTATTCCCCGCTACTTTCTCGCATTCCAGAATGTCGTAAAGGACAAGGCACGCTCTCCATATTTTAAAGAATATAAATGCGAATGTATATAATTCTTTACTCGACGTTTCCATACTCAATAACTCTTTGTCTATTGATCACCTAGAGACAATCTGTGTGCAGTCTGTCTACTCGCATAAACCAAAGACTAATATATGATAGTTTATCTGTTAATGTATTTTAATATTGTCGCACATCGAACCAGATAAATATGGAACATTGCCTTCACGCTTTTTAACCACATTAAAAGATTGTGTACTTATATGTCTTAATTAATTCCATTCTGAAAGTATTTAAAGAAAAACACTTTTTTACGGATTATAGTTATGTATTATTGTATTTAAACTTATAATTATTTAGACATAATTTTAAATTTAACCGACAAAACAACTTTGTCTTCAGTCACCTTTGACAAAGTTGTTTTGTCAAAGGTGTTAGATATCAAAAAGTATCACAGCTGTAGAAAATGTTGTATTATCTGTATTTATTTCCCCGGAGTTGGTATCGACTAAAGAATGTAGGTAGGTATAACTATAATCCGTAAAAAAGTGTATTTCTTTAAATGTGTAAAAGTTATGTCAATAAAAGACAATACTATTCTAAAAGTAATTATAAATAACAATTAAAAGCTAACTTACTAGTGTGCAGTTACTTCAACATTAAGAGAGGCACCTCGACCAGTCTTACCACTGTCGGCCTCAGTGGTCCTTAGCGACCGGAATAATTTCATTACAGGATATGACGTCATGGCAGTAATTTGCTCTACTCTACTATAAATTCCAAGACTTAGACAAGACGCCTTAACAGTAGTGTACATGTAGAAAGTCGAAAACTATATTTGTATGAGAATGACATGAAGTCGATAAATTTTCATACAAATTTAGTTTTATTAGAGATATATTAATTGATATTACTTATGTATGTTAAGCGTAGAATGATTTCAGTATATCAAATACGTATTAGATATTGATAATTTCGCGGTAAATAGTGTTTAGGCAGGACCTTTAATTATTACGTAAGCACCATATGGTCTTTGATTTTATATTTGGTTATTACGTCAACGTCAACGTCAAAGTCAAAGTAATTATTTACTTTTTACACATATTGCAACCCACATTGTCTATGCTTGAAAACGAAATGTATTTTCCAAAATTCCTACAAAAACTTAATAAGTTAAGGTACTAAACTATTTTTGAGTTTTTCTTACTTTTGCTGATAAAAGGGGGGATAAATAACCGTAGTAAATCTGCTTACTAATTCAACGGCCCCTTACTTGGTTAAAAATGGGTAATAATCAAGTTTATTCGTTACTTGTTTACATGACTATAGGACAGACATAATATTTTGGTTTAAAATCCAACAACATCGGGGACATATTACAAGAGGCGTTATAATTCTAAGTATCACGACTCTTCATCTATAGTAATCAAACTACAACATTGTTAATTTTTTGTTTTTCTATCCACACAGAACATGGATACTAAAAGTTCAACAAAAAAACTAACCTAAAATATATGTAAGTAATCTGTACTCGGCCAATTGTGCAGTTTATTTTCATTGATGGGCGTAATCGTCGCGAAAATACTGTATTTTTAGTATACTATACAGTAAGTACGCTAATCGAACTGAACATGTGCATTGACGTAAAAAATATGTGGGTATAAGATCGATACCTCGGCGGTTAGGGACCGGTTGGTTAAGGCTTTCTTATGTCATCGGTTTAGTGGTCAACGAGTCTGACAGTATAGTGAAAAAAGTTACATTTGATGATTAGTTATTATATATGACGTTTAAGCTATTAAAGTGATTACAGGAAATGTCAATTGTCATTTAGTTTTAGCTGTCATAATCAAAGCACAACAACAAAGAAACACACATCACAGAGTTTTAAGTAAGTACATGAATATTAATACCGCCATAATACGTATAAGATTGACAGTTGACAATTGTCTTTGTAACCTCTTTTTTAATCTGCCTTATAATATTTTTAATAATTGTACGCTAGTAACGCTTGTACTCTACGTAAAATCATTTTCTCTAGATCTCATTGCTGTCAAAATTTGAAGTTGACTAATGTGAAATGTCATTTCATTAGCCTTTGGATTCTCTACTATGATACCGTCTCTTAATAAATTTGCAGTACATAATGTAATAGAGAAATACTACTACCTACATGTGAATTGTTCCCTTCTGCATCATATCTGCCTCATCGGAAGCTCTTGACCATGACCTCGCCTTTCTGGTTGTCACTTGAGAATTGCACTCGTAGCAAACTTTGACTAATATTAAGATGCATGATGAATTAGCCATATTTATAAATATAATGAAGAGGTTTTTAATCAATTAGAATTAAAGATACTTGTATAGGCCTTAAAACTAGAATTTAAATTGTAAAGACTTTGCAAAAATTAAAAAAAAATTATGCAACACACGACAAAAAGGTAGAAGAGGGTTGTTAAGGACATCAATGGGTGTTCAAAACGCAAGAAGCACGAGATATATTGTGATGGCAAAAGATACTAGCGAAAGCTAAGGCCCATAATTTTCGTCGCAGTTATAAAAAACATCTTCGTAATCAACAAAAATCTCACATAGATAGTTTAATTTGCCCAAAATTATTTCAACAAATATTCTTATTTATTTACACTTTTACACAATCATTACTTACAATTACCTTTTTTTCTACTTAGTTTTAGTATTATTACATTTTTATTCTTTTTGCGGCTGAGGCGCGAACTAGCTGCTGTGGTCTCTAGCAGAATGACCAGCGCTGTGGAACACTCTGTTCTCAGCATAATGCTAATCCAGGGCCAATTACACAGCAAACAGGCATTACATACTTTGTTCTTTAAAAAAATTGATCTCTCATTCTTCTTTTTTCTTGATCATTGTTATTTTGTGTGTTTCTGTGTGTTTTGTTAGTAATAAATGTCTACGTCTATGTTTATAAGGGTTAGCGGCCAATGATTTTGTTAATTAATGTTAAAGTTCGACTTAGGGCCCTTCAAGAAAAGAGCGTACCAATTCTTAAAAGGCTGGCAACGCACTCGCGAGCCCTCTGGCATTGAGAGTGTCAATGGGCGGCGGTATCACGGTATCAGGTGAGCCTTCTGCCCGTTTGCCCCCTTTTCTATTAAAAAAATACAAAATTGTTCTGACAAAGATTTTTGATATGTTTCTGAAGAAATAAAGTTATTAAGCAAATAGGGCATATATCATTTTTATACTTATAAATTCTTGAATTTTGTATTTGTGATAAAGTCACATAGACATAATAGTAGACACAGCGATTTGCTACAAAATGTGTCGTTACGAATTGTAGGTACCTTGGATAAAACGTGGTTTCACCCCTTTTTCCAAGATGGCGGCCGGGGGACAAGGGCGCCAACCCCACAAACTTTAGGTTAGGCTTGTATTTACTTGACTCTGGCACAAACCGGGCTAGAGCCAAAAGGAAAAAAACCTTATATTGACCCGGCTACGTTTCATAAATAAAATTGCGTCCTCTAACAAATGTTCAGTTTGGCCCTCAAATTGTAACATTTCAAAGGTCGATCACCTATTTGCCTATTAGATTGTCATGAAACAGATACAGAACACAGACCTAAAAAGCTTGTAGTGCAAATGATTTATTTTGCGTTCTGCATTCTTTACGCAACATATCGCATGAATAAGACTATTGTCCGGGTTGAGTGTACAAGAAGCGAAAGAATTGTTTATTGTTCGCTGTTATATGGTTGCTTACATTATTATGCGTCTCATGGCCGTTGCATTCATAGGTGCTTCATATTTAATTTATTCGACGTAATACGGTAATGGTAGGAATAGGCACATTTCTAAGTCTCATTATAGGCTAACCTTACCAATTGTAACGTTAGCATATAAGTGTTCTCATGTAAGTGACTAATGTCTTTTATGAGATTAAATGTCTTTAAACCTAACCTGACGTCCAGTGATACCGCCGCACATGAACACACATTGCCTGACGGCTCGCAAGTGCGTTGCCGGCCTTTCAAGAATTTCGAATTGGTTCGGATGAAGCCTATCAAAGTAGCATACCATTTCGTCTTAAGGTCCTTCAAGAAAACTAAATTCTTATACATACATTCATATTTTTGAGTTAAGGGACTTCAGTTTGTATGAAATTGGCGTTAATCTATATTTGTCAATAAACAGTCGAGAGTACGTTGATTTTGATTTGATTATCTTGATCGTATCACTTAAGAATATATTCTTAAAACAGTAGTACCATAAATATATCTAAAAACGGTCACTTACATGAACTATTGGTGGATATATAATACCCAAATAAAAAACCTTTATTAAATCGATTATATATGTTGCTTATATTTTCGTTCAAGATTTTTCCGGTGTGACAAAAAAGTACAAAATCGCACATTATACTTTATCTCACAATTATTCAAAAATAAACCCTAAAACATTACATATTTAACTAACTAAATCAAACTTACGTTTGAGCTGCTCTTGAGTCTTGCATTTAGTGTAGTTAGAGTGAAGTAGTAAATTGAAATTTCGCTACACCTAGATACTTAACGTAATTATTTACCAATAATTAGGGCATGTTAAATTGCTAAACACGTGCCCTGATAAAGAAAATAAACCTTCGATCGTATTCATCTCTTATAAGTATTGGCCATAACGTGTGCTAGCTAAACTATCGTTGTTTTTAGAATAACGTATCCTTGTCATACAACACATGTCAATTGCCAATGTAATTGAAAAAATGGCAGTCAACAAAAAAATAAATTCGCGAATTCGAATATCGAATATTCGTTTATTTTTTTTTTTTTAAATGAACAATAGAGGAAAATATTCTATTGCATACTCATAGAGACGAGCTGTCAAATCGCATATCTGTGGAAGAAACTAAAACTAGAAAATTTTGTTCCCCGCGTAGGTGACACTTCATAAGAACTAACAAGCAATCTTAAAATACAATTTCAGTCTATAAACGTTTGAATAAGTTTAATGTGTTATTTTTACACTTGTCTAGATTTGACAAAATTGCTAAGAACGTATACTATATGATATTGATATACGGATACGTTTATCAAAATAGTCGAAGCAACAGCCCTATGCATAAATTACCAGTTTCCCAATAATTGCATAATAAATAACGTTCATCTATCACAGGCTACGAGAGGAAATAGAGCAATGATTGCATGACTCTGTCGGGTTTGCCGTGACGTACTTCCACTGAAGCTACAGCAGATAAATTGTTATAATAGATTTTTAACAATTACTTGGGTCTTGCGATAATTTTTGTTAACACAATAAATCCCTACATGCATGAAAAATACTTACAGTCCATTTGTGCGTTCTAGGGTTAAGCGGATAATTCGTCTACATTGGCAAATCTGTGCCTTTCAAATAGAGCTTTTTAGAATATCTTTATTCATATAGGTAAACAAGTACACTTATTAACGTTAAAAAAAATTAATGCTATCGTAAATTTACATTTACTACCAGTTCGCAAGTCAAGGGCGTAGAGCGGGCAAGAAGAACTGGTACGAAACTTTCCGCCACTCTTTATAATCGCTAAATTTTGAGTCATACTATTTGTTTAAATTGGAGCGAATCAATCCCAAGAATTAGGACCATTTAAGTATTCGTCAAATTTATAAAAGGCTTTAATAATTTACTTTAAACGATGGCTTTAAACTTATTTAGTGATAATTCTCTAAGCCGTAATGGAATTGTTAAAATCCAATAAAGAAGAGTTTAAAAAAGTAACCTCGTGATGTTTCTATCTGTACTAGTTATACAGAAAATACAAACCTATAGGTGTGACGTTTACCAGACCTTTCTTTACGCGTGTCGGATGTCAGCTGTCAGAAGCCAATGATTTCGCCAAGATTGGTACTAAACTTGTCAAATTTAACGATTGGGGTGGGATTCGTCAGCGTCCATCTAAAAATACTTGCCAATGTACAAGAACTTTCATTCCATATCTCTGAAAAGTCTGGGTATTTTTATAATGGCAATAGTTATTATTATAGACTTACAAGTCTGGGGTGCATACCTTGAACAAGGAAGATTGGTAGAATGCAAACTATAATGGGAGTACTAAATTATTATTAGGCTAGATCTGTGGTATGACCACAGAAAACAATATGTGTAAAAATGTGGTCTCGACTTTAGTCATTGATTACAGATGAGATTGTCACTGACATGTTGAAGAATTTTTAAAAAGCTAATTTCAGTTGTATTCTATGACTCCTATAGAGTAATACATTTATTCGAAGCATACTTACTCTATGACATTTTCCTTTGAATAATTGTAATATAGAGGGAGGATAAAACTTTCTGAGTTTCTTGCGCGTTCTTCTCGGAACAAGGGCCAGTGGTAGTTTTGCGAACGGATGGCGTAGTCTTCTCTTTCGCGAATTTTGTAAACGTTTTTGACATGCATAAGCATGCTTAGATGCATCTAAACTGAATAACGAATTTTGATTTGATTTGATACCAATTAAAAACACTTTCATTATATACAATATTTTTATATTTATCGGTAATAGGTGAACTTAAGCGCATTATAGAGCCTTGTCGGTATGCGGCAACCTTGTAGTGAAATTTCAAATATAAATTATTTAACATAATTTTTAAAATATGGGTCACACATTAAATAATGTTAGGCGCACAAAATACCTCAGTAAGTATAAATTACGAAAAATACAGCAGTGCTTTAAATTTTATGAAATATTAAAAAAATAGGTTTTACCAAAACCTTTATTTATGAAAAGATTTTGAGGTCGCCGAAGAGATAAAAAACTATTACTTTAAAACAGATTTTATCTATTTTACTGAAAATATGATGAGCAGTGATAGCGTATTGAGAGATGGAGTGAAAAAGGGAGACCGAGAAAAAATATACACTATTGGTTGATGTATTCGTTAAGTAGTTGCATAATAGTACTGTAGTTCCTTTCTGTCGCATAATTTGTGCAGTAAACGCAGATTTTTTATTTATTTATATTAAATCAAAAAAATATCTTTATTCATATAGGTAAACATGTACACTTATGAACGTCAAGAAAAACAAATTAAATTAAATTGTAAATTTACATTTACAACCAGTTCTCAAATCAAGGGCGTAGAACGGACGAGAAAAACTGGCAATAAACTCTACGCCACTACGCAATTCCATATGTAGCCGATTCGTTGTGAAAACAATTGTGGACAAACATTGTGACGCTTAGGAAACTTCACACACGTGCTTGGAAACTTAACGCCCAACCCAATAATTAATCCACAATCTCAGATTGTTTTCAATCTGACCAGAATCGGACCAAACCCTACAAAGATTTAGGATTTACAATAAATGTAAAATTAAAAACATTTAAAATGCATTTCTTTAGTGATTTTCATATTGTGTAAAGTACCTAAATAAATAAATGAGTTTAAATTTTTATATAAGTTGCAAATTTGTTCTGTCCGGGTGGAAAGATAAACTATGCATTTGTTTGCACCATACTTAAAACTATTTTTTTATAAACTATGTTTATTTATTTAGAGACGATTCAGTACTTTTTCCAATCCGAACATGAATAATAGACAACAAAGTTCATATATGTCTTAATTTTTTTTAACAATTTAAAGTTACCTTATACCTGCCAACAATTCTTAGCACCATAAAAATATGGGAAAAAAAATACTACTTATTAATTTTTATACATTCATTTCAATTAAACAATCATTAAACGAAAGAAACTGCGAAAAAACATAACCTCTCCCCAACGGATTGCGAAACGTCACAAATAACTTGAATGTCACGTGTCGTAAAATGCGTCGTTATGCTTAGAGTCAAATAGCCGCAATAAAGATTGAGTCTTACCGAATTATATATTTATAACATGGCAACCCATTTTTTACAAGTATTTGATTGTCCAAGATTTACTGAAATTTCCAGTTTTATTCAAATCTATTTACTTACTATTATATAAAAAACACGGTTGAGAAAATTTAAAGTTTACCATTGTTTTATATAATTTTATTGTATATAATGTTAAGTTAGTATAATTATTTTTGTAATATATTTTGTTATACCTTTTCTTAAAGTGCCAATGGACTTTGTATCCGGCTAATAAATAAATTAAAAAAAAGTATTTGATTACTTACACCAACAGTGGTTTATTCCATTTATTATTAACCTATTCTAGATTATGATAAACGAATCGTAAACCAATTGAAATGCATTATCCATTATATACGCCACATGTACCAGTGCCTTTCAGACAGGCGAGAGGGCTGTGAGTATGTAACTGTTCATATCGATGCATCTGCCATTGTTACGTGTTCAGTTAAATAATAAAAAAAATTGTTTACACATAGGCTACGATATAACAACAACAATGTTTCAGGGAATTGATATTCTGTCAGCAGCAGACGCAAGTGGTAGTGTAGATATTAGTGGTATTAAACCCTCCGGTAATCATTGTGTTACAGTTGATGATTTGTAATTCTGGAATGATACATAGCGCCAAGTTCTGAAGCCTTATAGGCAAAATTTGCGATAATCTTAGCAGATTTTATCAAGAGTTAACATCTAAACATTAGTGCCAATTTAATATTATGCATTGATATAGTTCCATTGACCCCAAATCTGGGCATTCAATGAAATTAATAGCTTAATATTGACGTAAATAATTCTATTACCATGATATTGAATTACGTTGGAGGCAATATACTGCCTAGTTATTCGCAAGCATTAAGCATTAAATTCTGCGGTCTTACTATCGTCCACCGGGATTACACCTGAGACCTACTTAACTGCCTATTTCTAACATTCATTCAGCCCTCTGCAAATGCACGCCTGTTTACTGCGACGCGAGCTGCTTTTTCACCTGCGAATACTGGTTCATGTTGTAACTGACCAGCTTAACCAACACCATTAGGAAGAATTTCAGTGTTTCTATTTATTTCTTTAATTCAAGTTGACAATCTCTGCAATGCTTGTTGGCATTTAAATCGTTAATAATTTTATTTTATAAAATTATTAATCAATTCTAATAGGTCTTGCTATTCAGAAGTTTATTATAACTATACAGTCCAACGCACTTTATGGTTCTGAATTAAGCTGAACTTAAAGTAAACCTACCTATGATTTACCCGTTACTTGATTACTGTAATCTACCTTTATCATGATTCCGAATTAATATACCTATTTACCATCACAACCATGTAAATAATATAATCTTAAATACAAAGACATGCACAGGAATTATCCATATATAATTATTTATATATGGATAATTATATATTTTATGATTACATATTTTGTATCCTAGCTAAGAGTTTAATACTTATGTATTCACTTTGCATTATAAACAAAGTTTTGGTATTGTCCTGAAGTCAGGTTTAAACAGAAACAATTTAATACAAATTATGTTAAGCAGAGATTGGATTTATTAGTTTGACTTTATTAAAAATATAGGTTTGTAAGATGATAATCAAAACAATCAGTTATCTGAAGAGACGAGATACAAACAACATGTTTTATGTTGACATAACAAATTAATGTTTTTTGTGTTATGCTAGGTAAGAAATATTCATTATTATTCACGAAAATCGGACTGGAGACTCAAACTGCTTTATAGCAGTCCCTCACTTCACTGGTTGTGAGCGAGTTGCACTGACACACAAACTGCTATAATGGTTGTAAATGCGTTGCAGGCTTTTTAGGATGGTATGCTCTTATTGTGAAGGAATAATTTCTCATTTACCCAAAACAATATTTCTTTAAACCTATATAGTTCATATGCATATAAAGATATTGTGAATTTAAAGTTCTCCTTTACCCAAAGGGCAAATTTTTAATGGAGGACAATTCATATCCCTATTATGTAACTTAATGGTTTAAAATATTATTTTAAAAAGTTAAGCATTTTAAAGAAATTTTTATTAATTATTATTGCATGATAGTCTGTATGAGTGAAGCAGCTTTGGACTAAGCTATCAGACAGCTAGAAAATGTGAGATACCTATAAATATTAAAAATTATTTATTTTATTCAACAAATTTATGTCATATAATAAGTATGGCTAATTTTATAAGGTATTTGTTTTATTCATAACTAGAGGTGAGATGGGGTTGAAGGAGTGGTTAATTTAATTAATATAAAAAACATCTTTAAATAAGTTTTTATTATGACACTGTTGACGAATGTATACAAAGTATTTGTTTTTTAGCATAATTATTTGTATGAGCATACAACGAAAACTCGCGAAATACCGTTCCACTTATGACATAATCGTAATATTTTAAAATAAATACAGACGTAGATCGCAGATTTTTCGTTAACTAATAATTAATGACTAAGATGTGCATTATTTCATTATATAGCATGTAACCTGGTGCTGAGTTCGACACCCGGCGAATCAATATTTGTTGCGTGTTCGAAGACTTACATAAAAAAATATCACTGTTCACGCAACCTTGTCTACCGCATGGCCCAGTGGCTTACAGAACGTGGAACAACAACAAATATTTAACAAAATACGTGAAGCGCCATACATTTAAGGACAAAATAATAAAAATTAAAATTGCCTCCTTGCCAGTATATTTTCAAATTGCCGGATAAAACCTAGTCTTCTTTTTGTTTGTCAATCTTCGGAATTTCCTACACTTTCTTTTTTGACGATCTGCCTTCCGTTTCTGGAAAACTTTTTATAACACCTATCTGATTCTCTGAATATAAATTGTTTGCTTAAAAAATAATAGAAGAATGTATAGTAAGATTGATTTATTTGTAACTTTGTTTGGGTGTTTATTTAAGAGCCGCTAAACAGCGAAGATAAATTAATAACGCCATCAAAACAAACTTGGTAGGTGAAAAATATCTGTTGTTACGAACTCGATCGATACATAGAAATAAGCTACAGTTCAATAGCATTACAATATACTATTTACAACAAAAAAAATATACAAATAGTAAGTAATAAATAATAAATTAATATTGTTTTGCGTGACCAATAACCTCTTATACGAATCTAGCAAGATTTTTATAAGATTGATGGGGGATTTCTAGATGATGACTTACCAGGTGTAAAACGGTGTTCACCACTTCACGGTTGGTTACCTGGCCAACTTCTATCAGCCCGATAAGAACTGCAAATTTCAGGCTATCATTCGTCGTCATTCGAACGACTTCCTCAGGTCTTTTTATATCACTAAACGGCGGTGATTTTATATCCACCATGGTTTTTTATGTCACAATGCACTAATTCACAAATTACAATTTCACTCGCGACTGTAAAACTCAAAAAAACATTATTTCATCGGCTCACATGATAACGCGCTGATATCACTTGCTGCCATTTTGGTTTGTAACGATATTGCCATGTCATGGTTAATGGTGTTTAAATTTCCCCAAAAGTTATATTTCGTAATAATCACATTAAAAAATGTTTTGATATAATATCATCATTGATTTTAGTTAGCTTATAATATTTAGTTATATAAAAAATATTTTCCTAAACTAAGTCTTTTCTAAGTCAATACTTAATTTTCAAATATTTCACTTAGCTTAAGTACAATATCACTTATAGCTTAGCTATAACTACCAATAGTTTCGAGTAGAATGGAATACCTTAACTTCAACTTTTATGTGGCTAACCATACAGTTAAGAGCTAACGTGTAATAATTAAGTAACATTACAATTACGCCGGCGCCGGCGTTGGAAAAAAGTACCGTTACATTTTTCGGTTACTCGTCACATTCATCCGTTACGGCCATCTTTTACTCGTCCTTACCACGGTTGATTTGAAGCCATTAATAACAAAAATATATAATAACGATAACAATTATAATATAATTCTATTACAATTAATGAAATTCTGTAAAAACTCAATCTAATCGTTGAAAGATTATTTATTTAATAAATCGTATACACAGTGTAATGACAATCGACTAATATTTTTTCTTAAATTACCTACCTGTATAATTTATTGCATTTTTACTGTGACAATAATTGTAAATAATGTAAGTATTTAAATTGTATTTTAAAGAGCATTAATTGTTCTATATTGTAATAGTTATCACATACTATACTAAGTAAATAATTGAGAATGAATACGATAATTTGCTACCAATCAAAGTAAAAGAAAAATGTTGTGAGATTTTATGAAGCCACGGTAAAAGTGAAACTTTTTTCACATTATAGATATTTAACTAAAAATTTTAGGAATAATAATCCATTAAAGGTTTAAAATCGCTTTATCAATCTTAATTTTATACTTGGAAAATTGAAATGATAATGGGACTGATAAAGGTAGACTAAGTCTCCAACTAATATTTTTATTGATTTCTGTGTCTTAGAGAGTACGACATATATAATACTTAACAATTACATATTTAGATTATATACACAAATTAAAATAGCGTGAAGTAGATTTATATTGGCCTTGGCTACTATGATTACACTACACGGTCAGCTGCTGCGAACTATTTGCGCCGCAACATATTGGCCTTGGCTGCTATGACGAGCTCCTTTCACTTTATCCCTACTCCGCGGCCGACCGTCACGCAACATGCGCCACACAGACCATAAAGTTTGAGACGATGTAATAAAAGTTTCACTTTAAAATTAAACAAACACCATACCATTGTCAAATTAAACTGGGGACAGACCGTTAGTGATTTGAATAGGCGTAACGCAACTAAATAACTGTATCATTTGTATTCATGTCTATTATAGTAGAAGCCTTTTGTTAAACTATCTAATTTAACTTTATTTAACCCATTTCTGTAAAGTTGCAGATTTATAATTCAAAATAAGGTAGATAAACAAGCACACATTTTTATGTTTTATGTTTTCACTCTTTATGTTTAAGTTCAGTTTGATATTTTTTATTGTACCTTGGAACATAGACGTCTATACAACAAGAAAATAATGTACTTTTTAAGATTATTATTATATATCAATTATAATCATATGTAATGTAATAAGTAGTATGATTTGGGTTATACATACACATAATTCACAGGTTTTTGTAAGTCAGTTCATGTCTTACCTAATCTATTTTAATACAACATTTTCTTCATTTACCAATAAATTGTCGCAGCTGGCTTAACCTTAATAATACCCCAATTTATCGTGGAAATCTCCTGAACATGGCAATATTTGGACATAATACCATACTTTTTGCCAATGGACTTTGTATCCGGCAAATAAATAAATTAAAAAAAAAACCATACTTTTAAACTAGTCAAACTCAAATCTTGAAAAGAAACTCTTTAGTGCTAGGAACTTTTATTAAATTATTTTCTTTTTATTTTACTCATCAAATATTTGGAGGATTTGATAAGGTTACGCCGTTATCGTTTGGGTAAACGAACCTATTCAAAATTTGTCGTGTTTTTAGGACAACACGAATTGATTTTTGAATTTATTATCTTTGCGTTGCCTAACTTGACTATTGAATATAGGGGCGAAACAGAATTGTCATTGTCATATGTCAAGGAGTGGACGACATTATTTTTGACAGTTATATATTTTCCTAAAGTCTAATTTCAGTCATTAGCCAGACGTGAACCTGTACACTTGTAAAATGGCTGCGATAGACGTTGAACCTATGCCTATAAAAGTGAGTAATTCATTTATTTTACTTCTTTAGAGATTCACGGTATGATTCGTAAAGAGAGCATGTAATTTTATTCATAGTTATATCAATTAAACATTAATTGTTTCGATTTAAGAAATGGTGAGAGTCACAGCTTGGGCGTTCTCCATTCGTATCGCTGTTTACTATAGGATATAGACATTCAGTTTTCATTTATGACGCACTAATCCAAACAAAACAATGGGTATATTGTTTAAAAACAAATAAATCTATCGACATATTTCATCTGTGAGTCAATGAACATGGATATAGCTATAGTGAAGAATATAATAAGATTTTATCTAAGGTGGAGACTGCAATGCGTACGTTAAAGTTGTCGGGGCATGTCGGTTTCGACAGCCTGCCGGACCAACTAGTAAACAAGAGTGTGCAGAATGGATTTGTGTTCAACATACTATGTATTGGTAAGTGATTCATTGTATACGCGTTTAATCAACTGTACTCGATAGATAAAAGTTTGCTTGACGTAACGTTATTTTATTGACTTGTTGATAATGTTTCTGACCCTTATGTTTGCATTCATTAAATTAGTAATTGTATAATAGACTAGTGGGGTTGAAATGGCCTTGTATGTTGCACTCATAATTGTTCATAATTGAAAGTCAGTAAATTAAAGTTGTATATCCAGGGCAAGCTTATTATAGCGGTTTATAATCAATACCTATTTCACTAAAGTGCCTCTGGAAGCAAGTATGTTGTACTAACTACATTAATTGTTTTGTAGTGAATTAAAACAAGAACATATTAACTAAGCATAATTCAACTTAGCTGTAGAAGCATTATGTTATAACTGCTATTATGGATTAATGTTGTTACATCACATATATAATCAAGTATCAAATAATCAAACTTGCTATGTTAATAGGTGAAACTGGCTTAGGCAAATCTACACTTATGGACTCTTTGTTTAACACCAATTTCGAGTCTTCTCCTAGTCCACACAACCTGCCAACTGTTAAATTGAAAGCACATACCTATGAACTGCAGGAAAGCAGTGTACGGCTTAAGGTAGGTGAATTCATTGATATGCTTCATTATTTTTTATTAATATTAAATTGTTGCTATTCCTACAGCCAATATATAATTTTAGTTATGTAAATGTTATGACTGATCCTTATTAAATTATTTATACATGTTTCAATTGAAAAACTTTTGTCAGTTTTTATATGATTCATGGGTAGGGAAATGTTAATTATATATACAACAGCATGTATAACAGGAGTTATTTAATGAGTCTATAAAAAATCATGTGAACCAATAAATAACATATAGCTTTGAGAGTGATGTTTTAATTCCATAGTTCTAGCACATTGACACTGAAAGAATCACTCAAGAAATCTTGCATATCTAATTAAAATATAATATTAAATAGATATATAAATAAATCATTTGACAAATTTAGTTCATGTTACTATTCTAAATAAGAGGATTAAAATATAATTTGTAAGCATATTGTATAGTTTTTAATATTTATTATTCCTAATAAATATTAAAATTAATATTTTTACAGTTTCATAAAACATTATTCTTACTAAAAGTATACATAAAGTAAAAGTGATAGACTCTTATTTATAGAAACTTTATTATGCAATCTTTGGTCTATTTTCTGTTGAATTGTGTTCACACGGTGATGAAAAGACATTATGTTTGCTTAAGTTAAACATTGCAATTAAACTGATTTATTTTTTATGATTAAGGGTGATGTTAAAAAATTTACCTTAACCTTAAAGTTATTAAAATATTCCTGTTTTTCTGTCGAACCTTTCCAAACCCTGTAATTATTTTTCTTATAAGAATCGTTAGAGAAGTCCTATTAAATACTATTTTTTCCTCGTGGTTAGTTTTCTCAGGTTAACTTAATTTCTGATCAAAAATAAATATTTTACATGATAATTACTACAAAAAAATTCAAAAGGCGCCAAATTTAACACATGTTTTTCATACCTCACGGCGCATGTGCTGCAGCCAAGTTGCCATAGATATTTAATCTATAGAGACATTATGCTTCGCTTACGCGTATTAATAAATTTTTTTTTACAAATCATGATTCTCAAGCAATTTAATTTTAAATTAAATTTTTATGTCATATGTTTCATCTTTTTATTTCTGTCAAATCATGGCTCTATCGTACGAATGGCCTAAGTTTATTAAATGTTGTAACAAACACTGCGGCTGAATATTTTTCTGGCCGTTAGTTAAACGGCTAGGCTGTTAATTGTACAGCTAATTAATGTAGTTGGCTGCGACAGCGTCACTGTTTTTTTAAATAGTATATAATGAAAATATATATATATATATATATTATTTCAGTTGACACTCTGTGACACTGTGGGATATGGTGATCAAGTCAACAAGGACGATAGTTTCAAAGCCGTAGTGGACTACATTGATGCTCAGTTTGAAGCATATTTGCAAGAGGAGCTTAAAATTAAGCGCTCCCTACCGACCTACCATGATAGCCGCTTGCATGTTTGTCTTTACTTCATTTGTCCGACTGGTGAGTTTTTGAAGCTTTTATATAAAAACTCTTTTGTTTGTCTATTGTTAAAGAGAACTGAAAATACTTTCTCATTATATACACGAAGAAAGATTGATAGATATATAATTTCAATTTTTAACAGCTTGAACAAAAAATATACAAATTTATTTACAATCTGCCGTTTAATACCTAGGTAACACACACATATACAGAGCAATGTATATGTGTGTGCCTTTTACAGGGTATTAAGATTGTAGTCCCATACTCGTTCCCTAGGTCTAAAATCACCAATATCTTCCAAGTTCTTTCTGCCAAAACCAACCTTGGAGTTCAGGCACCTCTTGTTCGAATTCTTCGCAACTTTAAAGGATTGAACAGAGCTTATTCGGATCTGGATATATTTGATGATGATTTTTTTTTTCTCTGCTTTAAGTACCAAAATTCTTGGTAATTTTATTTTATTGTGTATTTGTCTTATCTTTAAAGAAAAACACTTTTTTACGGATTATAGTTATGTATTATTGTATTTAAACTTATAATTATTTAGACATAATTTTAAATTTAAACCGACGTTTCGCGTGCTTTACAGCGTGCGTGGTCACGGTGACTGAAGACAAAGGTGTTAAATGTCAAAAAGTATTACAGCTGTAGAAAATGTTGTGTTATCTGTATTTATTTCCCCGGAGTTGGTATCGACTAAAAGATGTAGGGTTTTTGCAGAAATTGCTCACGGTGTCCTCCATTTTCGCGGATTGTTTATTTTGAGATTTTAATTTGGATATTATTGGATCCCAGGTGTTTGATAATTTTAGGCCGTCCTCTCTATTGAAATTGGCGTGTTTTTTGATTTCAATGGCTTCGCGTACCAATCTTGGGAAGAATCTTTTTTCTTTCGCAAGTACTTTCGGTTGGTCAAAGCGTATGTAGTGATTAGGCCTATCTAGTGTGTGTTCACAGACTGCTGATTTTGTGTGTCGTCTATGTCTTATGTCCGCAATGTGTTCCTTGAGTCTGCTGGACATATTGCGTTTAGTTTGCCCTATGTAAGACAGGCCACAGTCGCAATCCAGTTTGTATATACCTGCATCTTGCAATGGGGTGTTACTTTTGATTGGTCTTAGGAATTGCTGAATCTTCTTGTGCGGCTTGAAAATTGTATTAATGGAAGCTCGTTTTAGGACCCGGCTAATTCTATCTGTAACTCCCTTCACATATGGCAGGTAAGCTGGCTGGCGAGGAACTGTTTGTGTCTTGTTTTTGTTTCTGTGATGCAGCCGGGGGATGCGCAACTTGTTTCGGTGTAGCACCTGTTTGACATGCTGTAGTTCCTCCTTGAGGTGGGCCGCATCACAAAGACGTTGGGCTCTCTGAAACAAACATTTACCGACAGAGAGCAGTTGTGACGGGTGGTGGTGGGATTCACCATTGAGGTACCTATCTGTGTGGGTTGCCTTTCTGTGTATTGTGTGACCTAGTGTGCCATCTGCTTTGCGTATAATTAAAATGTCCAAAAAGGGCAGACAGTTGTTGTTTTCTTTTTCAACAGTAAATTTAATGTTCTTGTGTATTGAATTTAAATGCGCTAGAAATGTAGATATTTTGTCATTGGGGAGTACTACAAATGTGTCATCGACATATCTCTTGTACAGTCTAGGTTTAACCGGGGCATTGGCCAGAGCTCTCTCCTCAAAGTCCTCCATGAAGATGTCAGCGACTATAGGTGACACCGGAGAACCCATGGCTACTCCATCAACCTGCACATAGAACTCATCTTTCCACATTAAGTACCCTGATGTGAGACAGTGTTTTACAATATCTACATAATCTGGTGACATGTTCTGTTCCTTAAGTCTTTTTGAAATTATATCTAGGCAGTCATTTATATTTAGTCAATCCGCGAAAATGGAGGACACCGTGAGCAATTTCTGCAAAAACTGCGGGGAAATAAATACAGATAACACAACATTTTCTACAGCTGTAATACTTTTTGACATTTAACACCTTTGTCTTCAGTCACCGTGACCACGCACGCTGTAAAGCACGCGAAACGTCGGTTTAAATTTAAAATTATGTCTAAATAATTATAAGGTTAAATACAATAATACATAACTATAATCCGTAAAAAAGTGTTTTTCTTTAAATGTGTAAAAGTTATGTTAATAAAAGACAATACTATTGTCTTATCTTGTTTATGTTTTTAATTATATTTTTTTTAATGCCAATCCTTTTATTGTTTTTCGAAGAAATCTCCGTTCTTCTCTACACATCGTTGCATTCGATGGAACTGAGAACAGCAATGGGCCCATTCTTCCGTAGTGGTCTCTTCTATGTCATTTTCTTACGCTTTCACCGCTTCAGGTCTCGTAAAGCGAATACCTCGAATTTTATCTTTAGTTCTTGGGAATGACTCAACACACCTGTCATAGTCATTCAAAAGTACGTTTTGCGGAGTGTGCTAAAGCATTTTCGTGGTGAAGGAGGACCCAGCTTCGAGGGCGCTGCTGCCGATTTCCAAGACAACAAGCAAACAGTGATTGACATACCAGTCTGCAGTAACTTTCCTTTCATCTTCTAGCACAACTGTCTCGAAATGGCCTTTCCGACCATAGAATGAGGCAATCATTTTTTTCCTTGACTTCTTCCTTTTTTTTTAATTGAAGAGGGGGCAAACAGGTAGGAGGCTCACCTTGGTTAGTCCTTTGTAACCTCTGCAGCTTTCATCACCTGTGACAATTGCAAACTACACAGCATTTGAGTCACCGACGATGAACTTCTTTATCGATATAATATTATATTTGACGACACTAGTCCATGTGAAGCTGTTTCTAGTCGTCGGTTAAAGTATAGGCAATCCATAGATAGAATATTCTTTGAACTTGACTCATACCGATGCCTAGGCACTGATGTAATCTTCACGTCCCTAACGCTGATCATCATTAAGATGGCTACGTCTATGCTTAAACTCATTTAACCAATTATAAATAATGGCACGAAATGGGGCTTCATTAAGAAATGCTTAACGCAGCCTATATAGCTTTGTTGAATAAATCATTGACGTTGTTCCTTATCACTGTTACAAGAGACAAATGAGTGCAATACACAAGGTTACTGAAGAGTTCTAAAATTGAAATTGAAAAAAAAAAGTTTTCAATAGAAATTTTTCTAACTGGCCAGTTCTAAACATTGTCAGTGTTACCCGCGTATAAATACATTTTTTAACAAGTTTTCATTATAGGAACGTATTGTTACGCTAAATTTAAAAAAAAAAAAAATAGTTGAGTTTACGTATTATTTGTGCTAAGGCGTTCATATTCGTATGTGGAAAACGAAAGATAACAATTAATTTATTTTTATTTATTTATAAAAACACTCCTGCCTTAACTGGTGGCCCTAAATTGACACGAGTGAAGAATAATAGTACACTTTACAGACGAAACACAATAAAAACCAATCGTATGAAATTACAAACTAAAAAATACAGAAATTTATAAACTGTAGGAACTAACAGTGTTAACAACATTTGCCAGCTTAATCAACGGACAATGAAAAAATAATTTAATTAATAATTAAATTATTTTTTATTAATTACATGTATGTCCAATACGTACGTACGTCGAGCGTACTCCTCCCTTAAAGGCCGGCAACGCATTCACTAAAAATGGGTGTCCATGGGCATGGTCATGGGCGACGACTGTCTTTTTGGGCGTCCCGCAGGCTCGTTTGTCCCCCTATTATATAAAAAAAACTTGCAAGACTGATTTAACATAGATCAAAGGAGTGATTTTATTTGATTATTTATTTAAAGTATTGCGCATTGCGGATCAATTAAATGTGGTACCAGGACGACATGATTGACCTGATGACCAATACATTAGCGTCCTTGACATTGAATTATTCAGTGCACGCCTGACACGATAGTAGAAAAAATAACGGTACAAACTTTTACTTACCCACGATTTAGAGCGGACCTTGTTTGTATAGAGACTTAATGCGAATAAGTAGTTGGTAGGAGATTTTTTTTATTTTTGGACGTTCTAACGAATAACACATATACCGTATACGAATTGGATGGTAGAGAGATTTTTGCAACGGATATTGACTTGGGTATATCATCCCTAGTTGCAAATTTTCTTGTGTTGCATGAATACATTTTACATGGCAAATTGGATAGGCTCACGTGATGTTAAGACCCATGAACACCCTCAATGTCAGAGGGATCGCGAATGCGTTACCGGCCTTTGCAAAATTTTTGCTTAAAATAATATAACAGCTTATAATAATTTTGGCAAATGGATATGTAGCCATGCCATTTAATTTCTATAAAACTATTCATTAACCATATTCGTAATTAATTAAGTATACAGGAAAATCGAAACCGTCAAATGAATTGTAGGAAATAGTTGTAGTTAATTACATAATCGCCGTTTTTTTTATATAAACGCGTTTATTATATATAACTAATATAACTAGCCTCTCTTTCACAATGTGGCCAGGAAGAAAGTGGGTTATTTTTTTATTATTTATAAATACAGAAAGATCCGTGGAAAAATAACATTCTTGTATTGACATTTTCAGGACATGGCCTCAAATCAATTGATCTTGTTTGTATGAAGAAATTGGATACTAAAGTGAATATCATTCCCATCATTGCAAAGGCTGATACCATCTCGAAGACTGAACTGCAGAAATTTAAGGTAATATAACATATTTTCTATGACAATCACCTCGACGTCCGCCGTTCCACAACTGCGCGTTTTTCTAGGCAGTTTTTGCTGCGCACCACCACTTTGTAGAACCAGCTGCCCACTGAAGTATTTCCGAATCAATTCGACTTAGGGTCTTTCAAGAAAAGAGCGTACAAATTCTTAAAAGGCCGGCAACGCACTCGCGAGCCCTCTAGCATGGAGAGTGTCCATGAGCGGCGGAATCACTTAACATCAGGTGAGCCTCCTGCCCGTTTGCCCCCTGTTCTATAAAAAAAAAAGACAAGGCAAGGTTTTGATGATTGAGACCTATCTGAAACATAATTGTTTAGTCACGTCACATATATATATCTAATTGAAATATGGGATACGGCATGCAGAAACAAAATTTCTAACATACAAACATTACAAAATAAATTAATAAAAGCATTATTTAGAAACAATTTTTGAACAGACTAATAAAATCTACCAAGAAACCAAAATTATGACGATTAAACAAATATGTTTATAGCACCTGTATCTTAGTTTTAAAAAAAAAAAT
The DNA here is from genome assembly GCA_028984075.1 of Pieris mannii. Classification (NCBI taxonomy): domain Eukaryota; kingdom Metazoa; phylum Arthropoda; class Insecta; order Lepidoptera; family Pieridae; genus Pieris; species Pieris mannii. Next base: position 4,995,638 of record CM054798.1, on the reverse strand, counting down.
AACTCTCTCCATAGTAGCTTATCATTAAAAATCAAATACACAACGACACGCAATACTCGTCGAGCGAGTTTGCTTATCTTGCCGAAGCCGCGTACAAATTATTTGAAGAAATCTATTAGGTATGAGGGTGTGCAATTATTTAATCAATTACCATCTAAAATTCGCAATATTGAAGTGTTTGACAAATTCAAAAAGGCATTAAAAATGCATGTTAGTGTGAACATAGTTGACTAAAATTAAGACGGCTAATGGCGACGTTTATCTCGCTCGTATATACATATTAATATTAAGTTTCTCATGTAATTAGGGTTGCCTGGAAGAGATCGCTTGTTAGCGATAAGGCCGCCCGTTGCATCCCTTGTAATTTGTATGTATTGCGTTATTTGTGTTTCTTTGCAACAAAGTGTGATTAAATAAATAAATCATATATTTTTTTAATGAGAAATTAAGTTCTTTAAACATTGTTGTTTTTACTTTAAGTAGTAACATTATTATTACAAATCAATTATTTTATTTTAACAAAATTATTATTATACAATTCATCCAAACCGAGTGTCTGACTGGAATAGGCTTTCAGAAAGTATAATTATTAAAAATTCAGTGGCGCTACGTTTCGTGATCCTTTATTTTCTTTAAAGACAAGTACGCCTTCTCTTCTCTTCTTTTGGTTCTAAGACATGCTGGTTTCCGCACGAGGTTTTCCTTTACATTGCGAGCTAGTTAAGTGCACACATAAAAATACCATAAGTGCACAGCCGGGAACCGAACCTATAACTTTAAGGAGGCAAGCATACCACGGAATCACTGTTCTCCTACTTTATTATTAAAACTTTAAACTCATTTAAAATGCATAATAATGTAAAACGATTTGATTAAAAAAAAAGAGTGTGTGTACTTATGTACACGCGATAGAAGTTATACTTCTTTGGCGTAGGGAAAAAATAACTAAAATGTGATTAACGAGAAATATTAAAATTAATCAAAAAGATTTTATTTAAATAAATAAATAATTAATAAATACTATCACCGTCGTATATGGAATTGATTTAAAAACACCAAAATTATTATTATTAAATTATTTATTCACACTGTTTAATTGTACTGTTACGAAACACGTTTTCTAAATATGTATAAAAATACTATAATATACAACTTGAACACAGTTATCGCTTTCCATGCCACCTAGACCTAACTTTACGATAGTTTTTTAATTTGTTTTCGTTTTTCAGTCCAAAATTATGCAAGAACTCCAATCAAACGGTGTGGAAATATACCAGTTTCCAACGGATGACGAATCTGTCTCCGAAGTGAACACGTCAATGAACAGTCATATTCCATTTGCTGTGGTTGGCAGCACTGATTTTGTCAAAATTGGGAATAAGACTGTGAGAGCCAGGCAGTATCCTTGGGGGACTGTGCAAGGTAATTTATTTAGTGGTTTAATTATGTGAAAAAACTTTGCTATAAATTTGACAAATATACGTAATATTCGCAGATTTACTGCAATGTATTCCCACCCCCTCGCCCCTCTTGTCAGCAGAAGTAAGCAAAACTCAAAATGAAAATAAAAATACATTTCGTTTTAGAGCATAGACAATGTGTGGGTAGTTTGTGTAGAACGTAAATAATTACTGTTGACGTAATCACCAAATAAGAAAATCAAAGTTTCCCCCCCCCTGCACTACTCCTATAGTGCTTCCTTGTTTAATGCTCAAGAAGTTTGCCGGTAGTCATAATACTTGAATGGCTCCTGGGACAAAGATATATATATGAAGGGCGTGGCCGGTCACGTGACTATTCCCATACAAATGCATTTCTAGTTTAGTGGGCTTACGCCTTATCATAGAATATTTTGTAGTCCCTTTTTTCTAAATTAATATTTTTTAATTACAATCGACTACACAATTGTTGTCTTTTTTCTAAATTAATATTTTTTAATTACAATCGACTACACAATTGTTGTCTTTTTTCTAAATTAATATTTTTTAATTACAATCGACTACACAATTGTTGTCTTTTTTCTAAATTAATATTTTTTAATTACAATCGACTACACAATTGTTGTCTATAAATTAATATATAATATCGGTTTCTTTTTAATCCTTCCTAGACTGTTAATGAAAATATTTTTAATTTTCACAGTACTATTTTAATTTTGTTAATAAACCGTTTTAAATTTCCATAATTCATTTATTTATTTATCCTTTATTACCTTATACAAATACATACACATAATAAAAACAGTTTACAAAAGGTATGGGGCAAAGGGCGGCCTTATCGCTTACAAGCGACTTCTTCCAGGCAACCCTAATGAGAAATTTTTGAAAAATCTAATTATTAAATATTTCCAGTTGAAAATGAGTCCCATTGCGACTTTGTGAAGCTTCGAGAGATGTTAATTCGCACCAACATGGAGGACATGCGAGAGAAGACTCACGCGCGCCACTACGAGCTGTACCGCCGTAGAAGACTCGCGCAAATGGGATTCAGCGATGTTGACGCTCATAACAAACCGGTAATCTATTGCTATATATTAATATAGATAGTAGGCCATTTCATTTTTTTATTAAAGTGAAACTTTTATTACGTCGTCTCAAACTTTTTGGTCTGTGTGGCGCATGTCGCGTGACGGTCGGCCGCGGAGTAGGGATAAAGTGAAAGGCGCTCGTCATAGCGGCCATGGCCAATATGGCGGCGCACATAGTTCGCAGCAGCTGACCGTGTAGTGTATAGACGTATGCCAGTGCTCCACGCTATTTTAATATGTGTATATAATCTAAATAATTGTTAAGTATTATGTATTTCGTACTCTCTAATACACAGAGTTCAATAAGAATATTAGTTGGAGACTTAGTCTACTTCTATTAGTCCCATTATCATTCCAATTTTCCAAGTATAAGATTAAGATTGATAAAGCGATTTTATACCCTTAATGGAATATTATTCCAAATTTTCCAAAAAAAAACGTGAGAAAAAAAAGTGCAGGAGACTTACTAGATGTTAAGATACCGCCGCCCATGGACACTTAATGCCAGAGGACTCGCGAGTGCGTTGCCGACCTTATAAGAATTGTCTTTTATTAACATAGCTTTTACACATTTAAAGTCACCGTGACCACCACAAAACCACAAATCGGATAAATTTAAAATTATGTTAAATAATTATAATTTTACAATAACATAGCTTCAATCAAATTCTTATACACACACAGATAAGTACTATACATATGATATAATTTTAGGTGTCCTTCCAACAAACATTTGAGCAGAAGCGATCAGCTCATCTCGCCGAGTTGCAGCTGAAAGAAGATGAGATGCGTCAGATGTTCGTTCAACGCGTCAAGGAAAAGGAGGCTGAACTTAAGGAAGCTGAAAAAGAGGTGAGATTTCGATTCGATGATGAGCAGTGTTGGCCTAATGGCTTCAGCGTGCGACTCTCATACCTGAGGTCTTAGGTTCGATTTCGGGCTGTGCACCAATGGACTTTCTTTCTATGTGCGCATTTAACATTTGCTCGAACAGTGAAAGAAAATATCGTGAGGAAACCGGCATGTCTTAGACCCAAAAAGTCGACGACGTGTCAGGCACGTCAGGCTGATCACCTGATTGCCTATCAGGTTTAAAAATGATTACGAAACAGATTCAGAAATCTGAGGCCAGGACCTAAAGGATTGGAGAGGAAGATTTCAAAAACACGCAAAATTAAAATTAAAGACTTCTAGTTCAGAGGTCCCTTCCTGTACGAGAATGTTATATTGTTAATTCCGCAGCGGTTAAATATTACTTGTGGTTTAATTAACAGCCTAGCCGTTTAACTAAACCGCGCCGTTTAACTAGCGGCCTGAAGGGTATTCAGCCGTAGCGTTTCTTACAATATTTAATAAACTCGCTGGCTAATGCTTAGGCCATTCGTAGCATAGTCATTATTTTGCATAAATAACAAATATATTTTAACATATAATATAAATATTTCTTTTAAATTAAATTGCTTGATTGATTCACATTATTGTCACTACATTCTTCTATTGTACTTGTTTTTATTGAAACTTTGGAAAAGACCAACAGACTTGCGGTTTGCCGACACCATATTGACAGTTTGAATAGTTTCTAATTATGTTTAAATTAACAATCAACAGGCTAGGCGAGTAATGAAACGTTATCGATCCTAATCATTTGCCTAGTTGTTTGATCAACTAGCTGAACATCTTTCAGGCATCTAGTTAAATGGCTAAACATCTTTCAGGCCTCTAGTTAAATGGCTAGGCTGTCAATTAAACGGCTAATTAAGCTAGTTAGCTGCGATATATAACCACATTTTTGATATTTTATTGTACCCTGAAGAGTTGTACCCACAACACAAGAATGGCTTACTTAGGGACCAGAATCTAAAATAATGGAACCCTTGAATAAGGTTTCATTATAAATTTATTTATTAAATATTAATATCGTATAATTATTTTTTTATTAACATACTTTTTTATTAAATATATTCAATCATTTTTCCAGCTCCATGCGAAATTCGACAAGCTGAAGAAAGACCATACAGAAGAGAAGAAGCGTCTCGAAGAGCTTCGTAAGAAGATAGAAGATGACACAATTGAATTCAACCGTCGCAAACAACAGACCCAACACTCACACCACACACTTACTCTTGGCAAGAGCAAGAAGAAGTGAGGACACACCTCGTCTCTTAGCAGGTCCTTCCGGTAACCTTTACCCATAGACAAAAACCTTAACCGGAAATATGACTGCCGCAAATTTGTCGATTATTCTTAGAACTGTGCTGAATACTTGGATATTTTGTTTGTTTACTCTGTGCATAAACAGATTACTAACTTAATGCCGTCAAAATTTATTGAAAATTATTTGAAAAAAAAAATTAAATGTAAGTAATCATGAAGTGTAGACGGGTTATTTTTGAAGCAAATAAAAGTTATGTATAGAAAAAATGTGTGTGTACCCGCGTTAGAAGTTATACTTCTTTGGCCTAACAAGATAAAAATCTTATAAAATTTTAATTCTACGTTTCTAGAAACTAACAATAGAAAAAAGGGTTTTAATACATTGAAAGATTGATCATAACCCATTATCTAGTTAAAAGTTTATTTAAATATCACAAAAAACCTAAAATGTTGACTGTAGCTAACTTCAGGGTGTCGCTTTTTTGGGACAGTGTGCGCGCGCATCGTAAAAATTTACTCTCATTAATCCCTAACTAAAAGAAGTATATATTAAAAAAGACTCGGCCATGTACTGACTTTATCTCTAGCAAAACAAAGTTTAATACTTGCTTAATCGGTAAAGTTCGTAATCGGCACATGTTCTTTTAATAATCAACAAATAAAAACTAGTCTCGCCCGCTAAACGACTATATCTCACACCCCTTTTGCTTTCGACGTACAAGTTACGAGCGACCTATCGCGTTGGCAATTTTTTATCCTTTTTAATAGTCTATTAATGCGATTGAATTGAAATACCTAACCTTTAAGTTTTAAGGGTTCTATAGAAAAGCGAAAGCATTCGATTCATTGAAGCTTGTACACATCAATTTCATATCCGCCAAACCTTTAAGTTTTAAGGGTACCATAGATAGGCAAAAGCGTTCGTTTCATTGAAGCTTGTACACATCAATTTCATTGACAGCTGTCAATGTCAAAAACATTTTCCGTAGATCTAGAAATCTCTTGATATATTTGTTTGCCCTCTCAGATGTTTTTATTAGTGCCTTTAATTATAGAGCATTGTACTAATGGTATGATATGAGATAATTTTAGTAATTCTGTAAAACTTTATGGTATCACGAATAATATGTTAAAAGGGTTGAATTTTTCAGTTGCTGGTATGAGTGACTGAAAAAAAAAGATTTTAATTTGATATTGATAATGCTGATGTGAAATTTAAGATAGATAGATTTTAATAGAGCTTTTAAATAAATCATAGATGCAATATTCAATTTTGTAAGCACATGCTATTCCGAAATTTTACACAGATTTACACACTAAAACTTTTGTTAGCACATCTAAAGTGCATTAACATGAAACTTATATTATCAGTGAGGCTAGATTTTCTCTCAAGTTTAGGTATGAACATATTTTTAGCAGTGTGTACTTTACAACTAAGTCGTGGAAAGTTCTAGATATTGGTAACACTGTTCGCGCTTATGGCCTTACTAACTTGTCATTTGTCACAGTATTGTGCACAGCGTATATCACGTTGGTATGAATTGACATTTTCTCATTGAGGCTTTGTTATAATATTTAAAAATAATTTTATATTCAATGAAAATATAAATTTTTATGTGGTGTCGCTTGGCTACGTGACAGTTGCAGAGATTTTGTCTTATTCTGTGTCCAAATGTTTATTACCATACAATGTCAAATGTTTACTAACGCCCGAAATGACACTACCGAAATCTAGAAAATTTCTCTGATTTCATAACATTAAAATTTAAAATCAAATAAAATTTTACATTCTTGGATACATTCTGGATAAAACGATTTAATTCCCTGGTTTCAATAAAATTTGCTAAATTTTTTGCTAATTAAGCATCTCGTCCAAAGGGACTGCCAATTTACAATTTACTTGCACCTAGCCATATACTAACATTTTATACCAAATTTTATTTATCTCTAGACCTAAGTTATTTATAAGAATAATTTTCATAAAGTATTATTGGAGAATCGATCTTGTAATTAATTTAATTTTAAAAATTAATTGGTGTTTTTTAATATTTGTATTAAAAGAATACGACAACCATACTTTAGTCTATTCTTTTCACTTCATTACAAATTAATGTGTTTTTTTTTTGTGATCGCAAACTTTAAGATATACTTAACAGAAATATTGGTCGAAATGTCGTTCAAAGTTTAATTTAGATTACTAATTCTCGGTGAGATTAAATTCTGAACACAAACTTTGTGTGTATTATATGATGTAATGTTTATAGGTTTCTCAATTGCCAAGTAGATATTAACCAATCTAGTAATGCACTAAGCATATAAAGCCTTTTATTTTAGTTATAAATGGTTGATCTGTGTGTAATTGCAAACATTAGTAATCAGGCAAAATGTCACAACATTCATAATTAAACATTTTAGGGAACACAGTTTAGAAATTAATTCTAACTGCACTCATATATAAAAATTTAAATAACTAATAAATACACTTATATTGACTGAGTTGATTTAAAATTGTATGAAAGTTGTGTTTATAATAGATGAAACTTGGCTTAACTAGTTGTATTATTTTTCATGAATTTTAATATACACATATATGAGCTCTCTTGTTTAATCTGCATTTATTCATTCCCTTATAGTATTATTACAGTTTTGTATTTTATAGGTAATAAATTATATTGATATGAAATTGTTTTATTTCTATGGTATACTTTTACAGGACGGATTCGCTACAAGTATACGCAAACCTGCACGCACCTTTTAAAGTAATGGTCCAATAAAAATAGTTATATTATCATTGTTTATTTTGATTTCAAATTGATGTTGTCTGGGTTCTATATATGATACTGTTTTCCTAGGCATAACAATAGATAGTAAACTCCAGTGGGGCCCACACAGAGACTCTTTCGAATAGGCTGAGCTTTGCAGCATATGCAGTAAAGAAAATCCGACAGCTTACTGATAAGGACACGGCTAAAATTGTGTACCATAGCTACTTTCACAGCGTTATGTCTACTGTGGGGTGCTGCTGCAGAGGTTCAATCCATATTTGTGTTGCAGAAGCGGGCTGTTCGGGGTATTTGTTGTGTTTCCCCGAGGGAGTCGGTACCGAATAGATTTAAGGAACTAAATATTATGACATTATCCGGTCAATATATTCTTGAAGCCTTGTTGTATGTACAAAAAAACTTAAACGATTTCAAAACAAATGGTGACTTTCACCAGTATAATACGCGTAATAGAACTAACTTGAGTGTGCGACCAACCAGGCTCCAGAAGATAAACCACTCCTTTTCGTTTTTACAACAAACTCCCAAGCGAAATTAGAGAACTGTCACTAAATAAATTCAAAGCCCTTGTTAAAAGTAAATTAATTAATAAAGCCTTTTATAAATGTGACGAATACTTAAATGACGCTAATCCTTGGGATTGATTTGCTCCAGTTCAAACAATTTGTATTAAAAACTTGGCGATTGAAAAGAGTGGCGGAAAGTTTCTTGCCAGTTCTTCTCACCCGCTCTACGCCCTTGACTTGCGAACTGGTTGTAAATGTAAATTTACAGTTAATTTAATTTGTTTTTCTTGGCGTTCATAAGTGTACATGTTTACCTAAATGAATAAAGATATTTTGATTTGATATTGGCTAATAATATTAAAGAACTTGCAGACAGATTTAATAAGCCCACTTATTTTCAATATTTCTATTCAGGTGTTGCTCTATCCCTTACGGAAGACATCCTGCGTGACTCTAGTTCCTAAACTAAATTATTTGCTGAAGTTGTTATGTGATATTTGTAACTGAATTTCGATGAAATCCTTCATCGCAGGATTTTAAATAAACTCATGGCACTCATACTTATGCCCAGTCTCCGCTTGCTCGCAGTTAATAGTTTTCGATTCTTCACTAGGCAGCGACCTAATAGTAAAGCTATTTAAAATCATACTTTCAGAAGACTTTAGAAAGTTTTATGGGAATTGTATAAAAATCACTTTCAACATTATTAATCTATATTTTTATAATAGAAGTTGTATGCTGCAAATTAATAAATCGCAAGAGTATTATTTATAGTGTGTGATGTGTCAACTGTCAACTCAGACGATATATATATGACGCCTGACCTGACGGTAGTGCTTATTAGGGTTAAAAACCGCCTTCTCCGGGGAAGGCGAGGACCTTTACTTCGCATTTCGCTCACTCCAGTGAGCTTCCGTCCTGCCCTTCAGGCGATTGACCCCCCCGCGACGGCCCAATCCGAGGTTCGAGTCTCACAGGAGACGCCCTTGCGCGAGTCGCGGGAACCCCACCCATTCCGGCTGAGCTAAGCTCGCCAAAACAGCCCGTGCTGAGCTGTAAAGGCCCTTAAGGCCAACAGCGAGATTCCATTCTTTAAAAAAAAAAAAAAAAAAAAAAAAAACGGTAGTGCTATTGCTGTGCTACCTAAAAAATAGTATCTTTGAACTTTGAAAATGTTATTGAATGTATTTTTTATTTTTAAAACTTAGATGTAAATAATCAGCGTAGGCTTAGACGACTTCAAAAGCAATCTACATTGGGGTCAGAATTTTTTCTACCTAATATTTATTACTAGAACATAACCTGACAGGCCCGGACGGGGGACACCGGTGACTGGCATCTGAATCTATTTTTAAAAACCCTCTCATAAGGTGAATCCTACTGCTTAGGAGAGCTAGTCTAGGAAAACGTATTCTTCAATAAATGGTAACCAAATTATAGAAGATGGGACCCAATAGCGTTCAGATAAGATATCAAGACATCAAAAAAATGTTTACATGGACTTATTTGAAGAAAATAATAGTAGATCCTGCTCATTTATCGTTTATTGCATTCTGCATTTTGGTTGCGGAGTTGGTTCTAAATGTACTGATTGTAGAAAAAGTGCCTTACACAGAAATAGATTGGAAAGCATATATGCAAGAGTGCGAAGGATTCTTAAATGGTACCTTTGATTACAGCAAGCTCCGTGGTGATACAGGACCTCTGGTGTATCCTGCTGGTTTTGTATATATTTATTCATTTTTATACTTTATTACTAGTCATGGTGAAAATATTAAGTTAGCGCAATATATTTTTATCAGTGTTTATTTAGTATCACTTATTTTCGTTTTAAGAATTTATTTTAAAACAAAGAAAGTGCCACCATATGCCCTTGCAATCACAATTTTAACCTCATATAGAATTCACTCTATTCATGTTTTAAGAATGTTTAATGATCCGATTGCTGTATTACTGTTGTATGCAGCCCTTAATTTATTTTTAGATTCAAGGTGGTATTTAGCTAGCTTTATATACAGCTTAGCGGTTTCTGTAAAGATGAATATTTTGTTATATGCACCAGCCCTGTTTTTCTTTTATTTGATTAATTTAGGATTTAAAGATACATTTAAACAATTATTTGTATGCGGTCTGACACAATTGATTTTAGGCCTTCCATTTTTGATAAGTAACCCAGTTGCTTATATTCGAGGAAGTTTTGATGTTGGTAGAGTTTTTAATCATACATGGACTGTTAATTATAGATTTATGGATGTGAAAGTATTTGAAAGTGCATGGTTTCATTTAATTTTGTTAGGAATACATATCATGTTGTTATTATTGTTTTTACCAATGTGTATACAATATTTTAGAAGTTATTGCCGTTTAAAGTATGTTCAAAAGCAAGTACAGCCTCAAATAGATGCCAAAAATTTAGAGGATAAGAAAAAATTGAAAGCTAAGAAAACCATGAAAAGCAAATTAGAAAAGGATGAAGTGCTTACCAAAGAACAGGAACAATTATTAAAATCCTTTGAAAATATGCTTAAAAAGTCAGCGCCAAAGGGAAGTAAGGGAAACAATGAAGTGAAACCCAAAAGTTCTGAATGTGAAGAAAAGCAATATAGTATAAATTTTGATATACTTTCACAATTGTTTATTTTACCTATGTTTTTGGTTAACTTTATTGGTGTAGTTTGCGCTAGAAGCCTGCACTATCAGTTCTATTCTTGGTATTTCCATACACTACCATACCTGTTGTGGTCAACTAATTTTAGTTTAGTTGTTAGATTTTTAATATTGGCCTTAATTGAATTTTGCTGGAATACTTATCCAAGTACGGATGCAACTAGTGTCTTATTACATGTGTGTCATATTAGCATTTTGTATGGTCTTTACAGTAAAATGTCAAGAGAATTTAATTTTGTATCACAAACTAATAAAGCATTGTAAATTGACTTGTTTTATTTGAATTTCTCCTTAAATATTATTTAATGAATGTTAATACAAATTCGAATAATAGTGTCGAAATTCAGTAAGGCTAATGCATTTGAAAAAATGAGAATAGATGCCAAAGAGACAGAACGGTAGCAGCTAGCAACCAAACATCGGCAAAAAGGAAAAAACAAACTAAAATATATAAAACCGATAAACAAAATCAAACAAAAGAAGCATTCCGCAATCCGGCTGGTCCCCGTGGGGAATTAGACCACAACTCCCCAAATGTACAAGATTGTCATGTCCTTTCAAATTTAAATTTTAACACTAAAAAAATGGGGGAGGCCTTTGCCAGTGGGCACACAGAAGCAGTTATCATAGACAACAAAAATAATAGCTATAATGTATATATTGATTCTGATATAAGGCTATAAATATAATACAAATTCAATCTGACCTTAGTACACTTTTTTAAAAGATGTGAAAAAAAAATTCCATAACTTCAAAAATACGTGACTTAATTTTCTTTTTTAATTTTTCTGATAACTGGTGTGGCATTACCTATGAGAAAATTTCGACTTTTGGGACACCCCTGTATATAATAGGTAAATAAAACAACACTATAAGCATTTTAGGAAGTATTTATTAAGAACCTTAACTAATCAAAATGAAAACTAATATAACCTTAAATTTATAGATAGAGGCGCATACTTCCTCCGTTATCACATGAATCATAGTTATTGGAATTCGCCGTCTATCTGACCCCAATAAAACAGTACCCATTGCAATCTAAGATCTTTATTAACAAAGCTTTTCTATTCGCATATAAATTATTGAAAATGCAGTCGACCTACTCACAACAGGTACAAATGATACAAGTGACATTTTGATTTATATAAAAACCTTTAGAAAAAAAAGACATCAGGTGATATTCAGAAAACTATACTTCACCAGAAATGTGGCTGGTAAGTATTGTGCGAGCCAATCCAATGTCACAAATCCAGCATAAATAATACAACTGTATGCGTAGCATTCAATTATATATAGTGCAAAGAGATTTAAATATATACATATACAAAATAATTAAGCTTATGAGATGACTATGTATCTGTGATTTGAGAAAGTTGCCTCGATGACGTCATTGTTAACGAATTGAGTCAATTTACATAGTAACCGTACTGTTCAGATAATACATATGTACCAACGCCTTAAAAAAATCGGTATTTTACAGGGTAGCCGAGCTGCTTGCAATTAAAATATAATTTGTAGTCCACGGGTAATGTAAGTTATATGTAAATTTACATACAATTAAAATATTTAAATCTCTTTGATATCGATAAATGAGTCGTACTAACTATTCTAGACGAAGCCAAAGTTTTTAGTTTTAATTGCGAGTAATAGTTTATGTTTGAGAACGTGCCGCGAGGAATACAGAGGTATGTAGAGTCGGGAGATGCAGGTGTTGGCCGTGGGTAGGTGGGCGTCGTCGGCTGGTCTGATTGTCACTGAAGGCATCGGCTGGAAGCCTTCCTCTGATGCTGGCAAAGCTGGCGATCCGGTCCAAAAGTATACCTGATTCACAAAATTAATGATTATGATTTTGATTGTCTAACCAAGCACGTACGCACGCACGTACGCACGCACGTAGTTAAATAGGTTACGCAATTGTGCTCGTATCTCAAAGCAATTTGCCCAATTAAAATCTGTTGTTACTGTCAAGTGTTTTGAATAAGAAAATTATTATTTTTTCAATTCAATAGAAATCGTCATCTTCAGACTCATGGTTATTAAAATAAGGGTCTGTTTCACAATGTCCGGATATGTTCCAAATAAGCTATTTATTAATTATATGTGGGATAAACACTATTGTTGCGTTTCACGACTGTCAGATAGCGCTATTCGTCTTGAAACGCGAAGTTTCTTATTAGAAACTTTTATCTTTCGAATAATTTATGTGTTGCATAGCTATTTGGTACTTTATCCATATATTGTGAAACAGGCCCTTAATGTAATGTTTTGTAAACGTACAAAAAGGGTGTATCTACATCCAAAAATGCTTCGAAAACCAGGGCAACAAGCAAACAGACCGAGGTGATGTCTCAATATCTCTGAGTGGTGTTATTATGGATGAATATTGAAATCAAAACAGTTTTTGTTAATGATATAAATTTCAGTTTATAATTGTTTTGAAAATTTACTGTTTCGATTCATACTAAAAACTGTCGTTTAGTTTCTTAAGTCAATTTAAATTTTTAATATAAAAAATAATATATGTTACATCAGGAGACATTTTCAACAAGTTAAGATGGGACATGGCACAAAAACGTTTGGGAAACCACTGATTAGATCATTAGATTTTAATTTTTTTTTTAATATTTATTCTACACAATTCCCCTACTATATAGTCGTCGCAGGCATTAAGTATCTATATTGTATTGTATTGTAAGTAAGTATATTGGTATCTATATTGTAAGTAAGTATATTGGTATCTATATTGTATTGTATTGTAAGTAAGTATATTGGTAACTCCGATGTTAATACCCAGATCATTAGATTGTAATCACTTATTAGTAGTAGTATTTGCTATCGCGGCTTATAAATAGTCCCCAATCAGATAAAAGACAGCCTAACACTAACCAACATAAATTCTAAATTAAAAACTACTTTTACATGCATTTGTCGCGCTCCTAAACAAGACTGCTGTGGTTACATTAATACAAACCACAGAGGTTTTCTAATATAACACATTGTGATATATTATTTTGTAAAGAAAAAAGTATTTTTTTTAATCTTGACAATAATTTTGAAGGGACATTTAGAAAAAAGATCATATCAAATGAAGAAAAAAAAACTCACCAAATCCTGCCTTTCCAAATGCGTCATCTTATCAACTATAGCCCAGAGCCAGCGTTTGAATCTGGCGAGTCGTTCCGGGGGTTCCCCGCTCTCGTCATTGAAGCCCGTGTACGACACGAGCGCCGCCACGTTGATGTCACCAACACCGTTCAGCAGCAGCCTCAAGTCCTCCGCGGTTAGGCCTTCTAGGGCCGACTCGGGCAGCACGTCCAGGACTCCCACTCGCATAGCCTTAAATTGTAGATTTCATCAAATACTAACTATATCTCGTGGTTTTACTTGCGTTAGTTGAGTTAGCTTTCGATGAATGAAACATTTAAAAACACTTTTTTACGGATTATAGTTACGTATTATTGTATTTAAACTTATAATTATTTAAACAATTTTAAATTTAACCGACGTTTCGCGTGCTTTACGATACGATACGTGCATAAAGACAAAGGTGTTAAATGTCAAAAAGTATCACAGCTGTAGAAAATGTTGTATTATCTGTATTTATTTCCCCGGAGTTGGTATCGCCTCAAAGATGTAGGCTTGGTTAAATTTAAAATTATGTATAAATAATTATAAGTTTAAATACAATAATACATAACTATAATCCGTAAAAAAGTGTTTTCCTTTAAATGTGTAAAAGTTATGTTAATAAAAGACTATTTAGCATGTTTCATTAATACTTAATGAAACATGCTAAATAGTAATTACGTTCATTAGTGAGTTTAGAGTGTTTATTTATTTATGAAATTTTTCCAACGCTCGGCACACTGATACAAGAAAATGCAATATTTAAAGTGAAACGCAATTATAGGCAAGCAACATACACGAAGAGATAAAATAGGAATTACAAAAATCAAAGGTAAGGATTTTTAAAGTATGAATTATGGATATCCAGACCCAACTCGTTAATCTGAATGCTGAATCTGGATATCAGGGGAAATGGAATGATGGAATCAATACTTATTTAATAAAATAATAGATCGATAAACAAAATTAAAATTAATATTTTGTGTGTATGTGTAGTGAATAATTAATAAAAAACAGCAAATCACTTTAAATATATTAACATGTGTGTGTGTGTGGGTTTGTGTGTTTAATAAAGTAATCTTATATATTTAAACGAGCAGTTCTTGTATATATATACGCTCCAACGATTTTTAGAAATTTAGTATACAGGGGGTTTCGGGGGCGATAAATCGATCTAGCTAGGAATCATTTCTAGAAAATGTAATTTTATTCGTGTTTTATCAACTTAAACATAGAATTGCTCGTTTTAAGATGTCAGTCAAATAAAAACTTAAATATGAATATAATTATCTTTATTCGATAATAATATTCAAATTTTATCATTTTATTACTATGTAATTCGTACTTAAATATAATTTTCAAAAAACACAATATATAAAAAAAAAATCCCGAGCAAGGCTCGGTCATCCAGGTACTTTTATTTAAATGCATTAAATAATATGTTGTCGTTTCTCTAAATAAAAAATGTTACCTCTAAAGCCTTCTCCTGAGATATGACCATGCGATGTTGCGCGTACTTTCGCACGTAGTCGTATACGTTCAACGCGGTCACTTCGACCTCTCGTCCGCCGGGCAATAACTCTACGCAGCCACCGCCTTCTTCTTCGCACATTTCAAGACTGAAAATGATTCATTAACTTACTTATTTAAAATATACAAAAAACGTTCGCAAACAGTGTCTAAGTATCTAAAACGTCAAACTTAAATCTAGTTTTAGACTGTAACCAATATTTCTGTATGAAGTTGGACACTTAGCCAGCACTCAAGACGAGGTTGTGAATTGAGATAAAATGGGGCTTATTTTCGAGGCTGGCCCTCAAATATTTCAGTAAGGTTCTAATCTGAATCTTATCCATAAACATAAATCACTACGAGTTAGATACATAAGATTGATATTCACCTATTTGCTTGAAAGAATCATCAAATATACTATGACAAAAAGCTGATCAAAATGCCATCAAACTCAAAACTGACAGCATATTTTACTTGTATGTGAAATACGCAAAGTATAATATATTCATTATGGAGTAGAATAACCTCCATTATAATAAAATGAATCGATGCAACGTATAACTATTACACAATATTTATAAATAGTTAAGCATACGACTACTGAACAATAAATAACAAAGCACACTGGAGCACGCACGACTGCCACGTTATATGCGCGAGCGTACACATACGCGCAGAACGGGCGAGACTAGTTTTTGTGGTTGTGCGTGCGATTCTTATTTTGAGATAGTAATACTTTTTTAATGAATAAATAACATGTATATACAAATAATAAATAAAGTTCCAGTTCATAATTATTAAAATAAATAAATCAGTGGTACAACCTCTTTAGGTCTTGGCCTCAAATTTCCGAATCTGTTTCATTGTCAATTTTGAATCTAATAGGCAATTAGGTGATCAGCCTCCAGTGCCTGACACAGGTCGCCGACTTTTTGGGTCTAAGACATGTCGGTTTCCTCACGATGTTTTCCTTCACCGTTCGAGCAAATGTTAAATGCGCACATAGAAAAGAAACTCCATTGGTGCACAGCCGGGGAACGAACCTACGACCTCAGGTATGAGAGTCGCACGCTGGAGCCACTAGGCAAACACTGTTCATAATTATAACTCACCTAAAATTGAGATCAAGCGCCGCAAAAAGCGTATGCGAGTCGCCGGTTTCCGCGTCCACCACGAGTTGCCTCAAACTCTCGTAGACCACGGGATCGAAGAAGGCCAGATCGTGGAAGCGTATCTTCCTACCCAGGATATATTTCAGTACGTGACGGTTCAGGAACATTGGACATAGCTCGTTTTGCAGGAGGCATAGGCCTATTATTCTGTAATCAAAAATTTTGAATAAATTTTCTATAAAAAAAATTTATACGTCTGCAAAAAACAGTAATTGCAGGTGATATATTCAATTACGCTATGGAATATAGTATATTTCATTACAAGTGCGGAAAGCCTGTCATTGCAACGAGTTCCGACGAATGTCTACCCGAGCCTAGGGGCAGCCGAAGGTGAGGGTTGACAGTCGGGACAAGTTGCAAAGACGGTTCCGCACGTGTACTGAACAACTATTTTTAATACAGTTGCGAAACATTGGGCCATTTAATAAAACTATTTGCTTTTTTTTTTCTCTTCTCTCCACGCAATAAATTCGTTGCACGTAGATATGTAGCGACTTTTACGTTTCCGGTAAAATGTTCGCCGAAGCATTTTGTGCAATTATACTGAGTTCGGGTGATATTAATTCAAATAAAATATCGTCTAAATTACTCATTTGTTTGTGAAATTACATTTTTGGAAAATGGCGCCAACCGTCAATTTTTTTTTCTTTTCTTCACCCATTCTGGGTAGGCAAAGGGAACTTCGCCCATACAGCCAAGTCTTCAGTAGAATATTTTTATTGATATGAAATGAAAAGAAACCAAACCTCTTAAAAACTACTGAATCGGTTTTTAAGAAATGTGGTTTCAAAAGAAGTCTTAATATATATAATATAAAATTGGCTCTTTTTATGAACTCAGTTAAAAATAGATTACCTTCCAACATTTCTAAAAGCGTTAATCCTCTCAGGAGTAGCTCTACCCTGGCGAGGGGAATAATACCCTCTCTTGCCAGGGGAGTAGAACAGCGGTGCGGCGTCGTCCGGGGCCGAGAGGGCGGTCGTAGGATTAAGGGCTGCGCCCCCGCCACGCTCCGATAGAGAGAATACATCCAGATCTGTTAACAAATTATACAATTTAATGAATCCCATCATTCTATTGTTCGTATAGTTAACGATGCAAATTGGCTAAATGACAGTACATCCTAATACATTCTTGGAGTTTTATACAGATTGTAGAAAGTTTTATCCATATGGTGTGTACGGCGCCATGTTGCCTAGAGAAGTGTGTGTGTGTGAGAGAGAGAGAGTGTGTGTGTATATATTTCTCTAAAATTATGAATATGTTGTAATAAATAATCTGAAAAGGTTTTTAACCTTGTATAATTGTTAATTCGATGGAAATTGTCACTCTTCATGTCAGAAGGCTCGCGAGTGTATTGCTGACCTTTTAGGAATTGGTACGCTCTTTAAAGCATCATAAGTCGAATTCGTTGGAAAATGCTTCGGTGGGTAAGTGGTTCCACTGTGCCCCACGGTTATATACGAGTTAATTGGGTCATAAAGTAATATAACATATACATATATCTGGATTCTTGGACCAAGTCGAAATTAGATAAACTGGTTCAATATTTACCAAGTATCGCCTCTGATGGGTGCATAACGATGAGATCCATGGCCTCCCGAACCTTTTGCCTGAGCGCGTCTTCACTTGCGAGCAACACGAGCAGCTGAGCAGGCGTCAGTTCTAACAGCATCCCCGTAATCTTGCCCGCGAACGTTGGGTGTAGGGAGTGAACCTATAAATGTTTTTTATGACATTAGTATGACACCCGTAGGTCAAAAACGCACGGGAGTCATAGGATAATATTTGGAGTCGACAGTTTGTGTGACTTTGGTATGTCAAATCCAAAACATTTTTGACATATACAATTATAAATCTATTATTTTTACAAAGCAGTGTGATCAATCTTCAGCGTCCTGGCAAATCTGAGGATTCAAATAATAGCAATAGATTTTCTGTTATGCGCAAAAAAAATTTGCTCTCACGGTGAAAATTGTTAGGAACCAGGAAAATTTTAAAGGAAAAATGAACTGTCGAATTAATAAACATATTATTAAAGCAAAATCTTACCTTTGGGTACAGTCTCTCGCCTAATTGAGCTTGGTGTACGGTGAGGTGTTCGTTGTGTCCGCTCGATCTTTCGCCGCTGTAGCCCGCACTCTCACCCCCGGGAGCGCCCTGAAATACGTTATTCATAACAACATCTTTGATTTTCTTATTTGTTCAAAAATAATTATTTAATTACCCACACATTGTCTATGCTTGAAAACGAAATGCATTTTCGAGGATTCCACAAAGTTGCTTAAAGTAAGCTGACAAGAGAGGGGAGGTGGGATAATCAATAAATCTGCTTAAGTAATACTTGAACGGCCCGTTCAAAAATCAGTTTTATAACGTGTAATGTATAATCGATGTTCTTTTCACATTGTGGTCCTTCGAGCCGGATTATTTATGGGATAATTTTAACTTTTTCACATAGAACAAAAAAGCGCGTACAAAGATCAAAAGATACATTCAACAACCATACAAAGGGGGCAGACATTACTGTAATTGAAGTAAATGTGCCTATGATTGCTTTATTAAAAATCAAATCTATTATTAGCCATAAATAATCACTGCCGTGATGAAGTCAGAACTGTTAAGTACCTGTGGCGAATAAGGCCGTGCATCAACGCTGAGCACCCTCCTTGGTTCGCGTGACGAAGGCCTGGAAGCTGGTCTGGCTGCTCCACGCCTGGCCGTGTCTTTCGTTCGGGCACGACTTGCACCACTACTACTACTGGAGGGTTAAAATAAGGTTAGAATATTTCCCTATGTATTAATAATGATAATATACATTCCAATCATATCGTTAATCCATATTTTATTAAAAGGATTAGCAAACAAAACAAAAATATTACTTAATTACTTACTAATATAAATTTAATTTACTTAGCTGACTTATTTACAAATTTTAAAATGAAGCGCTAATGCATAGCTGGGGATCGAACCTACGACCTCACGGTTGAGGATTGCACGCCAACACAGCTTTTTGCAACGATACTCAAGTTATTTAAAATAAAATACACTGAAATAAAACTATTTTTTTCTATAAATTCGATTTTAATTCCTTATAAGAAAGTCTATATGATTTTTTTTTATTAATACAAAAAATAATCATAACTCTTGAATTAATTTCCATATATTTTTTAATACATTAAAATAACTTACCGAGCTCCACTATTAGTGCTAGCCCCACTAGTCGCACCACCAGCGGAACCAGACGTTCCGTTCGCAGCGCTATTATTGGTTACGTTGCCTGTTTTGGGCTCAAATGGCGGGAGCTTTTCATTTGCTAGAAGAGCCTACAAAACAGATATAAATAAAAAATGAAAAAAAAAAAAATTATATGACAACAATTCAGCAACATGTGTAAGATAAGGCAACTATTTAAAGTACCCCTTTCTATTTTTTTTTTGTTTTTTTCAGCTGTTTTCAACATGTCTAATTGGATTAGTAAGTGTGTGGATGCATGTTAGTGAAATCAGTACCCGGCCATTTATAATATTTATCGTCCTTTAGAAAGAGATACTCGGCTAGCTTCGGCTTCGTATATCGCCGTCTCAGTCACCGGACTGTTAGTGTTTCGTGAAGGAGATGTCGCTCTACAAAGCATTTAACCAAGTGCAGTCCACGAATTTAATTTAGTGGTTGGAAATATCCACGTATATGTGTATGTTTTTTACTTAAAACCTGCTAAAATATAACTCACCTCAGCTACACTCGTATAGAAGGACCTGGCAACACCACTGCCTTCTCCAGGTTCATCTCTAAACGTGACCTTGACTCTATTAACCGTGAGTTGCGGTAAAGCGCCGAGAGCCCGACGATTCTGACCCGCAAACGCACTATTTAGTTCCGCGAACGTTTGTTGAAGTAATTTTGTACGTTCGCGTTCCATCTAAAAGAGAAAAATATATATAATAAGCTTCATTTAAAAGCAATGGTTTGACAGCTCATAAAACTAGATTAAAATCTTGATTCTACAATATGGATCTCAAACTAGAAACTGTAGGAAACTAGTCTATAAATGAATTATTATAATTTCGGTTCGAAGGACCAAAAGGAAGTTGCAAGCATGTAATACCATAAATACGTAGATAATAGTTTAAATTATCGTATACAGGGTTCAGAAGAAATCTTAGGTAGGTAACGCGACAGACTCTCGTAATGGCCAACCAAGATGCGTATACGCAACGCATACATAAAACGCACGGCTTCCATATAATTCTAATGCACGTCATACATTAGGTAGATGTCTGTACTAAAATAACATTTGGGATTATCTGTTCGTGTATCTAAAGTAGCATGCATGATACGATAGCTGGATAAATAAGGTTTACGATGCTTCGCGTCTTCCTTACGCAATGTCAACAATATTGTTTTCACCAAGAACAAAGTAAACACACTAAAAGAGAAGTTTTTAAAAATCGATTAATGAATAATTGCGTGAAACATTAAAATTTATATTAATTTGATAACGTAATAATATACTTTAAAAATGTAATACTTTATAAGTATATTATTACGTTATCAAATTAAATAATATAAAAATTTACTAAATTTTACACGGCATTGTGTGTGACAGAATAAGCGATTTAGATTGTACTAATAACATTTTTGCACATAAATTATTATTATTTCTGAAAGTCTAAACACGTAATAATGCTACTCACCTTATGCAGTGTCAAATCTTTCTGCGCTGATGTCCTCAGCTTCTCCATATCTCTTCGGAACTTCACCTCTTTGACGGGGAATCCGCCGAGTTCAGATACCACGGATCCCGGTTCCAATCCCACATCTTCAGTGAACACACGTCCGAATAGGTCAAGCGATAGACGCCATCTACCCAATAACAGGTCGTGCGATACTGACGCACCGAGGGATGGACACGCGCGCCTAAACATAAAATTAAGATAATTTGCAATTGAGTAAATATAATCATATTCTTAGCATCGCAATTGATAATCCGCGGGATTAGCTAATTTAGTTTTTAGTTTTTGTATTAATATATTTTTGTATTATTTTAGATTGAGGTACTAATTTTTTAACGTTATCCATCATATTTCTTTTTTAGTTTTTCTCTTACTAAGATTGCCTGGAAGAGATTGCTTGTTAGCGATAAGGCCTCCCCTTCCCTTATATATTTTATGTATTGCGTTAGTTGTTTTGTATAAATGTCACTTCGTTATAAATACCGTAAATAAAATGCATTCTTTTACCATTAATTAATTATATAATAAATAATATTAATATCATAGTAATTGCAAAATAGACTAATTGTTAAAAGTTATGTCCGCAATTTCATTAGAATTAAATAACTAAACAAGTGTGTATCACTACACTCAAAACAAACTTATCTCAGAAAAAGTGTGAACTAAAAATCTCAGTGATTTGAGAAGTGAAAGTATACTAACGGTTGCGCTGGTGCATTGGGCTGCGGCAATGGGGGCGGAGGGGGCAAGCCAGTAGTTTCAACCGTCACGTGCGCAGAGATCTCTTGCGATTCCAGCGGGTCGGCCACACTCAACAATTCCCCTTGCCGTTCGCGGCTCTGAAATATATTGTCCACAAGTTACAGTACAACTCCTTGTTAGGTCACTTTGGTCGGTTTGCCCCGTAACATTTTATAGCTTACGTATATCATAAGCCCGTCTCTTGTTGCCATAGGGTAAACACAATATGAGAGAAAAGGACGAAAGAGTTTTATAAATCAAGACAACATATCATTGACTTCTTTTTGGTAAGTTATGAAAATTTAAATGAGACTTAATTTAAATACGAAAATTGGAATCAAAATAAGAAAATTAAAAATATTTAATTGGAAAATATTTTTATAGATAGAACTCTGATCAAGTATACGTATACGTACGCGTCCATTAACTTTATATATATGGGTATGTATGTATAAAATTGAGATTTAGGATTTTTATGTGTCACGTATTAAATACGAAATATTAAACCAAATAATCTTTCACATTTAATAAAGGCCAGTAACGCATCCGTTTGATGCAGTTTTTATACCTACTAAAATAAAGTTAAAATTATTAAGAATCGAAGAGTAAATAGATCCTGACGATATTTTTCTTTAGCATATGTCAAATGACGTATATAGACGTGTTGGTTGGCGAGCACGTGATCTCAGGCCGACTCTCCTGCCGGGGTTTTGGTACCCAGGTACCCGAGTATATATACCCTGATATCCGGGCATACACAGGTATAGTAAAAAGTTAATGCCAATTGAAGAGGGCGGGAGTAATTTTGTTTAGAAAAAGTCCCCCAAATAAGTGGAGTGACTTACAGCACGTACAATAACGGATTTTCCAGGACTTCTTGATGATGAGGCGCGTGGCTCCTGCGCTGTGTTGAGACCACTTGGACCTACAAAAAATATTAAATTCAACTGTAGGGTACATACACTTTTTCTGCAAGGAATACGTCTTCAAAAAAGGAGGTTATCAATTTGATAGAATCATGATTAAAATCAGAATAATTTTATATTGGGGAACAATCAAAGTTTCATCAAAATCGGTTTAGTAGTTTTTGTCACAAACATATATTATCTTTTTCTAATCTTGAAGCACTTCTGTCTATCGACCGAATAACCCTGAGACATCGGGAATCGAACCCTGGGCCAGAAAAAAACGGTAGACTCTTGACAATTTTTTTTAATGTTACAGGAGGCAGACGGGCAGGAGGCTCACCTGATGTAAAGTGATAAGGACACTTGATCTGCCAGAAGGCACGCAAGCGCGCTGCCGACCTTTTAGAATACGCTCTTATCTTGAAGGACTCTAAGTAAAACTGGTTCGGGAATACTTCCGTGGGCACCTGGTTCCACATAGTGGTGGTGTACGGCAGCATTGCCATAAGAATGAATTAATGCATACCTGGAGATGGTGAAATGCTAAGCCCCTGCTGATGCGGTCCTTCCATGATGGAGCAAGCCGTATTCACTAGCGTATGGAACTCTGAGCTTGACGAGTTCGAGTCATGAATTTGATTGCTACTGGACATGTGTGGGTGCCTGTATTTATTTAATTTCATTACACACACTAAATTAATTAGTTGTAAATCGGTTGAGAGAGATCACGCGACAGAGGGCTTAATCCAGTGCCGATTTAAGCATTCACGGAGCCTGTAGCAAATTCTATCAAGGATCTTCTCAAGTTGAGGGTATTAAATAAAACAAAACTAACAAATATTGTTTTTTTATTTATTTTCGGCAAATTCAGAGATAAAGACTTATTTCATTTAAGCAAATCATCGGCTTAAATAGGTATTTATTTTTATTACTATATTCAACAAAGTTTTTTAAAATACCTACTTATTTTTACGATTAAACGTGACGAAATCGAGTTTTAGATTTTTAAGTGGAAATTTGGCAAGATATATTAGGCTGCTATATAAATTAATATTCTTTATTACGGTTACTATTATATTCGGGTACGTTGGAGCGCTGTGAGTTGTGACCCAAATTCGCGGGGCCCGTAGCATTTGCTACTCTTGCTTCGTAGCTAACCCGGTACTGGCTCAGTCAAGGTGAAATTTGTCGTTACCAATTTTCATAGTGATACAAATTTAGTTTCTACTTACTTACATAAAGGCAAGACTAAGCTCCCAGGTTGTGTGCCGATAAGGCCATGTGTGATCATAAATGTGTGTGCGTGCGATATTTAATTTTTGACTAATTGGCTAACAGTCTAAGTATTCGGTTCTAAGGAATGCCGTTTTCTCACTGTTTTCTTTGAATGAGCGAGTGTTGCGCACACGCACAAAACTGCTTTGCGCATATACATATATACAATATTGCCCGCGTTAATAGAAATATCGTTGCAATCAAGAAAGCAATATATACATACCTATGATGTTTTTTCCTTGTAATTTGTCTCGCTTCATTCGAGTCAGAATCCGATATATATTCCCCGTCGGTATCCATATCCATTTTTGTCGCCGTGTCTTTGGCACACGATAGATCCTAAGATATTAAAAAATATATTTAAAAAAAAACAACGAATTATAAAAATCCCATACTTGACGCTGGCTAATGCACAAACCGTGTTACAGCAAAAAAAAAAAGAAAAAAAGAAAAATGAACTGATTACTGCATAACAACCATTCCCATACAATTTAACTATCATATTATTTTTTTAATCTACTCAGAAGGTTTTTCACTTAAAATTACACAAATATATTTTTAATTAATTTTTATTTATATCGGTAGGAGACTCATCTGAGGTTAAGTGGATACTTTCTATGCCAGAGGGCTGGCGAGTGCGTTGCCGGCTCTTTTGGGTACGCTCATTTCTTGAAGTAATTTTCAAATAATACTAAGAATGAACTTGTATCTGCTTTTTTCCATCATAACATGATGTTATATCTTCGATTTGATTTGGTTTCGTAAAACAAATGAATTTTTGTATTATACCTGTGGCTCGTCTCTGGACAGTATGTGCGTATGCGTGTGCGCAGGAGGGGCCGAAGCGGGACGGGCTGGAGGCGAAGCTCCACGTTCCGGACCACGGCTTGAGAGCCCTAGGCGACGAGGCACAACTGGAATAAATATTTCGTAAATCACAACACCAAATAAATATTTTCAATTTTACAGGATTTAAACACGTTTATTTACTGCGATAAAACACGTTCAGCTGTTGTACCTATATTACACGTCCCATCTAAAATATAGATTAGATTTTGAAAATCCTTGTACTGTCAGCTTAATTGAACAATGATACAACTAGTGAAAATACAGTAAATACATTTGGAAGCCTAAATCCATCATCATATACAGAGAGACCCAAAGTTATGAAGTGATAGGGTATTTTACTGAAAGAAGACTTTGTTATCTTTAAAAGTTAGTAATTCTGCATTCAAAGATTTTCTATGAGCTCAGGCTCATAATAGTCGGAGAGGAGCAGATTTCTAAATGAATATTTTCCTACTTGGATTGGTACGAATGGACGTGGAATTGAATTTCTTCTTTTGGGAATACGCTATCTACGTATATGGATGTGTAATTTTATATCTTTATAGGTTATATTGAAATTAGTCAAGATAGACTATGTATTAAAAAAATGTCTTACCTTCAAGTGGGTTATTTGTCCCCGGTGGTCCATCGCCAGAAGGCGGCACAGTGACGGGTTGTCGCGGCATTCCAAAGAGTTCTTCGCGCCTAGCGTTGGGTTGCAATAGTTGGGGCTGATCAGCCAATGGCAGGGCGTCTTGCA
This sequence comes from Pieris mannii, assembly GCA_028984075.1. Taxonomy (NCBI): domain Eukaryota; kingdom Metazoa; phylum Arthropoda; class Insecta; order Lepidoptera; family Pieridae; genus Pieris; species Pieris mannii. The sequence goes on along the minus strand of CM054798.1, from coordinate 4,969,943 downwards.
TTGTCACTGAAATTACAATAACTGTGTAGACCTTCTGAAGCATTATTCTATCTCACTCACACATACACATTTTCATTATGGAAAACAAAGGCACGCGCGCGCGAGGTGGCACACGCATTTGCAATGAAAGTATCTGAACTTTTTCTGGACAGATTTTTGAACAAGTCACTTAGACTCTGCGCCCGTTAGTTATAGTTATATCGTTAAACTCCCAATGACCGAAATGTAAATTTTTTAAAATAAATAAAAATATTAGCGAAAGTAAGGTGTAAAATAAATGTAAAGTTATTATGTGTACAAATTACCAATATGTTAACCTATACGAATATAAATAAACTAAGAAAATATAGAATTTAAATAAAGAAAACTAGGAAATGTAAAAAAAATAAACAAAATTGTAAATAAATGAATTAATGAACAAATAAATAAAGCAGAACAAGGTCCCTGATAAGTAAAAGTCAGGGGTGGGTTCGCAGCTCCATAAGAAAAAAGTCAAACTCCCTGAAAGGTCAAAATTACTCGACTTTAGGTTCCCTTCCTGTACAATTCTTTCCATATAAAAAGATAAAATGATTAAAATAATAAGTCTGTCATTCACTTCTAAGTTCTAAGATGATCGTAGAAGGTAGATGAAAATTATGTAGTTTTGTATGCTGTGTCATAAAAAAATAAAAACAAAAAATGTCGTCAAAAAATTAAATATTTTTTTGGGGTCACCCCTTATAGCTTAGGGATTTGAAATATAGTAGCCGATTCTCAGATTTCTGAATATGCATAATAAATTTCATAAGAATCGGTCGATCCATTTCGAGGAGTGTGGGAACACTGTGACAGGAAAATTTATATATATATATATAGAGATAAAAGTATAAAGGGGCCGTTCATAAAATACGTCACACTGAAATCAGCTTTTTTTGACCCCCTCCCCCCCCCCCATTGTCACGCTGTGTCACACTTTTTGTGACCCCCCCTAGACATATTTCGTCACAAAAACTAAGACCCCCCCCTGCTGAGTATGATAAATTCTAAATGATAGTAGATTCTGAAAATTAAAAACATTTATTATTTAGTTCACTGCTAAATGACGAATGAAGGAATAAAATAACAATAAATACATGAGAAATAGTATTTTCATTTGTTACTGAATCGGGAGCGCAGGGTACGTGGAAACGTTACTCTCTCAAGTATTGGAAAAACAAAGAAACCCGTTGTGACGGATCGCAACGCCGCTAGAGTCGCGCCACAGAGCTAGCGCTCATGTCAAAAAATAATAAACGGCGAACGTCACGCTGCCCTATACCCCCCCCCTCTCCCCTTGTCACACTCAGCCAGACACCCCCCCCCCCCCCTGTATGCGAACGTATTTTATGAACGGCCCCAAAGTAAAAAATATATGAATATAGAAGATAACTCACTATTAAATGGATCAGGTGGCGGACAACCAAGGCAAAGCGTGGAATCAGTTCTCTGGAAGAACGAGTGTTGCCTTCCTCGTCCATTCTCCCCTTCACTGTCAGATTCTGCCGCAGTGCTGCCACCTACTACCATTTCTTCTTCGCCCTCCTCGTTTTCATTTTCATCCTGTCATTAAAATCAGCTGTTATATTGCAGAGGCCTGGGCTTGAGCGTATACCGTCAACCAAATCAAAATCATCAATGAAAAACTAATGAGGAAACGCCATGAAACATAGGTCAGTGTCATATCGTCGATCAACTTAGGTGATTCGCCATACATTTAATTAGTCAGCTGCCTATACCAAAATATTAAATCTTTACCATTCATAAATCTGTTTTTAAATTTTTAATATACGCAACATACCGGTGTCCACAAATGGTGATGATGATGCGGCTGAGGCTGTGCAGCTCTCATGTAATAGACGAGGGCGTCGAGTACGTACGCGACGTGCTTGAGCGCGGCCACATCCATTACGGGCAGTTGTTCTGCGTGCTCAGCGCTATGTGCACGTAGGAGGGACAAACAGTATGCGAGGAACTCGCGTCTTGCGCTACCGGCTTCCACGCCTGTAATTTAAATAATGGTTTTTAAACATATAATTTTTTTATAGAACACAGTGATAACATGGACACTTTTAATGCCAGAGGGCTCGCGAGTGCGTTGCCGCCTTTTAAGACTTGATACGCTCTTTTCTTGAAGGACCCTATGTCGAATCGGTCCGGAAATACTTTAATGGGCAGCTGGTTACACAAAGTGGTGGTGCGCGGCAAAAACTGCCTTGAAAAACGTTTAACCTATTCAAAAAGGCATAAGGCACATATCAAAATGATCCTAGTACTAAAATTAGGACGGATGATGGCGACGTGTATCTCGTTCGTATATATTATTTTCATGTAAATAAAAATATTTTGTAATGAAAAAAAGTTCATTAAAAATTAAAAAAAAACCTACCTTGGTCACGTTCCCTAACCCGTGGCGCTTCAGAAAACCCAATAATTCTTGTAGCGGGTGTCGTGAAAGTAGTCGCTCTACGAGTGGTTGGAGCGGCGGCTCTACTTGGCTCCGCTGTGGATGTACTTGCATTGTTTGAAGTTAACGATGCTCCAAATCTAAAACAAATTTATTTTTTAATACAGTTGCTCAAAAAGTGGCATATTGCAGGGACGTATAGCGTGCGGAAAGAGCACGAGTGTGTAATAGCCATTACACACTCGTGCTATTAAAAAGAAAAAACCAACCACGAAGGTTTTACTAAAAAAAATCATAGAAGTTTTTATGATTCACGCAAATATTTTAAAAAGAAGCTACTAATTTGTTTCAATATCAGAAAAATTCTTAAAAGGCCGGCAACGCACTCGCGAGCCCTCTAGCATCGAGAGTGTCCATGGACGGCGGTATCACTTAACATCAGGTGAGCCTCCTGCCCGTTTGCCGCCTATTATATAAAAAAAAAAAAATATCAGATTTAATGATTAGATTCAATGAGTTAGGTTTTGTTTCTTTTCATTTCATATCAATAAAAATATTCTACTGAAGACTTGGCAGTATGGGCGAAGTTCCCTTTGCCTACCCAGAATGGGTGAAGAAAAGAAAACCATTGCTCATATTCTTTGACTGACGGTTGGCGCCATTTTCCAAAAATGTAATTTCACAAACAAAATGAGTAATTTCGACGATATTTTATTTGAATTAAAATCACCCGAACTCAGTATAATTGCACAAAATGCTTCGGAGAACATTTTACCGGAAACGTAACGTAACGCTACATATCTACGTGCAACGAATTTATTGCGTGGAGAGAAGAGAAAAAAAAAGCAAATAGTTTTATTAAATCGCCTAATTTTTTCGCAACTGTATTAAAAATAGTTGTTCAGTACACGTGCGGAACCGTCTTTGCAACTTGTCCCGACTGTCAACCCTCACCTTCGGCTGCCCCTCGGCTCCGGTAGACATTCGTCGGAACGCGTTGCAATGACAGGCTTTCCGCACTTGTAATGAAATATACTATAACCAAATTAATTTAGTATGTTACATGCAACACCGTAATAAGAGATGGAAAACAGATCAGCAGCTTTTGATTTAAGTTGCATATAGTCGATCATTTTTCGAAAAGGTCAAAAATTTTCACTTCTCACCTGAGTACACGCACAAATTTTTTATATAGGGTTACCTAGTATTCAAATATATATTTTTGATGGCTGGAAATCTTCCACAGTCCGTTTCTTTAGCGAACTATGGAATCGACTCCCGGTGGAGATTTTCCCCGTGAGATAGAAGCTCCAACTATTCAAAGGCCGGCAAAGCAACTACTAAATATGGTCTATTGGCTGCGATGACGGCCCTTTTGCGTCTACCCCCCAATTTTATAAAAAAAAAATCTTACCTAAGTTGAGCCTCAGTGGCGTCCATAACCGTGACAAGCCAGTCCCAGGTGGGCTTTAATTGTCTCTCCAAGTAACACTGAAGACGCAATGCATCAGTATAGGCGAAGGGTAGCATACGCGTCAGCGGCAATGGAGCGCGCTCGTATTCCCACAGAAGATCCGCAATTTGTCGAATAACGATACCTGAAGATTATATTATAACAATAAGATACTCATTAAAGATATACACGAGTTCTTTACGGGTACAGCGTCAATCATCATTTTAAATTTAACTGCCTCCAAAACAAAGATTCTTATGATGTATGGTATTTATCTTAAAATCAAAATATCTTTGCTCGCCAATATTTTATGGACCTTTTTTTAATTTTCACATGACTGGAAGCAAAACTTTATTTCTCACTAGTGACCCGCCCCAGCTTCGCACGGGTGCAATGCTGATGAAAAGCAGGTTTTTTATTATGTATTGTTATTTCCGTCGCTGGAAAGCTCCGATAATATACGCGACATATACCATTTAGACATATACCATCACGGACTTTTCTGTAGACCTTTTCAATGTGTACAATACTTAGTACATTATTTTGATAAAACTCGTAGGGTTCAGCCTGCGTTTGCAATGTAAGCGGAAAAAATGTAATTATTTACGACATCACATTAGAAACCTCAAAAATAACAGTACTTCTCCACTATTTAATGGATGTTATTATACATATAAACCTTCCTCTTGAATCACTCTATCTATTTAAAAAAACCGCATCAAAATCCGTTGCGTAGTTTCAAAGATTTAAGCATACAAAGGGACATAGGGACAGAGAAAGCGATTTTGTTTTATACTATGTAGTGATTACAAAAATATATTTTATTTACATGAGAAACTTAATATATACGAACGAGATAAACGTTGCCATTAGCCGTCCCAATTTTAACTTATTATGTTCAAACAAACAAACAAAAATCATTTATTTTTAGGTAACATAATGTATACTTATGAACGTCAAAAAAAGAAATATTAAATGAATCCAATTTTACATTTACTGCCAGTTCTCAAATCAAGGGCGTAGAACGGAAGAGAAGAACTGGCAATAAACTCTCTGCCACTCTTTTTAATCGCCAAGTTTTTTTTACACAATGTTTGTAAGGAGCTGCAACCATTACACCATGTTCCATATGACATCTTGAGTAATAATAATAATAATAAACCTTTTATTTCATGCAATTTTTTTCAGGTTACATGTGTAGTTTTAAGAAAGAAAGAAATAATAGTAAAGACCTTAATTACACTTGTTTCCAATTAATTTAGAAAATAGTTTAAATGTATAACTAGGTTTGTTTTGCATGAACCCCTCCTCAAGTGAAGGTGAAGGCCTCCTCTAAAGAACTCCATGAGTCTCTATCTTGAGCTATTTGCGGCCAGCAGGTACCAGCTGTTTTTTAGTTGAGTTAAGTATTTCTAGGGATTTAGTTTCTTTCGTTGAAGAATGTTGAAGTTTTTTCTTTAGAGGGTTTTGGTCTTGATCTTCCACGGTGACCAGCCGGGTTGGAAGATGGTTTTCGTCGTTTAGTTGAAATTTATTAGATGTTGTATCTTTGAGGGAGGGGATTGTTAATTGCTATGAGTGTAAGCTACTGGCTGTTTTGTCGTTGATTTGTTTATTGGCGTTATTTTTCGCTAGGTAGCTTAGTATGCTTGGTTTTAGAATTCCTTCTGAGACACTGTTTGATCGAGGTAAAGATGGGTTGGATTGGTTTATTTTGTTTTTCTTGGTGGCTCTCGTGTTGTTACCAACTAGTCCTTGAGACTTGGGATCTGACTCTGGTGAATTCGCCAGTGATCTTTTGTTGTTTGATTTTAGTACAATGAGTTTATCGTATTTTATTGTGACTTTATTTCCTTTCTCACGCTCTTTATTCGCTTCTTCTTGTAATTCTTTCCTTTTTTCCAATATGTATTTAGGGTAGTCTTCGTTCAAATAGTATTGGGTATCTTTCAATAATCTTTTTTGCTTGAGAATACTGACCTTTAAACCAAGGGTAGAAAAAGTCACCTTTATTGGCCGGGGTTTATCACCTTTCTTTCCCAGTCTCTTTGTTTCCTGAATATCTCGGCAATTCAGTTTTAAGGACAGTTTTTCATTTATAAAGTGCAATATATTGTTCTCCAAGCTATGGTACGACGTCTCGTCCTCTTCAATACCGAAGAAAATTATATTTCTTTGTCTTGCTTGTTTTTCCATAAATTGAATTCTTTTTTCTTGTTGTTCAACTTTTTCATTCAAGATCTGGTGTTTTCCTTCCAGAATTGTAAATTTTTCTTCTAGTTTGTTGGTTATGTTATGTGTTATTTGTTCTGTCACCCTTTCACCATTTTTCTGAATTTCAATTTTTTGTGCGTTCAGTTCTTTTTGGATATTTTCTAAAGCTTTCATAATTTCCTCCATGGTGACTATTTTTGTTTTGATACTCGTGGCGCCCTCTAGTAGGACTGGGTAGTATTATTTGATCTGTTGTACGCTCTGTAGCGAACAAGTCTAGTCGAAGGTAGTGCGTTTCTTTTCAAATAGATGGCGCTGTACTACAATTCTTTATTCTATGACAAGGGAAGTTGCAGATTCATTCAGGTGTGAGGTTATGTTTCTCAAAAAACGAGATAATTTTCACCATCCACTATTTATTTGCACTCCGGGTCTTCGGCACTTTCATAAGTTAGCACTGGTACAGTTTAAGTTCTTGGATTAGCGAGAGTAGACTTGAAGAGCTTCGAAATTGTTGTTTCTTTACACTTCAGATTTTTGTGGATTTTTCTGTATTATTCGTTAACTTAGAGTCTTGCCTTCACTATATAGACTTAATCACTAGTTTATAGTCATTTGTACGATTTTGTTATCACTAAATTCACTTTTATTATAATTTTTAGTAACTTTTTATACGGACTGTGTTGTTTACCGCGTCTCAGTAGCGCCCGCCCTCCTTGCGATTCTATCTTGAGTAATAAAGAATAATAAAATAAATTAAAAACAAAGATTTGTCCTCTATCAGGAGGAGGCATGGTGAAATAGGAGCACGCACTTACATACTCGTGAGAACAACACGCAAATACGTTCACTATTATCTAAAGAAAAATGTCGGATAGCCCATCTCCACTCTCATGCCAGTGTCGCTCCAGATCGGAGATGGCTCTTCAGTAAATCGGACAGTCAACGAGTGAATGAACCAGTGAATTAACTAAGGAATCTTGATTCACAAAATCAATCAATCACACTTAATAAAACACGCGTTGCTTACCAAAAGCCCTCGCAAGAAAAGCGGCCGTGGTAGAAGTAGAATGCGGATCGTGAGCTCCGGCAGCTGCCACTCCGGCAGAACGGCGCAAAGACGCCGGGTCTATGAAGACCAAAGAAGAGGCACCCGTCAGCCTTACTCCGCTAGTCCCACTACTTCCGCCGCGGAGAGCTTCGCGAGACCTGTAAAATTAAAACACATATTTAGTCAAATTAAACAACGTCATACACATACAACTGCAATTAACATACTTACAAAGAATAAACATATCAAATACGTAAAATTTAAAAACTACTAAACCGATTTTGATGAAACTGTTTTCAGGTGTACCCTCAAATCTTACGAAATTTAGGATACGCCTTTGGAAGCCTAAATCACTTTTTGGTGGCAATTAAATACCATACTATAAATAATAAACACATACTATCAATTAAAAAATTACTGGGTGAACTTTTGCATTAAAGGCCCTTACGAACTTAGGCTCTGAGATTTTTTACATTCTAAAATTTCTGTAACCGAAAAAATATCATACCCATGAATGCGAGATTGACGTAAGTAAGTACTTTAACAGTTGCAAGCAAAGCAATCAAAATAAAAAAAAGAGTGTGTGTGCTTATGTACACGCGTTAGAAGTTATACTTCTTTGGCGTATGAAAAATGATGATTATTAATTATTATATCATTCATTCAATTTAATAATATATATTACAAGTTAATATTTAAATTTGATGCCAACATGCGCCACTAACTTCATTCTGTTAATTTTGTGTCACGGTGCGCGCGCATCGTAAAATTTCACTCTCATCAATATTTCATAACGCGCCAAAAGAATTATAACTTCAAAAACAATAAATCGGTACAATATAATATAATCACAATATGTTACATTAAAAAACCGCTGTGGTTTGTATTAATGTAACCATAGCAGTCTTGTACAAATCGGTAAAAAAGTATGTAGTTTTTTTTAATTTAGATTTTATATTGGTAAGCGTTAGCGTTAGTTATATCTGATTGGGTAGACTATTTATTAGAAATCCAAAATCAGTGATCAAGAGACACACATATTAAATTCCCTATTACGAAAAAAAATTACCGTATAGCCCACTGCATAGAGTGCGGCGCTAGATTAGTCCTAGTTGGCGGTGCCGCTCTTCTCTCCAGGGTCTCTCCATCGTGGAGCTGAGGTTCCGACTCTCCCTCCTGCTCGTCAGTTTCCCCAGCCTCCGAGTCTTCGTCTTCTGGCTGCGTGGAGTCCCCACTTTCCTCCTCTGGATATAATAACAGCGACGCTATTCCTGCGTCGTATAACGCTATATTTCAATTAAAACTAATCATGCATTTGCATGATAATGCTGCTAATACTTACCGTAATCGAATAGTACGCGGCACTTACTATTCGATTACGTCAGTACGCGTGTATTTGGTATCGGAAGTATAAATACAAGTTGGTTGATCTCTTTAACCGTTTTAACTACTTATTTCTCTTTTTAGCTCTATACGGTAATAAAAATACAGAAAGAGACAAAACAGTATTTTTTATTTTACATATTCTAGGAATTCTTCGGAATTCCGTAGAATGCTGACATTTTGTAAGTGTTGCTACTAAAAAAGTTCTCCAACCCATTTGAGGGTGATTAAAAATGAAATGCTCCTTTTGTTTTACCTACAAAATGTAAGTCTAAATATTTAATTAATCAAGTGGCCAAATACAAATATTTCAATATCACGGAACAAAATATCGTATAATTAAAATTTATTTTATTTCTCTAGCTGGCAACACTGCCTACCAATACCAGGTTTAGTAATTCCGGGCACTACGATGTACATTATAACCAAGGTATTCAAAAAACATTAGAAAACTGTAGTTACGTCAAAAAGTATTTTCAGACGGCGTGTATATATGCTTCCGTTTAGTTCCAAATACGCAACATTTCCATAGGCACATTTCTATTAACTATTCCATTTTACGTATTCATGCGTGTACGTATTCCCAGTGCTTCTCTATGGTTTACAAAATACATATATTTTTTGATTTATATTTATATTTTCTTATGATTTTGAAATTAAAAAAGAATTTGTTTTTTGTTCTATTAGTGTTTAGAACGTCAATAAAACATTTATCTCGTTTCATCTTTCAAACAATTTTTAAGAAATTTAGACATTTTTGGCAACCCTAAATTGCGACGTGAACAATAAGTATGGACCTTAGATATCCAAACATCTTATCAAAATCAGAAATAACAGACGTATATGTATATAATACTAGTAATCCGTCCTATAACACGGTACATTTGTTTCGCGTTAAAGGAAACGCGTAGTACTCCTCGCTTGTATGACCCAATATTACGCGTTACGTACAAATGATTCAAGTTTTATGTAAAAGGGGGTTGTTAAGAGGGCCAGAGGGGGTTTAAATCGAATATTAAGAAAAAGCTGTGTTATGAACAAAATGCGTACACATTATTATAAATGTCACAGTACAGAATTATATAATTATATGAGGAACTGAAATCGCGTTATAAGAGTACCGTGTTATAAGAGGGTTTACTGTATATACATACCGGCATCCGAACCTTGCGTGGCGCCAGTCTGTACGCTCCGTTGGGCCGATTCCGCATTATCTTGATCATCTGAATCACTCTCAGTCTCCACCTCAGCGAGCATATCCAGTTCACTCTCACTTTCCCCACCTTCCGCTCTTTCTGTTCCATTTTCGACGACCACATGTTCAGCTCCCCTGAAAAAAAATTCATTATATCTACCAAATAATAATAATGGAATTACCGGTACCAATAGAAAAACTATGTTTGAATTCAATTTAAACTATTATACTACTGTACGTGACTAGACTTAGATTTAATATAAATAAATAATGTACTAGTAAATTTAATTAGTATTTAGTGTGTACTACATTTTCTTAGCATATTTATCAACTCATGTTTTCATTTAGTGATGTCTTCGTTACGTTTTAAATATCGATATCGACGAAATAATATTTTCGTTTTTACTTCCAACAAAACTTCATCTATACGCAACAATATTTTAACAAATGATTATTTTAATTGTCGTTATTAAACACAAATAAAATACGTTTAAGACAGTTCAGAAATAAAAATCATTACACCGACAGCAGTATCCAAGAATATTCAATAAAATTTTGAGATACTCCCTTGACAATCGCTCATATAGTTACTGATTCGATATCTTTACCTGTCGCCCATAGGATCATCATGCTGTACATCTTGCTGCTGAGTTGGTGCCGTTGGTTCATCAGTTTCCGACGCATCATCATCTCCCCCCAACGCTTCACCTGCCACGTCATCCGCGTATTCCGTCGCTACGGGCGTAGACGAGCGCACGAGCGTCGAACTGCCGATGGACGTACCGCCTGTTGCTGTTGCACGATTGCTGTTGTTTGCTGATTCTCTGTAATCAAATATAATTGCAATCAGTTAAATGAGAAATAATCAAAATTGCACCGTTAGAAGAAAGTCACTTCATGAAACGGTGCAATTTTGATCAACACGTAGACAGCGTTTTTATTTTCAATTATTTTATATTTTTGTTAAAAAAAACATTTGCGTATACCTAGATAATGCAATGGATTGCCAATACGTATAGATAATTAAACGCAATTACCAGTAATTAATTTGCTGATATGAATATTTTTGATTTTAATAAATTTTGCCGTTTTGCCGATAATTTACAGTAATCTGTTTTTAAAAATGAAAAGAAAATTAGTGTTATATTTCCTGTTTACGATAATCCACCAGTTTCCAGATAAAAATAGGCTTGCATGCTTTCAATAAACGATATCTTCAATAAAAAAGACGCACAGATTGTAACGTGCTGCAAGCAATAACAATGTAGTGTGGAGTGGTGTGGTGTAATTATAGTACTTTTTTAAAGTGTTGTTGAGTAGTATGAATTTTGGATAATAATGAACTCTGCGTGAGAAAAGAACTACTAATTGTTTTAGAACGATGATACCATATTTGTTCATTCAATGATGATTATAAGTTTTGTTTTTTTCTGTATTAAGAACTACTTAATTTTTTGAATATTAAATCTTATCAATATAATATCGTATTTTATTCGTAATAATTAAAGTTATAAATATAAGTCACTTTGAAAAATGGCATTAAAATGACGTTTCACTTAATTTCGTTTTTTTTTTTTAGGTAAAGAGTAAAATCATTTTAAAAACAGTCTGCTTTCTTCATATCTGTTTATAGACAAGTATAAAGACAAAGCTAACTACATGAAAGTGATCTTGGTGAAGGAATCTTGAATGTTTCAGAGCGGGTCAAATATATTTCTTTACCAAAAATAACTTCATTACGGATTTTTAAATTTACATTATGACAAAAATATATCTAAATAACGTATACTTTTGAATTATTAGGCTTTCTATTTGCTAGTTACTTAACGATGATTTTTCAAAGTACTAATCGCGCACATCGAGAAAACCAGGCAGGAGGCTCATCTAGTATTGCCGTCGCCCGTGGACACTCAATGCAAGAGGGCTTGAGTCCGTTACCCGCATTTTAAGAATTGGTAGACTTTTTATTGAAGGACCCTAATGGGATTTATGGTTCGCAGCCACGACCACAATTTAAAAGATTTGTACTGAGCCTAATAATTACTTTTTATACAATATTGTGAGTTACATAAGAGAAATGTTTGCTTGAGTGTACGTACGTACGTACGTACGTACGAGTGCAATTGCACGTATGGAAGGCGAGAACTAGAGAACTTAACGCCCCTGTTTTTATAAAATAAATTACTTACCTTCGCGAAGACCGCGGATGTCCAGTCGACAGTGGCTCCACACCAAACAAATCTTCGCTGCCGTTGACCAAATCCACATACGTAGTGGCCAATGGGAACGGGGCGGTGGGACGGACGACCCCAAGTCGCACTGGGGCCAATAGAGCGTCGGCCGCTTCAACGAGCTCCTCAACGGCTAACACTACTAGTGCGGCGAAGACGCGCCGACAACGCACCAGAGACGAGGTTATTGAGACTGGCCTGAAATTTTAATAAAACCATTAATTTATTGATTCCATATTATACTCTGATTTTTAATTCCGTGGAATTCTGACAGCTATCATTGACATGTCAGAAATGAGAAACTTTTGTGGCCGGGCACATTTTTAAATTTCAATACGAGTCTAAACAACTAAGTCTATACATACATTTTATTTTTTTGTGAATTTGAAAGTTAAAAGTGGTTTTACGCCGAGTGATAATTACGTCACGAGTAAAGATAACAAAAATATTTTTTTTAAAGTTTGTATTTGTTATTTTTGTATTGGGTCACTTGAGTAAGTAAATCATAAAAAAAAAATGTAGCATTTTACTTTTTTATTGCCCTGAAATGGGTCAAATTTGTCCCGTTTCGGTGGAGAACTTTTTTTAATAGCATCACTTACTACGGAATGAAAAATCAGAGTTCAGCTGTGTGAAGTTTCATTCACAGTACAAGCATTGCCTAACGTACAGTCAACATTTATCTATTCTTTTCTTAAACAAAGAATTATATACAATAGAAAATTTATAAATATAAAGCTTGTCTCAGCGCCGGTTTTAAAATTTAAATATTTATAAAAAAAATCAAGTTTGTAAAATATATTAATACAATTCATTTAATTATTCAATGAATTTTCACAGTTTTTTTTCTTTAACACAATTTTACTTGAACTCTGAGCGACATTTTCCTCCACTTTTATTGCGATATAGTTATGCTATGACGTCCAAACCGAAAGCATATATGATAACTTACAAGGGACCAAATATATATATATATATCTTTATTTTCTTGACATACCCTTTTTTCTTCGAAGCCCCTGGAGCCATTTCCACGCTGAATATAACAAATATCCTCGCGACCGAACGCACGAACCGTCGCGTCACTTCACGAGCGCGTTCGGCACGTCCCGGTATGGCGTCATTCTTCTGCTCTCTTATCAATGTGTGTAGGAGCGTATCCAACATCTGCAGAAATAATTATTTTCTAAGTAAATAAAAATTATAGTAAAATCAAGAGCTCATATTGGCTTCAATAGTGCGATGATTGTTAACATTATGCTTACGTTTCTAATTATTAATAAAATATGTCTTTGCAGTTACAAATGTTAGGTTACATAACTCAGTTAAATGTAATTTAAAGAATTGTAGAATTTCCTGATTTAATTGTAATAACAATCTTCAGCAATGAAAAATTCAAAAATCATTTATTCATATAGGTACCAAATTGTACACGTCAAAAAAAAGAAATACACATTAAATGCTTCTAATTTTACATTTACTGCCAGTTCTCAAATCAAGGGCGTAGAATGGAAGAGAAGAACTGGCAATAAACTCTCCGCCACGCTTTTTAATCGCCAAATTTTTTACACAATGTTTTCAAGGAGCTGCAACCATTACATCATGTTCCATATGACATATCGAGTAATAAAGAATAATAAAATAAATTAAAAACAAAGATTTGTCCTCTATCAGCAGGAGGAATGGTGAAATAGGAGCACGCACTTACATACTCGTGAGAACAACACGCAAATAACATATAAACAACTAATATCACCGCATACACGAATTCAAGTACGACCAGTCACCACAAGAGGTAGAAAGTGGAACAAAGTGTTATTATAACGCAATTCAAAATGTATTACCTCATTTGTGCACTTGACTATAAGCGCATGGGTGAACTTGTCCAATAGCGTAGTACCAGACTGCTGGTGAGAAGCCGACGCTTCTTCGTTTGTGCTGGAGCCGCACATAACAGCCGCTTCCACCGCGGCCCAATCGCCTTAAAAAATATACATATTGTAAGCGTAAGTGTTAACAAATAAGTCCCTTTTCATCACAAACAGTCAAATACGCACATGTAAAGATAACATTTTATTTATTAAAAAGGTTTACTAAACCTGGAATTAATAGGCAGTGATACCAGCTAAAGAATAAAATAAAGTAATTAAAGTTGTATTGTTTGTGATAATGTAATATTTGTTAATTTTGTATTATGTCACTTGAGTAAGTATCAAGATTTACCTTTTTGCAGGTAAAACATAAAAAATACGTAGAATTTAATTTTTTGCCCACAAATGGATGAACTTTTTTTTAATAGCAACATCAAAAGATAGATAACTTCTTTGCCTATTAGAAAAAATTAATTATTTAAGTTTTGCACCATGCTTTTTATGCGTATTTATTTAAGCATAAAAAATAAATTCGTTCAGGAATTCAATTTATACAAACTCAAATTATTTACAGATTTATTTTTAAACAATTAATTGCTCACAGATATATAATACAATTGACATTAATAAAAAATAAAATGGCAATTTGGGGACTTATCGCGCGATCTCTGCCAGCCAAGTTTGTAGGAAGAAAAAAATGATAAGGCAAGAGGTGCAAAAATACATAAGCAAAACTGCATTTTGAAAAATGGGCATGTGAAACAGACAAAAAGTGCACATTTATCACGATAATTTTAGATAAATAAGTACGTCAGCTAGGATCGTATCAAAATAGGTTTCCACGTCGTATTCATATATAATGTATGAATATGATAAAATATAATGTCATGGTTATGACAAATAATCATGGATCTGAAATCTTTTGGAACGACATTTCGCTATATTATGTTTAATTTTATCGAAATTAAAGTTATTTGTATTTAAAATATATAAACCGCCGAGCAAACAACGTAGTAAACGTTGTTTGTTACCAGGAACATATTTGTTTTGTACCAGATACCAATAAATACACAGCACTCACGCAACAAATGTACCAATGCCCTTCTAGCGAATCTGGGTGGCTCCAAATCATGGTCCGGGACATCCAGCTCAGCATCAGAGCCCGGCTGCTTCCGTGGCGCACGGGCACGGCCACTTCCAGCACGGAACTGACGCTGTTCGACGGCTTGACGACCCACCGTTTGTACCAGGAACAGAAGGATCGATTCACCTCTAAACAATAAATAAACAAAACGCATTATAATAAAAAAGGATTTGGTTGAATATAGAAAAATGGTAATTATTAGAGATGAAACGGATAGCAGTTTGGCCGGATACCGGATATTCGGCCGCCAGATATTCGGCAGGATTTAGCCGTTTGATATATCGCACAGTCACTCAAAAAAAACTACTGACGATTAAAAAAAAACTAAATTTACCCGAGCATCAGTTAGTGCAAGATATAAGGTGGAATTCTACTTATATACAATATGAGTACTAATTAATTCATTTTTTTCTATTGCATTCATTTACTATTGTGTGATTCAAAAATTAACAACTAAAACTAATTATATTTATATACTTAAAAATATTTTTTTATTCAGATTTTTTTTAATCCGGCCTAGTTAACTACTAGTTATCCGGTATCCGGCCGTAGAGTATAAAGACCACCTGATAGGCCGGATACCGGATAGTTACCGGATATCCGTTTCATATCTAATAATTATATGTACGTAATGTTCATGTGAAATAAATAAAATGTAGTTTAATTTTATACATAAGTATATTAATCACAATACTATCATACTAATCTATTAGGTTCTTAATAACAGTAATCGGTCGATACTATCGGTTTTTACGACCAAATATCAGAAGTTCCTTCGATGTCGTTATAACAGATAACTGTATTTTTTATATATAAGATTTCGTTAAACACTATTACACTTTACCCATCCATTTATTATTTGAGTGTTTTCTCTAGAAAATGGGGTTGCCTGGATAGCTTGTTAGCGATATGGCCGCCCATTGCAACCCTTGTAATTTTTATGTATACATAAAACATGAACATAATTAAACATATAAACCTGTCATATCAGACTATGCCATCAATGCCACATCTAGTAATAAATTCAATCCGAACATCTATGTTTTTGCTTGGTTGACCGTCGAGTTTATTATGTCTACCTACATTTTTGTTGCTGTTTTTGTTTTGTAAATTTTATATAAGTACCTACATCTGTGCGTTCTAATAATAATTATTAATCTTAGTTTATAATGTTTTCTCAGTAAGCGAATTTTTGTACATAATTCAAATGAGAAAGTTATTCTAACCGTAAAATAATATATTTTTGTATAAATGTAACAAAGTGTGCATAAATAAATAAATACAATCGTAAAAATTATAAAATATTATTGACTAACATCAAAAACCAAAAAGTTCGTATCAAATTGACATATATTTTTCTATATATGTCTATAAGCATAGTTTCACCATCCGTAAATGTATCAGTTGAGACAAAAGGGTTTTGAAATTCTTAAAATTATCAAAATAGTTACGACATATTTCCAAATAATAAGTATAGTAGAAATGAAATTACACATACATACATACAAATATATTTTATATTACCTAGAATTAAAGTGCGTAGCCAATTGTGTCTCCCTGGCGAGTCTGGCCAGTAGATCGCAACGCGCGGTCCAACTCCCGCCCACCAACGCCTTGCAGCGACACTTCTCCCAACAATCGCAGTACGCAGTCGGAGACGTACGCTTCAGTTTACAGTCATGTCCCTTGTGGCACACCTAAAAACATGTCATATATTGTTAAAAGCATAAATTATTTTCATGAAACCATACTGTAGCGTGTCACACGTGGGAAATGCCGCGGTAAAGTTATTGCATATAATTTTTAAATCAACTTATGCAATTATTATATTATTTATGCAGCATTTTTACAGCTACGTCACCGATCACGCCAGACCGATGTGAGACGCGGTATGCGTCCTGTCCCGCTCTAACGCGTATTGGCCGCACCTATATTACGTCATCGTGTGTTAGGTTAATTTTCGTTACGGAACTTCTTGATTCAGTCGCGGCGATCAAAGCCTATGCAATAGCTTAATATATTATACAAAGCTTACCTTAGCACATTCAGTACAGCAACACAGTGACCCGGTGAGACCACATGTTTTGCATTCGAAAATGTCCTAAAAAAATGATATCTTTGTTAAAAAGGTTAAAAATAATAAGATCGGGCTCAAAAGTAGAAAGTGGTTTAATACGGATTTTTTTTACGATATACACAATTAATATTACAAAATATAGTTTAAAACATCATCAACATTCTGCCTCTAAGATCGGTAGATAAAACCATCAATTCCGCTGTCTCAAATAGCACTGTGGTACAAATAAACAGAGCTTCAGAGAGGTTTCGTAACTTCTTCAAGAACTATGACGAATGACAATTAATTCCCAAAAATCTTTAACAATGTAGCAAGCCAAGCTGTAACTTACTTTGTATACAAACTAGAAACATAACTGGACCATCACTAACACAAAAAACGTTGGGTACATTAAAGGATAAATACGTCAAATCCGTGAAATCATTCTAGTAAATAGAATAAAATTCCGTAAAATACCTGATTAATGTGATCCTGTCCGGTCCACGTGAAGCTGCATGTGTCATTACAGCAGAGCACCAACAATGGCGAATGATCCGGATGGGCGTTGGGGGGGAAAATGGCCGCCGACCGTTGAGTTTCGTCCGCGTCACACGCAAGTATTGCGTCCAATATGACTAAAGCCGCTCGATACGCTCGTTCCGCTACGGCCGCCATTAGAGGTGTTTGACCCATGCCATCCCTGTTTTTTAATTGATATTACATTTAGAAAAAATATTCGTTATTCACTGTGCAATATATTATCCAAATTATATATTTTCAATTTAATTAACTTTCACAAAACAGTTAAAAAAGTCAAAGTTTTTTTTTTTTATTCTTGGCTTCTCTTTTAAAGACATCCTGTATCTTCATTTGCAATACAAAATGTTCGTTGTAACTGTCAAATATTCAATCATCTTCCCCCAAATTAAAGAACGTAAAGGTTTGAAAAAGTCAATATTAGCAAAAGACCGATTTTAGAAGTTTAAATAAAATAAAGAATAATGTCAGAATTAAAAAACGATCGACATAAAACTCAAAATAACTTTATTCATACAGGTAAACAAGTTCACTTATATCAACAGAAAAGATTTCAACTTGATTCTAAATTTACATTTACTACTAATTTTTTGTCTATGTCAACTAATTTTACTTTGGCAAGTCTTTGATTTGATAATTACGTCAACAGTATTTACTTTTTACACACACTACCCACACATTGTCTATGCTTGAAAACAAAATACATAGATTCTTGAGGATTCCTACAAGCGACCGCTTTTCTTACGTTTGCAGAAAAGAGGGGGGGGGGGTTGTGTGTGTGTGTGTGTGTGTGTATAGAGAGAGAAAGAGAGGGGGGGGGGGTAGTAGTACTTGATTACTAAACATTCCTAAAAGAAAGTAATACCCTATATACTCACTTGGCAGTTAGAAGTTGCAATAGATAAGGTTGCAAAGCGGTACTCTCGCAAAGGGCCCTCAAGGCGGAGAGCGCGTTGCCACGCCTTTCAACTGGATCCGCGCTCACAGCCCCGTTACCGCTGTTCGACATTTTGCTACAAATCATTATTCATATTAATGTGAAATAAATCGCTGCCAATTATCAAAGGCCCGTTTAACTTAAAACTCGTACTGTCAAACCATTTTTATGTAGATTGACAAATGACATATTTGACAGCGCTCAAGAGGAGACAGTGACTTAAGAATTACAATGCACCTAGGTGTTCTTTGGATTTTCTTCATCAAAGAATTAGGTCCTTACATATGAAATGGGGATTTTCCGTACACTTTGATCCCAAATATCTCCCCTTTGGTAAGGAATAGGGGTATTTAATTTCACCACCTTTCAGTCGTATATTTTTTTTCGAAAAGCATGATTTATTTCATTTCCGTTTTTTTTTCTTTGCGTCACTGTTTATAAAAGGGAATACATGAAATTTCGCGTCATTTACGAGTACGAGTTCTACGGTGGCTAAATTTGTATAAGTGGGTTTTTGCTTCTGCGTTCTGGAAATTTCGACTCATTGTTGGCATGGTACGTCATAAGGACTAGTGCGACGCCATCTTGTCTATGGAAGCTCTTTAGCGAGTTTAAAAAATTATAAAGAGAATTTTTCAAATTACAAAATTAAAAATATCTTTAATCTTGTCAAATAGCCTGTGTAAAATCTCATATAATTAGTTTAGCTTACTTATTGGAGATTCCCATCAAGCTATCTTCATCACCTGACGCTTCAAAGGTCTCCGGGGGCCAGGACAAAGCGGGCACAGCTTCTTCATTGTTAGTTGCGCTTGAGGGGTTCGGAATTGTAGGCACTGATGGATTATCTACTGTAAACATCGTTTAATTATTTTTTTTATAAAAACAAAATGTTTAAATATATACTGAATTTATAACACAGTGGATTCCATTTATTATTTTTATAGTGCCATCTCCTTGTGAAGGTTGGCGATCATAATGGCTATTTTAATTTTGGATGCCGCGCTTCTGAACAATGACTTGGTGCTTTGACCAGGATGTGCGTCTGCGCCATGTCTCCTTCTATCTGGCACTTTGCCTTGTATGATAAGTTGAAGGAGCTCGTATTTTTTGGAGTTGCGTAAAACGTGTCCGAAATACTCAAGTTTCTTTCTCTTACTTAATCCATTTATTGTCACGTTAAATCTAAGTCCATTGAATGTAGTGCATAGTTTATTACAATATTAATTAGTAGCAAATCCTAGAAATAACATGCGATATTGCGATTTTTTTCTAGCCACCAAAGACAAAAATTTATTTAATCTAAAAACATTTATTATTTTTTGTTTAGACACAAATGGTCAGTTTCAAAGTGTTAATCTGAGTTATTTTATAATTAATGTACCTGTGAATAAATAAGTGTGCATATGTTTTAATAATTAATTAAAACATATGCACACTATATGTTATACGCGAAAGCCAATGTATTTCAAAGCAAGAGATGTTCATCAAAGATAATTTAATGCACCGGTAAGAGGCGGCATTATTATATTTTTTTTTACAAAAAGCAGTAAATTAAATTAAAACATTAACATAATATAACAGTGCATATATTAATGCACAAAAGGTAACAAATAGGGCAAACGGGCAGGAGGCACGCTTAATGACAGACGACTCGAGAGTGCGTTGCCGGCCTTTTAATACGTTCTATTCTTGAAGAACCCTAAAAATTGCTTCCGAAATACTTCCACATAGAAGTGGCGCGTGGCAGAAAATATCTTATATCAACAAATTTTGACGCGTTAATTTTTAATATTATCACGATTTTAAAACTATATAAGCACAATATAAGCTACAATATCCACAAAAACGAAAAACATATGCACTGTTGAAAATTAAAAAAAAAAATTACTCTAAAGAAAATAATGACATACCTATATCAGGCTCCTTGTTCGACGTAGGCGAACACATATGTACGCACGCGTGTAAAATATTTCTATTACCATCACAACGCTCTTGAAGAATTGATAATATTTGTTGCTCTGAAATTATACAACAAAATTAAAATCATGTGACTGTATGAGTAATGCATGAATTGTTATCTCAATAAACGTACGCGTATACGTACACGTACGTGTACGTTCAACGTTGTTCATATTGTATATTTCTAGAATTTTTTTATAACAATCACGCCTAGCGTTTTAATTTCTATCCTTATCGACATAGCAAGAATCAATACAGATATAGAAATAATTGATTATATAAAAAACCAGGAATATATTATGTTTCAGAAGTTGCAAGGATGAGAGTGAGAGAGAGAGAGAGATAAGACTGAGATTATTTTTAGAACTTACTATTATTATCAGTTTCGAGTTGATGCAACAACTGCCGAAGTCCATCAAGATCACAACGCAGCACTCGTGGCATCATCAGCTGTGGCTCGGGGACTATTATTATTAGTGCAACCTTTGAACAAAGAAACAACATAAATATATGTTTTAATTTCATTTTAAATATCTATAAACTAAATTATTACTATTGATATGTGAAGATTCACTTTTAAATAATAATTGAAGTGAAACTTCTTTATCGACGTGTTGGAGAAATTTTGTAAGAAAACGTCACGTTTTTCGGTTACGCGCCATGTTGCTTTTTTATCGAAGTTTAGTATACTGACGTAAAGAATATAATGTAATATATGACATTAATAACAACAATATATTAGTTTTGAAGTTTGGTTTGAAATAAGATTAACAATATATTAATTTGCAAGTGATAAAATAAAAAGACTTGTTCAAATTTAAGTGAATTTACAAGAAAAGTGAGAGTGATTATACATTTCGTTTTATAAATTCAACACGTATGAGCATGATTTTAATATTTATTTGAGGTTAACCTCACTTTTTGATTGTCAGTATCAGTGAATGTATATAAATCTGTTAAAATTTGCAAGTATTAATAAATATGACTGAAAAAATTGTTTTTCTTAAGGCCTTATCTACCCCATTTTCGTGAAGTTGCAAATAGTAGAAAAATGATATGTCGTAAAGAAGTTTCACTTCTTACCTGTGTACTCTGGTACACACACATTTATATTATTATTTATATATTTTTTTTTAATATTATTTATCACCTGAACTGGCTTACCAATTACTTAAAAAATAACCTATAAAAATCAATAAATAAATAAATTTCTTTTTTTTAATTTTCCGTATTAGGATTGCCTGGTAACAATCGCTTTTAAGCGATAAGGCCGCCCGTTGGCTAATAACTAATGTAACCTACTTACTTTTTGTTTTTTTTAAATAAAAAATAAATGGATAATTTAATATTTTGATTTGAAGCCAAGAACAAATAAATACCTGGGACTTAAGCGGCGCATGAGAGGAATGAGCTGCGCCGTGTGGGTGCAGAGGCAACGCGTGCGCAGTGATCGCTCGAGCGGGCGCAAGGTTCAATGGCGGCGGTTCCCGAACCATTCCCACGCAATCACGTGCTATCGGGTACAGGGCGTTATTGCCATCCAGCATCATTACTACTGGTTCGCTGCCCTGAAAGAAAAATCTTATGAGTCATGGTCGCTTACGATGGTTCTGAGAAATATGTAAATCAAGTTTTAAGCGCTGTCAAAAATAACCAAACAAAAACACCTCGTAATTCAAATTTCATTAATTTCGTTATTAACTATGTGTTCATTTCAGTTTTTAAATCATTGATGAGTTATTAGTCACGTTTTTTTTTCATAAAGTTAATTTAAAAAAACTAAAAAAAAAATCAATTGTTAATTATATTTTAACTGAAAAAAATGTAGCCTATAAATACTCAAATATTTTATTAAGCCTTACTTCCGCCGCGGTAGTGAGCTGTATAGAATGACCATTTGAGTGTCCCAATAGAGCTGTGTGGTCCGTCGGGAATACGCTGTCTGTGAGCGCTCGCGTCGTTCCCACAGCGTACACCGCGTATGCTAAAGCACCGCCCGGTCTACGTACAACGGCGTGTACGCCACGATTGTCCACCTGTTACAGATACATTAATAAGTGATATTTCAAATTTAAAAGTAACTTTTGAAAAAAATATGTTTTCTTTTTGAAAAAATGGCTTACTGTATTTACTTTTCTATAACAAAATTCTTAAGCGACAAGGCAAGTAATATGTGCGCGACATTCATTTGACGTGATTTCAGAAAATATTAATAAAATAATTTATTAAGTATATAAATCTCTGATCATCATTTAGAGCCGAATCCGCCAAGATATTAGTAAATAAACTTTTTCCATTTAGAATTACATGTTACATATATATATATTATATTAAATAACTATAGTCGACGCATTATGAACCGAAGCTTCGGGTCTTATAATTTATCTGTCTGTCTCTCTCGCACTTACAGGTCTATTGGAGCTCAAAAGAATTGTTTGAGCGTTGATCACGAATGTTTCACCATTTAATTTCTTAAAAACCACGTTAGATAATAAATTCTCCATTGTGCGTATTGCGTAACGAAGCGTAAGTAACGTACCAACGATCAGGAATCAGAGCGCGTGCGCATGAAGCTTAGTATAGATAACGGGTTGCATTGCATGCACATCATACTTACCATTTATTGCCCGAAGACTCAGTTTAAAATGCGTCAAATTAATTTTGAGTAAAATTTCGAGAAATTTAGAAATAATATTTTCCACCTAATTTTTCAGTATTCTTAATCAAATTCTAGAAAAATGTATCAATAATAACTCACCGCGATAGTAATAACTTGCAATTCGGGAGGTAACGAGATCTTTCTTGGCATACGCTGAAGACAATCCGGGCCACGTGGACCCGCAGCGCCTCCAGTTCCCCACTTCACAGCGACCAAGTCATCTTTCCTCACTAAACGACAGTCCTGCAGCAGCGTCGTCCAATCATCAGGCGTTGGAACAATTTCCTTTCCATCTTTGCCAACCGATGGGAATCTGACGGCCGCGTATGCGCCGTCTACCTTTAAGACCCGTCCGAGTGGAACGCTTTTTACATCTTCAAGGAACACCACTTCTTTCAGGGGCCATTCCTCTTCGTCGCGTTTGGTGCCATCGTTGGATGAACCTTCCTCACCGCGGACCGTCACGCGCTTTGCCCGCTCTGAATTTTCACAAAAATGTATAATTTGTCAAATATTTTATTAAGATGAGGAGCACGTATTGTGTGGTTATTTTTTATAGAAATTGAGATTTTTGTGTTTTTTTCTTCGTATAATTGTCGATTAAATCAGTAAGTATTCATGTTCTTTTTCTTTATTTGGGACTGAGACGGAAACTAGCCGTCGTGGTCTCTAGCAGAACGATCAGCACTGTGTAACAGTCTGCTTATCAGCATAATGCTGAGCCAGGGCCAGTTACAACCACAGAACACACGCATAATACGCATGTACGTATACGTTGTTATAAAAAAAATATTATTTCTCATTTTTTTTATTATTATAATTAGTTTGAGTTTCTGTGTGTATTTCGTTAAATGAATGTTTTCTATGTACATGTACAGGAATGTTGAACTAAAAAATATCACATGTGTGTTGGGCAAGGAAAGGATTTCCCTTTTAGTTAATTTTACTGAATATTTTATCAATAACAAGTGTTGTATTTAAAGAAAAACACTTTTTTACGGATTATAGTTATGTATTATTGTATTTAAACTTATAATTATTTACACATAATTTTAAATTTAAACCGACGTTTCGCGTGCTTTACAGCGTGCGTGGTCACGGTGACTGAAGACAAAGGTGTTAAATGTCAAAAAGTATTACAGCTGTAGAAAATGTTGTGTTATCTGTATTTATTTCCCCGGAGTTGGTATCGACTAAAAGATGTAGGGTTTTTGCAGAAATTGCTCACGGTGTCAACAATCCGCGAAAATGGAGGACACCGTGAGCAATTTCTGCAAAAACCCTACATCTTTTAGTCGATACCAACTCCGGGGAAATAAATACAGATAACACAACATTTTCTACAGCTGTAATACTTTTTGACATTTAACACCTTTGTCTTCAGTCACCGTGACCACGCACGCTGTAAAGCACGCGAAACGTCGGTTTAAATTTAAAATTATGTGTAAATAATTATAAGTTTAAATACAATAATACATAACTATAATCCGTAAAAAAGTGTTTTTCTTTAAATGTGTAAAAGTTATGTTAATAAAAGACAATACTAAGTGTTGTATTCTTGAGCAACTTTCAGAGATTAAGATTGGGATTTGAAATTTGTGAATTTAACAGTGTGTGTGTTCAATTCTAGAAAATAATAAAGAATTTCAAAAGTACTCACTGTGGGATGTACTTGTATCACTGCAGGTCGATGAAGCAGGACTGGGCGGCGGAGGCATGTCCAAGCGATCCGCCATATCCTTGTTGCTGTCCTTTGCAGTGTCTTTGTTCGAGCTGCTCGATGATGACGCCTTCACAGACGACACCGTTAATGGAGACTGATTCTGAAATGCGAAATTTCTATTAGCTAATAATCACTTTTATATTGTATTTAATATCATTAAACTATGTTACGTCATGTCTTTGTGAATGCAAAAAAGATGGGACGACGACATTAGACAAGTCGCGGGAACGACATGGGGTAGAGTGGCCTTAGAAAGGCCAGAATGGAGTAGATTGGAGGAGGCCTTTGCCACCTGGCAAACGGACAAGCAAAAATGGAAAAAGGGATCAATTTACGAAAAATAAGGAATAAGCTGTCATGTCCGATAAAAAGGCTATTATATACGTCATGTCTTCCAGTACGTGCATTTTAATTCAATAGCGTTTTAAAACCTTATATCAAAAATATATACATTATAGCTATTGTTTTTGTTGCCTATGATAACTGATTCCGTGTGCCGACTGGCAAAGGGCCCACCCCCATTTTTATTTGTTATTTGCATTTATTTATTTATATAAATTGTGTTTTTTGGAAATTATATTTTAGTGCGAATTACATATTAAGAAAATGATGAAATATAAATATAATT
This sequence comes from Pieris mannii, assembly GCA_028984075.1. Lineage (NCBI taxonomy): Eukaryota > Metazoa > Arthropoda > Insecta > Lepidoptera > Pieridae > Pieris > Pieris mannii. Next base: position 4,944,477 of record CM054798.1, on the reverse strand, counting down.
ATTTATAATTATTGAATAAAGATATTTAAGTTTTTATTTGACTGACATCTTAAAACGAGCAATTCTATGTCTAAATTGATAAAACACGAAATGATTCCTAGCTAGATCGATTTATGCCCCCGAAAGCCCACTAAATTTCATGAAAATCGTTGGAGCCGATTCCGATATTCCAATTATATATATATATATACAAGAATTGCTCATTTAAAGATATAAGATTTCACAAAGACAAAACAATTTCATTCATGTTATAGCCATAATAAAAAACATAATAATACAGTTTAAAAACATTTAAATTAATAAAAAATCTTTAACCTGCATATCCCTCTTATCCTTCTCAGAAATGGACCGATCGGGTTGGGGCGCCGGCAGAAGTTTGAACCGGCACGTGTCTGACAAGTTCCAGGCCGCATTTTGGAGGATACCAACTTTTGGAACTCCAGTTGACATGTTGAATCCTAGAGTTTATACATACATTATTATCATATACCCTCAAACATATATGAGAGGATAAATAACTCTATTGAATACGATATAGTAACAAAAAGCGGAATATATATAGTTTTGTTATAGGCTCTTCAGGGTAGAGCCAATATTCTCGACCGGTCGGAATGGAATTTATTTCTTCAAATGGCAAAAATCTTAAATCATTATGGTATTCAAGATTATAACTACATAGTATAAAACAAAGTCGCTTTCTCTGTCCCTATGTCCCTTTGTATGCTTAAATCTTTGAATCTACGCAACGGATTTTGATGCGGTTTTTTTTAATAGATAGAGTGATTCAAGAGGAAGGTTTATATGTATAATAACATCCATTAAATAGTGGAGAAGTACTGTTATTTTTGAGGTTTCTAATGTGATGTCGTAAATAATTAAATTTTTTTCCGCTTTCATTGCAAACGCAGGCTGAACCCTACGAGTTTTATCAAAATAATGTACTAAGTATTGTACACATTGAAAAGGTCTACAGAAAAGTCCGTGATGGTATATGTCTATCTCTTATGGATAACCCACAATAACTTTTTTTTGTCATTTACTTTTTACGACACATAATGGCTAATTTTCGAAGCGATTTTTACCAATACAACATTAATCCTTAACCAATTAAATACCTTGAATACATTGTTCATTTAATATAGATCTATACAGCTCATTACAGCTTATTTAGCAGCGACCGAACGCGTAATATCGGAGCTTTCCAGCGACGGAAATAACAATACATAATAAAAACCTGCTTTTCATCAGCATTGCACCCGTGTGAAGCTGGGGCGGGTCACTAGTTTACAATAAACCGTAGTATTTACCGAAATATTTGTTGAAGAACTCTATCAATATAATAATGTGAACCACTGTTTCTTAACCTTGTTTGTGAAATGCTATTCTTATTGCATGGCAAAAAAGCTGTTAACTTAAAAACTCACAGAATTTTTTAGTCGGGCTTTAATTAGTAATATTGTAGATTTATAAATGAAAGCTTTTAAAAATATTTAAATTAATTTCATAAGCAATGCATATATTGCTAAAGAAATATATATTAAAATACACACCAATAGCACCCGGCTGATACATGGGAGCATTCTTCATAGTAACACTTTGGCCGGCCTGTAAGTCTTGCGGCGCTGATGAGGAGTGTCCTCGCTGCTGCTTACGGGAACGTGCACGGTGCTTCTCCCATAAGCGAGCCCGTTGACCCAAAGGTAATACGCCCCTATAATATGAAAAATCATAACAATAATTTCTTCTGTCATGTGCCTGTAAAAACAAAAGTGAAATGTCTGCTGATTTGACTCGCAAAAAAGACTTTTAAGAATTGGTACTCCTCTCTTAAAGGATCCTAAGTCGAATTGGTTCGGAAATACTTCAGTGGGCAGCTGATTCCAACGGCAGATATTGCCTGAAGGAACGCGCGCTTAATTGTGATATAATGGTATCTTGCCTTGACGGCTGATGATGAAACTCAGCTGCAGGTATTCATCCAAACAACTTCGATCAAAAAGGTACTGAATGAACTGGGCTAATAGCACAAAGAAACAGCCAAATGAGCCAACGAGATCCAAACTGTGGCTGGGAAAAATTGGATGCTGATAAAAAACGATGAACTCACAACATCCTAGACGACGCAAACATCGTCCAATTCATAAAGTGCAACAGGCTCATGTGGCTGAGACATGTGCACCGAATGGCGAACGACAGAACCCCAAGGTCCTTACTAAACTCACAACCCGCTGGCAAAAGAAAACCCGATAGACCGAGGCGGCGTTGGTGGGATGGAGTTGTCAAGGACCTCGAAACAATAGGGGGTTCGCAATTGGACGCGGGAAGCACTAGATAGATCGCGATGGCGAAGTGTAATTGAGGAGGCTAAGGCCCACAAGAGGCTGTATAACCATTGATGATAAAAAACTATACAATAGGATGGATTTTTTACGAATTAGTAACAGAAGTGTATCATTATTTTTGTGTATTACATATATGTTAACTCAATATAGATAAACAAAGATTTAGTAATATTATTGTTTGGAGTGTTAATAGAGATTTAAAATCTAGGAATCGCGTACAATGAAACTTTCTAATGAAAGTAGCTTAAATGTCTACTGGCAGTAAGAAACGTCCAAGGATAATCACAAAAAGAGTAGTCTGTAATTTGTAAGTTGATATCGCTGATTTTCACTTTCAAAGAAAAAAAAAATCTAACAAAATTCTCGTGTCGCGGTCTTTGTAGTTAAACTCCTCCGAAACGGCTTGACCGATTCTCATGAAATTTTGTGTGCATATTGGGTATGAGAATCTATTTTTCATCCCCCTAAATGTTAAGGGTAGTCTACCCCAAAAATATTGGTTTTTTTTTAATGATACAGCATACAAAAATACAAACAACCCTTAATTTTCAATAATCAAGCCTTTTTTAAAATTATATTTGTTAGTTAAGAACTTATTACATGAACTTTAAGGTTTACATAGAGAAAAACACAGTTTCTGGGGTATCATAGGAAAATGTTCCATGTTGGTATGTAGTGGGGCTTCTAAACGGGCCATGTTTTGCTGCAATAATGGCTGCAATACAGTTGCCCGGCAACATTGCAAACAATAGCAGCCACACTATGCAATATTGCAGTAATGTCCTGGCCATATAGCCCAACATGTTTTGTATAGCCACTTATGGCCGGTATTGCCCCAATGGGTTGCCGGACGATCGCTTGGCTATGGAATTTAACGGCAATATTGCACAGCCAGTTTTATTGTTGTTTCAGTCACTCTCTTTGTTTATGGCACAGTGCATCCTTTTCTACGCGATACGTTGCTCTATTCTGTGTTTTGCGATTTGACAACTACGTAAAAAAAATAATAATAATTCTTGAATAATTTATTATCAAGGCTTATTTCTAGACTCAAATTGTCTACAGTTTCACGCATATTTAAGTCGAATCCACAATCTCTTCTTTTTCTGTTAGTTTTTTAAAACAATATAAGCTGTTGCGACAAGTATGATTTCGTCAGCCATTGTTGCCGGTATGTGTAGCCCGTTTAGGAGTCTGCATCATGGGCCATACAATTGCTGTCATATTGCAACACATAGCCCGGCCATCAGCTGCATTAAAACATTTTTATGATGGCCGGGCAATTAGTTGCCAATAGTGCAGCCATCAATTGCAGCAAAACATGGCCCGTTTAGAAGCCCCATACTAAAAAGATAGTCTAGGCATTTAGGGGAAACGAAGTTCGCGGAGGTAGCTAATATAGGTATATAAATATTTCTATGTAAAAAAATTTAAACTTGTAATTTGTAATTGTAATAAATATAATATATGTTTAAAGAACTACAAGAAAAAAAATATATTTTATTTACATGAGAAACTTAATATTAAATGAGCGAGATACAGGTCGCCATAAGCCGTCTTAATGTCAGTCAACTGTGTTCATTCTAACATGCATCTGTACTGCCTTTTTGACTTGATCAAACACTCCAATATTGCGAATATATAAGTATCTTCCGCATCAAGTAATCAAATATCTATTTAATTGAAATTTATTAATATTAAAATTTTTCATTATAATTAACTCACCACCAATAGAGGGCACCCGAATCCAGTTTCGCCACTGTGTATAAGGAGCATACGTGAAGCGAAATCGGCTTGTCTGAGCCAAACTCGGTGAACGCTTGCAGCGGATGTTCTAAGCGCGTAGCGCCGGGAGCGTGAGCTATAAAGGAATTTTAACTATTACTATATAGTCCATCCATACACGGCCTTTAACTCACATGATTTCACAGTTCAAAAAATAAAATTTCTAGTGAAGCGGACCGTGGAAGACTTTTTTTATTGATAAAAGCTTGCTACGGCACACTGATACATCGGTAAAATAATCACAAAATACAATTTTTAATGTGACAGCACTTATAGGCAAGCATGACATACACGAAGAGATCATACAAATATTAAACAAAACAAAAAAATTCTATTAAAAAATTACAAAAAAAAACTAAAAGTCTTCTAGCCATCAAATTAACGCGAACGAAATGTTATATTAATGTAAAGAACGAACTATTAAATTAGATTTAATTAGATTATTTACAGATGTTCATGTAATGTTGTTTGTTAATCTGTGGAAAAGACGCTAGTTTTTTGTCTATGTATGTGTTAGTCATTTTGATTTGAATACGAAGTTTATGCTGTGAGTCATCATCATGTGAATCATCTTGGGACTGATTATATAAGAAATTGGATAAAAGTGATTTTTTAACAAACAAACAAAAATTTCTTTATTCATAGGTAAACAAGTTCACTTATAAACGTCAAAAAAATTAAATGAATTGTAAATTATTATTTATTTACATTTACAGTTCTCAAATCAAGGGCGTTGAACATTTTATACATACCAATAGACTCGTCCAAAAACGTAGCAATACGTGCAGCATCCGTCAAAATCGAGATTCTGATGCCGGCCGCATTAATGTTTATGACTCTCTCGCCTGGAGCCAAACCAAGCCAGTTACTGCGAGGGTGGTAGGATCCATTGCCCAGAGCCTGCAAACGAAGAATAATTTTATTAAAACCTTATTTAAGAGATTTCCATATCGATTTAAATAGAGATATGATTCCGATTCCTGGAAATTGGGGTTCAACGTGAATCATTTGTTCGTAATATGGGGTACGCGCACGTTATACGAATCCTACTACACGTTTTCCATAACGCGGAACCAATCTAGCGTGTAACACGAGGGATAACTTTACCTATATAAGCTGCTATATATGTGACAGTTAAGTAGTAGTAAATCAGAGAGTTACTTGAATCTCTAGACAGTTATTTCGATGTGATCGTGAAGAAGTAGCAGTACAAGAGCAGTGTTGGCCTAGTGGCTTCAGCGTGCGACTCTCATACAGGAGGTCATAGGTTCGATCCCCGGCTGTGCACCAATGGAGTTTCTTTCTATGTGCGCATTTAACATTTGCTCGAACGGTCAAGGAAAACATCGTGAGGAAACCGACATGTCTTAGACCCAAAAAGTCGACGACGTGTGTCAGGCACTGGAGGCTAATCACCTACTTGCCTATTAGATTTAAAAAATGGTCATGAAACAGATTCAGAAATCTGAGGCCAAGACCTAAAGAGGTTGTAGCGCCACTGATTTATTATTTATCGTGAAGAAGTGAGAGCTGGGAAATTCCGTGTTTTGTTTTATTGTAAATGGTTGGGTTAGTCTTGTTGCCTACGTATAGGAAACTCGTCATACGTTTCGTTCAGTCACTTGTCTGACGGAAGTTTAGCGACTTGCTTGAATATCGAACTTTAACTGTCTAGACTCTAGAGATTCAATTAACTCTCTGATATAACTACTTTACTGCGATATGTTTATTTATAACTCACGTCAGTCCTCTGGTATGGGTGTGGATCAGCCCAGCGCCATTGGTGTATTTGTCCATATGTAGAGACAGCAATCAATTCACTATAGGTAGCCGCAATATGGGTGAAACGAATGTTAGTGTCCCAGTACTCCAGATCTTCGGATACCCAAAGGGGAGACGCTGCCATTGCTGAATCTTTCTTCTTACTTTCAACTATAAAATTCCAACATTAATTTATTTAGTATTTTTTACGAGTTTGTTCGCAACCTGGATTTGAGATTACGAAATCTCTCCATTAATTCACGCTGAAAATAAACGCGGTATCGATGTGTTCAGATTTTGTCACTTACGTCCAAACCCAATAATATATCTCAATCCGTATTTGATCATCTAAAATAGACATCTTAATCCAAATATTGATAATATAGTCGACGGATTGTAATAGCCATCTGTCGAAACAAGCTATCCAAGATAGGTCGTTTCGGTGTATATGGGGTGGTAGAACGGTGCCAATATCCTATCTTAAGATTTTAACTTACACCAGTTTTCAAAGTTAAAAAGGTATTTGATATGTTTTAAACATATAAATGTATATTTTAATATTATTTGTACGTATTTATTTATTTTACTTGGTTTAAATTGATCACCTCAAGAGTCAACTGTGCACCAATGGAGCTTCTACATGCGTATTTAACATTCGCTCGAACGGTGAAGGAAAACAACGTGAGTAAAACGACACGTCTTAGACACAAAAAGTCGACAGCGTGTGTCAGGCACAGGAGGCTGATCACCTAATTGCCTATTGTACTTAGAAATAATCATGAAACTTACAGCTATCTGAGCCCTTAACAACTGTTTTTGAAGTGAAACTTCTTTAGGCGCATGAGGATAAACTTTTTACGCAACGTCACAAAGTTGTGCAGCGTTTTTGTCGAACAAAAGGTAGAGTTTGCGAGAGTGAGAAAGGGAGATCGAGAAAAAAAAGCTATTGGTTGTTGTATTCGTTTAGTAATTACATATTAGAACTTAGATGGCAATTCTGTCGCATAATGTATTGTGGAGTAAAAGTACCATTGGCTGATCAGTGTTTAATCAGTGTAAATATAGATATACAAATACATGGAGTGATCATCTATTGGGGATTTTACATTAGTAATAATTAATTTACAAAGAAGTTTCACTTCTGACATGTGTACTTTATACGCACGCACTTTTATTTCTATATTACATATTATTTGAAATATAGGAAAAACGCTAAGCCAAAACTGAAATTCATAAAATTAAAAACTCACCGCCTTCCTTATCCCAGGAATTATCGCGTAACGCGGTCTCAAGCCAACGGCGAGGTCCAAAGTACTGTCTCTCCCTCCAACGGCTAAACTCCGAGGTTCTATCCTGGGCAGAACTTCCTTCCCGGGAAGCGCCAGCCCTTCCAGCGCTGCCGCCCCCACTGCGGCTGTTAATATAACTATTTAGTATTTATTAGGCCGCTCAAAATACCATGCCACAACATAATCACAAATATCATGCTTAATTTAAAAAAAAAAACATCAAATTTCTATACCAATGCGATAATAATACTGGGTTAAAATAATATCATGCAAAAATATAAATATCACAATAAATTAGCTCTGGTCCACGTTAAGTTAAACTTCTTTCATACGAAACTTTCGCTGCTTTTCAGAAATTATAGTTAATAATCACGATATATCGAGTTATAAATTCGAGTTCATATATGATTAAGTTAGTTGTACAAAATAATTTAGTCTAAATAATATTTGACATCAGAAAACCACCTTAGTTTGAATTAATGTAACCAATTTATAGCCCAGCTAAGAATTACTAGGGATTAAGAGATGAGAATGAAGAAACATTTTATATAGAGCATTGCTCTAAGAAAGACGACATGTAGCGACACCTAATTTGGATGTTTAATAACCATTAATGAAGTTATTAAAAATATTAAAATATTTTAAAACGAAATACAATATACTATAACTAATTTTATAGAAAATATTGTTTTTGGTAAAATATAATAAATTATAAAATTTTAAAAAAATATAATAAATTATGGAATATTTTAAAATACTCTTCATTATGAAACTACGAGTTATGTCCCACAAACGCCCATTAGAATAGAACACTCAAATTGGTCAAATTTGTCCCTTTTTCGATGGAGAACTTAAGTATGAATTGTCAGAATTCAACGGAATGAAAAATCAGAGTTTATATTATAAAATACAATAGCAAAACGACATTCAAATTATAAATAGCAACTGGTGTAAAGGATATTAAGGTAAAGAATAAATTGTGCATACATGCCAGTTGTAAATTTTGTGACAACAAGACGACATAGTTAACTACTATTACTTGACTAAAACGCATATATTGCCCACTGTGTTCAATATTTATTAAAAGAAAGAATACACTAACTTTTATATAACGCCATGTTTTTGTGAGTATTTAGGACAAATCTTTTATTTTTAATTAATTTTATTATTATTAATTACTTAAGAAGTCATGTGGAACATGGTGTAACAGATGTAGCTTACAAACATTGTGTAAAACAAAAAAACTTTTAAAAAGACTGGCGAAGAGTTTAATTTCCAGTTCTTCTCTTCCGTATACGCCCTTGATTTGAGAACAGGCAGTAAATGTAAAATTAGAAGCATTTAATGTATATTATTTCTGTTTGTCTTAATTTTGTGGTCCAATTAAAACACAAAAAAAACAATAAATTAGTTTTTTATAAATAAACACGGTAACCATGGCAACCAATTCGGTAACTAACTCAACTGCTGTCACAAATGGTATCAATATGCGTTTTAACCATTACTTCTCTATGCGTAAGCCCGTGCTATCATGGACAGGAGTGGCCAAGGAGCATAGCCTAAATACCTTCTGATAGCCGCGTACCCGAAGATGTCCTCAGAGAACATCGCATCAGCATCGATGATCACCGACTGGTCCTGCTGACTGGCGTGGAACCCGCCATCGAGGAGGGAGATCAGGTCCTCGGGCACGTAGCCGTCGCCGCCCTCGCCGTTCTCCGGCTCTTCCCCTTCTTCGTCGTCACGGGACAGCAGGTTGTTCACTGCCAGGTTCACGTCCAGATTTGTCCTCTACAAAATGTTGAACGTCGTTTTTAACACGAATGCGAAAGTAACTTTGAAAAGCTAAGAGACGGAACCGGCTTGCCTTAGACCCAAAATATCGACGGGTGTCAGGCACAGGAGGCTGATCGGTTACTTGCCTATTAGACTAATCATGAAACAGATATAGAAATCTGAGGCCAAGATCTAAAAAGATTGTAGCGCCACTTATTAAATGTTTTAATGATGGGATTATACGACCAACTATGACTTCTGTATGTCAAAATGAAATGTTTATGACATACGGTGTCTTGGTGGAGTAAGAGAACCGACGTGGCAGTTATCAAAACTAATACAATCACCAATGGAAATCAACAAAATCTAAACCCAAATCCCAAGATGAAGAATGTTTTTAATGTGATAGATGTTTTTTTTAAGAACAGAATTAATAAAGATGCGTAGCCTTGAGTCTCCATAACGGCATGTGCATTGTGCATATAATAGGAGTGTTTAGGGACATTAAAAAGACAGCGACGCAAATGTTTAAACATAATATAACACATATTTACATAACATACAATTTACGAAAAAAGTTATAAATCAATATTATAATAATATAATATGTTTACTTAATTTTATTTTTCCTTTGCCTACTCAGCGGCTTTCTAATGTTGTATTGTTATTATATTATTTTGTAAAATACCCTCAGTATTTCCTTAATAAGGTTGCCTGGATGAGATCCCTAGTTAGCGATAAGACCGCCCGTTGCATTCTTAATAATCTGTTCCTTATTTTTATTTAAGAGAAACTTCTTTAGGCGCATGAGGGTAAAAATTTTACGGAACGTCACGAAAATGTGCAGCGTTTTTTGCCAAAGAAAAGGGAGAGAGCTATTGAGATCGATTGAGAGTGAGATAAGACGAAAGTAGCATGGAAATAGCCATGGAGCGAGAGTAGGAAAGGAGCAAGCCAGTTAGAGAGAGAGAGAGTGAGATAGAGTGAACGTCGCGTCACGCACAGTGCCATGGAGCGAGAGGTGGGAGAGAGCTATAGTGATAAAGATTGAGAGTAAGGGAGATCGAGAAAACTACACGCTATTGGTTTATGTACCCGTTTAGTAGTTAAATATTAGAACTTTAGATGGCACTTCTGTCGTATAATGTCTTATGCAGTAAACGCAGATTTTTTATTATTTTTAGTATTAGCTATACAGTGTGAATATAGATATACAAATACATGGAGTGATCAAATACTGGTACATCATCTATTGGAGCTTACTAATAATTAATTTACAAAATTTTCACTTCTCAAATATGTACTTTGTACGCACGCACTTTTTGTGTATTGAACCGTTTAAATAAAAACCACTTTAACGGATATAAACGCGAATTAAAAGATTGTTTACATACCACCAGTTTTCCCGTAATCAGTTATGAAAATCAAGTAATGAATGATGTAATAATTTGGTAATAAGCGAAGTTTACATCAGAACTTTTGTTTATTCAAAATTTACCTGTAATTCACGAATTATGAGGCTCCTACTCTTTCCTTGTAGGACCACTTGGGCCTGCGTTACGAGGTCTTCGGGAACAAAGGGGGCAGGCACTGCTGACACAACACGGCTAGATCCCGATGCGCCTATTATGACCCCGGTTGCACGACTTGTAGATCCTGTAATGATGTTGATACATAACAATTATATAACCCTAAACGTATCTTCACCTAGTGACGTCAGCGTGTTCTCTCTTCCCTGAGGTCGTAGGTGCGATCCCCGGTGGTGCACCAATGGACCAGTGAAGGAAAATAACGTGAGTAAACCGACATGTCTTACACTCAAAAAGTCTACAGCGTGTGTCAGGCACAGGAGGCTGATCACCATTTGCTAGGCTAAAGGAAAACGTAGTAAAAATTGAAGTAAAAGCATGTCACCTTCTAACTTTACAAAGAAAATATAAAAAACAAATATACACAATCATAAGGTAAATCAAAAACATAACCCCGTTCTAGAACATTCATATTCAGGGAAGACATATATGTTCAGAATTGTACTATAAGCTAAATTTAGTTTATCACCTAAGATTTAAGTATATTGAGTTTAATCATAATTGTATACAATTGTAAGAAAATGTATTGGGAGAAATAATTTCACCTTGTTTCACATTCTTAACTATGTTTACACGGCGCGTTTTGGCGCTACAACTTTTTAGCTCTAGACCTCAGATTTCTGTATCTTTTATGATCATCATTTATCAATCTAATGAGCAAGTGACGAACGCCGTTGCTTTTTGGGTCTAAGGCAAGCCTTTGTTTCCTCATTGTTTCCCTTCACCATTCGAATATTAAATGCACACACAGAAAGAAAGTACATTGGTGAACAGCCGGGGATAGAGCTCACTACCTCAGGGATGCAAGTCCGAAACTTTTTACGATCTTTCAATAATAGAGCGATATAAAACAACTATTTTAGAATTTATAATAATGGAAAAATTAATATAAAGGGAAATTTCCACAACGCACTCAAAAGATAAGGAAAATATTTTATAAAGAAATCTATAGAATAGGTTTACTAGACTACACTGTTAGAATGGTATTGAATGCTTATTTTTAAGGCCAAATTTTAACGTAAAACGATTAACGCCTTACACGTACATATGTATAGCTTAGGCATCCACTATATATATATATTTGCTGAGTTTCTTGCCCGTTCTTCTTAGAACAAGACCTCCTGGTAGTCTTGCGAACGGATGGCGTAGTTTTGCTCTTTCGCGAATTTTGTAAACGTTTTTGACATTCATAAGCATGCGTTAAGTCGCATCTAAATTGAATAAATAAATTTTGATTTGATTTGATTATACATTTATTTAATACCGAGTACTGAACAGTTCACATATAAATTACCTTGAGAGCTTGGTGCAGCTCTGATAGAGTTCCTCATAATTCTTGCTCTAGTGCGAGGTTGTTGTCTGGAACCACAGCTACTGCTGCTTCCGCCCTGTTTCCCTCCACTATTCCCACCTCCGCCACTTCCACCGCCACCATTTCCATTATTTTTGCTTGCATCTGCTTTACTCAAATCCAATCTGTCAGGTATGATTGAAAATGCAGCTCTGCATATTGTCCCATCCTCAAGAAGGCAGGCAATATGAGCCGGTCCAGCAGCAACGGACCGCACTCCTCGCAAGGAACTAAGTGCAGGTGATCCGCCCCCAGTTCCAAATCTATTCCATCTCTCAGTAACTTCTCGCAAACTGTAAGAATTAATATTTATTAGTGTCATAAAATAATTGTTAATATAAATACAATTTCTATAAGGAGTAAATATCTATGTATATTAAAATTTCTGTGTACATTATATTTTTTGCACAGAAATAGGTCTGCTTTGTGCCCAAAAGAGCACCTTTCTGTGAATTTTCCATCTTATTTTTTAACAAAGGAGGAACATTTATTGTTCTGGCAGTCAAAGCAAATCTAGCTTGTCCAGAGGGCACAAAGTGCATATAAACAAGCCACGTGGGTAATATGGTTACAAAATCTTTACATAACACAAGTGTCACAATATGAAGTTGTAAAAACTTACAGATCAGTAACAAAGAAATTAAATGTAGTATGGTACAAGAACTAAAAAGATTGTTATGAGGCAGTGACAAAACTTGTTTTTAAACTAACAAAAACTTTAGGATCGGGGCTTGATACTTAAAGGTTTTGGTCTTGTCGTTTAAGAGTAGGGATACATTAAGTGGAACACATAATTAATCTTAACTTATCAATCTCATTTATATACCATATCATGTATGCTTAAAAATAATTTATATTCAAAATTACTATTGATAATTTTAAATAAATTGTGGTATTTTTATTTATAGGTAAAAAAAATGTTTGTTTGAGGTATATTATCTGTAAGTAATGTGCAATTTGGATTAACTATTACACAGAATATAATAAATATAAAGTATTATGTGTATTTATATTATACACAAATAATTGGTTTTTAATATTCAGATAAAAGATTATGCTTTGCTGCTATGCTAAAAAGAAATTACTTAATATAAAATACTACTACTATTTATTTCGAGGTATGAAGCATTTTAACTTAATTATTGTAAGCTCTATTTACATTCACCTATGTAAAATATTTCTTGTAGAAATAAAAAGAAAATATTGTACATCTTAAAATGATTACAACACAAATACAAAATAACTAAACAAATTTAGTTTCAATGTTTATATATATCAACTTTGGTTTACACAAGTAGAAACCATTTACAAATTTGTTCTTGTAAATAACATTTAAGGGCTAAGATAAATAGTTTTTTTGGTGAATATTATTCCAACATATTTTAAATAATATATCATATATATAAAGTGAGGCCTTGTAATTTGAATTTGATTTTATAAAATATTCCAAAAAATGCTTATAATATTGTTTTTAAGATCTCACTTGAAATTCATACTTTCAGAGTTTACTAGAAAGGCAACACAGTCAAAACAGTTCTAGTTATAAATTTCAGTGTCAAAGCTACTTTCTTTACTATCCTAATCTGTATGCATTTTGTGACAGTGATTTAAAATTCAAACAGATTGTCTTAAGTTTACATGCGTCTGTTTTAGTTTACAAAAGACCTTTAATTGAAATTCCTTTTTAGATCAGGACTATAATAATGTAAATTTATTATTATTATATAAGAATCAAATGTAACATAATTAAACATTATTTTTAATAAGTTCATTATAGTTACAAAAAGAGGCTGAAATAGATCTCATATGTGAGATCTTTGTATGTAAAAAACATATTATATTTGACATACGGGGATCAAACTCAGCACCTAAACTTAACTCAAAATTGTAGCTTCAAGCGCTTATATTTAGCACTGTGCTTTTATTAATTAGTTATGAATAACATGCATAAAGTAGCAGTGAACATGATTTGATAGGTATACTATCCTTAGAGATTACTTATAGCATGATTTTATAGTAAGTACAAAAAGTCAATGTATTTTGAAATTTAGGACTTTTTAAAATAAAATTTTTAACATGCAAAATTATTCAGCATGCATTTGATTTTTAATCTTATGATGTTAAAAAAGTTATGGAGAGAAAAAATTCATAGCAATGTTGTTGGTTTTAAAGTAGGTAAACAAAAGTTATATCAAGAATCTGATAATTAACTTATACTTTTATGACAATCAAACTTTTTCTCATGGAAACATAAATTATAAACGTAGAATTATAAAATTATTTTTCAAACTTAGTGGGGTTCGCAAAATTAATCAGCGACACCAGATCGTGACAATCGTGAATTTCGACATCTATTTTAATTAGATCCTATTTTGTAACAATAAAATTCTGTTCGAGATGTTTCTAGAGTTACAGCAATCGGAAAAAAATGATGCTAGTACCAGCTGAGTGAGTTAGCAGCTCTTTCATAATAGTATTGTAAAAGGTTTAAGCATAGAAAATGTTCGAAATAAACGTGTTCATTGTTAAGACGACTAATTACTAGACGACTTTCGTCAGATAACCATTATGGAGTCAAGTAGGAAGTTGAGTAATAGAGGCTTACCGATCTATTAGTTGATCCTCTGTCCCAGGTAAGGGATGAACAACGAAATGCATTGAAGACATTTTCGCAAAGCTTTATCCTGAGCTAGCACCACATTGATATTTATATTTTAGTCCAACAATCTTGCAAATGAAAAATACACCGATAGTTAAAATTCTTCTCTATCCACCATATTTCTCGTGATTCCTTTCCTCACCGTTTTTCGTTCTCAAATACATGTGAGTCGGTACAAGACGAAAAAAGAAAGAAAATATCAACATGGCCTCTTTAACTAAAATGTTGGTACAACTGGTTACATGGGTGCGTTCAACAACTTTCGGCTAAGCAATAATGCTGATGTACAAAAGGCGCGGTACAGATTAGAATGCGATGCTTTGACAAAGCTTTAAATACAGTATCAAATGTAATATATAATATTTTAGTGATACTATAACAATTCGAAAGAGGATTAATATAGAAATTACGCTAAAATAACAAACGTAGAAATAAAATTTATAATATATTAAATTAATCCTTTATTTTTTCAAGCATACTAATGATATAAAATTATGTTTTTCAAGTTTTATTTAACGTAGATTATTTATTAAATAGTTTTTCATCTAATTTACATAAAATAAGCAGAACTTAGAATAGATTTAATATATATTTCAAATTCTATCCTATTATACAACACACACTCTATCTATGGACTAGCTAAATTCAGTTAAATGTCAATTGTACTGACATATATTAAACTTGTCTGACTTCAAAAATCAAAAGAGGCCGAATTTTTGAAAAAAGAAAACAAAGTCGAAAATGGCCGCCAAGTCAAAGAAGCGGTTGTCTAGAAATGAAAATAAACTAAACAAATTAGATAAATTGGAAATTAAGGATGTGATTTGTTCGATTTGCCAATCAATTTTAATAGAACCAGTAACATTACCGTGTTATCATGACTTTTGTGAAAATTGTTTTAACGGTAGTATAGAAAATAATGCTTTGTGTTGTCCGCTGTGTCGACTACGAATTGGTTCCTGGGTTAGAAAAGCTACAAAACAAAAAAGCTTGGTGAACATTCAACTGTGGAATTTTATACAAAATAAATTCTCTCAAGAAGTCCACAAGAAATTGAACGGAGAAGACATACCACTGTCACCAGGTCTACATCTTATAATTTGTTTCCATTGTTTTGAAAAATAAACCTTTTGAAATAGATTTTAAAAACCCCATATATATTGTGTAAATTTTCATTACTTGCTGCATATTTACTATTATATTTATGAAAAACTAAAGACTAGTTTTGATGCATGATGCAAATTTACATTTACTGTGATTAATATATCATATGCCCAATCACAAAATCTCAAGTCTTTTATAAAATTATTGTTTATGATTTCAGAACAAATATTGCCTCGACTAAGCAAACCCGGTGAAATTAGATCAGAATATGAAGCAGAACTAGAAAGATTAAGAGCTGAAAGGTTGAAACTTGAGCAGGACCATTTTCAAGAGACTGTGGTTTTAATAAAGTAATTTAACTTGTAAACCATTATTATTATACATCTTAAACTATAAAAAACTTTTAAATCATAAGCTTGGTAATTTAATTTTTGATATGATTTTAGGAAATTAAAAGAAGAAGAGGAACAAACACATAAAAAATATATTGAGAGCTTAAAAACAGATGAAATGTTGGCCAAGAAATTACAACAGGACCATACTGAACGTTTGAAAAATGTTCAACCAAGTAAAATTACCAAGAAAGAGAAAGCTCCAAAGAAATCTAGACTCAAAGCCGCAACTATTGACTGTTATTTATCTAAGCTTAGACCTCATCATAAAACGTAAGTGATTTTTTAAGTTACATGAAATGCCCTCAACAGTTTTGGAGACCATGATGCTGAAACGCTGTCTAAACTTGGAGTTATGTAAAAAAATGTGTATGTTCGTTAAAATTTTTATTTCAAATGTACTCATTTAAAATCGTTTTCAGTACAACATTGGATGATACAAGCACTGATAATACTATTTCTAAAAGAGCATCAATAAAGTCAGCCAATAAGGGACAATGTAAGGAAACAAATGAAACATCTGAAAATTTAAATAATAGTGTAGATAATGAAGCCAAGCAGGAATCAATTAAAGAAAATGGAAAAGAAGTGGGACGTAAGGTGGGTTTCATATTTTACACTTATAAGAAAATATGTTGTAGTTTATCAATGAAAAATCTTTACAAGTCCATGTTTATACACTTAATTTATATTTAATCAAAAGTAATTAATGGATAAATAAAATGTACATAGTATTGTCTTTTATTAACATAACTTTTACACATTTAAAGAAAAACACTTTTTTACGGATTATAGTTAAATACAATAATACATAACTATAATCCGTAAAAAAGTGTTTTTCTTTAAATAAAATGTAGTGAATAGAACATAAAAAGGATGGAAGGAAAGAAAACTGTCACACAAAAATCAAAGTAACTTAGGTAACATTGACATTTGATGTGAGGGAACAAAGTAATGTACTAATAACTCTTAAAACTTATTTGGAATTGGTTATAAACCATAGTTTCTGACTAATTTATTCTGTCGTAGATTAGTAGAATTAATAAAAAATATTTTAATTTATATTTGTAGAATCCTAACTGTGCTGACACTGAAAGAAACGACAAAATTATTACTAAGTCAAGAAATAACATGCAGTCATTGTTGGTCTCCTTACCGTTGCCATCGGCAGGAATACTTCAGCACAAAAATAGTACTATAGATAATAGAAATATTGAAACAGGCAGTGTAGACTCAATGCAACAAGAATTGTGTTATTTTAAACCCATTGATGCAACTAGTTCAACCAGGTATGTATCTGTGTATGTATGATAGTTTTGTTTATATAAAATTAAAATGCCCCCTTAAGCATCAGATAATAATTTATTGTTGGCTGAATTTTAACGGAAGAGATGGTGGTTGTATACAAATATATATTTTTGTTATAAGCCATAACAAATTGTGTTACATATCAATAAATATTTCAGCATAAGCAATTTTATATATTACTAGCGGACCCGACAGACGTTGTCCTGTCTACACGTCTTTAATTTGAAAATTTCAAACTTTTTTTAATAAGCAAAAACATTCTGGACCATTTTGATGAAAATTATTATTCAAATGTTATGACAATATCTAACGATCCAGCACATGGTCTACAATAACACAATGATAACAAAACTTTTTTTTAATTTGATCGCAGCGCTAACTGTCGGGACAGACTAAAATTAAAATTCGAATATTATTTCAAATTTGACACTGCGATGGTAGCGCCGTCTGTCGGATCCAATGTAAAACATTCCAAAATCAACAACTACTAATAAATTAAAAATTAATTAAAAAACATTGTCCAGCGGACAAAATTGTGAATCTAAACCATTCCCAGATCCCCTTGAACACACACAAAAAATTTCGTCAAAATCGGTCCAGTCGTTTGAGAGAAGTTCAGTGACATACACACTCACAGAAGAATTATATATATAAAGATTTAAGAGTATGATAGTTAAATACGAAATATCTTTAATGAATTAACTTTTTTTTAAAGCAGATAAAGTTATTGTGTTTTTGGAAATACAATTGGAGCACAAACTTCCATCCTATAATTTTAACTTTTGAAAAATTTCGCATTATAGGTTTAGAACAATATACTGGTTATATTGACCAAATCCAAGGTTCCGCTAATTAAGTGAGAGCCAGCGGTGAATCCCAAAAAAAAGCAAAAATGATTTAAATTCTTAATAATTGATAACTAAATATGATAATTAAGTCGGTCCTATATTAGATGCGCGACCGTTATCTATATTATACTTAATAATATTTGAAGTTTGACCAGTCCGATGCTAGGTATCCGATCAAAAGCCTCTTTTTAAACTTATACCTAATGGGAATTGACCAGTCTGATGTGAGGTGTCCGATCAAAGCTGCTGTTTTAAGTTGTTCATTTCCTTTTATTACGGTGTTGCGTCCGAGGGGTACCGGTTTTAGTTAAGCGGGGCAAAGGGAATGCAATGGATATTCAGGCTGAATTCTATGTATATACTTACGAACCCAATAATTAATCCACAATCTTAGATTTAAAACCAACCCCAATATATTTGTGGCGACGGATAGCATGCAATCTCTTCATTGCACTGATATTTGATAATCAATATAAACCAAATAAAGTAAATAAAACCATACAAATAATATTAAAATATACATTTCTATGTTTAAAACATATCAAATAGCTTTTTAATTATTTTAAAAACTGGTGTAATTTAAAATCTTAAGATAGGATATTGGTACAGTTAAACTGTCATTTTCATACAAAGGTACATACACCAATCCGACCATGGATAGCTTGTATCGACAGATATCTATTACAATCCGTCGATTTGTTATTGGCACACTTTTATCAATATTTGGATTAGATGTCTATCTCAGATGGTCAAAAGTGTATTGAGATTGGTTATTGGGTTTGGGCGTTAATAACAACGCCACCGGCTACGGCGGCGTAGCCGGTGCTTCAAGATCAAGCTTTTGAAGTTTCTGGAATATGACCGATGCCTCCATACCCACTTTATGCAAAGTGATCACTGCAATTCTTTAACACCCCATTCCATATTGTAACGTCGGTAGAAGGCAGCTAAAACGGTATCGATTACCCTGTCCCTATTGAAAGTAACAGAGTAAAGGTTTTGTATCAAAAATACCAATTTTATGCGAATTTTTGGCCAATATCGTAGCGCCAGTGACTTATTTTATTGTAAATAACTTTAATAAATAAAAATGCGAGCTGTATTGGCTTAGTGACCTGAACATCTCAATCATGATATAGGCTTTTAAAAAAAAAATAGGGATTGATTGGATTGCTTGATTACTTGAACAACTTTTTTTTTTCAGTGTCAAGCCTAATCGAGGTCTACCCTTACGTGTACCTGGAGTACGTGTAAACAAGGAGTCGAATGTAACATTAAATAATCCACCATCACGAGCGCAATATATTGAAAGACTTTGCCAGCTCCGACAAACATCATTAGCGAAGAAGTTGCCGTCTGCTTTTGTAATAGCATTGAGCTTACTTAAAATGAAAAAGGTTAGTATTACAATTGAAATTCTTTGTTGCCTCTCAATTACTGGAGGTGGGCTGTCAGTTTCACCAACAAAGCCAAAAATCATTTATTCATATAGGTAACACAATATATAGTTATAAACGTCAAAAAAAAGATACATTCTAATTTTACATTTCCTGCCAGTTCTCAAATCAAGGGCGTAGAACGGAAGAGAAGAACTGGCAATAAACTCTCCGCCAATTTTTTTTCCGCAGTCTCAATACCTGTTCACTCCCTAACGTTGCGAATCCATTATTTATTTTCCTTCCGTTTACATTATATTAAAATAAAAAAACTACTGATTTTGAATTGCGCGAATACGTAGGATTAATATTAGTTAATCCTATTGCATTAGCAAGAGAATATAAATAATATAATTCTTTTTATGGAACATTTTCCTGTACTCTGTGTGCGTACTTCTTATGGGAAAGTTACTTAAAATCGTAGACGGACTTATGGTATAGACCAGGCATCAGCGTACAGCGTTTGAGATAGGGATTATTATAATCCAACTATTTACAAAGGACACGAAGTGTGGCAACTACCTGACGTTGGTAACATGATTCGCAATTTAGTCGGTTTGCACTGAAAAATATGTTTGGAATTGTCGTTTGCTTGGAAGTGTTGTTGAGTCGAAGTATTAATTCATTGAAGATTGCTTATTATTGACCAAATAACACGTCCGAATGAATAATTCTTGAACAAAGTTACTGAGTCGTGATAAAATAAGCTACTTACCGATGAAAGGTTATGTTTGGTTCTTTTCGTTCACTATAGCTTTTACAGCAAATTATGCATCAATTCACCATGACTTACACTTTAAATACACCTCTTATAATGATATAGTCTTAAAATATGGGGTTGACTTGGGTTTCACACATTTATCATTAAGCGGTGAAAACTTGTTTACCACCAAGGGCTCGGTGGTAAACAAATAAAACCCAAATAGAGACAGAAAAACTGATACTCTGTTTCGCTCGCACTTAAGTATTTCACGTTAATGTCTTCTCTCTTTAGTTATTATTGTTATTTTAGAAGCTTATCTAGTTCTATACTCTATCTACGTTTAAAATGAATTCCGTGGTGAAACAAAAAGTAAACGAAAAATATAGCGTTCGAAAAAAAATTTTTTTTAATTGTATAGAAACTCAATGACACTGTCGTAATAATTTTTAAAAAATACTAGAACACTCGGCCAAGCGTTGCTGTGGCTAAGGTTTTTGTTATATAATATGGTAGTAAACTGTTCAAGGGAAACGGTAGGAGAACTTATGTGAAACGTTGGTACATTTAATACAGCGCCATTTGTTTGAATTGTATCAAATAATAAACAAATAATTTACAATAAAATAAAATTGCGACTATAATTAAAGATCTAAGATATCCTATCTCTTAAGTTGGCCCAGACTGCTCACGGTGAGGCAATTTAATTTAAAATCGGTTAAGTAGTTTAGGAGTCCATCGCGGACAAACATTGTGACACGTAATTTAAATATATGTAGTAAGATATCGTAATAAGGTATAAATTAACAAAACATTACTATTACATTTTTATCAAAATGTTCTTATTGTGTTTTCATTTCTTTATTTTAACTAAATTAAAAGAAAATCTTAATGAGGTAAAATCTTTAACTTTTGAAATTAAGTTAGTATTTTTCATATTACAGTCAAAACCGTTTACGACGACATCGTTTAAAACAACATACCGGTTATATTAACCAAAATCAAAGGTCAATTCGATTGTATTAGGTACTTAATAACGTCATAGGCTGTTACGACTATCGGTTATTACGATCAAATATGAGTCGAAGTCTTTATAAGAGATTTTGACTATAATTCAAAATTTATTACTTAGTTAAAAATTGGACCATAAAGAAAGGGCCATGGTCAATGTGTAACTTTATGGTCTATCTAGAGCTATTTTACAGAAAACTTCTTTAATTTATCCTCAAGTTGACATCTTATTTATATATTATATATATTATTTTCTTTCTTATAATTTACATCGCGGTTGTAGTTGGATGATTTCGTTCTTTTTGTTACATATTATGTTATTTGTGTAGTGTCAACTATAGTAGTTATTACAATAAAGTAATTGTTCCTACCTTGTGTTTTTGTAGTAGTGAGAAGCTAGACTCTTGTCGCATGCGTCGTTACCTCGTTCTGAGGCGTTCCATTTAAGGCTTGAGTGCAATCGGCCTCCGCATTCGTTCGTTAAAAAATTGACATAATTGTATTTTATACGTACAAATACATGTAACTTGATCAGTTCAATTTTGATTTCCATTTACCTGCTCTATATCCATACAAAATATGTATCAAACAAATAAAATTAGGATTTTCTTTTGAAAAATGTAACCATTCCATCAGTATTTTCTTATGACGTTGTCATGTTCCACTATCGTCAGTAAACCGACTTTACAGGCAATCAATTTTTTTTTGTTTACAGGATTCACCAGAAAAGAATCCAACCAGTTTAAGATCAAAAAGAAAAAATATCCCCACAAGTCCTGTACCATTAAAAAAAGACAGAAATGTTACCAGAAATAGACAAGCCAATGACGCAGACATGAAATTACCAGAAGACTCTGAAACATTCCTTCGACGCACCAGGTCTATGGGCAGCATTTCCAAAGACAATGAAACGACACCGAAGAAAAGGGTGACCGAACGGAAATCGGAGTCTGAAAAGAAGCCGCGTCTCAGGAGCGACACCAAAAAGTATTCTAAGAAAGATACTTGTTTAACAACTGATACTAAGGTAAGTGTAGCGGTAAAGAATTTATCCAATCCTCTTGAAGATTGTGGGGTTAAGCATATTTTACAAGAACAGCTCCGTATTGAGAAACTCATCCAGCAAGAGAAATGTGACTATGAATTGGCGTGCAAGATGGACGCCGAGTGGAATGGGAGGAGGCAGCCCCGACGTGCAGCCACTAAACGACAAGTATCTTTAAATTATGCCCTACGCCCTGCCAAAAAGCTTAAAGTGTAAAACATTCCATTGGCCGAAATATCTCACTTTCCGATAGCACAAATAGATGTTCAAATTCTCTTCAGTTCATATTCAATGTTGTGACTGTGGAATTGAATTGAATGTTAGACACATTAGTCTGACATCATTGGCATTGAGAGTGTCCATGGGCGGCGGTATCACTTAACATCAGGTGAGCCTCCTGCCTGTTCTATTAAAAAAAAATACCAGTGAAGGCTTACATTATTTTCAGTTGTTTTACTATATGCTAAAAAACAATTATTATTTGTATAAAAATAATTTGTTTAAGTTAGAGATTACTTCTCAAGAACTACTAAATTTAATTTAAAAATTCTATCATCAGTACAAAGCTACATATGCATTTTTATATGCAGAGAAAAGCCTATTTATCTTAAATTAAATTTGAATATTTGATAGGTGCTAATGGGAAGTTGAATTAATACTATTATTTTGTAAATTCTTATATTAACATGAATATTGATAATTTGTATCATAGAGTGCCATTTATAACAGATTTTACTGCATTATAATTCTTGTATAACAGGATGAATATGACACATCTAAGTTAACATTGAATCAAAGATCCTTAACACTAGTCTATCAGTACCAATTTCATTCTTAAATGATTCTATGATGATATTCGAACTTATCTAGTTTCAGCAAACACATTTCTTGTATTATATATGAGAACATAAGTGACAATGTCCAGTCAAGATCTTAATTGGACTTGGGGCTAAATAAGTTTGATTATAGATCTAATGAGACATTAAAGGCCTTTCTTAGGATTCCCTAATAATTTTGTATACTAATTGGGCATTAATTAATTTTCCGTTTAAAGTTTAATTTCCTAGTTAAGTAACACATCTCTTTTATTAAAAAAATAATACTATAGATGATCATTAAACTTGTCTGTAATTGTACATTATCCTAGACATATTTTTTTATTAATTGTTTATGACGATATGAGTGCACTTTCACAAGGATTGAAAGTTTACTGAAGATAACAGTTAACTTCGAGTCAGTGTTAACTTGGATATAAGTACTTGCTACCTTTCTTCCACCGATTTTATTTTCAAAATAGTGTATTTGATAATAATTTATAATAGGTAGGTTCCTATTATGCAATAAGTTGAAATTCTCACCGATTAAACTGTAAGATATTAGTAATACAGTAATTATTATATAAGGTTTTAAATAATGTATAAATTGAATGTATATTTATAAAACACTAATGTTTTTCTAAATTTACTCGGATCCAATGTTAAATCTGAACAGAACCTATATTTGTTTCATTACTTTGAATTCTATTTATTGTATGAACATGTGTTTTACAATTCATAGCAGAGTTGCATTAACAGTTGATTGTTGATTTTTTATTAGACAATTACTTACTAATGGAAATTTTGATTTCAAATCAAAACACTTGTGTAATTCTAAACTAATAGATTGATTATTCCATTGGTCCTGTGAATGGTTTTAATTTCATAAATTGTATCCAATATTCCAAGTCACTTAAACCATCATTTAAACAAATTGTTTTTATAGTATAGAAAATATTGTTTAAACACACCTATTGCTACCTATAGAATTAAGGGTGTACATATATTGGCATAGCTGATGCCTGGTAAAGGGTATGTCCTAGGTTTAAATATAATGCCTACTATACAATCACATCATAAATATTATTTGATGCTGATAACCTCATGAATAATATGATCTCCAATTAAAAATCTGGTCAATTATCTTTTGTATGTTCTGAACATTAAAAACTTTTAGTATGTATGTAATGAATAAAGTACTTTGAAATGTATAGAGTGAATGCAATGCATGATTTTAATTGAAATATTTTTGTAAAGGCTTGCTGTGATATACCACAAGTGGTGATAAATTAGTCCCTATGTAATTGTTAGTCAACATTTGTTTTAGAATTTCATTTTTTTGGGCGAATTTAATTTGTTTTAGCTGTAAAATACATGAATATGTAAATAAAAAAGATTTAATAGAAAATAGTTTTTATTATTAAATTTATATGTAATATCCATGTCATCTGCCTGCCATCCTTAGCCCCTTCCCTGTAACAAAAACTTCTTATGTATAATTAAAATAACAATATATTACAAACTCACCTATTTTTCTTGTAAAGTTTCACCAGATTTATTGAGATTCTTTGGTGAAGACTACAGTTCAATCTGAAAAGAAAACAATGGCATCAAAATTTTCCATAGAACTCATCATTTTATACTGAAAATTTTTGTTTGTCCTGTTTTCATTAAGCAACAGATTTCTTGATAGCTATTCAAATCTCAATCCTTTGCAATAA
Organism: Pieris mannii; assembly: GCA_028984075.1. NCBI lineage: Eukaryota > Metazoa > Arthropoda > Insecta > Lepidoptera > Pieridae > Pieris > Pieris mannii. The sequence continues at coordinate 4,919,545 of CM054798.1, read as the reverse complement.
TAGCTTATGAAAATAGCATGAATGTTTCAGATCAACTTTTTATTGATTAAAGATAAAGATTTGATAAAAAAAATACCAACCTTTATACCACACAAGACATCCTGAACGGTCACTGATAAGTTAAATCCTTAGTTAGGAGCTCCAATGTCTGAAATATATTGTAGTACATTTAAGAAAATACTTTCTACCAATATCACAACATTTCAAATCTCACTCAATACAAATTTCACCTGTACCGCAGATTTGTGTAACAGATTTTCAATCTGGTTGATTTATAATATGAATAAAAAATACAAATGGTGTTACACTTTCCATAGCTTTGCCAATCTACTTGAGTTTCAAACATACATAGTTACACTACAGACAGCTAACAATAAGATTACAAATCAAATTACACACAGTAATTAACCATATCATACCCAAAATACACACTCACCACTGAGAATAGGCAGCCTTAATTAGTTTTATCTTCAGGAGATTCCACATCACACATTCAGACACCAAGGCATCTGCTTCATGTTATATTACCTTTCCTCGCTACACACATACTTAATAATGAATGGAGCTTGTAACAAAGTATTGAAAGAAATAGTCAATTAAGAATCAAACATACTTCTCAGCAAAATATTAACAATCACATAATTAAAACATCCATCGCTAATTACACATACTTTATTTCTCGCACCACACCACTGCATAATAAACACACTCTTAGATCAAACTTACAACTACTACAAGTTATTATGGGGTAATCTTAAACAGTGCTATAGAGAAAAGTATAAAATTATATCATTGTACCTAGACACATTTTCTTTCTTCACATTTTTGGCCATGATATTTGGTGCCTCACCTTATGTTTGAGGTTTGTTGTTCCATCCACTGTTAGAGCCTGCTGGCCCAGAGCCGTTACCACCCCAACCTTGCCCATTTGACCAATTTCCTTAATTCCAATTGCCATTTTTATTACCATTCCAATTAGGGTTGCCTTGATTCCATGATGGTGGTGGTCCATTTTGGTTCCAATTTGGATTGTTATTCCAGTTTTTACCTGAGTTACTGTTCTGGGGAGGACCATTTTGGCCCCAATTATTTGGCCCAGAATTATTAGGACCCAAAAACCCACTCCAACCAGCCTGATTTAAGGCAGCCGCTACAAGGCTTATTGGTAAATTAAAATTGGGTTGTGGTCCACCTCCATTGGGATTTATACCCAAGTTTTGCATATTCAAAGAATCAATATTACTACTTCCTCCATTATTGGTTGATCCACCAGAGGGGCCTGAATGATTTCCATCCCAACTATTGGATCCATATTGTTCCTCTTTCCAGGTTGGATTATTTTTATTTTTAATTTTAGGTGCTGCACTAGAAACTGATACAGAAGCTCCTTTAATAACATGATCCTCCCCACAAAGACTCTGCGCTACTTCTGGATCCAAGAAAGTTACAAATCCAAAAGCTCTAAAAGGTCTTGGAACAAAAACATCTGTAACCTCTCCGAATTTAGAAAAATATTCTCTGAGATCATCTGCTGTCATGTCTTCAGTGCACCTGCCCACGAATACTTTACAGGGCATTTGCGGCACAACACCTTCTTTAGAATTAGGAATACGCACATCTACCCATCGACCATCAATATTATGTCTTTGAGCTAGTGCTCTCATTTGAGATGCATAAGTAGCAAAACGAATAAAACCAAAGCCTTTGAATGATCCATTCTTATCTTTTTTTAATTGCACCATTACAACTTCGCCAAATTGCTCAAAGTATTGCTTAATAGATTCTTCAGTAGACTTCCAAGGTAATCCCAAACATATTAAGTCAGAACATATGAGTTTTTTTTCTAATCGTTTGGTCTTAGCCGCAGAATTTTCTGGTGACACATCTTCCATTTTACGTTTATTTTCTTTGGGAAAAACACAGGTGTAAAGGTGCTTACCCCATCCAGCTTCTGTGGGTGGATGCAGCTTGCCATCGCTGAGACGTAATCCTCGAACACATTTGTTTTCAGGATTCCGAAATTTAAGTCCACACGCCCCAGGAAACTGTGCAACTAATGTTGATAGTAAAAGTGTTCCATTTAATTCACAAGGAATTTCCACTGCATTAGACTCATCTTCATCCTCACTTACTTTTATGTATTGAAATAAATCATCATTATAGCTCTCCTTGTTATTCATGATTGTGGCAAAAATGGGTTATTCTGTCTATATTTTAATTTACATAAACGTTACTTCCATAACACTTTACCATAAAAAATTTGCAACTGTTGGCACAAAACGGTTTTCACTACTATAATGATATTATTTTAATACTATGAAATATCAATAATCAGTATGGTTTAATAACAATTCTTTATTCAATTCAAAATGGCGCTTGGTGATAGTCTGAATTGTGATAGACATTAGACGGTATTCGCCATTCGGATGCATGAATTTTGGATTGACAACTGTATTTGTCAATGACTAATACTGAAACAATTTTTTGTTTCTTTTTCTGTTTATGATTACGTTATTTATTGACTATGCAGAATTAACTATGCATATTATTTACTAATCTGTAAATTTTGTGGCGGCATGTTCAATGTGCGCTCTACACTCGCCCGCGAATCGCGGCCGTGAATCGCGCCCGCGATTCACGCCGTGAACTTCGCGTTTTCATGTGTCTATCCACACTCGCGAAGCTTCGCAGTCTCGTTCGCGGCCTCAAAGAAGATGGACAACGACGACGTGATTGTCGCTGCTGCGGTGACGCTCTGTGCTATATCTAATTTCAACTACCTGTGTATTAAAAATAAAACACAAATAAAAAAGAGATGGAGAAAAAGACGATGGTGGATGATAATGATTTATTTAACATATTGGATGTAGACATAATTTATCTGGATTTATTATTTATTTAAGTAGATTTTTTTTCTTTATTTAATTACTAGAGTTCCGCCCGCACATTTTCGGTTATATCCTTCACTTTCTTTCTATATGTCCTATAACTGGACATAAGTGAATCCTTTTTTTTTCAATTCACCCACAGGTATATCTAAAATATCACTTATCCGCGTCCAGGCATCGTGGATCTTATTTTTATTTTTATGGTCCTTGTGTTTGGACTGCCAAAGTATTGGTTGGGGTTTTTAAAAACACTCAATAAATTTTAATTCAAGTTCATTATTCCACGTAGTACTCATTTTAAAAAAAGAAAGTTGCTAAGTACAGTACGCAATAAATAATGCACAACTACTTGTGGAGACGTCTTCTCAGCTACTGCGACAAACTGCGAGTGTGGATTGTATTCGCGTTCGCGCGCTGTGAACCAAGCGCGAACCTTTGTCGCGGGACAAAAAACCGACAACGAACGGGGAACGGCGCGAAGCGAAAACGCGAACGCGCGAAACCATCTACACTCGCGTTTCGCGGCTTTCGCGGCCCTTCGCGCCGCGAGTGTAGAGCGCACTCAAAATGTGGTAGAGAAATTCACAATTATTATGGGCATATGGGTTTCAATTTCGGCTAGAATTGCACATTTAAAAACGTTGTTATTAATTATTTGATTAACGAATGGAAAACGTTATTAAGTCTTTTAAAGTCCTATGTATTTGCTGGCTTATGCCAAGTGATTACTTTTAGTTTATTCCGAATAAACTACCTGCGGCTATAGGTATCTAAAGTTTTTTTCGTTTGCGGATCATAATCGGTCTATTACAGATGCTTCAATTGGGAGGTACGAGTTTCTCCTGTAAAATTCAGTTTATGTCGGACACTGCCAATAGGGTACACTATAAGAAGGTATGGTCATTGGTCTCTTCATGAAACGGTATCAAAGGAGCTAGAGCATAGAACTGGAAATAACGACTAAAACTTTTTAGGGATTTAGGTTAAATCAAGTTTTGTTTGAAGATGAGTAACTACGAGAAGAGATTATATAGAGGTAGAAGAGATTGAGATTGTACGTTTCAGATAGCTATCACCGCAGCTTGAAACATACTTTTTACTCGGGAGTCCAGCGTCAGCAAGCTGCCATTTTTCCTTTTATAGCTCCCATTCCCGGCTTGCTCTCACAGCTGAATAGTTTTCAAGATTATTCGCCGGATGACTTATTTCCTAAACGTATGCAAGCAATGTACCTTGATTTAGAAACGTACTAAGATAAAATGAATTATAGCAGTTTTCTGGCAAATAATAAAAAAATAATTTTAATTATATAATAGTCAATTAGGCCTAAGTAAATATATAAATAATGTTCCTTTTACTAAAATATTTATGTCAATAATTTTTTATTTCTACAATATTGATATTACTCCCAACTTATAGATTGTTCAGCTTTAAACAAAGTTGAAGGACGAAGTGGGTCCCCGTCACTCGATTACCTTGAATCTTGACTTTTACTAGGTGTTTGCATAAAGAGGCTTCGTTTTAAACGATTTATGTATTTAAAAAAAGAAAACTAAACGTAGATATTTTTAATTGAAACTTTATCATTACCTAGTACCTAAGGACGGAATCTTGACGAACTCGATAAATATATTCTCAAGTTCATTACATTATATCGTACTTCCTAGTAAAAGGATTCTCTTTTCGTTATCATTTTTTAGTTAATAACAGTTTAGTTTTTACCACCAATCTTTGTTTGTTAGAGGTTTAAATACGTTACTAAAAAAACAATCTAAAGAGAAAATATTAAATAAATATATTTATAATATTGTTGAATTATAGATTGCAACACGATACAAGTAAGGGTCAAATATATAAGTATTTAATTTATTATATAGAAATGAACGATTTCTTAATTATTAGATGTCCTCTGACGTTCAGGAGTCATACTGAATTAGGGTTGACATTCGAAATTAAACGTCAAACGATCCTCAATTGTTTGACTTAGTACTTATCCAAATATTGGTTGATCAACATACCTTTACTTATGTCAAAAATGTAACTGTTAATCGTTACGCATTTATTATTTTTATTTTCAAAGTTATTTTTCTCATTTATTATATAGGTATCGGACCAAACGATATTCTATTTATATATTTGTTTTATTATTACTATGTAGGTTTATTCAATCATAATAATTATAGGTATTGTAAATACTGTACTGTGTATATTTGTGTACTTGAAATAATCTTTTGTTAATATATAGTTTATTCTCCAATAAATAATACAGTCGAACCTACGCACTTACCTACCGGGAAGAGGTTCGGATGAGATGCGAGACATCTCATCCCGGCCTTTTGACAAATTCTCACAAAACCTGATAGTAACAATCATAACACTAGCGACGAAAACGAGGACAGTTTCAGCCAACAACAATTTCCGAGGCTCTTAACTCTATAACAGTTTTGCAAAAAATTGTTGCCTTTAATGACTTTAATACTGATGATGATACCTTGAGGAGTATGAAACGTAAAATGCAAAAAATATCCGAGACTGGGCTAAAAAAATCAGACTAAAATGACTGATTTCTTTAAAAACGAGTGTAGTCTTATAACCCTATGTAAGCAGCTAAGTACATACAAAGACAAAAAAATATAAACCCTATCTATATATAAAAGCAAGTACTAAAACGAAAATACTGCAATAAATTTAGTTAAATCAAAATAATAAAAAATCAATCAATTTCTGATTTTTTATTCCTACAATTTAATGCTAACAAAGAAACGATAAAATCAAATGAATCGTATTACACTTTTATTCGAAGATTTTGCGACATAAATGTAAAAGATGTCCAAAATGTCAACCAGTGAACTTTCAATCTCATCCGCGAACGCAAACAGGTTTCAGCGGTCAACAAACATAAGTATTACTAAATAGGTGTTATGTATACTCATTATTTTAGGTATATAAAATACCACAGTGCTTGTGGGCGTCTCGTCGTATATATATCCACTTTATGTAGGGATCCATGGCCATGGCGGCCATTAACCCAGTCCTAAGCCTTGTCTGTATGTGCTGCATAAGAAATTATTAGTTGATATTTATAGACTCTGAATGAAAATAGTAATCACTATCTACATGATACGTTAAAACTTTTTTGGATGCAAATTTTAGATGGGCCCGTGGGGAAGGAAGACACTACTCTCTATTGTTAGTAAGACTAGTAGATGATCATTATTTGTGCCCTTAACAACCATTTTGTTCATGGGAAAATCAAACTTATTTTAAATAAAACTAATTTTATTATTACAATGCGATAAAACCACGAAGGCTGTAAAACTTATTCCGGAACAGTACCATTAAAAGTACATTTTAATATTTACTATTTATATTGAAAATTTAAGATAAGATGATCATTTACTATAAATTAATATTCTGATCATCGAAAGTCAAATGGATTTTCATACAACTTCTTTAAAATAAATTGTAAATGCGATAAAACTAACGATGTAATGGTGATGCGCGATAACAATAAACTATACAATATATAACTATGCTATACTATTAAATATATATTTTATAAATATACATCTATATATTTTCATCCCTCGCTCAACGAATAAGATCGCAATACATCGGAAATGCTGCCAACGTTATGGCTACACTGCCACAGGGTACATAATTAAACATTATTTAAATTTTTATTTATTATTTTTTTAATTTCTTAAATATGTTTATTGTTATATAAAGTTGTTTGCGCTGCTATTATAGTTTTTATAATATACGACCGTACTTCCGTATACGTATATGCATATATATCACGTATATATATTTTATTTATTATTTATTTATTCGCCAAACACTGGCACCCTTTTGGACCCTGAATAATTGTCCAAAAGGGATCCTTCTCTTAGGGAACCTTACATTTTAATCCAGTGTTATACTTTTTTTACGTTTTGATAAGACACGTGTAAATATTTATATATTAAAAATATACAAAAACCATAGTGTAGTCAAAATGATTGTACATATATATCTATATTTAATCATAGGTAGTTTAAGAAAATTGTAAATAATGCATATTTGAATGTTATGATTATTAATATTTACTTATTATTGACAAATTTGAAGATAGGTTTTATCATTTTTATTATAGAACAGGGGGCAAACGGGTAGGAGCCTCATCTGATGTTAAGTGGACACTCTCAATGCCAGAGGGCTCGCGAGTGCGTTGCCGGCCTTTTAAGTCAATACATAAATACCGGTAGCTTTTTTAATATACCAGCCCAAGGCAACGGATTGCCTTGGGCTGATTGTACATATCACATAACTTCATAGTACTCTTCTATTTACCGTTTAAAATATTAAAATCTACAGCTAAGTTGCTAAGCATTCGTGATCCAATTATCTAACAAAGTTTCACCGCTGGGAAGTAGTCGTTCTTATGTTTATTATTCTGACGGCGTGCGTCAAGAAAACGATGGAATTTCGCCGCCGTCCCTCAAGAGGCCACTGACATCTGACCTATTGTCTTTTTTGTTTTACTGCACATTCTATGTAGCATTATCTACATATCTGGTATGACCGCCTCGTATAGATATTTAAATACATATTAGATTTATGGATGAAGGATTTATGGGTTAGCTAATGAGCGCTTACTGTAACTTCTGTCAACCATGTTGGGTTTGACAAAGGAAAATAGTTCCGTGCATGTTTAGCAAACAACTACATATAGTATAATAATGTCACTTCCCGCTGTTCCTAAGCTTAGATATTTAAACTACGGATTTTATTGCATTAAAAGACAGCGGTTTAATAGGAAGGTTTATATGTTTATTCACCTCTACAGTATACAACAAAGTCACTTCCTGTCTACACGATTTTAGTCTCTCTCCCGTATCTATATCAAAATCCAATGCTGTCACCTTTCATAGATCGTTTCATAGTTTTCCTACTACCAGGTTTTTGGAGACGTTCCTGATGTTAACCGCTCATGGACACTCACATTGACAGAAGGCTCACAAGGCTTTTAAGAATTGTTACACTTTTTTCTTGAATAACCCTAAGCCGAATTGGATTCGGAAATACTGGAATGGGCAGCTGATTTTGTTCCAAGTATTTGCATAGGTAATGGTTAGTAAGTTATGACTCAATTGAAGAGGTGGCCGCCCATCCATTGTAATTAAATTTCATAATCACCTTTATAGCAATACATTATAAGGATCAAGTGGAAACAAATAACGGATTATGTCGCTTAAAAATTTTGTTAGCCAGTTTATGTCCCGCGATATTGCAAAATTATCTTCATATCGAAAAAAGTATAAGACAAGGCCGGGAGGTCGAAATACCGCAGCCTGGCCGCGGGGCAATACATTGTAATAACATGAGTCAATAATAATTATTACATTCACGAAAACAACGGTTATTCGCGTGTTAGCGGATTGGAAATGACATATTATATTTTTTGCTGTTATTATTTATAAAGGAAAGCTTAGAAAGATTATTTTATCTTTGTAGATAATCTTAATGAGTAAAACAATTTTATCCTTAAGTTAATTGATGCATTTTTCAAGAATCTTAAAAAAAATAAGTTCATAAATTAAGACTTAAGGAATCGCCAATAGACAAGGGTACGAACTACTTCGAAGACAATATTTAAAAGTTTGCTATGAATTAAATGTGAAATCAGTTAATGTAACGTTAGTCCTTAGTATTTAAACATACAATCCACGTATAAAATAAACTATGCACTATTTAATTTACATACTTTAGTTGCTTTTCTAACAAGAATCACAGATCACTAATAATCACACAGACAATACACAAATGATACAATACAACAACCGAATTGTTTTTTTTAATTCTAAAATTAAGTTCACAAAAGATAGCGCGACTTTACATGAACTAAAATTAATAACAGCAAAAAATATAATATAATATACGGCTAATATGTAATATTAAGTTTTGACAAAACTAAGGTAACATTCACTAACTAATATTTTGACACTTTGTTCATGTGTCCGAGATACCGCACTTGCACTATACACTAGATCTATTTCATTAGAATGCAAATAATGTTTATTAAAATATGCCAAAATGTTTTGTACAGAAGAAAGTTGGAATATTAAAAAAACACTAATGCAACTTCGGTTAATTAATAGACATGGTCGCAATCGACTTTTTCGTAATCTATCATTATTTTATTATGTTTTGCAACACGCGCTGTTAGCGCGAGAATTATAATGTTTAATTTCGTAACATCGCCGCTAAACTGAAAGAAACTTACGTAAAGTTCTTTCATTTTAGTTTATTATTTATTTATTTCTATATTTTAAGTATTTTGGCGTGTTATTGAAAAGTTATGAGAGTAATTATTTACGATGCGCACAACGCTGCCAAAAACCGATACCCTGAAGTCAACATTTTTGTTTTTTATTGTTAGTGTCGTTCTTTCTACAAATATAGAATAAGACGAAAGAAAAAAATTAAGTAGAACTTCTAACGAACACGTTTTTTTATTTGTTTGTAGGTAATAAATACGAATGTGCTGTTGCGACACATTGGGTGAAATTATTATTATTAATAATTTGGCTTTTTTTATAGAACAGGGGCTGCAAACGGGCAGGAGGCTCACCCGATGTTAAGTGATACCGCCACCCATGAACACTCTCGATGCTGCAGGGCTCGCGAGTGCGTTGCCGGCCTTTTAAGAATTTGTACGCTGTTTTCTTGAAGGACCCTCAGTCGATTAATGCTAATTTTAATTTTACTAACAAAGTTATGAGTATATGGACTTATAATGGGAGCACGCACTTACATACTCGTGAGATTAATTTGGAAAAACAAGCTAAACAATTGCATTATGACTAAAATTAACTAATTACTGAATATCACTTATAATGGTCTGAATTAAATGACTTTTTATAAGCCTAATGAATGGATCGATTCAGTGCTTCCTGAGAATAGTGTGTACTTATAGGAATTATCAGTATTTTTTGTTTTATGATTACCTACTCTTTTCTATTCTTTATTTTTTTAAATTTAGACACGCGAATCAATTACTACTTACATATTAAGTGAAAAGATTTATATACCTTAAGAGGAAAACTGTGTAATTCGGTTTAAAATCCGGTTTTGTATGCAATCTTCGACTCCGGAGTAGGGACCGGCCAGTGGCCAGTGACCCGCTATAACCGCCTTAGAGCAAAATTCAGAGTCGACGTTTAACCTTAAGCTAACACACTTTTAACGGGAATCACTTAAACTCAAAATAACTTTATTCATATAACACTTAAGAACGTCAGAAAAGAAATTAACTTAATTCGAATCTGTAACGTTACGTTACACGCGAATGCTCCCGGTGAGCGCCTTTATCGCCCGAACCCAATAATTAATCCACAATCTCAGATTGAAAACAGTCTGTGATCAGACCGTGACAGTCCATCGATCTCCTATCTGCATCCCAATAACCAGACCCTACGAAGAGAATCCATTTTTGGCGACGGATAGAATGCAATCTCTTCGCTCTTTACATCCATATTTGATAATCAATATAAACCAAATAAACTAAATAAAACCGTACAAATTATAAAACATATACATGTCTCAGTTTAAAACATATCAAACAGCTTTTTAATTATTTAAAAAACTGGTTTAAGATAAAATCTTAAGATAGGATATTGGCACAGTTGAACTGTCATTTTCATACAAAAGACTATCCCCATACACCGATCCGACCTACCATGGATACTACCAACCTATTAAGTAGGTAAATGGTGGTATAGACTATAGTATGGTATAGACTCTCAATAGGTCCTTTCTGCGTGAAGTTCTGGCTAACTAAGCCAGCCTAACTTCTTCCAAAAGCACAGAAGCTTCCTGGGCACTTCGCAGGCTTCACGGAGCGACCTCACTGTACCGAGGATTTCTGTACGTTGTTTAGCCACAGCCCCGCATTCCAGGGGGTCTAGTCAAGACAGCTTAACAGTAGTGTATGTAGAATGTCAAAAACTAAATTTGTATGAAAATGACAGCTAGTACTTGGTACCAACTGTCGACACTTGCTATTATTTTCATACAAATTTAGTTTTCGATTTTCTACTTACACTACTGTTAAGCCGTCTTGACTAGACCCCCAGGACTACTACTCACTACATTCGCAATTCCGAAATATAGACCTAAGTAATAAATAAAACTAAAGTACTATTTCTGTATATTTTCTTACTTTTACCTCCATAAAACCTTTTTCAGAAAACTACTCGAATTATTACGGTCTTTGAGTTTAGCGTAGCACCATATTTTGCGATTTTTTTTTTATTTAAATAAAATGGAGACCCAGTGACGATAGAACTCTTGGTTCTGGTTGGCCTCACATTTCTCTCTGATTCGTAAAAACATTTGACAAGTTGATTTGCTCGTTATTTACTTCAGTTTAGAAGCGATTTTTTTGTACACATAGAAAGTCTACATAGAAAGTCTATTCTTTACATATAATCATTTTGTCGATCCGAAGTGGTGGAGGCCTGATGACCTGTAACACAGGTGCACAACCTTTAACAGGCATCAGTCTCACTTAAGCACTAGCAGTCGCTCCAAAGAAAAATGACAATTATTGTATATGTTTTTGTGAGAAATAAAATAAATATATTATAAAGTGGAATACGTAATAAGTAAGGTTCATTGGTGCACACCCGTGTTTTGAACTTCCCAGTCATGATGTCAGGATTGTGAAGCGCACGTCCATGTTAGTATATACTGTTATATCATATATTCTTCTGATAGTATTTGTAATATGTATTTTTGCACTTCTTGCCTACCTTATGTAATTGAATACATGTTTTTTTTCCTTAACTCACAGTGGTTGCTTGGAAGAAATCGCTCGAAAGCGATAAGGCCGCCAGTTGCATTTTATTAAATTATGTTCAATTTTTTTCAACGAAGTATTTATATAAATAAACTAGCTGACCCGGCAAACGTTGTTTTGCCATGTTTTTGTGCCAAAAAATTAAAGTTTATAATTACCAAATAAAAAATAAGGGTTGATCGTAGAGGGGTGAAAATTTAGGGTTGCATGTATTTTTGTATGATGTATCATAAAAAAATAAAAATTTAGGGGTGGACCACCCTTAACATTTAGGGGGATGAAAAATAGATGTTGTTCGATTCTCCCCCCTGGTTAGTATCCTCGATAAGGATCACGAAAATCGGTCGAGCCGTTTCGGAGGAGTTCGGTTACTAACACCGTGACACAAGAATTTTATATATAAGATATACTCAATGATTTTTAGCCTGTTCACCTTAAAAGGCCGTTTATAACAAAAAAAATACAATTCAGTACCATTTTTTTCCCTATGATTTTGGTAGCTTAGAACCTTGGGGAGTTATTAAACTTAGCCTATAGCTATGGAAACTACTTTTTGTATTTTTAAATTGAAGTCGAATGTTTGGGCAAATCCAGCTAAAGACTAAACTTCTAACATTAAAACCTATTTTGAGTAGCTTTAACTAATTTTAAGAAGCTGAGATTTATATATATTACTAGTGGACCCGACAGACGTTGTCCTGTCTACACGTCTTTAATTTGAAAATTTCAAACTTTTTTTAGTAAGCTAAAACATTCTGGACCATTTTGATGAAAATTATTATTCAAATGTTATGACAATATCTAACGATCCAGCACATGGTCTACAATAACACAGTGATAACAAAACTTTTTTTTTAATTTGATCGCAGCGCTAACTTTCGGGATAGACTAAAATTAAAATTCGAATATTATTTAAAATTTGACACTGCGTTGGTAGCGCCGTCTGTCGCATCCAATGTAAAACATTCCAAAATCAACAACTACTAATAAATTCAAAGTTAATTAAAGAAACATTGTCCAGGGGACAAAATTGTGAATCTAAACCATTCCCAGATCGCCTTGAAGAATTATATATATAAAGATTTATAATATTATTTTATTTGTACACCATTTACAGAAAAAGAAAACTGTTCTTAGGTATTCAGAGTTATTTGGATCCGATGATAACCTGCATCTGAGCGTTATCAACGGACGTCGAGGCAGAATAGGAAATTCCATCCGTATCACCTCGACGTCGTTCCACAACTGAACGTTATTTGACGCAGTATTTGCTGCGCACCACCACTTTGAGGAACCAGCTGTCCATTGAAGTTTCCGAATCAATTCGAGCGTCCATGGGCGACGGTATTAATTAACATCGGGTGAGACTCCTTCCCGTTTATAATATGTACTAATGAAAATCAGCCGCGAGCTAAAAAATTAAATAAAAGTCAAGAATAATAATTAAGTACACAAACAGTTCAAATATCTTAAACACATCACAGGTTTTCCTCCAACTTTGTTGTATTTGTAATTCTATTCCGTTTGGGGCAGAGAGTCTTGGCCCATGGGGTAGTTTTTTTATTTATATTTTTTTTATGGAATCTCGCTGTTGGCCTTAAGAGCCTTTACAGCTTAGCACGGGGGTACCACCAAAGGGTAGAAGTGCACAGGCGCTAATTAAAAAAATAATTTGGTGCGTGGTATAGTACTGGGTGACCTGGTGCTTTTCTCGCACAACGAAAAAGTATCGCAATACAAGGAAGAAATGCTGCCAGTGTTAAAGTACACTGTGCCACAGGACAAGGGTGCTTTATTTTCTTTTTATATTTTTGAAATTATTTTCTTTATTAATGTATAATGTATAATAATCAGTGGCGCTACAACCTCTTTAGGTCCTGGCCTCAGATTTCTGAATCAGTTACACGATCATTTTTTTAAATCTAATAGGCAAGTAGATGATCAGCTTCCCGTGCCTGACACACGTCGTCGACTTTTTGGGTCTAAGACGTGTCGGTTTCCTCACGATGTTTTCCTACACCCTTCGAGCAAATGTTAAATGCGCACATAGAAAGAAAATCCATAGGTGCACAGCCCGGGATCGAACCTACGACTTCAGGTATGAGAGTCGCACGCTGAAGCCACTAGGCCAACACTGCTCATTATTAATGTATAGGTTAAGAAAACTATAAATACAGTGCACAACATCTATGGAACAAAAAGTTGTAATAATTTGATTTAGGAAATAGATATAAATCTTCTAGCTACGTTTATTACAATTAGAACCTCTTTAATATTAACTACGAGAAATTCTATTATGGTTTTTGAGTGGAAGTCTACATGTCTAGGATCGGAATGTCTTTGATGAGCTTCGTCTAGAATCTTGAATCGGTTCCTGAGACCTGTGTCAGAACGTTTCTCAACCATTCTTGCCCGTCCCAGTACCGCCCTGAATCAGCAGCGTGCGACCAAAGACACCACCCGAAGGGGGCATATGCCCCGTACGGGTCTAGGCATCCCCTCGTGACGGAGGATATAACAAATACCACGACTCAACCTTTTTTGTGTCGCGACCCACGAAAAAGCCAAAAAGTTGCGTACGTACGTCTACGGTACGTCTTGCGACCCCGTCACTGTAAAATTATAATGCGATGGTCCATTGGCTTACGCCCAAACCCAATAACTTATCTCAATCAATTTTTGACAATCTAAGATAGACATCGTTATTCAAATATTGATAATGTGCCAATAACCAGTTGACGTATTGAAAGACCAAGCTATCCATGGTAAGTCGGATCGGTGTAGATAGACCTTTGCGTGAAATTAACAGTTCAACTGTACCAATATCCTATCTTAAGATTTTAACTTACATCAGTTTTTAAAATTATTAAAAAGCTGTTTGATCTCTTTTAAACATAGACATGTATATTTTAATATTATTTGTACGGTTTTATTTACTTTATTTGGTTTAAAATAATTATAAATATGACTGTAAAGAGCGAAGAGATTGCATTCTATCCGTCGCCAAAAATGGATTGTATACGTACAGTCTCGGTCTGATTGAAAGCAATCTTGAGATTGAGGATTGATTATTGGGTTCGGGCATATATTGTGAGTCCTTCAACACTAAGGTCGGGCGTTTGAAAAACGGCAGTGCATCACTCGAAACAACCAAAGGAAAATATATTTCTTCACTATACACTACAACAATAAGTCAGCAGTTAGCACTACAGTCAAGACAAATCACGAATAAACCAACCAAACCCGTGACGTTTCAGACAGGTTTAAAGGCCGGCAACGCACTCGTGGTCCTAATAGCATTAGGTGTAGATGGCGGTATCACTTAAAATTACATAAGCCCGTTTTCACCGTTCTATTTTAAAAAATTATATCCAATGGTCTGTAGCAGCATTTGATAATTATTTATTGCCTGTATTTGTTGATAGTAAATTTGTGTCTGAATACACGCGTTTCGGGAGAGACATCATCGCGCAATATTTTGCTTGCGTATAACACACGCCTCTCTCTGTTTCGTCATACGACCCACTTGCATCGTAACACGGCCATCGGCCCACAACAGGCGATAGGTCATAGCGCTAAGCTCTCTATACTGCCCATAATTCAAAGTCAAATTTACAAATTGGCAAAGTTTAAAAAATGGCACGCCCTAAAGTCAAAATTACGATTTAAAAATATTTACAAAAAATGCCCAAAAAATGGAGGAGAATGTTATATGTACTTAAAATAGTTTTTACAATATTATGATAATTATTTGTAAAGGAAAAAGAAAATAATACGACTAACATAAAAAATGACGCATTATAAATAATGCAACAGATAATTAAATCATTATGTACATAGGTGCTCACATGTTTACAAATATTGCAACTATAGATATAGCATTATTCTTTATAAAAAAGAAATAATTAACATACTGTCAAAAGTGTGAGCTACGTCATAGTTGAAGTCTTAAAAAAAACAAATCTAATTAAATGAGCAACCAGTTGATTCTGTCTATTTTTTGTGCTTAACGCACGGTACTATTACAAATATATTGAAGCTAATCATAAATAGCATGT
Source organism: Pieris mannii (assembly GCA_028984075.1). Lineage (NCBI taxonomy): Eukaryota > Metazoa > Arthropoda > Insecta > Lepidoptera > Pieridae > Pieris > Pieris mannii. Next base: position 4,903,757 of record CM054798.1, on the reverse strand, counting down.
CTAACGCAAGTTTTTACCAATCTAGTGGATATTATGAAAAAGGTACAGAATATAGATTTTTTCATAATATCCACATATTGATAAAAAATGACAATTTTCTTATAGTCGCAAAATTAATTATAACTTTGCAGGGCTGCTTGCGGAGCTGATGAACCTCCCGTAGAACATTTTTTTGCAGCTGATGACCCCTTCTGACTTTGGAGGCGTTTTGGCCACCCTCTATATATAGTACTAAATATTAATATTATATAACTATCTCTCAAAAGAAGAATGACAATTATTTACATACATTAATAAATAGTTGTAACTTATCATGTATAAAGTTTTTGTGAGAAAATAAAATAAAGATTATTATTATTATTATTTAGTATATACACGAGCACTATTGCCGCGCTTCAGAATCCTGAGATCCTGCGTTCACGGTCACGGCTGCACCAATGAACTCTTCTTTTATTCATTCTACTGATGTGCGCATAGAAAATTCGCTTCCACGGCGAAGTCAACCACGGGAGAAATTTTAGCGCTAAGCGTTAGATTCAGAGAATAGGCGCGAACTATGACATCCTATTCAAATGTCAAATTAACTTTATTGTTGTACAGACTACGCGCAAAAGTTTTGTTTCTGAATCTTACCTTAGAACCCGGTTCTAAATATCACCTATAATCATACGATTAGGAAAAAGTAATTCTAAAATTGTTATTTACAGTTATAAGTATATTATTTATCAAGATCAATGTATTTTTCTAAGGCTACATATTTTAAATTCGATTTACGTCTACATATTTTTAAATAGTGAGCTCCCCTGAGCGGGGAGCAGGGGTCCATGCGTTTAAAAGAAGAGGACCCGATCTCCCCTAGCTATTTGTAAATGCGTATGGCCCGGTCTGTGAAAGATGCTTGCTGTGTCAAGCATCCTCAAAAACCAAAAATGGGCGTGAAGAGGCGGACGCAACCGCCGCATCGCATGTCGGGAAGCGGATAAGGCTCTGCTGTTACCGCATAAGGCGACTTTTGGTGGCACCTTGGGGTTTTAGTGGGTATGCACTATGGCGAGTCCCACATAACCCTTCTGCACCAAGCAGTCCCGCCGCGAAAGGGTATGCGCAATGCATTTCCCCAAGTAAAAAAAAAATACCCGTCAAGGACTGTCTACTGCGCTAATGCGAGCCCAACTTCCGAGTTGCTCAATGCGCAGGACACTGTGAAGTACGTGCGTGCGTATGCGCGCCATTTCACAAGCTTTTTTTCCGTCAATGGTCTGTGACTCCTGAAGTTATACTTCTACTCTATCTAAATGAATAATTCTTCAGAAATTTTACGCATAAGTCAAAACATCAAATTATCGAATCAACATATCATTAAATAATTTATCTATTCATTCCAGGTAATTTTCAGGAAATCACCTAAATCAATTTGTATCTTATCAACCACTTTACTAATAATCTTTCAATCATTTGATCGGCGCTTATAAGTATAATTTGCTTTGATCACGACAAACATTGATAACAAAAATGGAAGACGATTAAATGATTTTATGAGCATAATAATAATAGATCCTTTTACGCATAAACACATTTATATTTCTACCTCATTCTTTTTAGGTAACCGTGTGCCTTTTCAGGCAAAAGCCTCCTCCCGAGACCATATACCACCTGCTGTTTCTTTAATTTGATCGATACACCTTTCAAATTCTCCTCCTGTTATACTGTAATTAATGTAATGTAATAGTAATTTAATACTTTCTTGCACCACTTTCTGTTCCTCTCGGCAGGTGTGCCGTCTTGCCACATCCACATAATTATATATTGTTTCATCTCTTCTTTTCTTCCCTATCATACATCGTTCCATCGATCACGTGTAACTTTGTATGCGCTTTAGAGGGTTGTATCCAAGTATTAAAAATCTTGTTTTCCATTCTTATTTTAAGAGCATATTCTACGTAATATTGGACTTACTGGCCTCTGTGACAGACTTTTATTTACACTGATACAAGATACTTAAGAAAAATAAAATACAAGATTTAATTGAGAGACGCACAAAAAAAAATACTAATAACACAACACAAAATATAAATACTAAAGCAAAATTGATTTCACAGTGGAGCAACTATGGACCTAGCGCGTTTATCAGTGCCGAATCTGGATCGAAGTCGAAGAGTTTCGGCCAAAACATGTTCTTCTGAAAAGTGTGACAAATGGGATGATGATGAAGTATTTAGGGGTATACTAGAAGTATAACTTGCAGCTGAATATTTAGGTTATTACCTAATAAGCCCCTACAATATCGCCAAGGTCACTTGACTAATCTATTCTAGATTAAAAGTCAAAACAAATATAAAATGTACTAAAAAGTACACAATAGTACACCCTATATACGACTGTTGCCGAATTGATCTGAGAACTTGTAGACAGACAGATTGAAAACAATCTGAGGTCAGACCGTGAGAGTCGATCGATCTCTCTGGATCCCAACAAACAAAAAAGTTTTCATTAGCAATGTTTCTAATTGGCCAGTTCTAAACATTATTTATTTATTTATTCACACTTTCTTGCTAGAAAGAAACACAAATAACACAATACATAAAAATTACAAGGGATGCAACGGCCGGCCTTATCGCTGACAAGCGATCTCTTCCAGGCAACCCTAGAAAGAAAAGAAAACAATTATAATAACTAACTAAAACTAAAAAGCTAATCTTTAAGATTCAAGAATAGCAAATAGTATATTACATATACAAAAGAAGAGAAGATACAAGAATTACACAGGTCACAATTGATCAGGATATGATAAGGTTAGGAAATGTTTATATTGAAGAGTTTTAAAAGACGATAGTCTGATAGATTATCAGTGTTACCCACGTATATGTTTGCATTAAAAGCTTAAGGAACTATAAACATTATATTATATGTTCATAGATTTTACAAAAGACTAGTCATAAAGCTGTATGTACTAGATTGTAGCAGATGGAACAAAGAATGTTACTAGGTAAGTGTATATCTGTGTACCGAGAATGATGACTCCTTGATAAGGTGTTTATAAACCATATCAGTCAATGTCGATTATTTTTTGCACTACGCATGAATTTGTATAACTAGCGATTCAATTTGGCTTCTCACGGGCATACTTTAACATTAGAACGAGACGCAGATAGTTCTTTGAAATTCATCCTCATAGTCCTGGAATGAGGTCTTTTCTTGAGGTCCTTCAAGAAAAAAGCGTACCAATTCTTAAAAGGCCGGCAACGCACTCTGGCATCGAGAGTGTCCATGGGCGGTGGTATCACTTAACATCAGGTGAGCCTCCTGCCCGCTTGCACCCTGTTCTATAAAAAAAAATGAGTGGGTGTGGCTTCCCAACGAACAGAAATGCGAAGGAAACTCCTGAGAAATTTACGCAAAACGGGTAAAATGGGCGAACTTTTCGGATTCTTAGAAAATCTAGAGATTAAAAGGAATCATTTAATGAAAAATACTTAATTATTATTATAGTACCTAACCATAATAATCTATACGGAATTTAACAATACCAACATAAAGAAGGTACAATAAAGTTATAACAAATGTTTCTAGTAGAAGTTTTAAAAGAATTTCCCCTCGTAATAATTTAGATTTTGCAGCTGACAAAAACATCAATAATGGATTTCTGGTGGAAAATACACATAAAAATAGTAACAAATGAAGCGACTGGCATTAACACATTATTTACCTTTATTTATATAATTAAAGTATACTAGTGACCCGCCCCAGTTTCGCACGGGTGCAATGCTGATGAAAAGCAGGTTTTTATTGTGTATTGTTATTTCCGTCGCTGGAAAGCTCCGATAATATACGTGACATATACCATATAGACATATACCATCACGTACTTTTCTGTAGACCTTTTCAATGTGTATAATACCTACTTAGTACATTATTTTGATAAAACTCGTAGAGTTCGCCTGCGTATGCAATGTAAGCGGAAAAAATGTAATTATTTACGACATCACGTTAGAAACCTCAAAAATAACAGTACTTATCCACTATTTCATGGATGTTATTATACATATAAACCTTCCTCTTGAATCACTCTATCTATTAAAAAACCGCATCAAAATCCGTTGCGTAGTTTCAAAGATTTAAGCATACAAAGGGACATAGGGATAGAGAAAGCGACTTTGTTTTATACTTTAAAGTATATAATAATAATAATAATAATAATAATAATAATAATAATAATAATAGCCTTTTATTCAGATCAATTAGGTACATGGATTTGTTAAGTTAACATTAAATTCTAAAGATTTATATTATGCTTAAATTTAGTGTAATATTTGTTGTTTTGTTATCTTTCCTAGATCTGTTTGCCAGTCGGCAAAGGCCTCCTCCAACCTTTTCCATTCCTTTCTTTCTTGAGCCACTCTGTTCCATGTGACTCCTGCCACTTGTCTAACGTCATCGTCCCACCTTTTCTGTGGTCGGCCTCTTTTCCGTTCGCCTTCCCTTGGGTACCACCATGTCACCCTTTTGCTCCATTTGTCGTGTCCTCTTACCAGGTGACCAGCCCATCGCCATTTGAGTCTCTTGATTTTGCTTATTACATCGAAATCAACTATACGGATGAATACGTATATCTAGGGCAGCTCATAACTCAAAAAGATTCTATGCAGAAGGAAGTGGACAGAAGAGTTACAAATGGCTGGAAGGCATACTGGAGTCTAAAAGAGGCTATGAAGGATAAAGAGCTCCATATAAACCTAAAAAGTAAACTTTTTAACACCTGCGTACTACCTGTCCTTACGTATGGGTGTCAGTCATGGTCCTTAAATCAGGCCACCTCAAACAAATTAGCAACTTGCCAGTATGCAATGGAAAGGAGCATGCTAAAAATTAAAAAGTCCGACAGAGTTAAAAAAATCGTCATTAGGAACAAAACAAAAACTACTTTAAAGTATATACATAATATTAATAAATTTAAACAAATTGTACATATAGTAATTCTAATATACCTAATAACTAACCTTAAAATGTAATAATTAAAATATATTATTAAAAGGAGTCCCTTTAGGCAAGGTTCCGAAGATACTGGCAGCGTTCCCCCTTTGAATAGCTAGACTAATTCTTCGTCCGAGGTAGCTGCCAGCTCTTCGTTCTCCTGTGATGTCGACTAACCTTTTTGATAATTCCCTAAAAAGCCTTATCGCGCTAGGACGCCACGGACCAAGGGTCTCGACTCCGAATGGGACAAAATCATATTCAGAGCCTAGACCCCTGTATTTGCAGGTGGGAAGTGGCCAGTGTGTTATTATATTTAGATTTTTTACAGAAAATATCTAAAACATAGTATGTATATAATTACCTAATTCACAATATACAGCTTGAGCAAAGCATTATATTTATTGTTTAAATCAAAATTTATCAAAATTTATCAAAAAGAAATTACACCAAAACGGCGAAGATTTAATAATTTTTTTATATGTTTCAATTTTATGCATTTGGAGAATAATATAGACTAAGTCGGGACTCGCGTACTCTTTAACAGACTTAAAATGCGAGTGTATTATTTTGAGCAGAGTTAATACCAAATAAACTCGATAACTGCCTATTTAGAATGTTTTATTCGTCGAACACAAATTACGTCAATGGTATTCGTAAGACATTATTTTATGTTTCATCCCTGTAACTTATATATTTAGATAATAATTGTCTAGATATATCTATATCGATAATCAATGCCCCGGTTGTATATCGTACCTTGCAACTGTTTGACCTTGTGACTAAGAAAAATAATTAAAGGAAGCAATAGGAGAGACTCCTCTAAGTCAGTGTGGCAGACTACTCCTCCAATAAACGGACCTCCTCGAAAACGCCCGTGGCTAATATCGAGATTATATATTTCATATACTCGGTCGGGAACAATCCGATAGCATAAATATAAGAAATGACAATTTTGTAATTTATGATTTTTGTGTCTAGTGTTTTTAATGATATGTATTGAATTTAAAACAAGGAAATTGTAGATTTTTATGATATAAAATAAGGAACGTGTTATTTGAAGCCCAAAAACTAAGATTGGACCTTGTATGTCTTTGACACAAATATTTTTTGACAGAATTTTACGACACAATTAAAATCGTTTTATATATTATAGTGCGTTCGTTCCGCTTGGAGAAAGTTTATATTATTGTTTGCAAGAAGATGAGAACTTGGAAAATGGTTCCAAAATAGGTTTTTGTTTTTATTTGTATTGTGTAAGGGTAGATAAAGATATTTTACGGTAAACTTTTAATTATGCTTAACTGTAAAATAATTGAATAAAATACCTGTTCAAACAAAAGACATTTTATGTAAGAAATTTAACAATTTACATTTAAACTATAGATTTAATTAAAATAAATGAAAAATGAATTATAAATAAAAATAGCTCAGCACATTACGGTTAATTAACAGTCTGTCAGTGGGATAATTACATATTTTCTACATACTTAATAAATAATTTTAATTGATTTAATTCTGTATAATGAAACACTACGTGAACAGTACCTGAAAATAATTTGACTCAAACAAGACGTCAAAACAAACAAATGAAAATAATTGTAAATTTCCATTTACAACCAGTTCGCAAGTCAAGGGCGTAGAGCGGCTAAGAAGAACTGGCAAGAAACTTTCCGCCACTCTTTTCAATCGCCAAGTTTTTAATACAAAGTGTTTGAACTGGAGCAAATCAATCCCAAGGATTAGGATCATTTAAGTATTCGTCACATTTATAAAAGGCACACATTATTAATTAATGTACTTTTAACGAGGGCTTGGAATTTATTTTGTGATACCTAATTCTCTAATTTCACTTGGGAGTTTGTTGTAAAAACGAATACAATTTCCATTTATGGAGTGGTTTATCTTCTGGAGCCTGGTTGATCGAACACTCAAATTAGTTCTATTACGCGTATTATACTGGTGAAAGTCACCATTTGTTTTAAAATCGTGTAAATTTTTTTGTACATACAACAAGGCTTCAAGAATATATTGACCGGATAATGTCATAATATTTAGTTCCTTAAATTTATTCCGTACCGACTCCCTCGGGGAAACACAACCATTTTATTTGTCAGTTACAAACAAAGTCGATCTAGTGCTAGAGGTCCAAAAACTCAAATCTAGACCTCAGTAGTTAAGTCATTTTTTAGGGCAGATTTCTAGGAATTAAAAAAAATGTTGATTGTGATTATTTTAATTCATTTATACATCAATAAGTTCCCCAATGATGTTTTAGTTTTTGGACTTATTTCATAATTTAAAAAATAAGAAAACTATTTATACAGACTTCTAATTCAAGAACAAGAAGATAACAGTATGACAGTCGTTTGTGAAGAGTTAACAGAATAAAATGGGCTTACCATAGTTTGGAAGAGGCCTCATGTGATAGGGTTCTTGCAAAATAATTATATAATTTACTTTTCTTAAATAATATATATGTAATAAATAGTCTTAAGTTTACTTTGTTCTTTGCAAGAAATAAATAGGCTTTTTTTTTACTTTATTTATTACCGTAGTTTAAAACAAATGTCCAAAGCTTACGTATTCTTAAATCAACCCCTAAATAAACTCAATAAAATACTTTTGTGTTTACGATAAATTAACAGACGGATTTGCCCAAGCACGTCCGTGTCTTTTAAAAAGAAAACAAAGAAAAATAAATGAAAAAGCAACTTTATTTTATTTAAAAATAAACTTATAAACAATTAACATTTCTAATAGTAAAAGATCTTTTGCAAATGGAATAACAAAATTTTGACTAGTAATAACTAACACTTGAATTTAGTATTAATAAAAATATGATTCATTTTTTTTTTCTAAATCTCATTGTCGACAATTGATATAAAAATAATCAATCATAAGGATCTTTAATATTATAATAGCGTCCGAATCAGTATTTTTAAATAAAATAACACGATTGTCGAAACAAATATTTCCGCCGATAAAGGCAGAGATAAAAAATAATCCCTAGGCAAATCATTAATAGATTGACGAACGATTTCGTTCGTTTGTTTTGCTCAAATACATAAAAGATCACTCTCACTTATTGTAAATGTATAAAAGTTATATAAAAATATATAACAACATTCTAAATTATTTATTAATACGAAAATTATATACATGTCCTACGAATTATACAAGGAATAATGTATAATCTCTAATATCTAGCAAATTACAATCTTAGGAGTATTACAAAATTTCTGGAAATGGAATAAAATATAAATCCAATGTTCTAATCCGATTGGAACATAAAAATAAATCACAAACATATGCAAATATTCCATAGGCCAATAGGAATTGTCAAGCCAACCTTGAACAAGATCTATCGTAATAATTTCAACCGGCCAGATATTGAGTAATTGTGACGGGAATGTGACGCAATATTAACAAAGTTAATATTTAATTCAATGGAATGAATGCAATCTTTAAAATATCTAAAAATATATCTGCACTGATTTGTGATTACGATTATGTCGTACACGATTCACTATCTATCGTAATTAATATTATATACAAGAAAATAAACTAATCAACTTTAAAAATATAAAGTAACTTGTGCATTAAGAGATCTAACTTTTAATGTTAAGTGAGAAATAACTGATAATCACTCTACAGTTACAGATTTAGCAAGATTTCTGGGACAGTCAACATTACATTCCCTCAAGACGGCTATATGGTATGCCAATAACTGCATGGGGATAACTGTAAGAACTCCTTGAAGACAGTCTACTGTCTTTGGAACTTCTAAGACACGGGATGCTAAGCTTTTTGTTTCAGTATCACCCTCTTCACACACGACGATTGGACGTCCTTGGCGCGCAGTCACTTGTTGCAAGGCATTCATGCATTTTGTATAAACCGGGTCACGCATAACAATCATCATAACAGGCATAGAATCATCGATCAGCGCCAATGGTCCGTGTTTCAATTCTCCAGCCATAATACCTTCACTGTGCATGTAAGTCAACTCTTTGACTTTTAAGGCTCCCTCTAGACATGTGGCAAAGTTATATCCACGGCCCATAATCAATAGAGACCGCTGACGGTAGAGATCTTCGGCCAGGGCCTTCACTTTATCATCTAGCGCTAAGACCTGTTTAATCTTTTTGTCCAATTCATGCAAGCCTGCTATTATGTCAGCCCTCCTCTTTTGGAGAGAAATTCTGTCTTCACTTATTACCAAGGCAAACATAACAAGGGATACAAATTGTGAGGTATAAGCCTTGGTTGAGGCCACACCAATTTCAGGACCTGCATTAATATGTACACCACAATGGGACTCACGACAGATTGAACTTCCAACTGTATTTGTTATTCCAACAATCAAGGCTCCGTGACGTTTGCAATATCTTAATGCCATTAAAGTATCTGCAGTTTCTCCAGACTGAGAAATAAAGAAGCATACATCATCACGGAATACTGGTGTGTTTCTGTCCAAGAAATCTGAAGCCAATTCAACCATCACAGGCAGCTCTGTCAACTCTTCAAGTAATTGACGAGTTGCAACTGCACTGTGGTAACTTGTTCCACATCCAATAAGCATTAGTCTACGGCAACGCTTTATTTCTGGAATATAGTCTGTGATTCCACCAAGTGTAACAGTTCCATCAGCAAAGTTAAGACGACCTCTCATGGTATTTACAATGGACTCTGATTGCTCAAAAATTTCTTTTTGCATGAAGTAGTCATAATTTCCTTTCATAATTTGTTGCAATTCCAATTTAAGTGTGAAAATCTCTCTTTGATGAGGATCAGTGCTGCTTCCAGACATACGGTGGATACTAAGAACGCCCCCCTTTACATGAGCTACATCATCATCTTCAAAGTACAGAACCCTGTTGGTATGTTCGATAACAGCAGAAGCATCAGAGGCGAAGAAGTATTCAACATCCCTCTCTTCTTCTGGTTCAAAATGAGCATGGCTGTTAACTCGAGGTAAAGAAGGTACTACACCACGAGTAGCCTTGTTATTATTGTACATAATGGGTACATGATCACTTGATAGACGGCGTCTTGTTTTGATACCAACAAGTAAAGGACTTCCTCTACGTGTTGCAACACATTCATTTGGAAAGTAGCGGGATTTAAAGCATAATGCAAAGGCACCTTCTAGCTGCTGAATTACCTGTTCTACCAGCTCTTGAAAACTGTAATCTTTGTGTTGACTATAAATGTGATGAACCAGCTTAGCAATAGCTTCCGTGTCAGTTTGGGATTCAAAACAATATCCCTTATTTTCTAGAAAGGTTTTTACTTCTTTGTAGTTGGTAATAATACCATTGTGAATGACAACAAACGCATTGTCTTCTCCTGAACGCTGAGGGTGAGAGTTAACAGCACTTGGTTCACCATGAGTGGCCCAACGGGTATGAGCAATACCACAATGGGAATCTACACAATCTTCAACTGCCAAGTCCAAACTTTGTTGTTGAAGTAATTCTTCAAGAGCAGCTACTTTGCCCTTTTTTTTCAAGACAGCAATATCTTTCTGGTCAGGAGCATCAATGGCGACACCAGCAGAGTCATATCCTCGGTATTCCAAACGTTTTAATCCATTGACAAGTAATTCCAAAATTTCACGCCGACTCTTAGGTGTCAAGTGATTAATATATGCGAAAATTCCACACATAGTTACGAGAGAATGTTTACGATGACTCGAGTGCACTAAACCACGACCGACGAGAGACTGCGAACGATCCGCAACACGACTGTTATTGAAGGCCTTTGCAAATGACTCCTACCACTATATGTTACTTTCACTTACGGCAAAGCACACGTCATCATGTTTCGTTATCGTTGCTTTTCATTGGTAAAATAAATATCAGTAAACACCGGCGAAACAAGTTTTCTTCGGATCAAATATTATACAATTTATACAAAACACCGGACAGTGAACACGTATGCCAAATGTCAATGTCAGCCCTTGCCCAAGTGTCAAACATGAAAATAGTAATGCTTAAAAGTTTCAATCGTCTTTGACACCTGGTGTAGGTTTAGCATTATTATACTCTGTACGCGTGAAATTTAGGGTCATGACATATAATATATTATTCGTTGCGGAACATATTGTAGTAAACTATATTCTTTGAAAAAATACCTTGCCTATTTTATGGTTCAGTTTTTATCTCCTGACTGAAACTTGAATTGCGTTTTTAAATTTAATTTACGTGTATTTCAGGTAGAATTTTGTATGCGTTGTTTACTAAAGAGGGAATAAAGTTGTTTTAAATTTAGCACTGAACCTACGAATTTGAGCATTTCGCAAACAACAAACACCTGGGTATATAGTTCTTCTTCTTTTAATTTATAAAATCATCGGAGTCTTTAATGTGTAATTTATAATTGTACCTACATTATGTAATACCTGTCTAAATAGTTTAAATTTAATAATCGAATTGTTTCCTTAAGTAGCGTATTAACTAATTATAGCTAATTAAAACTCAACATTCCAGTCGCTTCTTTATTGGTTATATCAGGATCAAGGTCTTTACAAAAATTATTGAAAATATTAAGATACATTTAGCTTAAAAAGAGTTTCCGGTTGCATCCGTACCTACATACCTATTCCAAGAAATTTTACAATCGTCAAATTGAACGTTTAAACCTTTACACTTTCTATCTAAAATATGTAACTGAATATACAATATGCTTTTAGACAAGGTCAACCTAAGAACAAAAATCACTTACAAAGTTTCAGACATCTATCAAAACGTTTTAAACGCTTAATTATTATACCCTTAATCCAACTATATGGCATTGGTTAAACCATTGCCTTCATTTTCTACTCTCTGATGTTAAAATCCCTACAATACAACATTCAACACCATCTATGAAAATAACATCTAATCTTAAATGTACTTTTCCAAAATTTGTCAATGAAATGTCAATCAGATAGAGTGAACGAGTCAAGCACCTCATTACAGCGTGATTGCGTCGTACCTTTATCAACATAAAATCACTCTCAGAGAACGAACAAAATACGTTTATGTCAGAGTGGTGAGTGAGGTGAAACGGTTTAAAAATTCAATTACGCCAACATCTTTCCTCCTGAACTCTTTGCGATGGGAAATTATTAAGATATAACGAGCCTTCAAGTACGGAAATTCAAACATAGAAAATAACTTACAACTAAAATTAAAAAGACATAAACTTAGCACGTATGTGTAACTAAAACGAACGAGTATCTTATGATAAATGCAAGAGTTGGGAACGTGAGTGATGTCACCAGTTAAGAAGCTCCTATGGTGTGAGTGGGACTCACGACTACGAGACAACATCGATATTGGGATTTTGGGGGCAACCGATTCATCATCTGCCGGCTGCTCGGGGGGCAACATCCAATTGCGGGAAGAATAGGATACATATGGGGGAGTGGGGTTACATGGGGCAGCGTTGCAGATGACACACACCGGCTGCTCTACGTGTTTTAAGCAGCCCAATAGTTATTTTTTCTTCTGGGCCTTCTCGGCGGCTTTGGTGACTTTACCAGTGGTCACCTCTTTAAAGGTCACGCTCTGTAAACAAAAAAGGGATATTGTTAGAATCAATAATAATAAACGTTATGATACTGAAAAATATTAAATCTTCATAATTTCCGCGTAATATGAATAATATGTATAACAAATATTTAAATACATAAAGATACCATTTATAATATCTTCGACTCAAAACGGGACATTGGTTTAATCTGTGTCAAATATGAAGTAGTGAAAAAAATAACAAATTTATTTAGTAGACAAAGTAAAGTTGTCTTAAAAGTTACGAATCAGAAAATATAGGTATCCAAATTGTTTAATATAATTCATATTAACCAGAGAAACAAATTTGTTTTAATATAACTCTATAATATAGCTGACGATTTCAAATAGGAATATTGAAACTCTTGACACGTGTTTTAATATTCTGCTGCTAAAATTGTCACGCGGCGTCTGAAAATGGGACAATTTTGCGTTCTACAGTTCGTTTCGGGGACACCGGTACTCGTAATTGGAAAAAGGGACAGTCCCGTTCAAAGCGGGATGTCTTGTCACGTTATATAAACAGAAACGAAACGTCCAAAGTATGATGCTTTGTGATTCGTATGTGAAAATCGAATACCATCTTGACGTATGGGAGTCGAACTTAGTGTCCACACTTGAATAACGAATATCAAGGACCCAAAAGTTATCTCATCAAACTTTTATAACAAAATATTTTCCATTAAATTCTACCTATTATTAACATTTTAACATTAACGTAATAAATATTATGTAATTTACTACATTTTTTTTTCTTTGCCTGGCTCGTTTTCCCCCCTATTATATAAAAAAACCCTTACGTTACGCGGCGTTAATGAAACCTCGGGGCATTTAATACCTGATTAACTAGACTTATCAACGTTGTTATAGATTAAATATTGTTATACAAAGATAATCCAATGTATTACCTTGATGACTCCCACAGCGACGGTCTGACGCATATCACGCACAGCGAAGCGTCCCAGCGGCGGGAACTCTTGGAAAGACTCAACGCAGAGAGGTTTTGTCGGCATCAGGGTGACGATGGCCGCGTCACCAGACTTTATGGACTTCGGCTCCACTTCAGTGGTTTTACCTGATGATGCACAAAAGTTCAACTTAATTCTAATATGAATTCGGTGCTATCAAGTGTTAGCTAGTGTTTCATTGGTATTGTCCTACGAATCTGATGCCATTACTGTTTCGCCGTGAATTCAACCTTGCGATATATTTGTTAACCAATGAGCTATAGAAGCTTTTCGTTTAACACTGCCATAATTCACGAGTGTATATATACTCTAAAATGTAAGAATACTTACTTTTCGTTTCGAAAATAAAAGTAATTTATTTAATTTGGGTTTTTTCCCTGTTATTAATTTATAAAAATTTAATAGTTTTATAGTTTAAAATATGATGATCGTTGCAACATCCTGTTATAGTTGACATAATATCATTCGTAAATACAGCATGTTTAATCCTCGGATATTCAAGGTAAAAAAAAAAAAAAAGGTACCAAAAGTTTGTTTACTTTTATTAAAGTTATACTTCTTTTGGCGCGATGCAGAAAAATGATGAGAGTGAATTTTTACGATGCGCGCACACCAACACCTAAATTCGACATCGTAAAGTTAGGTCTAGGTGGCATGGAAATCGATAATTATGTTCAAGTTGTATATTCTAGTATTTTTATACTTACGCGTTAAAACTGTGTGAATAAATAAATATTATTTTCGTGTTTTTAAATCAATTTCATATAAGACGGTGATAGTATTAACTAATAATTTATTTATTTAAATAAAATCTTTTTGATTAATTTTAATATTTATCGTTAATCACTACTGCATTTTAGTTCTTTCTTTCCATACGCCAAAGTATAACTTCTAACGCGTGTACCTTAGTACACACCCTTTTTAAATTATGTCTGACACCCCTGTATATAACAATTTTAAAAGACCTTCACCTTCTAAAACAGCATCATGTAAAACTAGAATGACTAAACTCGAATTTAAACTGGTTTCGCAAAAACAACATTGTTTATACGATTTTGCCAAGTTTGAACTAAACTAAATGAAATAAGGTTTATATGAATTGTATCAAATACTGGCTAGTATTGAAGAAGAAGAAGGTGGTCCTAGAATTGAATTCCGATGAAATAGTTATTTTGGATTGGTAGGCAAAGAAGGCTATACAGAATTATATAAAGCTTAAAGATGATAATAATAATTTATATAGTTATCATTGTATTACTTACAATATTGTCTTAAATATTATTTTAGACAAATGTTTGTTTTTAATTTATTTTATTATTATTTATTACTCAAGATGTCATATGGAACATGGTGTAATTGTTGCAGCTCCTTACAAACGTTGTGTAAAAGAATAAAAACTTGGCGATTAAAAAGTATGGCGGAGAGTTTATTGCCAGTTCTTCTCTTCCGTTCTACGTCCTTGATTTGAGAACTGGCAGTATATGTAAAATTAGAAGCATTCAATGTATACGTGTTCAAAAGTGTACATATATAAATGATTTTTGATTTGATTTAAGTAAAATTGTTAAATTAGCCCTCCATTTTTTCTGCATGCATATTATCTCGGAAATGGTGTACCATACAATAATTTTGCGCATGCTATTTAACCCCATATAAATTAATTAAAACATCATGATTTGTAGAATGAATGAAACACGATAATTTTTTTTAGTTTTTACCTAAACTAACCTAGAGTTTTTTTTAAGGGTGCAAAGACATGTGCCACCTTAATATTACTTGGGGTACTGTATACAAGTCAAAAGAAACGATAGACAATATATGTTTTACGGTGGAGCCGTGTTATGTAACATAACTTTAGTTAAGTAATGTAAATAGTTTGGTTAATAATTAGAAGCGATAACAATATGTTACAATCATGGCTCACTTGAAGCCAATATTTAGCACTTAGTTTTTACCACACTCGTAAATTGGAATATTTTTTATTTTTTATAGAACAGGTGGCCAATGGGCAGGAGGCTCACCTGATGTTAAGTGATACCGCTGATTATGACATTCTCGTTTTAGGCCAATTTATTTTTTGTGAGCGTCGCAGCCCCACCCGTAATTCTGTTAGTTGTAAGCTTTTATTTTAAACTTTTATATTGAGTTGTTACCAGCTTCAAACAAAGTGTTCTATTTGAACATCTCCATACAAAAGCAGCCACCAAAATGACTGATTCGACAAATTTACCAAATATTCTTAGAATAAAAGTTAAAACATTCTGAACGATATGTTCGGCGGCTATAAATATTGCAATGACTTCATATCTTAAATCGAGCTACCAAACCATGGTCGACCGATTGGCCCCGTCAGTTGGTTTGACTGGTGGAAGTCACAAGAAGACTGTGTACTTTTAAATTGGGGGAACACAATATATATTTACCAGTACGGCGATCACATTTCTCCTTGATCTCAGCAAACTTGCAGGCAATGTGAGCAGTGTGACAGTCAAGAACCGGGGTGTATCCATTGCTGATCTGCCCGGGATGGTTCAAAACGATCACCTGAATACAAACAATTATTATATTAACACTATCAGACTCGGCCAAGCGTTGCTGTGGCTGAACTTTTTGTTATATTACATAGTAGTAGATAGATAGCTTATGTGAAACGTTGGTACTTTTAACAGCGCCATCTGTTAGAATTGTATCAAATAATAAACAAATAATTAGCAATAAAATAAAATTGCGACTATAATTAAAGATCTAAGCTATCCTATCTCTTAAGTTTGACGAGACTGCTCACGATGTGCCAATTTAATTTAAAATCGGTTAAGTAGTTTAGGAGTCCATCGCGGACAAACATCGTGACAGGAGATTTATATATATTAAGAAGATAATATTAATGTTTTTTTTTATTCCGATTTTGTGCTTGCAATTAGTCCTAAGGCAAATTAAATGTGCTGTGGTGCTGGCATGTGGAGTTGCTTCCCGTTAGAAGCATGTACTTATCTTCTGCCTAGAGCTACTGCCAGTCTTCTAGCTCTAGAATATGGTGACGTTTTAGTCGTCTCACATACTTTTCTATGGTTAGTTGGTGAGCAAGTGCGTTCGGGTGACACATTAACGGCTCTTTGAAAATATGGATATGAAAGATATTTCAGTGACTTCATTACATGTTGTAATCCAGTGTTTCCCAACGTGGATCCCACGCCCCTCTGGGGGAAAAATTGATTGCTGGTGCGATTACCCCCTATTACTAAAATTTCTAAAGTTCGGTTTTTCATTATATGTTTTGGTAAAAACCTCTCCTATATTCTATCATTTAACAAGAGTGTATAAGAGTTTAAGGGAACATTTTTTTATACAGGGTGTCCCAAAAGTCGACGTCAAAAAAAGTAAAGTAAGAAAGTCAAAATTTTCTCATAGGTAATGCCACACCAGTTATCAGAAAAAAAAAAAAGAAGACATGTATTTTTGAAGTTATGGATATTTTTTTGTTATTCCAGAAAATGCACACCATGTGAGGTTTCATTCCTGTTGTTACAAATATTTACTTTTTGCCAATTTTATTTTCTCTTACGTCATCCCGAATAGTGTTTTATGTAAACCGTAATACCGTACCAAGTTTTCAAAATTAATTTTCGCACTACTTCAACTGATCGTCCTGAAAAAAAAAATTACTCCAGTTTGGCAAGTAGCTTTAAAAGTTAGCGCATTTAATAAGGATTCTACAGTGTTATAACACTGAGTCCATTATTTCTTAGATCGGCCATAAGATTTTTTTTTTTTGTTAAACAAAGTCTGTTTTTAACAATCTCTTTGAAATTACAACAAATGATGACGACTTTTGGGACACCCTGTATACAAAAAAATACCTGTTACATAAAAATAAGAATTAACAACAACTATCAAAAACTACTATTGAAACCAATTTACCACAATGTCATTAACATTTAGCAATTTCTTGGTAATTGATTTATTTTTTTTAATTTTAACTAATGCTTGTCATAATAGCTATTACCAAAACTTCAATTAAATTTTTGCTAATTGCAACATTAACACAGGGTTACCTAACAAATCGGCATTGGTCTCAAAAATAAAATGTAGTTATTGCTTAATCTGACCACCGTTCTAAATAAACAACCAGTTACAGATTTCAAAATTAAAATAATTAGAATGCGACATTAGCTAGGTACCCACATACTTGTTACACAATGACCCTTAATATCAAAACGCAGACTAAAAATTTATTGCTAATGCAAACGGTAGCAAAGACGATCTACTATGTACTAACATTAACGATTTTCGGCGAAGTATTTTAAGTGAAAACTTCTTTAGCGGCGTTACACTTTTTTGGAATGGGTAAAAAATTTTTAAACTGGCGTCAGGATACGACGAACAAAAATTCGTAAACAAATGAAGAGTAGACAGCTGTTGCGGCGTATTTAATGTAATATAAATAATATGTTTGTGTACGATTGCGCAATAAATAAATATTGTATTCTACCACATACATGATAGTACTTTTACACTGATAAAGCAATTCGTGCAAAATTAATCCCTAACAATTCCAAAATATGAAAAATGCACAATGTATTCAAGATTTCACTTCTGCCGGCACTCCCGGAGTGTACCCCGTTATCTATGGTTATCTAATTCTTTGCCAAAGACACCTAAAAAGTATATTAGATTCCAAGCAAATATAACAGTCATTAATTAACCATTTCTTATACCTCAGTATCTTATATGCTGCACATATTAAAATCAAATTTCGTAACGGCTCTTAAAAAGAATGTAATTTGACAAAATCAATACGATATTAAAAAAAAAAGACAACTGTTCGATAATTTTTATAACGGTGATATTTTTCAAACTTCCAGAATATTCCTAAACGTTTTGAATTTATTGTAAATTTAGCGCAAGTAACTGATAAGGACCATAACATGATTGGGTATCGTGAGACATTTAGACTTTTGCGAAGTTGTGAATTATAAGTGGCTTACCTGAGCAGTAAAGTCAGCAGCTCCCTTGGGGGGATTGTTCTTGGAGTCACCAGCCACATAGCCACGACGCAACTCCTTCACCGACACGTTCTGAACATAACACAATGGTCAATGTCAAGTAGTCTCATAACTAATTTTATGCGAATTAAACAATATATGTACTTAAAATGCTGAGTCGGTATTTCGTCGCAATCAGCGAGAGACACTATGTTACACGCACATTTTAAATGTTAAGTTTTTAGTTCAAAACTATAATAATAAAATAAGTAATAATATAATACATAACACCATTAATATTTAAATGGTTTAACAACGACACCATTAACGCCCGAACCTAATAATTAATCCACAATCTTAGAAACCAATTTGAGATCAGACCGTGACAGTCGATCGATCTCCTATCTGCATCCCAATAACCAAACCCTACGGAGACGAACCATTTTTGGCGACGGATAGAATGCAATCTCTTCGCTGTTTACACTCATACTCATACTATGTTTAAAACATATCAAATAGCTTTTTAATTATTTAAAATACTGGTGTAAATTAAAATCTTAAGATAGGATATTGGCAAAGTTGAACTGTCATTTTCATACAAAGGGTTACATACACCGATCCGACCTAACATAGATAGCTTGTATCGACATATGGCTATTACAATCCGTCGATTGGTTATAAGGAGTCTATCTGAGATGGTGAAAAATTAAGATAGTTTATTGGGTTTGGGCGTAAGGAAAGTGTAGTAGTAGGAAAAGCAGCAAGATCTACAATATGGGCTTACTATTTACAAATAACTGCGATGATGTAATTGTAATACCCTAAAACGCGCTAACAAGTTAGTTATCTCGCTAAGGATATATAAAACTTCTCAAGCTTAGCCACTTGGGCTTTCGGGCCCGTGGTTTGACCGATGAAAAATCCTGCGAACGGCCCTGGGAAGGATACTTGCTGTGTCAAGTATCATCAGTCATCCCAAACTAACAGCGGGCATGGAGAGGTGGACGCAACCGTCGCGACGCGTCGTATCATGTGTCGGATAGCGGAAAAGGCCCTGCTGTTATCGCTCCTGATCCTCCTTTTAACCTGAAGGAACAGTTCACAATACTCCCTCCACGAGTGTATTAATTATATTTTAAACGGTCTAGTGGTGAGGACTTTATATTCGTTTTTATTTCGCAAGAATGGTTCGAAACACACTTAGAGAATGGCCCTTAGACATAAGTGGCTTTTGTGTAGGCCTAGATTATTTCTAATTATCTGATAACAACCGACAAGTGGATTATTACATCGTTAATTTATTCTTCTTCTTCACGATTCATTAGATAAAACGATCGACCAATTTTCTTCTATAAATAACGATTTACGATTATTCAAAGGTAACATTTTAAAACTCTATTCAAAGAACCAGTAAATAATTTGACTGCGGATTAAGATGATAGCGCAATTTGAATAATAAAATAATTGTCATAAGTCAATATTAAGGAATTTTACCAATTATTAATTTCGTTCTTGGTTTCATTATGGGAAAATAAGCAAAATAAGGCCAAAATGCGCGTGCTTCAAAACGCCTTGTTTGTACTCGCTCTAAGAAGACAAAACCTGACGTCGCGTCGAAAAGATTTTGAAAATCCAGGTGCACCGTATAAAATAATATATGTATTGTTTTATCAACTTTTGACTTTTTTTTTATGTAAAAATATGAATCCAATATCAGTTTAGTTTTTTTTTTTTTGTTTCTGTTAAGTATATTTTTTTCCTTATTGTATTTGTAATATGTATTTTTGCACTTCTTGCCTACCTTATGTAATTTAATACACGTTTTTTTCCTTTACACACAGTGGTTGCCTGTAAGAAATCGCTCGCAAGCGATAAGGCCGCCAGTTATTCGTTCATTAAATTATGTTTATTTTTTTTTCTTTTTGGTAATGCAACGAAGTGTTAATAAATAAATAAACTTTTTATTATAATATATCTATCTATAAATATAATAAAATACATAATAAATAAAACCACGTGACTCCATATTATTTTCAATAAAATTTACACATCAAATGGGTGTTAGTTGTTAGTAACAGTTTTACGTTGCAGTCTATGTTATTGTTATTTGTTTGTCTAGCAATTTTGCAGTTTAAACCCCGATTTAGCAGAGTCCACCTCTTGAACCTTCCATTTGTATCTGCATCTTAAATCCAGATTTTATGTCGTCAGCCATCGCTTTTCTTCCCACGTCTCTCTTTTATGGTGGTCCATCCCAACGGATGGATTGGCGTCTTCGGTCTGCATACTTTGCCTGCTCATTTCCATTGAGTTGAAGGCGTGTCCATAAATATAAGGCCGATATATTTTTGCAATATTTGAATCTCATCAAAAGGCCTTACAGAGTAAGAAATATCTGACACAAAATTTTATAAAATCTCTGAAAAAGAAACAAGAAATCTTGATAGAAAATCTCCAATCGGCTTTCGCCAATTCATCTCACAGTATGTTCTATGCTCAACAAAAAATAAATAAGATGCCTATAAAAATGAGAATTCAATGTTCAACAATCTTGCTACATTCCGCCATGATATGGGCACCATATTCTTTCGAAAGACAAAATATTCTAATTGAAAAAAAAAAACATTTCACAACAATTCATTATAATGTATAAGATTTGGGAACTATTTAAGAAATACTTGTGCCAGGCGAAGAATCTGTTAAGTCCAGGAGATGACATATGA
Source organism: Pieris mannii (assembly GCA_028984075.1). Classification (NCBI taxonomy): domain Eukaryota; kingdom Metazoa; phylum Arthropoda; class Insecta; order Lepidoptera; family Pieridae; genus Pieris; species Pieris mannii. The sequence continues at coordinate 4,882,554 of CM054798.1, read as the reverse complement.
AAAAGATGGCAAATACTAGACCTGGACCACATTACCTAATCCTAAAATCCAGTCTCTACAACACATACGGTGCCCCTTCAATGGAATCGCACCCAACCCAAATTAATCTTAGAAAATATCTGATGGCTAATAGCCGATTGCAGATGATCAAGAACACATAAAAAAACTTGTGCCAGGGCTCCCAGCTCTATCCAAACTTCTAGAAACGATTTCAAAAGCCGCAAGGCCGTTCAAAATACCAATTTAATTTCATAACTGTTATGACCTATTTATAGGCCAGGTTGCATCTATTGTGTTTAGTTGATTAATATACCAAGGCTGTGCATTGTTCACGGCGATTGTTCGCAAGAGAAAGGCTCATATCACATTATCAGTCTCTTGACTTAATTAATGTATTGCTTTAATTTGAATTAGCAGCTATTCCATTTCTCAGTGCTTAGTTATAATGTTAAAGATACACGACGACACGCGTAATTAAACTACTCTTTGGTTTTTTCACTTTGACTAGCCAATACGATAATGACGTAACAATTATACGTCATAATATCACTACTGTGAATTCACTCTGCGAACATTTAAGATATCGATAGTTTCGGAGACAGCATTCAGTAAGGGAAACGTATTTATTAACTGGCTCTTGGTATTGCAAATAACCTTGGCCTTCGCCTCCACACATAGCTCTGGGAGATGGGCCGGGTTTAGGTGTCTGGAGGCCTCGGGACAACAAAGGAGGCCCCTGGCCCCATATTAAATTCTCAAATAAAATTAATAATTTATTGTGAAGCCATGTAGATTCTTTTGGTATTTAACAAACATAAAAATATACCAAAAGAAAAGTTGTTTACTAGTGTTCAATAGTCGCAAGTCTATTCTTGAGGGCCCCGGTTGCTCTCCACTAAATCCGACCCTACCCTGTATGTATGTATATATCTGTACATAACTGAGCTCTGAAGAACTCGGGTTGTTCACTACTCCCCGCAAGACTTAAAAGTAGTAGATCAACTGTAAGTCCCACCTTCTTTCTAAATGATTGTAAATGCTATTTGTAGTTTGTACTCTTTGGGTACCCTCTATTTTAATTTATTTCAAGTGTATGTTTTTAAATAAAAAGGGGTAAAGAAATAGTTTAATTTGTAAAAAAAATGTGGTAAATTTAACGAAGTTATCTTTGCTGTCATCTTTTAAATGAAAAAAAAAAAGATAAATCATAGATCTCACATACCTTCACGTTAAACCCGACATTGTCACCAGGCATAGCTTCCTGGAGCGCCTCATGATGCATCTCCACAGACTTTACTTCAGTGGTGATGGCGGCAGGAGCAAACACCACGACCATACCTTATCACCACAATTTATTAAATATACAACTGGTAATGTCTTTACATGACAAATATCTTTTTTTTTTAATTTAAAATTTAAAAATGAAAAATGCGACCAAAATATTATCTTTAACGTGTCAACTATCAACTAACCTGGTTTCAAAATTCCAGTCTCCACACGCCCCACAGGAACTGTTCCAATACCACCAATCTTGTACACGTCCTGAAGAGGAAGACGGAGCGGCTTCTCCGTGGGACGGGATGGTGGTTGGATCGCGTCCAACGCCTATCACGAATTTTAGTTTTTTTTCAAAAATTTAATACAATTTCTACTAAATTCGTTTACAAATTACAGATAAACGGGTATTTATCTAACGTGGACGTCTAGTAGATTTCCATTTTGACATCAACAATATATTAACAGAAATACTAGTCTCCATAAAGAAATACTAAAAGCAGTGATGAATTTTTACCGCAAGATACAAAATAAAATGCGTCCTTACATAGAAAGTCACATTGTTTTCAAAATCCAAGACTATTACTGATGCATAGAATATTTAACTACTCGTCATTTAATTTCCATTCACGATTTTTAATAACATTAATTTATTTATTTGCAAGAAAACCATACATAAATATGGTGGTACAAACTCCACATATTCTGCCACACATGGGCAAATACATAATTAAAAAAAAAAACATTACTCATATCATTATAGTCAATTGTTATATAATTTTATATTCACATAATTAAAATATATATCACATTTATAACAGTCAAGATGTTATCGCAGTTTCTGCACATTTTATCTTAAAAACATATAAGGTTCGGCTTTGTAAAGCGGCAAACTTCACTCGGTGATTTCATTTCGCAAGTTTGAATTCATAAAATCGAGACGCACCTCAATCAGAGTCTTCCCCTCGACCTTGCCGTCCTTACGGTCGATGGTCCACCCCTTGAACCAGGGCATCTTGTCAGAAGGCTCCAGCATGTTATCACCGTGCCAGCCCGAGATCGGCACGAAGGCCACCGTTGCCGGGTTGTACCCTGACACAAATGTTACGTCATCATACATACATACTTTCTGAACCTATACATCTCCTAAAAGTTGTATTGTCTAATTGTCTTACCGTCCTGTCATTATTTTTTACAAAGGCTTTTTAGTGGTTGTCTACAATTGAATTTTGAATTCCCAAAACTTACCAATCTTCTTGATGTAAGAGGAAACTTCCTTCTTAATTTCCTCGTATCTCGCCTCATGATAGGGTGGTTCAGTGGAATCCATCTTGTTGACGCCAACGATCAATTGCTTCACCCCCAAAGTGAAAGCGAGCAGGGCATGCTCACGCGTCTGCCCATTTTTGCTTATACCGGCTTCGAACTCTCCGGTACCCGCGGCAACTATCAAGACAGCGCAATCCGCCTACACAAACAATAGATAACGTTAAATTTTTATCAAATAAAACGGCAACTATTAAAACTGAACAATCCGCCATAATTTACTGTAAAGTTATAGTAATAATTTTAAAAACGAAACTTGGAGGTTTATATTTTATAAATAAAGGTTATTAAATATATAAAGGTTTACATTTCTATTGTGTTTTTAATATTTTTATTCAAATGCTTTGTAACATTTATTGTTCACCATAATTGTCTTGTATTTTAGAAAAGATAGCTTGTAGCATATACGGTAGATGTCGCAGCCAATTTGCCTAATTAACTGTTCAATCTACAGATTATACTAAAGACTTTAAATATAAGCAAAACATTGATAAATAAGCCATTGAAACCAAAAACAATTATGTTGTTTCTTTGTAATCTTGAAAAATGTTTAGAAATGTTTAAAGAACTTTGTTTCTCATTACAAAAAAATATTTTATTTACATGAGAAACTTTATATTAATAGGTATATACGAGCGAGATACACGTCGCCATTAGCCGTCTCAATTTTAGTCAACTGTGTTCTCTCTAACATGCATCTTTACTGCCTTTTTGAATTAGTCAAACACTCCAATATTGCGAATTTGAGATGGTAATTGATTAAATAATTGCAATTGAAAAAATATATTATCTTTCATTTGATTTTTTCTTGAAATTGGTAAAAAATCAGTATCAGTTTTTGAGTTCATTGTAAACAGCTGCATACAAATTGAAGCGGCGGAATACTTTTATATAAGTGAGACATGCTTTGTAGGTTGACATTCTAGGCTCAACACCACTAAACTAAATCATAATCTAGTCTAGATTTCGAAATAAAAGATTTCGGTAATACATAGACTGACGCTCACAAATAACGTCGCTGACTATAAGTAAAATCATTATTAAGATATATGTATATATTATGCAATATTTGCTTATTGGATTGAGCGTGCGACTCACTACTTGAGGTCCAGACCTAAAAAGGTTGTACCGCCACTGACTTTTTATATATTTATTTTCACTATCTCAAGAAAATAAATTATTATATTTCTTGTTAGTTATCGATATAAAAATCACTAAATACAAAATCTCGTATTGAATGTAGCTTGTTTGGTTACCTGAGAGGTTCCAGTAATCATATTCTTAATGAAGTCCCTGTGTCCCGGTGCGTCAATGATGGTGACGTAGTACTTCGCAGTCTCAAACTTCCACAGAGCAATGTCAATGGTGATACCACGCTCACGCTCCGCCTTGAGCTTGTCCAGCACCTTTACCAAAAATATAACTATATAACTTCCGCTTGATAATTGCTATAAACGTCTGTATTCACTTTGATTAGTGCGAGTGCAAGTGGTTAGTAATTGAGGATGATTAGTGCAAGCAGAGCCCAATTCTTGTTTAATGGCTCTGAGTAAATTCAGTAGTCGATAGCTGTCCATCATGTTTTGACAGGCACGCTGCGAGTGAGGGACGTGGCTACTCGCAGTTCACTTGGTAAAAATTAGAACACGCTCCTAATCCCGTTACTACGACAGAGAACTAATCACCTGCACTAATCAGTCGCTGTCCACACTTATTTTCTCCTAATCACTAATCAATGTGAATACAGGCCGTAAGGTACAGAAGGTCTGTTAGGATTCTGCTCCAAGAGAAGAAACATATTTCCTACTCCAGACAGTATCGCAGAGTTCTGTCTAGCCTTGCAGGCGACAAAACTCTCTTCGTCCTTGTCGCGCAAACGTTTAGACTCTAAACTCTCTAAATTCTACAGCATTTTTTTTTTGTTTTTTTTTTTTTTAAATTTGTTTTACTTTACCGAAACAGTAAATTTTGAGTTTTTTTTCGTCTCATAAGTGAGTAGCTAATCAATAAGATTTATGATGTTATAACATTTCATTTAATAGATTTTTTTACAAAAAATATTTAAATTCGGCAGGGTATTTTATTCCATTATATAGATATTTATTTCATTCCATAAAGTTGTAAATGTTGGGCAAAAAATTATCAAATTTTAAGACCGCAAATTATTTTCTGGAATTTGTTATTGGCTGAATACGTACCTACCTAAATTCCTACAAAACATGGTATATTTACAGTTCAGCCAAATGTCCAGTGTAATTCCTAAATGGAATCAATAACATCTGGTCCTGTTGCAACACAAGAATACACACCCAGGCATACTTGAAGGATCCCTTGCCCATCTCCTGCGCTTCCTTCTCAAACTTCTCGATGGTACGTTTATCGATCCCACCGCATTTGTAGATCAAGTGGCCCGTGGTGGTAGACTTGCCGGAGTCCACGTGGCCGATCACGACGATGTTGATGTGAGTCTTCTCCTTACCCATTTTCTCAGATTATCAACGATTTACCTGACTGAAGGAAGCATGATTTATAAATTTATAAAGTCTTGGAAAATCATTATTAACTCGCATGGTAAATCGCAGAAGCCTTAGGAAATTAGATCTTTGAAAAAAAGAATCTTTCACGAGATTTTTCTAATAATTAGATATAAAGACTGGAAAATTAATTAAACACGTGTAGAATTATGAACCCCAGCCTCCATTGGAAGAAACGCAACGTGGACAAATTTAATTACATATGTGTAAAACTAGGAAATAAAATTATTACGTCTTTCTGCAATTCCTGATTCTAATAAGGAAGAGCCTTGATTGAATTGAAATGGATAACCTTACATTCTCTTAAAACCCTTTTATAAAAACGAGGAAATACGCAGCATCCGAAAAAGACACCGCCCATTAAAGATTTTTAATTTGAACAAATGTATAATATAATGACAGCCTAACTATTTAATATAGGAGATATAAACCGAAAAGACCTACCGATGCAATTAAACACTTAAAATCACAAATTGCAATCTGTTTTGTTAGATGCACTATTCGGGATTGCACTCGAGAATGAAGGCTTCGATTGAGCAAATCTCCGGGAGAGCTCCACAGAGCGTGCGCAGGACTACCGGGACGTCGATACAGCCACTATTTAGTCCAAATATAGAACACATAGGATCTGTTACATCATATACTTAGGTAATACGAAGTTATGACGCAAATACTTAGGAACACGTACATTTTCTGATACATATAAGATGCAAGTGCATTGTGAACTAATAATAGCGCATCTAAAGATATATTTGCTATGAGACAGTTCTCTTTTTACATAGGAACTGTCGCGAAGACGTGGCATGTGTCTACCGGCACGGCACATGTTTAGCCGGCTTATTGCTTCCATTTTGTACACTAGTGTCTCATGCAAAAATATTCATCTTTTGTACAATGACGTTAGACAATGATAGAAAATTAAATTTTAAGATGTTCGAAGCGACCATATGTCAATAAAATAAAAGAAGCACAAAATTAACTACCACGTTATAGGATCTTTGACTTCTAAAATTATTATTTGTTAATAGAAAAATAAATCACAAGAAAACAAAACAACAAATTGCGTAATTGAAACATGCGCAACTTTCTACGTTCCTACATGAATAAACTACAACAGTTTATTAAATTAAAATGATACTTTAATTGTATTAATTATTATGATAGAACTTACCAGAGAGAGAAATGTGTACTGCCACTACCCGATACGCAATATAATGAAAACAGAAAAAGCTCACCTTTCAGTTCCGCAGTCGCGAATTTTCAGCCAGTTTCTCAAGCATGCGCTATGCTCGTCTCCCGGGAAATGCAATCAATAATATCAAGCGATATCCTTTATTACGAAATTTTCAGTACAACAACATATGTAACGAGTTATTTATATAATTAAATATAAAATTTTGAAAGTTTGTTTTTATATTAATGCGATAGTATAACTTAGTTTATAATAATAAATAGTTATAAGAAAGCGCCTAATGTACGGATATGTCAATTTTATTTTTTATCTATCCATATTGCAACCAAAGAGTATATAGCTAAAAATTTACAAAAGAGGTTGTATATGTAGAGGTTATAATAGCTCACCATTCTATAACAATATTTTACGTGAGAATAAGAGAAAGAAAATCTATTTTGTTACGTACATATATTTAAATTCCTTAATTATGAGATGGTTCCTATAAGAATAACCATAAGCATAACTTTTTTTCGTGCTATAATTTCATGTCGAAGCCGATTATACTGGTTCGAATTTATTTCAAGAGAAAAGTTACCTTCATTTATACATTTTTGTCTTAAGGACGAAGACGAAGAAGTTGTCATGTTGCCTTCGTCTTCTGCCTTGAAATTTGCATCATCTTACGCTATTTCAAACGTATAGAAAAACCTGTGATATTTTTAGACGGCTTATCTTCTCAGTAGTCACACTCCTTTAAAATTAATAATTACGATATCGATATTCACGCTTCAACACTCTTTTTCGAAACTAACTGAAAATTTCTATTAGTTATAGATTTCAAGTTCCAATCAAGGTTAGGTTATCTTTCTACTCGGCTGGGTAGATTTGTACTCATCTAAAAGTATGATTTATTTGTAAGAAATACTATTCAAAAACAATTTAAAGGATAAAATAAATATTGTAAATGTTAAATAAAACCACATCCATTTTTATTTATAAACATTAAAAATTACAATTTTATACTTATTAATAGTTTCCTGAACTTCTAAAATAGTAAAATCAAATAAGATTAAAATATTTTAAGACACTGGGAATAATTCTACGAAATAACATCAAAATAAGGCAATTATTACATTTAAATAATTAATAATTACAATTTAATATCAATGAATACATTAAATAATACAAAAATAAATCCTTTTATTCAAAGCAGTCATTTCACATATTAATGTCAATTGTCAAATTAACGTTGCATCATCACAGATAATGTTAGCGTCAGGAATGTTTCCGCTTATTTACCGCCGGGCCAGGGCAGGTAACTGCCCCAGCCTTTGCTTGGATTCGGATCCAAACCTGTAAAAAGAAATATTCATGTGAAAAATCCACTATGTATATCTATTCTGTGTAGATCTATCTATCATGCGTAACCTAAAAACGTTGAAACTTTTTCATAAGAAAACATTTTCGACTGTTTCACCAGTCCAACGAAAAATAGAAATAGTCACATTTGGTGTTTGTTATTCCCTGAACTGACTAATAGGCCGGCAACGCACTTGAGAGACAATATGAGTCTTTTGCTTGTTCTTAATTAACTTTTTGTAAACTCTTAAATGTATTTTAGGTTATACATTTCATTGTAAATATTTTTTTTTTATAGAACAGGGCAAGTATTCAGTATTCAAAAAAATTAATTTAACAAAACCAAAGACAAGCGAAGAATTTAACAGAGATACCATACCTTTAGCTAGAGCTTGTATCTTTTGCGTTTCCTCTGTTGAAAGCGTCAAGATTTTCTGTAAGACAGGAACGAGGCGACTCCTTTCATCGCCAGGGGGCAGAGTTAGGAACTATTTAACAGATTCAAAACACATATTAAAAAAACCTTAACAGTTAATGACTACATAGAAGATAAAAACGCTTGGCAATAGTTCTAATTATTTTGTTATAATTTGCTTTGTTATCTTGGAAGTGTGGTGAATGTAATGTAATGGAATGGTGAATGTCGTAAATCACAGAACAGATTTTTATTTTTTTATTTACTTATGTAACTTAAATGACGTTGTGGTTTATGACATTTTCATTTAAATTATTGTATGTAAAGGGAGGATAAAACTTGCCGAGTTTCTTGCCCGTTCTTCTCAGAACAAGACCTCCTGGTAGTCTTGCGAACGGATGACGTAGATTTGCTCTTTTGCGAATTTTGTAAACGTTTTTGACATTTATATGTTGTTATTACTTTCAATTGTTAGTATATTTTGATGTCAAAGCAACATTGACAACAACGTCTTTCATAATCAAATAGAAATAATAATCGCAAACTTATAAGACAGTTTATATACTGATTAGATATATCTCAAAATATAATATCTCGTGTCGCTGTGTTTATGGTTAAACTCCTCCGAAACGGCTTGACCGATTCTCATGATATTTTGTGTACATATTGGGAATGTCTTAGAATCGGACAACATCTATTTTTCATCCCCCTAAATGTTAAGGGTAGTCCGCCCCTAAATATTTTTACATATAACCTTAAATTTTCAACCCTCTACGATCAACCCCTATTTTTTATTATAAATGGTATACATGGCAAAACGACGTTTGCGAGGTCAGCTAGTTTTATTATATAAAAGGCTTAATTATTATTATTAGATATATAAACTGTATTAATATCTGCATCCGAAACATTTTCGATTTGGATAACCTTTTTTTTTGTGGCTTTAATTTGTGCCAACTGGGTACAAATCGGATAACTAGTATGACAATTTTTTTTTATTATTAAATTGACATTTCACGTAACAACTTCAAGTTAATTGGCATACTACATCGTAGGGGCTTGTGCGACACCATCTTGTGTAGAGATGCGATTTGCCGGGTTTTTGAACCTTGAATTATTTACAATTTTTACAAATGAATAACAACAGTATTAACATAATTTAAAATAAAAAACGACGGGTTTCACTCCGGGAGTGCCGGCAGAAGTGAAAACTTGGATATTAACGTTGTGCTTTTCTGATATTTTGGAATGGTTAAGGAATAATTTTGCACGAATTCCTTTAAATATCAGTATAAAAGTACTATCATTGAGTGAGTGAACGATTGACAAATTGAGTTTAACGAGTACAACGCCGCTACAGAAGTTTTCACTCCAAAAATACTGTGGGTTCTGGGGAAAGGTTTTTAAAATCGTGTCAAATAGCCTATTAGCTTGTTACGTAGCCATGTCGTCAACGTCGATTCGACAAATCTGTGAACGTTTTATAAAACATTTTATTATAGAAAAGGGAGCAAACTGGCATGCCTGCCATTGAGTGTCCATGGACTCTCAATGACAAGCACTCAATGGCCAGAAGGCTCGCGAGTCCTGTGGCACCCTTTTAGGAATTGATTGACGTATGTAAACCAATATTTTAAATTATGTAATTATTAAGTATTTACCGCAAATCAAATCAAAAAATCATTTATTCATATAGGTAACATAATGTACAATTATAAACGTCAAAATATACTTTAAATGATTCTAATTTTACATTTACTGCAAGTTCTCAAATCAAGGGCGTAGAATGGAAGAGAAGAACTGGCAATAAACTCTCCACCACTCTTTTAATCACGATGTCTTTTGTTTTACACAATGTTTGTAAGGAGCTGCAACCATTACACCATGTTCCATATGACATATTGAGTAATAAAGAATAATAAAATAAAATAAAAACAAAGATTTGTCCTCTATAGCAGGAGGCATGGTGAAATAGGAGCTCGCACTTACATACTCGTGAGAACAACACGCAAATACATAGTATTAACAACTAATATCACCGCATACACGAATTCAAGTACGACCAGTCACCACAAGTAGCACCCGTTCACGAGTATGACGCATGGCCAGCCATCGGCCCCCTTGCCATATTTTAGGGAGAGAGACAACCCGACGCATGGAAGCCCCTAACGCAAAAGTCATTTTTAACTAGTGTTACGTCACAACATATTATTTTACATACAAGTAGGCTTTTAGCCTTATTTCCTGGCATTTTATAACATATTAATTTATGCCTCTTATGTCTTAATAATTTTTATATCTACCGATCACTTTAAACAGTAGATGATGGCTTCATAATAACTAATCAAATTCTTGTCGAGATGTTTTTTATAAGACAAAGCCTAAAATTTGTAGATCCAAGATCTATTATGCAAGTCTTATGCAGTTAAATAGTTGCCTAAGTATTTGAAACGTAAATTGGAATGTCGCCAAGAGCTTACAAGTTCAAGAAACTTTTATATTGATCTCCACATCATGGCCATACCTTAGGTATTAATATACGGTACTTAGACTAATGATGTGAATAGAAATCTAAGGAATTGCGTGAGATTGCGCGTAACTCAATAAATTTCTCGAAAAGATGAACTACTATGACATTCGTTAGTTAAAAACGCTTACTATAACTTTTTTATTATAAATTCCTTAATAACGCCGACTCTTGAGGTACGGAACCTTATTTGTAACCTGTCAAAATCTGTTTTAACAACATCGAAAAGACTGCTCATAATTGGTCGTAAAAACCGATAGTCACTGGGCAAGCTATATAAAATTCACACTTAAGGACCTATCCGCTCGCCAATATCCAAAAGAGTATATGGTTTCCACATTTGTCATCGTTTCTTCAAGTAGGACAAATGGAAAAAAATATTGTGGAGTTGAGTAGTTTATAAAATATCGATTCACGACACGATAACTTCGCTCGATAGAAAAAATCCAAATATAGCCAATTTTTAACACTTTGAGTTCATTTTGTGTCGAACATGTTTTGAAATTTACACCATATATTTTATCGCAAGCCAAGTAATCTATTTCAGAAATTACATTAATTTAATGTTTTACATAACTAATTGTTATTAAGGGCCGGCGCGCCTCAGTGCTCCAGCTCTCCATTGCGCACCGCAATTCGCGCTGGGATAGGGCCTTAATCTATGTATCTGATATTAATTAAAAAAATAACATTGGGTATATGTCTGGTTTCAGGAACAATAATTTAATGACCTCACTGCTATGAATCTTGGGCAGTTTAAATCGAATCAAATCAAAAATATCTTTATTCATTTAGGTAAACATGTACACTTATGAACGTCAAGAAAAAAAAATTAAATTAATTGTAAATTTACATTTACAACCAGTTCGCAAGTCAAGGGCGTAGAGCGGGTAAGAAGAACTGGCAAGAAACTTTCCGCCACTCTTTTCAATCGCCAAGTTTTTAATACAAATTGTTTGAACTGGAGCAAATCAATCCCAAGGATTAGGATCAGTTTGCAGCCGTTTCTTCGAATTTTTTTTATACATAAGTATATGTTTAAATGTATCAGCTGTGTCTGATACATTTATTATTTACTAGTTTACCCAATTGATAACATGTTTAACAATTTTCCTACATGCTACTGCTTCCTCATACTACTGCTATGAAACACCAATTTCTGAAGGCATCTATAATACATTGCATATTAAAGATTTCCCATCTAGAAACAGTTTTAATTGGAAGCTTAATTAGTCATTTTACCCGGAACTTTCGTAAATATTTTAAGATTCGAAGCAAACGAATAGTAATTCATTTTTATATAGCACTAGTGACCCGCCCCAGCTTCGCACGGGTGCAATGCTGATGAAAAGCAGGTTTTTATTATGTATTGTTATTTCCGTCGCTGGAAAGCTCCGATAATATACGCGTGTGATCGTTGCTAAATAAGCTGTAATGGGCTGTATATATCTATATTAAATGAACAATGTATTCAAGGTATTTAATTGGTTAAGGATTAATGCTTTATTGGTTAAAATCGCTTCGAAAATTAGCCATTATTTGTCGTAAAAAGTAAATGACAAAAGTTATTGTGGGTTATCCATAAGAGATAGACATATACCATCATGGACTTTTCTGTAGACCTTTTCAATGTGTACAATACTTAGTACATTATTTGGATAAATCTCGTAGGGTTCAGCCTGCGTTTGCAATGTAAGCGGAAAAAATGTAATTATTTACGACATCACATTAGAAACCTCAAAAATAACAGTACTCCTCTACTATTTAATGGATGTTATTATACATATAACCCTTCCTCTTGAATCACTCTGTCTATTAAAAAAACCGCAACAAAATCCGTTGCGTAGTTTCAAAGATTTAAGCATACAAAGGGACATAGGGACAGAGACAGCGACTTTGTTTTATACTATGTAGTGATATGAAAGATATTTGCATTATTTATTTATTAACAGAAATACATACATTATACTTACAGTAAGCCAATACGTCAATGTAGGTAAAAATATAAATTATTATTACTAATATTTACACAGCCATAAGACCTTGGCTTGTTTTTTTTTATTTTCTCCGCAAGCTTTGAGAGAATTAATTTATAATTTATATACCAGTAATCTTCTTTACTCAGGTTTTAGGACATATTAAAACTAAGGAGATACAGATAATAAAATAATCTTACTTTAAGCGTCACATTCTTCATATATTCGGTGTTGTGGGCGTGTTGCGTTGCGCCGCGTACGCGTCTAAGCTCCGCCTTCAAAAGTTCACTTAGCTGAACCATACGAGCACACTCCCGTTCAGATTCCGAGAGCAATACTGTCACGTGTTTTACTCTGGAATTTGAAAATCCATTATATTTTACACAGCGGGGCGTGATTATTGCTGACGCACGTGCACGTGCACGCTGTCAGTGCCGTTACCTATTAATACGTATTTTTCCGTTATTTCTACATTCAATATAAATAATCTACTTATACAGCTTTATTATTTTTTTTTTATTTATTTCTACATATACAACTCTTTGATCAGGAAAATTTAATTAACTATATAGCATTAATAATAATAATCTTCATTTATTTTCTCACAAAAACTTCATACATAAATAAGTTACAGTTATTGTATATAAATAATTTTCTTTCTTCTATTGAGGGAAATGATTGTGTGTGAGACTGAAGCCTGCTAAAGAATACCATGTTACATGTTACCTGGCCTCTTCCAGGATTTAACTTTTGGGTTATATCTAATGTTTAAGACAGAAAGTGTTTCATTGTAATGTTGTTAGGAACAGAAATGCTTTGTTAAGGCCTGTATTCACTTTGATTAGTGCGAGTGATTAGTAATTGACATTGATTAGTGCAGGTGTTGCAAGTAGTTTCCAATTATTGTTAAGTTAATTCAGTTGTCATATGGTTTGACACGCCACGAGTGAGGAGGAAGGCAGGTCAGGTCACTACTCGCAGTTCATTCACAAAACAATACAACACGCTTCTCATCACTTTACTACGCAGACAACTAATCACCTGCACTGATCAGTCGCTGGCCAATCCTTTTTTCCCCTAATCACTAATCACCTGCACTAATCACTAATCAAAGTGAATACAGGAATTTAGGGAAAGTAAATCCGTAAAATTACTACAACTAGCCGTGAGGTTCTACCCGCATTAATTCGGATTTTTTTCATTAAATAGACTTAAATGCAAAAATAATCATTTTTGTTAGTCATATGACAGACATGTCTAGATATTGCTGTATTATATAAACATGTACGTACTTGTGTACGTGACATTGCTCCGTTGTCAATATTTTTAAGTAGGTTTTATTTGATTTAGGTATCTTTATTGGACTTTTTTACACCTTGGGTAAAAGCCCAACTATAACCTTTCACACATTATAATTTACCACAGAACCCTAACGTTTTTAAAAATATTCTAATGGAGAAAGATATTTTTTAAATCAGTCCAATAGTTTTGAAGCTTAGTTTTAAAGGAGATATTAGTACAGATATAATTAGAATTGAAAAAAAAAACAAAAAAAAACTTCAAAAGAGTTTTTACAAAACACCAAACGGGCAGGAAACTGACCCGATGTTATGTGAGACAAATTCAATTCCAGCGGGCTCGCCAGTGCACTGTCGGCCTTTAAAATATGTGTTATTGAATTTTGATATATACTTTACACTATGTAATACAGACTACAATACCTCTGCTGCAACGTAAACACCTTCCGCTTAAGATCGAGAATTTCCTGTTCCGGCGTGAGAGACAACGATGATGTATCAAGTGTGTCGTCATCCGCCACTCCATCTTCCAACAACCTGTCTAGTGGTACTGGAGATCGTCTTCCAGCTGTTAGGAAGGATTTCGACAACGGTGGAGATGGAGCCGATTCTGATCCCTAGAATAATTAAATTGATAAGACAACCAGATATTCTTCTTTCTAGACAGACGGGACCTATTTGACATAATTTTATTATCCATGACAGATTATTCATTAGTGACTATAAAACAATCTTATTTTCAAGAACCCTACAAAATACTTTTCTGGGCAAGAATACGTCGCGTTAATGGTCATTCTTCTTACACAATCTTAATATATATAAATCTCCTGTCACGATGTTTGTCCGCGATGGACTCCTAAACTACTTAACCGATTTTAAATTAAATTGGCACACCGTGAGCAGTCTGTCAGTCCAACTTTAGAGATAGGATACATCAAAGCTTACATCTCAATTTATACCCGCAATATTATTTTATTGCAATTATTTGATACAATTCTAACAGATGGCGCTGTGTTAAAAGTAACCTTTCACATAATAATAAGTTCTCCTACCTTTTCCCTTGAATAGTTTCCTACCATTACAAAAACCTTAGCCACAGCAATGCTTGGCCGAGTCTGCTACAATATTATATTTCTATCGAAAACCGTCTTCGAAGTAATTTAATTTCGAGATAGTATTAGGTTTTCTGAATTCGGCTAATCTGAGACAATTTTATGTCATGTGACTAACGTATAAATAGCAATATTTTTTATAAATTAATGATTATTTCGATGTTTTACATACGAATAGATACAAAAATACTCTATATATTTCATATTCGAAATTGTCTATTACATTAACATAAGTTAGACCTTTTAATAATATATATCGTATCGCTTTCTGTCTTGGGCTATTGGCGATATTGTATATTTTTTAAAATCATTATCGATATAATTATTATATAGTATACTAATAGTGAGATCTGTTGGCAACTGTTTGTAACTGTCTCTGTATAGTCAAAATAAAGTTTGTTAGTCTATGAAAAACTTCCAAGCGTGTTTTAATATACATATTTCTACGCTGGTACGCTCTCTTCTTGACGAGATGTGTTGTAAGCTCGTTTTTTTTAATGTACATAATAAACAACGAGAGAAGACATGCCTAGGATCCAAAAACAGACTAGGTATAGACAGACGGCTGATTACCTATTTTGTAAAAAAATTTTATCACAAAACAGATACAGAAATCTCATAGCGCCAAAGTATTTTTAAGTAAAATTGTTTCTTTAGTCGCATGAGATATTTTTTTACGGATCGTCACGAAGATGTGCAGCGGTTTTGTCAAAGAAATGGGAGAGAGCGATTAAGGCTGATTGAGAGAGAGTGAGAAAGGGATATCGATAAAAAATACACGCTATTGATTGATGTAATCGTTACATATTTTACTTTAGATGGCGATTATGTTGCATAAGCCCCTTATACAACATAATCGTTCATAAAATACGTCACACTGAAATCGGCTTTTTTTGACCCCCTCCCCCCCCATTGTCACGCTGTGTCACACTTTTTGTGACCCCCCTAGAAATATTTCGTCACAAAAACTAAGACCCCCCCCCTGCTGATTATGATAAATTCTAAATGATAGTAGACAAATTCTGAAAATTAAAAACATTTATTATTTAGTTCACTGCTAAATATGAGAAATAATAAAAATAATAAAACATGAGAAATAGTATTTTCATTTGTTACTGAATCGTGAGCGCAGGGTACGTGGAAACGTTACACTCTCAAGTATAGGAAAAACAAAGAAACCCGTTGTGACGGATCGCAACGCCGCTAGAGTCGCGCCACAGAGCTAGCGCTCATGTCAAAAAATAATAAACGGCGAACGTCACGCTGCCCTATACCCCCCCCCCCCCCCCCCTTGTATGCGAACGTATTTTATGAACGGCCCCTAACGTCTTGTGCAGTAAACGCAGATATTTTATTTATTTATATTATCATTAGCACGTATACATACAGTGTGAATATAGATATACAAATACATGGAGTGATCATATACTAGTACATAATGGGGCCTTAGTAATAATTAATTTACAAAGAAGTATCACTTCTAACATGTGTACGCACTTTTTATCTCAACTTGAAGGTGTTTAAAAATCTTGAAGCCAAGAAAATGTTAACTCACCTCTCCCTCTTCTCTCGGTATCATTGACACATTTATATCCAACTCCACATCACTGGAGTCGTCTTTAACTGGTACAAATGTATTCCTCAAGTCCTCTTCATATTTGACACTCTCTTGAACTATCGCCATCTGTTTCCGCAAATTCTCACCTTCCTTCTGAAGTTTCGCCTCCAAATCCGTTATTTGTGACTTGTAACATTGCGTTAATGTTGATATCTGAAACACATATTTATATCTCTGCCAGTTGACTGCCAGTTCTCAAATCAATGAAGAACAGACGGGTAGACCACTATAGGGCTCTGCACTCCATTGCGTGTGCCAAATAACATTGCAATGAAGTGCGCGTACGAATTTACCCAGAAAAACGCTATTTACGCGTGTCATGCGCACCTCGATTATTATTACATCTGAGACGGATATATTAACTTGCACTGGCTGAATTCATAAGAACTGCATTACTTATAATTAGTTATGAAAAAAATTTAGTTTTCTATTATATTAGTTACTGTAAAAATGCGAAATAAGGAAAAAAAATATTTATTGTTCTAATACTTTTTGGTAGGTTCTGGTAATAAATTTATATGCCTAAATAGGAGTTTTTTGTTATAATTCAGGCTACAACTGGGATTAAAGTTAAATAGGCTTGCACGTGACTAGAAAATGATATTCTAAACTCAAGGTCGAAACGACGACCTTAAACTCTCCACTATTTTTTTTAATCGCCAAACCTTTGTTTTGATTTTTTATGTTTAATAAATAAGCCTTTATGCTTTAAGCACAAGCTTTTTCACTAAAACAGACTATATAGTAATTAAAGTAATTAATTAACTTGCTTATGTACGAATACGAAGTGTAAGTCGCTGACCACGACTGTTGTATAAAAATGGTATAAAAAATTGTAAAATTACAAAATCTATTTTTTAGGTTTATGCATATTTTTAATATAATTACAAATTTTTGTTATATGAATTTTTGATTGAATTTTTAAAGGCAAAGTGTAAAGAGTTTTATAGCGTGAACGAATATCTAGATTATAAGTTTGACACAGATTTTAATTACCTAACTTAACTTGGATACTATTGTTTGTATTATAATATATGACATTATAAATTAAGACGACATTTGCATGCCTATTTATATGTGGCGGATCTGAGGTGTAGCTAATTGTACCACTGTTCTAGCAAATAAACTATTTGATTTGACTTGATATAGTTGGAGCAGAGTATTCAAGAAAAAAAAGGTTAAATTCGATTTATCAAGGTTACAATTAAAAAAGTTATAGTTTAAATACAAGTTTTATTTATTTATTTATTTATTAATTATTCTACCTTAATAGTTACTACTAATTCGATAGAACGCCAAAATAATACCCACACCAATTATCCTACATAAATAACATTAAACAATTATACTTATGTGCCTAAATCTTATAACTAACAATATAGCAAGCAACTCTTGTGACCTTGTGAACTCTAACCAAGTTGGAATGTGCGCGCGGTACATCCAAAAGTTTAGATGTAAGCCTCAGGTTTCTACTTGGTACCCAGTCACTCCATTATATCCGGATTATGCACCCGATCCGTAAATATCTTAAATAAATACACTGACACAGCTAGCTCTCTTCTGAAGCGTAGCTGGTCGTAACCCACCATACCCAGAACAAACAGGGTCGGGTAGATAAGCGGATACAAGGGGGTCTAGTCAAGACAGCGTAACAGTAGTGTATGTAGAAAGTCGAAAACTAAATTTGTACGAAAATGACAGTGACATCACATACACTACAGTTAAGCCGTCTTGACTAGACCCCAAGGGATACACACCATACAGTCTCTTGTAGAGGTAGCGAGTGAATTTATTTATATTTTATATTGTAATGATATAACATAAATCATAAACTTCGAGTTGTCAAAACATTTTCTAGAAAATCGACAGCGACAGTCAAGATTTTGTTAAAAAAAATATTACTAAATAATTCATAATTATTATGTACCTGCAATTTGTGTTGACTCCTCTCCGACTCCAGTTGCTGTGAGAGACGGGTGAGATCGCTTTGTAGTCGCGCAGTTCTTTGTTGCGCACGCGACGCTTCCGCCCCGGCTTCGACCGCACGCTTCCTTGTTGCTTCCAATTCTGCACTCTGTTCTGTATACTGATCGCTGTAATTAGATTTTATTGTTTAAGAACTCAACAAAATAAATTAGACGGTGAAGTTAACGATACACATTTACCTAAAGAATTCAGATGTCAGAGCTCCCTTGCCGACACCATACTTACGGCGTACAGGTTAACATCAACAGTTATTAATAATAACGTGTTATTTAGATTTCTGAACTCCTAGTTAAGTTTGTTTTATTAGCGTCGCAACTACTCTACTCCTAATATTATGTTAATTATAAGCTTTTATTTTATGGGTCTGTTTCACATACCCTTAAAATACCTAGTTCATGTTTACCTATATGAATATAGATATTTTTGATTGATTGATTGATTGATATAAGCACATTAAAATGCCGATAAACGTTTAAAGGACTCTTTGAATGTTTCTTCTTTCTATAATCATAGTTTAGCGCCACCAGATCAGGTTTTATTCTTCTTCTCGGCCTATAATGCAATACCATTTGTATTCTTCTTCATGTCCTATAACCCCTAGGTGGGGCAGAGGGCGTCCACAGCGCAATACCATTCGTATATAGAATGCAAAACATCGTACCTATTCTCAAAACGCCGGCAATGCACTTGCGAGCCTTCTAGCAGACGAGATCAGAGCCACATTCTTGATCCCCAGATAGAAATAAGCTATACGTAAAGGCTACTCACTGTAAGGTATTCAATTTTGTGTTTAAACTTTCATTCTGAGCTTTCAAAGCAGCCGTCTCCTCCTTCAGTTGTTCTTCTTGGCTGTGGTCGACTGTCTGATTCTGTCTCAAAACTGCTTGTGCTCTGACCTGTTAATAAAAATATAATCAATATTTCTCGTACAACTCTTGGTGAAGGAGGTCATGGGTCAGAAAGAAATGTGAAGAATTGGGCAGCTCTGCTGCGTTACGATGTTTGAAATACTTCAAAATATAATGGATATCCTTTATCTTGAAGTTTGTTAATAAAAAGCATATACCAGTCAAAATCTGTTATAACGACATCGAAGGGACAACTCATACTTGGTCGTAAAAACCGAATTAATGACGTTGTTATTAAGAACCTAATACAATAGAATTCACCTGGAACCCTTGACTGGTCAATATAAGCGGTATGTTGTTCGATGTCGTCGTTAACGGTTTTGACTATACAGTCTTTACATACATTGTTGTACAAAGCTCTATTTATTTATTTATTTATTTAGTACTCCTACAGCTAACATAAATTATACATAATTACATACAAATACACTGAGAATATAGCCAAAGATGGAATACATGATACATTATATAACAAAAAGATTTATAAAAGGGAACAAACAAACAAAGTATTTAATACAATTAACTAACTGTGATTAAATTTAATTAATTAAGCCTAAATTGGTTGTGTTGTGTGATGGTGTAAAAGTGTGGGTATGTACGTGATGGTGTGTATGTGGGGCGTGCTTATGATGTAGATGATTTTGTGCTATGTATATTCTTAAGAGGGCCCTTCCCCATCCGACGAACTTCAACGCGAGCATGGCCAAAAAGCTTGTTGTTTCATCCAGCGCAATGTCAGAACAAGAGGTAAAGCGAAAAGACAGAGAAAGCTGCTGAGCACTCGGGGGCGCTCGGGCGGTAGCGAGCCATTCATAAACATAATCTCGTTTCGCGCACGTGCATCGCTACGCGTGCAAAGTTACTTACTATAGTTTTGTACATTTCTCTAAAATAATGCAGGTGTTGTATTTTTAATATTAATATTTTATATTTTTAATAACACACACAACAGTGTTGTATTTTTACCAATCTGGGTACCGAACGTGCTATTTTGATAACATGGAAATTATTTATAACATAGTATTTTCGTATTTATTGCATATACCTAAGTACCTACCTCATGGGCGAACAAAGAAAGTCAGACTGATTCTCGTAAAATCTTTCTAGTAAAAACTGCGCTACTAAGATTCGGCCAATTCGCTGTAAGTTCACTTGGCGACATATTAATTAGTAAAATTATATTTATCTCTTTTTCACTTGCGATACTTGAGTCATGCCATCCTATTTTAGCACACATCGTGATGTAGTGTGTATAGCAATATTTAGTTATTCATGTGTGCGTTAATGTGCCGATTTGAAGATAAAATGCCGTGTAGATAACGTATCGATTCATTTATAATATCATTGATATCTACAAATAAATGTTTGTGTAATTTAATTTGCACCGTAGTAAAGGCGGTTGATCAAATAAAACAGTCTGAATACAGTTGGTATTTTTTATTTATTTCTGAACAACTTTGTTACACTTTAAAAAAAATACATAAAACATATCGGTTGTCGAGAAGATTCCGATTTCCTCCAAACACGAGTTTTTAAAATTTAATTTCCAGTATATGTCGAATAAAGCATTGGTATTTCATTGATTATTGATGTGCAAGGAGCTGTAAGCTTCATTTTACAATTTACCCTAAGATCCGTCTGATATTACGGTTATATACGGTATTCCGTCCGTGTCGATATGCCCTTGATCTATCACCAATTGTTTTTCTTCTTTGCCTGCTTCAAGCATGTGTTGCACAGCGAAAGCTGTGTGTATATCACCTAACTTACTACATATTTTGATATAATAACGCACAGACATATTAGCATATTTAAACAACATAAATTACCAGTAAATCGATATATTTAATGTGACTAAAAAATTCTTAAAAAGCATTTAAAAAACTCAGGTATCTTTTACTAATAATGGCAAAAAGTATACAATACATTTAACTAATATGATTCAATTTATTTAAATAAGCCTTATTTGGCTGTGTTGTGTGATGGTGTAAAAGTTAGGGTATGTACGTGATGGTGTGGTCTAATAATGGTATAACATTGATATTTTCTTGTTCTTCTGTAATAATTTGTTTGTCGTCTGATAAAGATGGTGCGCTCGAGTTGGTCGAATAATTAATTTCTTGTTCTGCTAGTTTTTCATCGTTATTTCGGTGAAGGGGTCGCCTACAAAACATACACATTTTTAGATCTCCATTATTAAAAAAATGACATGACTATTTGTATGGCACAGTAGTGAAGAAATCACTCACCATGGTAGACTGTGATCAATATTTTTTTAGTATTGGTCATAAAAAAGTATTTCTGAAGTAGGTAGGTACTCTTTATAACAATAAAATGTAACACAAGTATCAATGAAACAGGTACCTATACAATAGTGAAACATTGTGTAGCAATGGCAGGAATTATTTTCGTCTAAACCCTGGATCCTGGTTTTGCACGTTCGCATTTGTGTGTACCTATTTGACTCGCTCAATATCAGATTGCCTTTTATCTGTTTCGTCTTGTAGGTATGTCTGTAGGCTGTCGTATAAATAGTTACTTACGTAATAGGTATACTTAGGTATCTATTTTAGCTCTTATATTATTATTATGTGAAAAAATCGACTTACCCATTTTGCAAAACGATAATTAAACGAGTAATAAAATCACTCTCCTTCAAATTCCTTATTCAGACAAAATCGGTGTCCGTATTCACTAGTGCCAGGTTAGTTTCACATTATAAATCAATAATGCTTTCTCAAGTAAAATCAGTGTCCGGTATGAAAACACAAAATCGTCGTAGTACGCGCAGTCGACAAATTCAATACCTATAACCTACTAACAATTCCGAGAGGCCCGATACGAGAGCCGAGCTGCCGTGCGCCATTCAACTCCCGCGTCTCACCCCGCCCGCCCCGCTTACTTCCCGCACATGGCTAAAAAGCAAGTGAGAACGCGATAACATTGAAAATGTGTAGTGTGCGGAAATTTCATAAAACTTGTTCCAA
The DNA here is from genome assembly GCA_028984075.1 of Pieris mannii. Classification (NCBI taxonomy): domain Eukaryota; kingdom Metazoa; phylum Arthropoda; class Insecta; order Lepidoptera; family Pieridae; genus Pieris; species Pieris mannii. Next base: position 4,860,059 of record CM054798.1, on the reverse strand, counting down.
GAAATACGTGTTTTTTCGTAAGCCTTACAGAATTATGAAAAAAAAGTTTTACATTCAGAAACTCCATTACATTTGCAAGGTTTATATGCAAATATTTTTTTCAGGCTTCAATTATTAAGTACGTTATAAACGCCCAAACTTCACATAAAATTGGTGAAAAAAGCTGATTTTTGGAGGTTTGTACTTAATTTGTTTATTAAAATTTTAATTTCGCGTTTTGATAGAAACCTAGATATAGTGCAAAAGATGCCTATTAGTTCAAAAGTTTCAAAGAAAAATCTGTTACAACGCCATAATCACGTAAGAGCGTTTGTATGAAAAGATAGTCGGGTTGGGCCTTCTTAATACATTTTTTAACCACATTCCGCGATAACCTAAACAAGTCAAGGCCTAAATAGTATATAAAATTCAAAATTCAAAATTTATTTATGCATGTAGGTAACAATGTACACTTATGAACGCCAAAAAAAAGAAATATTAAATGAATTTAATTTTACATTTACTGCCAGTTCTCAAATCAAGGGCGTAGAACGGAAGAGAAGAACTGGCAATAAAGCTTTATAACAATGTATGTAAATATTAAAATTGATGCATAAATGAAAGTACAGAAACTTAATTTAGAGAATTGAACTATGGGCCTAGTGGCTTAAATAACCATAAATAATTTTTGGAGTGAAACTTCTTTATCGGCGTTAATAAAAAATAACGTCACATGTTTCGGTTACACGTCACAATTTTCCGTTACGCGCCATCGTTTTCTTGGCACTACAACGGTTGATTCAAAGAGATTCGAAGTCAGAAACAAAAATATATAATAACGATAATAATGACAGTAATAATTGTATTACAATTAAATTCTAATTCTGTGTCAGTTGCACATCGTTTCATTTTTTGAAAAGTAAGGCACTACACTAGTTCACGCACACATTTTTTTAAAAGTGTAGTATATTCAGTCGATATTTAAAAAGTCTAGAAGATCTTTGAGTCTTGAATTTCTATAATGTTTTAGGGTATAGTAGGTAGGATTCCTAGTAGGTTATTTCTATACAATTCCAGAAAAAAATACCGCCTTGTTTACTACAAGCGACGCGAAATTCCCCGATCCGCTAGACTCGCTTTGCACATGGATTGAATTTTGAATTTTATTGGATTTTGACATTTTAGATATAGGGGAATCTTGTAGGTGATTAAATTAGTTAACGTTTAATCGTTGATACGAATAAAATTTTCTGTAAAGAACAGTTTTGTCAGCGTTATCGCAAGGCTACACGACATCGACGTTCGAACGCTTCGGCCGCTGCGCGCAGAAAAGGGTCAAATTTTTGTAAATTTAATTTTAAAATATCGATTAATGTATTCAGTGGGAACTGGGGGCACTTTTTATCCACGCGTCCCTGGTCTGCAGCCCAAAAAGCCGTTTAGTAACACCGCCCCTGCTTACAGTATATCTAACGATATTCTAATCCTATCATTATAATTACCTTGTAACTTGTATATTCAGTTTTTAAATCAGCCAATTCGATATTCGTCATCCTCAACTTCTCATCCAGTTCTCCACATTTGAACTCTATCTTTTTCATTTTATTATTCAACTCGACTCTTTCTTCTCCCAAGTTCATAATAACTTTCTCCTTTTCACTCAGCAAAGCGGTTATTTCTAGAACTGCGTCTTCATTTCTCCGTTTCTCATCTTCGGAATCTTGAACTAGTTTTTCTATGATCTCTTTCTTTGCATTGATAACGTTATCCTTCTCTTTGCTGTCTTGTATTACCTGTTGTAGTTCTTCTCTGAGATGTCGATTTTCAGTTTCTTCCGATTTTATTTGTTCTTCGAGTAGTTTAATTTGTGTTTTCATTGTTGTGATTGTACCTTCTTGGGTGTCGATTGTAGACTCCATCTGTATTAGTAAGGAAATATAAATTGAATTGTTAAAATTGTATTAAAAGGGTCTCATTGGTAATTTCTTGTAATCTTTAAAGAATTGGTGATGGATATAGATACTGCAATTCACAAAGACGCTCCCCACCAATTTTTGGCTGAGAGGATCGCGGGGTGCGGGGAGTTTGCTCCGTCAGCGGTTCATTCTAGTGTGCGTGTGTACTGATTGCCGGAAGCTTGCACACAGATGCTATAAACGGTTAGAAGTAGTGGGGCGCGTCTTCGTGGATTGCACTATCTGTAGCGGTGAGAATTATTGCAGGCAAAGATTAATGCTTAGTGAGAAAGATTCATTGATGAAGTGGGGTTTAGGAGGGGAGACGTTGAGAGTCGTACAGTACCACATATTTTTCTTGGCCGGCGTCGTTGTCATGGATATTAGTATTGCCAGTAATTAAAAATAACCATTATAAGGGGTATAATTCTTAGTCAATAAAATATTAAGTTAGCAAAACTTAATATTTTATTGAACTGTCTTAATAAAAAAATATGCTAGTATCTAGAAAATAGGTTTAAATAAATGTGACACAAACTGAGGATATGATAGGTTTTGTGTTTTGACTAATTATTTGAAGATACCTAGCAATCATAACCGTTCGATAATTATAACTGTGTCACTGTAATTAATAATGCAAGAAATAAAAATAAATACAATTGGATTATTAGTAGATGTTGGTAGATAGTTAAATCATTTATTGTATGCACAAAATGGCGATGGTAGTACCAATTTCAGCCGCAAGCCAAGAAAAGTATGTGGCACTGTAAGCAACTTTGACAATACATATATACTTTCCTACATGAAAAACGTGATTTGTAAATGTAATTTCGTTTTTTTTCACCTCACCTGTATAATTTTCTTTTTCTTTTCTTCCATCTTATTTGTTAAATCCTTCATGGACTTTTCATAATCCTCCATTTCTAGGCTAAGCACATTTTTCTTCTTCACATCGCGTAGTGCTTTTTCTAATTGCTGTTTCGTCGACGCGTGCGCATTCACTTCGGACTTTAATTGCTCCGTTTTTTGGGTTAGATCCGCTAAAAAGTTAAAGTTTTGATGATACACGTTTTTTATGGCAGTTTTTGCAGCACGCCGCCATTATGTGGCGTACCAATTCAAATTAGGGTCCTTCAAGGAAAGAGCGTACCAATTCTCAAAAGACCTGCAACGCTCTCCCGAGCTGCATTGGGAGTGTCTATGGGCGGCGGTATCACTATACCGATTGTATTCTAAATTATAAAAAATCAAGCTTCGAAGAATATTGGGTATTTTTAGTAAAATTCAAAGTGACACGAGTTTTGAGATACCAAAACTTGTGCTAATATATATAATGCTACTGTACGTGTGTATGTCACGTAACTTCTCTTAAACGGATGGACCAATTTGAATGAATGTTCGCGGTTGGGTGGCACCCTCTGCCTATCTGCTGGACATATTTGCGATCTACTCCATCCAGGGTGCCACCGAACCGCGAAAATTAATTCAAATTGGTCCATCAGTTTAAGAGGAGTTACGTGACATAATACTAAGATTAGCTTTTTTTATATGAGTTTAGTTCTGTTACATGTAATTTAGTTTTCTTCTTAATAATTTATGCAATTCTTGTACTTTACTCCCTATGGATGTTTCTTTATTATTTTTCTATACTAGTAATTATTTGGCTTTTATATAATTTAGCGTTTAAATCATTTTACATACCTCCAAGACGTTCCACATCAGATGTCAAAGATTTTATTTTTGATTCCAATTCTAACCCTGTATCTTTAGAGTCCACTTCGTCAACACTCTTGTTGGCTTGATCTAGAAGTTTCTTCAATTTAACATTCTCTTGATCCGATGTTTGGAGTTGTAAAATCGTCTCGTTTAGTTTTTTCTTCAGTTTAAGAGCAAATATACGAAGTTTTGTATATCTGTAATATAAAAGTTCGTTAAACCATTATTACACAATAACAAAGAAGCACAAATTTTACCAGTCAGAATACCTAATCTAATTATACGACACTAAATGGAAATTGAAGACAACTTGTTATATGGAAAGGACAAGATGGCGCCCAAAAAAAGTGGACAGATGAAAAGAAGGGGTAGCAGGTAGCAAATAGAGAAAGAAAAACATGGACAGAGTTAGTTGGAAAGAGCTGGACGAGGGTTTTACCCGTGGAGGGGTTCCGATCAACGGTACCTGAGATAAAGGTATAATTTAGTTTTGAATAAAATTGGAAATTAAACAGTCTTATTATTATTATAAACGACTCAAAAGATTTACCAAAGAGATTCAATTGCTCTATGCTACTAAGGCCAATTTGACAAGATTTTAAAAACCATTCATCAATTCTTGACTAAAACCTACATAAATTTATATTTTTAATTATGTCACTGTTGTTCTGATTTTATATCAAATAGGCGGGTACACACACAGCGAGCAGCCTCGCGAGGAAAAATATCGCGAGGCGGCCGTGCGCTTGCGTCGACCGAGGCACGTCCACACTAACCGAGCTGCTTCGCGCGACAAATACCTCACGAGGCTGCTCGCTCTGTGTGTACCCGCCTAATCACATTAAACAATCATCTGCTTACTACATCAAGTACATGAGCACACACACTCATTCACGCATACTAAATAAAGCTTGTTGTAATATTAAAACTATTTTTTATCAAAAAAACTTTTTGACGATGTACCACGGAATGATTGTTATCTAGTTACCCACAACACAGGGACTTTCTAATGGGGTCTAGCGATCTATTGTCATAAATAAAGTTGTTTTTTTAATTTATTATTCACTACAAACTATTATTTCAAGAACCCGCCAAAATGAAGCCAAGATGGCGCCGCATGTCAGATGACACATGGACAAGTGTCAAATTTTTTAAGTTTTAAATCATTATAATAATCATTGTAATTAAATACACATGTGTATTCTTTTTCCATTAAACAGTCTCCGACAATGTTAAACTATATTTTTATATTATTTGTAAGATAATAAACTCTAACACTAAAGCCATGTTTTTACAGATTTCTAATAAAGCTTTATTTTTCATACTCTCAAATCACTTACGTTTCCCTAGACTAGTGTTGAATACCGATATTAGCAATAGCAATTGCGATTTTTAATAATATATATAATTATGATATTAGAAATTAATAATTATGTTAAAATAAAATATATACTTGTCTTCAAAGGTTTCATCGAGATCTTTCATTCGTGAATGCTCTTCGGCTTTTGAAATCGTCGATGTTGACATGTCTTCATTTGGTAACTCCATTGCTGTAAAGAAAATGTTAATACTAAAGAGGGAAACTTAATTGAACTAAAGTATTCATCTGTCTCATTTCATCATAGCGTAAACACAATTTGACGGAAAGAGATAAAATACTATTCAAGTTAAAAGGGCTATTACGGATTTAATGTATGTATAAAGGGTTTTAAAGAACGTCATTGCGTGTAGTAAATTTTACGATGCGAGATAAGATATGATAATTGAAGATAAAACTTTTATTACACATAACTTTAAATCATTTAGAAATTATTTTAAAAGCTGTGTTGGCCTCGTGGCTTCAGAGTGCGATTCTGACCCCTGAGGTCGTAAGTTCCATCACCGGCTGTGCGCCAATGTAGTTTCTACGCATTTAATATTCGCTCGAATGATGAAGGAAACATCGTGAGGAAATCGGCTTGCCTACTTGTGTGTCAGGCACAAGAGGCTGATCACCTACTCGCCTATTAGATTGACAGATTATCATTAAACAGATATCTGAGACTCACTGCTTTATTGTTTATTTATTTTGATAATTACTTTCAATAAGACTTAATTATAAATATTCAATTATTATTATTATTTACCCTACCCTAGCAGCCAATACGATAATATATATTTTATTATCATAGATATTTATATGATAATTAACGTAGTTTTTACGAATTCGCTCTGAGAAACTATAAAATATCGATCGTTTTTTTTATATAGAACGACTAGGGCAAAGGGGCAGGAGGCTCATCTGATGTTAAGTGATACCGCCTCCCATGGACACACTCAATGCCAGAGGGCTCGCGAGAGCATTGCCGGCCTTTTAAGAATAGGTACGCTCTTTCCTTGAAGGACCTTCTCTTTTTTTTTCAGTCGGGTGCTTAATATTATCGGTGCAGCACGCAACTTCTTAAAGAGGCCTGGTGCCACAAATTCTTTCTGCCGTAGGGACTGCAAAACACCTTCGTTTTACGCGGTTTAGAAGCCGTTCGTTTCTTACAAAACAGTCTAAAATCTAAGCATGTAGTCCACCGACTCTGATACTTATCAAATGATTACTTTAAAAATAGTTAAATTGTGACTGATATAACAAAAACTAGAACCTAAATTAAACACTGTTTATGAGTATATAAATGTAAAATAATGAATACAGCATTACGGAAAATAACTAAGGTAACAGATGTTACAATAACAATCAAGAAACTAAAGTGGAATTGGGTGGGACACATCGCAAGAGGTACAGAAAAGTGGAGCAAAAAACTGCTTAACTGGTGCCCAAGGTACAGCAAAGGCAAAAGAGGGAGACAACTGAGAAGGTGGATTGACCACATTAAAGACACGGCAGGTGGTACATGGCAAAGAGTGGCACAGTGCAGAGAGGAATGGGGGATTTGGAGGAGGCCTTTGCCAAAAAAGGGCACACTGATGCACCAGAATTGGATTAAAATGGCAATTTGTTTAAATGTATATAAAATATAAAATGTATCTGAATAAAGGCTATTATTATTATTATGAGTAACAGAAACAGTTTAGTAACATATTTACCATTACACGAAGCAGCTTTAAGTCTATCCAATTCTTTTTCCAAACTTGCTATATAAGCTTCTTTTTCTTGCAAAGTTTCCACGGCACTATCTCTTTCCATGACAAGTTTCTCATTATCTTCACACTTTTTATTTGTATTGATTTCTGCACTTTTCAAATTGCTTTCCAACGCATTGATTTTCATCATTAAATCATTTTGCTTTTCATCTTTTTCTTTTTCTAGGGTTTCAATTAGGGTTTCCATTTCGGAAACGGCTTTTTGCAATTTTGATATCGTCTCTCCTCTTTCCTTTAAAACGTGATTGATTTCTTTCATTTCATTTAGCAATTCATTATTTTCTGTTTTATAACTGAGAAGCTTCGATTTTGAATCCTCGTATTCAACAACTATTTCGTCATATGCTTTCATTTTGCTTCTGCAGTCTTTTAGTTCTGCTAAAAGAGTTGCGTTTTCTTGTTTATAAGCTGACAATTTGGTCTCTAATTTGACGAGGTCAGCTTGAAGTGATGCATTAACATCTGATAAATTCTCAGTTTCATCATTTGGCTGCTCTAATGAAAACTTCAGGGTCTCTATTTCTTCTCGCAGTAGGCCATTCATATCTTGTAAGTTTTCGAATTCTTTTTTTAAGTTCTCATACTGGGAATGTGCATTATTTAATTTCATTTCAAGTTGTTTAACCTCTTCATCCTTTTCCTTTGCAAAATCTTCTTTAAACTTAATATTTTCTTCAGAAAGTCTTTCCATTTCTATCTTAACTCCATCTAATTCTTTTATCAAGTTAGATTTATCATTATTTAATGATTTATTTAAATTATCTAATTCCAATACATTATCTTTGGCAGATAATTTTTCTTTGACTAAAATGGACTTTTCACTTTCCAATGCTTTTATTTGTAAAATAAGAGTTTCATTTGCATTTTTATCTTCATTTGATGTATGTTTTTCATTTTCTGCCTCAAGCCTCTCTGCATATATGTGTAAGTTTTGTAATTCCTTCGTTACGTTATCTAGTTCTGCTATTTTTGCATTTAAATTATCCTTGAGAACTTTATTTTCAATTTCGGTTAAATTTTGTGCATCTTTATATGTAGATGTCAGGTAGTCTAGATCTTTTTTGAGCTTAATGTTCTCAGCTTCCAAATCATTGATCTGTTTTCTTGCTAATATGAGCTCTTCAGAACTATGTGATTTTCCATTATTTTGGGATGTATTAATTTCATGAAGTTGTTCTTCTAATTTTTCAATTCTAGTCTTTAATGATAAATTCTCCTTGTTCAAGTCATTCATCTGTGTATCAAGTAGGAGTGAAGCTTTTCTAATTTCATCCTGCCACTTGGGTATATTTTCTGAATACTCCTTTATAGTTTTTGTTAGAATGTATCTAGCATTTTTAAGTTGATTAATACATGATGCACATCTTAATATTTTGTCTTTATAACTTTTAAGTTTTACATTTGCTTTTTCTTTTTTAGTTTTTTCTGTTTCATATAACATATTTATTTCATCTAATTTTATTTTAGTCTCAGCATCTTTAGCAAGAAACTCTTTTTTTGTTGTCTCCAATTCACTTTCTAAGTCTTTAATTGTATTACTTAATTTATCAATTTTGTTACTGTAAGTACTATCTGAAAATTTAATTTGTTTAAAAAAATATCATGCAAACACATTATAAAACTTGTAATTTTGTAACTTACCCTCGCATATTTGTTGTTCTAGCATTTGTAACTGTTCTCTTTGTTGCAGACCTATTTTATTAAATTCTGAAGTACTTGCTTCTAACTCGGTCATTTGATTTATAAGCTGTTCATTCTCTTCCATAAGTCTATTATTTTGTCTTCTAAAGGATATTATTTCACTGTCTAGGTCTGATATTTTTTGTAAAGATGTGGCAAGTTGTTGATCCCTTTCTAATATATCATCTTTATATTTCTTTAATGCTTCTTCGTGATTGCAGCATTTATCTTCAATGATTTTTAATTTATTTTGCACTTTATCTATTTCTGTTATGTAATTTAACTTTTGCTCAGTAAGTGAATCCACAAGTTCCTGCAGAGTCTGTATAGATGTTAAGAAACTTTTTTTCTCATTATCCCATTCTGTAGTTTGATTTTTATATTTATCTACCTCCAATTGATAATCTGTATATAATAAAAAAAATGTTAATTACATGTGAGATTAACATACAGTGTAAACTCTGTATAACTTGATGGGACTGCATTTTATGTCTTTATAAAGAGTTGTTGTTAAATGGAGAGAAGAAAAAGAAAAAGTTTATTTCAGAGTAGTATTAGTATTTATGTACATACAAAAGAATTTTATTTGAATGCTATTGCATACAGGCTGTTCATTTTGTCTGACATCTTTTGAATTTTGTTGTATTTTTTCTAATTATTCATATCATATCATAATAAAAAATAAAAAATATTGCTATATTGAGGCAATCCATTTTATTACTGGCTAAGATTATAAAGCAACAAAATAATCTACACAGCTGCGCTGTTTCTTACTAATTTTAGTAACTTAGAAAGTACTTTATTACTCAATTGCTGTTGGTAGAGGGTATGGAATAGTAATGCTATGTAGACTGTATGGAAGACAAGCTAAACCAACCAAAGCCAGATTTGATTTCAACGCTTTACGGTTTCAATTAACAAGTAATGTATTTATTGACCATTTTAAAAGATAAAATCTGACAGAAATAATAACAGCATCAGTGCACCAGACTATAATTAGAGATTAACTACTCTTCTTAATAATAAAACTACTCTAATTAAACAATCTTGAGTAAAGACTTCTATCCATGAAGTTAAGGATAGTTACCTGATTTTGCTTGCTTTGCTCTTTGGGCTAAAACTAAAAGCCCCTTACACTTTGCTATCAATTCATCCCTAGATAAATCATCAAAAGGACTTCGCTTATTGGATTTCTCTTCATCATGACCCTGAAATTAGACACACATAGAATTAGTGATAGGAACAGGAAATTCCTGATAAATTTCAAATATCTATTCCAAAAGGTAACTTAAATTAAATACGAAGCAACGATAATAAGTATTTATTTCCGAAAAAAGAAAAAAACAATTTATTGTACTTAAAAGTATAACAGCACAGTGTTATAATTACCTTGTTTTCTTTATTATCCATTTTGTAATTATGTTTTAGAGTTTAACCATAATATGTTCCGTCTGTGAATTTTTCTTAATGTAAAAATGAAAATCCAAATTCATGACCATATACTCCAATAATGGTTTTTCGAATTACTAAAATCTAATTGCATACGCGATATTTTATTTTGTAAATGCAATTGCAAATCTGAACTGACAAATTGACTTTGACAATAGACACATTGCCATTTTACAACCTTTAAGATATCTATGATATTACGTGGTGTTACCAATCTAATAAAATAAATTACATCGTGTTCTTTTATAACATAATCTCTGACATATATATCTTCATATCCAAAGTAATACACTTAAATTATTATTTTTTTAGAGTTTTCTTAATTAATTAAAAAAAAACACAATACACATGAATATTTTCAAAGATACCTGTGGTAATATGCGAAGAAATTACAATCTGTAGTAAATAATAGTCAATAGTCACCTGCTTTGATGCATCATGCAAATGTCTTTTTAGTTTTTTTTCTGACCACTGATCATTAAAATAATTATGTATATTTATTAACTTGTACACGTTTATTTCCAAATAGTAATATACTGAAATGTGAATATTTACTATCGCCTTATCACTTCATATTATTTCTCTATCAGGTAAGTAAATGTAGCCCAGTTTTTAACCAGAACTATACCAAGAACCATGGTTGCAATGCTCGGGGCGCGTCCATGAGTAATAATATTGTTATATACAATTGTGGCTTTACAAGCTAGCATAAAATTTAAGTGAGGGGTTTGGGGGACAATCATAATCAACTTAGTTATATCGAACTGTACAACAGTTTCGGTGACAAATTCATTGTTATTCAGGGATAGTATTTCATAATGTCGAGTGACGAGGATAAACCACCTGCGCCTCCAGTGCGCCTTACCAGCAATCGAGCAACGGACCGAGTGGATTCAGTATCTTCGGTTGATATGAGACCACTGCCCAAAGGTACAGTATATTAATTAATATAATATGAAATGTTATATAGCACACTCATACATTTATAGAATTCAGGACATTCACTGTCCTGTCATTTGATAGTGGTACAATTTTAGTGCTAACATGTGACCTTTATTCAATCAAATTATTTCCTAAATTTATTTCAGAACCAGATGATGGTAGTGATAGAAAGAAGAAAACACTAAAAGCTAAAATAAAAGGATCAAAAAGTACTGCCCACAATGATAATAAGCCAAATATTAGTTATCCAACAAATTTTGAACATACAGTTCATGTTGGTTTTGATGCAGTTACAGGAGAATTCACTGTAAGTTTTCACCTTCAAAATGTTTAGTACTGCACTATATTTATTATTATAGTCTTAAAAAGGCTCGTCAATATTGTCTACTAGGTAGCCAATGCTCATGCACTGGTGAAAATATACTGTTATCTAGGTCTTATTAAAATAGTTGTTTTACTAACATGTTTTACAATAAATATAGGAAAATCATAACAGTAATATTTATTAATGAAAGTTTGTTAGGTTGCACTTTACATAACAATTATATAAAGTTTAAGAACAAGATTTACCCCATTATTTGCACTGTTAAGCACTGTGAAATGGATTTACTGCTTGAAATTATCACTTTTATATAAATGCTTTTATTTAAAAATGTACCCATGGGCTTATAAGCTTTAATTGCATTCTAGCTTTGGATTATTTTATATTTGTGGCAATTGGTGATTAGGCTGTTTAATTCCCCCTAATCTTGATAATATATAAATCTAGGCTGGTTTATATCCTAACACTAATATTAAATGCTGTAATTGTTAGAGTTTTCCACTGAATGTTTATTCAACAACTGCACTTTTCTTAAGATAAATCTACAATATATAGCGGTAACAAACAGTATTTTTTCATTTAAAATCTTTTGAATGCCCTTAGTTACGAAGTATATAAACAAAATTACCAAAATCATCTATAGTATTTTTTTACAAAGCATTAAATTAATGCATGTTTAGCAATAGCAAGCACCCAAATATTTAAAGTATGGAATTAAATATGAATGATCATATTGATACGATATTTAAATAGATACAATATTTTAATATTCAATAGTAGCCATACCGAAAGACTTTTATAGAGTTCATTGAATGAGACATTGAATAATATAAACATGTAATTGAGTTCCTTGTATTGCCGCCTTTGTTTCAAGCTGCCTATGACAGTAAGTAATTGTAGCATATTCTTTGAATTTTATACAGTTTAATAAAACTTATTTGCTGTTCTTCAGTTTTTTTACTATGCTGCAGCACTTTCTTTTTACTGTGTGTCATATATCCATCGCAGAGTTGTTCATTAATCCCCTTATCCATAAAAATAGGTCTGATTGTTGTCTTTAAACAAAAGTACTAAAATTTAATTCAATATATTAAAACAGTGCAGGGGTAGAGTACATGTTAGTACATGATTAAAATAACATTTCAATATTTCATTATCAATCCAATTGGAAACTAAAAAAGTTTCCAAACTCCAGAAATATAGTCCATTAATGTACCAGCAGCAGTAATTTAATGGACGACTCTGAGAATCACAAATAGTTACATGTTAAAAATTGCAAATATATATAGATAACAAATGCATGCTAGCATTGTCATACATTTTATATTTTGTGTTAAATATCACTTTGATCTCCTTCTTGGTCATGAATTAAGCATGATTATGGTAGACTTTGATTATTGTGATGTAATTGTTCAAGATATACCTAAGGTGGAAAAATTTTAGGGCATGCCAGAAGCGTGGGCCAGGTTGCTAATGGCATCAAATATCAGCAAACAAGAACAAAAGAGTAATCCTCAAGCAGTACTTGATGTACTTAAGTGGTATGATGCATCAGCGACTCAACCACCGGTGTCCAAATACATGACATCGGCACAGATGCACACAACACACTCAGGTATTTTTATCAATTCATTTTATATTCATAATAATTGAATTTTAACATTCAACATTCCTAGAATTTGTGAGTTCCGTGAAATGCATACTTTTGTTTGTCATGCATACAACTTACATTCTTTTGTTTTTTGCTTAGTTGATATCATATAGTTGAGTTTGTTGGCCATGATCCCAATTGCTTGCCATAGTCTTTGGACAGCTTGGACAAAAGAGGTAAGGACCAAAATAAGACTTGGCTTAAAGGTCTCGTTACCAGGCCATAAAATTATTAAAAAAAAAAAAACAAAAGAGGTAAGATTGTGAGGGTGTGTTTTGAAAAAACCAAGAGGTTCATTATTGTGATTAACTTTCAATTTAGGCCTCTATAATTATCTGTGAACTTCACTATATATGGGGTTTGCAATACTGCCATTTTCTATATTCAGAGATGTTGAATAGTGGATTTGCTTTTGGTTAATAAAAGTTAATGAGTACGACAAACTGTGTTTTATTATGTCACAGAGCAGAGAGAGATGTTACTAACAGTCATAGAAAGGCGCGAAAATTACCATAGAATATACACGATAAATATAGACAACTTATATTTTAACAATAGACAATGTCAAAATGTGTGTGTGTGTGACTTGAGAAAGTGAATTAACTTTTCTTGCAGAATATAGAAAGGATTGTCATTATCCATTTTTATTCATATAGAATAACTAACTTTACTAAACCAGTGACAGGTCTCAAATCATAGGCCTAAACTGCAATTAACTCTTGGCTGCACTTCTTAACCGACATGTTTAATCTTCCAGGATCGTCGGTGTCCCGCGTCTCATCAAGCAGTCCCTCATCATCGACACCAACAGATACTGAACATCCGGAGCCACCTCCGCCGCCACCTTCAAGGCCTGATCGTACCAAGAGTATTGTAAGCAATTGTTTTCTTATTATTTAGTTGTGTTTTTATATATATTAGGAATTTAACGTGTTATTTTTCAGTAATAAATTTAGTCCCAATATCAATGATTATCAGGCTGGAAATGTTTTGGCGCCACAACCCTTGGCGTTGGTCTCAGATTTCTTTATCTGTTTTGTTATTCTTTTTTTAATTCTTAATAGGTTAGTATGTGATCTGTGCCACACATGCTGTTGACATGAAGATAGATAGATATATAATCATGAAACAGGTACAGAAATCGGACACCTATAGGTAAAAAGATAGCTAGCACCGCTAGTTAATTTAAGGAGATTCCAAAGTCAAAAGTAATTTATATATAGGTAACACAATGTACACTTATGAACGGCAAAAAAATAAATATACATTAAATGCTTTGAATTTTTCCTCGAAATGTAAACATACATAATAAAATAATAATAATAACTAATTATACTGAAATAATTTGCGCCTACATGGATCACGGTTTGTTCTCACTTTAAAACAGTCGTGGATGTTGAGGATCGCCCCAGTCTGGAAATGCAGCCGAGAGATTCAGTCGCGTTACCTCTTTACTGGAGCAATTTATATCCAAGCACTGGGATGGTTAAAATATTCATTTATAATAGTCCTTAGCAAGGAGTTTTTACTTTAATGAACGATTTAATCTTACTTGTATGTTGTACATCCCTAGTGAGATAGTAGCACAAAGTATGGTACACGAAGCCGCCCACGATCTTGGACATTCGGTTTACGTATTTATGGTATTGTTACGCGCTAGTGGATCGGATAGAAAATGCCGTAAATCAATCAATGAGAAATTTATAAACACTATTAAAAAAAAATATCTTCGCAAAATATCTCTCAAAAATTCACTAATTACACACACACAAAATAGTGTCACTAATCACTTCAATAACGCACACTTCACACAGTAGTGTTTGTCTCTTGATATAGCATTCGAAACTGACGGTAGCGTTTCGGCTCGCTTATATATCCCTGGGAATTATCTTGAACGGTAACGGAACAATAGGCAGGAGTGCTACTGAGTAGCGATTGCGCAATTCTAGAACGACGTACTATCTACCTCTTTCTCGCACATTGCTCCGTCCTTGTCGTACGGCGTACTAGTGTAGCCAACACGCACTTTTACGTACAAAGCCAGGCTGAATATAGGTTGATTCTATTTTATAGTACACGAAGCCCATAGAAGAAGAAGAGGCTCCGCCCCCTCGGCCTACGCCTGCGCCTGCGACGCCCCCACACGTTCCTCATCCGGCACTAACCACCCATTCTGTGAGTATTTTTCAACATTAACGTCTGGATTTACATAATAACAGTGTAAAGTTGTGTCAGGCGCATAATCTTGATCACTTTACCAATAAAAAATAATCGAAAAATAAATACGCACACACCTCTCAATAACACCTGTAAGTTCAAGTGAGACAGACAGATAAATATGATTTAGCAGTTGTTGTACTATTTAGGCGTCGGTTTTATGTGAAATCTCTCTTTTTAACTCATAGCCGTGTCATATAAGACTTGCACTTCTAAAATATAATTAAATTCTATATTACTACACGCGCAAATCAACTTGGCGCCTGCGTGGACTGTGCTTCCCCTCCCACCACACCCCACCGCTGACCGCTCTCGCCATTTACACGACAGTACGATCAGTAAATTAAATACTTCATTGGCTTATTATAAAATAAAAAGGGGTGCGTGTACACACGTAACAAGTGAATCTTCTTCATGACCTTATTTTTCGAAAAATGATCTACTGTATTCAACTTTACAGAAATTGGTTAAATAAAGTTAAATTGGATAAAGTTTAACAAAGCTTTTATTATCATAGGCATGAATACAAATAATACAATAATTGCTATCATTGTTATCGTTATTATACATTTTTTATATTAATGGCCTCGAATGAACCGTGGTAAGGACAAGAAAAAGATGGCGTGTAACCGAAAAATGTGACGGTCAAGAAATTTCACTTCAAAAATAAACTCTGTTATTTTTATTAACCTATGGATATAGAACGGTAACAAAAAAAAATACCTAAATTTAACGGCCTTTTGATAAAGGTAGATATTATAAATAATCAATAGAATATCTATTATCATGAGTGACGAGGGGCCTCAAAGATTACTTGAATTTTTTATGCAGTTAGTACATATGACGTCATTACAGCGAGGTGCCTAGTTAACTTCTGCGTGTAGTAGCGTAAAATTATTTTCGAAGTTTGACTATCCAACATAAAATTGTAACAATTACTTCCTAAAATGTACTCCGTACCTTTGTAATTATTTAATGTTAATCGACAGATACCGAGAGCAGAAGTGGTCCCAGCCCCAAGTCTGGATCGCAATAAGAATCCGGCGCACACGCCCCCTGCCCATGCGCCGCCTGCTCCTCCTAATGGTGCCCCAGCCACTGACACAGGGTATGTCAGGTACAATATGCTGTTAATTATATCACGCACATACACGATATAATTTCAAACTAAATTTTGGGGACTTTTAAATAAAATACGTTGATTTTGGAACATAAGATCATCAAGGTATCACTTCTTCCTCGTCATTAAATTCGAGCCTGTTGGCATCCCTACTCATCGGCAAAGAAGACAGAGGGTGTTGGCCGAGAGAAAAAGAAAGAAAAACTCTCAGTATTCTTTTAAAAAAGCAAAACATCAAACAATACTTATTTTAAAACAAATATAGCAAATTAATTAGAAGTAGTCTGCCCAGCACTAGTCCCAGGCCCTTTTATCAACTAGATAATCACTAACTTTATAGTAAGCCTTTTTACACAGCTTTTCTTTAATACATTTCTTAAATTTAATAAAAGGCAGAGATAAAAGAGCCTCTGGGATTTTGTTAAAGAAGAGTATCCCTTTTCCCAAAAAGAATTTCCAACGTTACATAATTATTAAAAGCTATGTTTTAAATCTGCTTTTTACATGAATATTTAATAGTTGTGATTTTTTACTTTTGTATAAAACGCACACACACAAAACATGAATTGTTTAAAATATATAGCTGCTAGGGTGTGGCTGGTATGCTATGCTTAACTAGGCAATACTCGGGAATATTTTTAGTATGGACGGGATATATGCATGTCCGATGAATATTTTGTGTCCCAGTTCCGTATGACTGGAACGATCGCTTTGTAATCAAAAATACTGCAATATTTCTCAGCCTTATTGCTGTCTCGCTTTACGGCCTAAGTGCGTCTCTTTTTCACTTCATATTTTATAAAAATCTAATGTATCACGCCTATTGAAACAAGGTCGAATTCACATTTGTTGGTCGAATTCAATTGTTTCTTAATTTTGGCAATGCCGCCATGGCAGCCATAGGCACCATTCAAGCCATGTATTTATAAAATATTGAGCCATGCCTGTTACAGAAATATTGCCGATTTTGCATCTTTGATTTGCTTATTTAGTGATGATGTCAACTTCTATTTACTTTTTTAATTAAATATGTGTATAATCTTGAAAACGAAATGTTCGAAGATTCCTACAAAACATATACGTTTATGAATTTTTTTTGAGAGCTTCCCTTACTTTTGCGTACAAGAGGAGATGGGGGGGGGGTGTGTTTAATAAATTGCAGTGAATCTGCTTACGTAATACATAATCCCGGTCAGATTAGATGGAAAGTAAATATTGATTGATGAAATTTATTTCAGGAGATCGACAGGCCAACAGCAAAGGAAAAAGAAGATGACGGATGAAGAGATATTAGAGAAATTAAGAACAATTGTTAGTGTTGGTGATCCTAATAGAAAATATACCAAAATGGAAAAGATTGGACAGGGGTGAGTTAACAACATATATATTATTTATGCTTTTTTAATATATATATACTAGCGGACCCGTCCAACGTCGTGTTGCCATGTAAATAAATTATAAGAGAAATTTTGTTAGTTCAATAAAACTATCTACTATATTAAATAATAGGTAATTAAAAACAAATAAGACATTTTAACAATAATTAAAGTGGGTAGATCATTTTACACCTCGACGCATCCGGACAAAATGCGTGCGCGAAATGTAGTGGGGCGATGACGTCAGGTGTACGTGCCGCTAGCGCTCGATATCGCTGATTTATTTAGTTTATATATTATTGCTAACTGCCCGTTTCGTTTCTCCTTTATTTATTTATTTATTTATTTAAAGTAATCTAACAGCTTACTAATTAATACATATTATTATACAAAATACTAATATAATACAAAAAGCCAAAACAGATTACATAGATTAACAAATTGTGTATAAAAAGCAGAAAACAAGTAAAGCGCATTAAAAGAAAATTTTACATTAAAAAAATAATAATAATAAAATTAAAAGACTGAAATTTGACATTTAAAAGCAAAACAAATAATACTAAGAATTTAAAACTACTACTTAAAAAAACTACTATTTAAAAAAAATCAGAGTCTTCCCGCTTCTCCAAGTACTTCTTGACATCTCTCTTTTTGTGGAAGAAAAGATCAATGTCTTGACAATGGCTGTCATAGTTCGATAAAACCCGAAACATTGGAGAATTAATTAGAATTTGTTTCACAAAATAAATTTAATTTATACTTTAGCCTCTATAATACGTGGTAATCATGATATTGATTTGTAGCTTATATGACTCGTTTGTCGGTCTACCATAGCAGTGCCATCTATTGATTACTTACTCAATCCAGGCGAAAAGTATCGACATCTGTCAGAATCTTTTGGAGTCAACAGATAATTGTGACTGTCAATTAATTATGGACAAATAATTTGCAATAAAATAAAAAAATGTAAGCCGTCACGGGACGCCTGGAAATTATTTTGTCAAGTAATATGCAGAAAAGAACAGATTGTGATAGGAACTAAATATGTCATAATGATATAATAAAATATTACGATTTTGTTTTCTAGATAACGATGACTATTTATTGAACAAACATTTATTTTCATTAAAAGCAAAAATTTACTACTGCATATAGATTGTACGTCGCCACGCCAGAAATCGGTTAAGTAGTTTAGGAGTCCATCGCGGACAAACATCGTGACAGGACATATATATTAAGATATAAGTTTCAACCTATTTGTATATTATGTATGTGTATGTTTAGTATAAGTGTTTTTTTTTTAAATATATAACTATAATTGCGCAGAGCATCTGGGACAGTGTACACGGCGATCGAGACGTCAACTGGCATGGAGGTCGCCATTAAACAGATGAACCTCAGCCAGCAACCCAAAAAGGAATTGATTATCAACGAAATTCTTGTCATGCGGGAGAATAAGCACAACAATGTCGTCAACTATCTGGACAGTTATCTTGTGAATGAGGTACGTTGTGTACGCACTCGTAATTAAAAAAAATACTGGTGCATTTGCCCACTATGTGTTTCCTTGATAATTTCTTTTTAACAGCTAGTAAGAAATAATTTATTTTATTAATGCTCTCAAACTTCACACATGCTAAAGAGAGGATAATCAAATACTTATGAAAATATGTTATAGAGAACTTACGAGAAATTATTTTAAAGGGTCTTTGCTTTTTAATGTTCTAAATTTTTTGAATTTTTTTGATATACCCTCCTTTTATATTACAGGTGGTAAAACAATTTAAACATTTTGTGACCAAAGCATGAGTTCTATATTTTTTCAATGAACTATATAATGATTATAATATTTTTATAAAAACTTTTTAATCTTTATAAAACTTATATTAGTCATGCCTGTTTTAAAATTACAGTTTTTTTGAAACTACCCACCTATATTTTTTAAGTTATACTTCTTTTGGCGCTTCAGGGAAAGTTGACGAGAGTAAATTATTACGATGCACGCGCACACCGTCACAAAAAATCGACACCCTAAAGATAGCTATAGTCAAAATTTTAGTCTTTTGGCGCGTTAGGAAAAATTTACGAGAATAAATTATTACACCCCGAAGTTAGCTACAGTCAACATCTAGTCTAGTTTTTTTCAATCGTTACTGTCGTTTTTTCTACAAACGTTGAGTAAGACGAAAGATAAAACATTTATCTTGTTACGCCAAAGAAGTATAACTTCTAACGCATGTACATAAACACACACTTTTTTTTATTTTGTGCGGGTAGTTACATTTTTTTAATTAAATAGGAACTATGGGTGGTTATGGAGTACCTAGCGGGTGGTTCTTTGACTGATGTAGTAACTGAAACGTGTATGGACGAGGGGCAAATAGCGGCGGTATGTCGCGAGGTACTTCAAGCATTGCACTTTTTGCATACAAACCATGTTATCCATCGGGATATCAAGTCTGATAATATACTCCTGGGACTGGATGGACAAGTTAAACTCAGTATGTATAGTTTTATTTTATATATCCTTGTAACTGTTAAAAAAGTTTGTATTATATATTACTTGTGATGTTATGTGGAACAAGGTGTAATGGTCGTCCAGACAAACAAGACTGGCGGAGAGTTTATTGTCATTTCTTCTCTTCCTTTCTACCATGATTTGGGAAGTGGCAGCAAATGTATAATTAGACGCATTTAATTTTTTTGACATTCATAAGTGTACATTGTGTTACCTATATGAATAACTGATTTAATTTTTTTAATCAAAAATTAATTTATTCAAGGTTAAGTAAAAAGCTAAATTTATTTTTACAACGAACGAAAATTAATAAATTAGTAAAAGTATGTTTGTATATAAATTAATTTCTCTCTGATTTTAATTTATTTTGTGGCCAAATAATGTGTTTTAAAGTAACATTTTTAAAATAATTTTTTTTTTATATATAAACACAAAACCATATTTTTTTGTTACCCATAGACATTTTTTTACACAAATATATAAAAAAGAAAATATATTGAACGCTATTTTTATAGATATTGATAAAAATCGAGTTTTGTGTAATGATTTTTTATGCGTTAAAATCACTTTGTTAAAATAGGTATATTTTAACGAAAGTTACATTTTTTAGCGGACTTTGGTTTCTGCGCCCAAATATCTCCGGAACAAAACAAAAGAACAACGATGGTCGGAACACCATATTGGATGGCTCCCGAAGTTGTTACGAGGAAACAGTATGGTCCAAAGGTAAATAAAATTAATTTTAATTTAAAAATAGTCGATTACATTTTTTTATTATGTAAACTAAATATTTAATTTTCGTGGAACACAACGTTAGTATTGTAAAAACGCAAGATTTTTGTTTATTTATTTATTTGCTACTTACGGACCCGAAAGATGTCCTGCATGATATTTCAAGTAATTAGTATATAAAGCAACCAGGTTTTTATTTATTTATTTATTATTATATTACCTTATTCAAAAACATACACATAACAAAAAAAACAGGCAGATTCAGCCATTCACACGTGATGCCGTGACCAAGGGAAATAGGGATTAATTTTTAGATATTTAGATTTTTACAGTAACTTAATACCAATACTACAGAAAACTTTATACTATCGGCTGTCGCGTGTCAGTAATAATAAAAGGAATCCAATATTCTTAAGGACTAAAACTAGCACTTACCATCAACCCTGATTATTCTGATACCTCAAACCCTGATAACCCTGAAACCTCAAACCCTGGATTCTTAAATGAGGAATAAAATGTAAATGCGATATGGTGTGCGGTCTATATTCAATGCGGACGCGACAGCGGTTAAAATTTAACTATCTTGCGCCATAACGCCGGAACACCTACCTACTACTACCATCACCGGTTCATGTGTCAAAGTCAAATCGACAATTGACATTTTTCTTTGACGGACACCGATTTTAAAGTTTTTTTTTTTAATTTCCAGGTGGACGTGTGGTCACTAGGTATAATGGCGATCGAAATGATCGAAGGCGAGCCCCCATACCTCAATGAGAACCCTTTACGTGCGCTCTATCTGATAGCCACGAATGGGAAGCCAGATATCAAAGATAAAGACAAACTTAGTGCAGTCTTTCAGGACTTCCTCGACCAGTGCCTAGAAGTTGACGTTGAGAGACGTGCGACAGCTCTCGATTTACTTAAGGTAATATCGCTATCAGCTCGACATCCTTCGTTCCACAACTGAGTTTTTAAGCGCCACCATTATGTGGAACCAGCTGCCCACTGAAGTATTCCCCAACCAATTCTATAAAGTCCTTCGAAAAAATGCATCTCTCTCTCTCTTTAGTCGGCAGCTCATGGTCAGCAACGAAGCATCTAGAGCGGACCACCTGCCTCCATCGGTTTCTGTCCAGCGCTTCCCTTATCACAGTGTATAGTTTTGATGACGATGAGTCTTTCACTTGATTGGTCCTTCTGGTTGGTGAACGGTCACGTGATCTTTTGCCTTCTGTGTTACCACAATCAGTTTCTCCAAGTTCTCAAAAAAAGCATACCAATTTATAAAAAGCCGGTAACACACTTGTAAGCCTTCTGGCATTAGGAGTGTCCATGGGTATCACTTAGCATTTGTGAACCTCTTTGCTTTAAAATTTTGCATCTACAATCTAAGTCGTTTTAACATTTTTTTTTTTCTTTTTTAACAACAAATAACAAAAAAGACACAAATTATAAGAAATGCAACGAGCGGATTTAACGCTATCAAGCGATCTCTTCCAAGCAACCTTAGTAAAGAAATAACATTCAAAAATTAAGTATATCGACAAAAATAAAATTACTGTACCACGACTTATATTTCAATTTCACATTTGACATTAGCTACTGTCATTTTGTAAAATAATACCACAAAAACACACAAAAAAATTGATTAACAAAGAAAGACTAAATTATTGACTTTTATTTAAATAAATACATAATTATTCACAATAATTATTAATTAATTAGTAATCGCTTCTTTATTTTATAAAAAGTTAATATTTTTGTTTTTTATTACCGAAAAAGTAATGAAACTAATAAAATTAATCGTCATAACTAAATTATCCCTTCAGAAATATTTAATTTTCTGTTATACTTAGTTTTACTAAATTAGTTGTTATTTAGATATACTACTATAAACCAGAGGAATCGATCCGGAAATATTCCATTTCCGTATCGAATAATTTCGCAACGTCACTATTTAGTACTTTTCATAACGTTGCAACACTGAAATTGTCAAATCTTGAATAGATTTATCGAGAATTTAGTATAGTAACATTAAATTTTTTTTTCAATTTAGTACCAAATTTCTCTAAAAAAAATCTGTCCATGTACGAAGAAATTGTACGGAACTTTTACACTTTGTCCACAGCACCCGTTCCTAAAAATGGCTCGACCGCTGGCTTCCCTCACGCCGTTAATAATGGCGGCGAAGGAAGCGGCCAAGGGGCATTAGCGACGGCCGGGGGCCCCATGCCCCAACAGGTGCATCCCTTAATAGCTTAGGACTTTGGCTGCGTGTCATACAAATTATATTTTTACAAACGATGCAGTCCAGTAGAAACGAGTGTTCGGCGATGTGATAGAGAGGGATAGGTTCGGCTAACGCTGTCTCTTTTACACACTTGCGGTCATGTTTTGTCTTTGTTATATGAACCATAATATAAAGAATATGATATAGCAATCTTGGCAATTATTGCTATGGAGCCGTTTAAATGTTACAAAATAAGGGGAAAGAGGGGTTCTTAGTTTTTTTTTACACATATTACCCACACATTGTCTATGCCTGAAAACAAAATGCATTTTCAAGGATTCTACAAAAAAAAATGCATTTATTTACTGTTAGTTTGTGAGCTTTGCTGACTTTTGCTGTGTCGAGGGGGGGGGGGGGATAAATTGCATTAAGTCTTACGTAAAACTTGAACGGCCCATATGCCTGAAAGACGATTTAAATATATAATATAAAAACTTATTACTCTTAATTTTAAAGCTATCCTTATTCATAAAGTATTATCTAGTATAACTTACCATAGGTAATCGATATGGGAACCGAGCAAAAATCCACGTTAAGATTCGTGTCGCCGTGCGAAAGAGCGAACGCTATACGAATCTATCTCTTTCCTTCCAACATCGCCGAGTACTACAGTAGACGTAGACGTTATTTATTAGTGACGTGACTCTCGCTGGCGTGTTTTTCGATAGTGTAGATAGTGTAGTGTTAGCTGATTCGAATTGTTACGGTTCATCTACAAACGAAGACTGTCACTTTATATATTAGATTTATAAATATTAGAATAGAACTTCGAAATACGGTTTGTTCCACTGTGATTATAGGGGAGGTTAGGAAACACGTCAGCGAGCTAGAGTTAGGAGCTAAATCGACCCTATTTCTATAGCGCTAAAGTACATAATTGCGCTTACGTGTAACAGGCAAATTTTCATCCACGTGTACGCAATATTTTTTAAGTTTTAATTTGCTGTTGACATTCTCGATCTATGGAGCTGTCAAATGTTTTTATTAATATAAAAAGTATTATGATTTTTAACTGCTTTTGTTGGCTTCGCTATTTCTGTTCGATTTTGAATGCCTTGAATAACCTTATTTATGTATTTTTTATACTGGTTTTTCACGTGATTTTATTAACGCGAAAATATTTTAGATTAATATATGATTTACGAATAACAATACAATCAAAATCTATATTAAAAATGACAGTTTGAATTCAATTATTAACAGAAAGTCCTAATGGCCATTTAAGCCTGTCACAATATGACGACAGATGCAACATGTATAACCTTTTTTATTTATGACACAGATTAATGATAAATCCTTTAATGCCTATAATCGTTATTGTCTGTGGTAGTCGAAGGCTGACAAGTCAAGGAAAAGTCCGGTAATAGAATATGTCATACGTTTGTTTAAATTTGGGTTATTTTTGACTTGACGTTGTGCATGTAGGAATATTTTCGCACGTTCAAGTAAACCATACGAAGTATTAGATTTTTTTTTTCGATAAATCAAAAGAAAATAAACACTCCGAACTTGTATTTTGTTCGCTGTGGCCTTGTACTAGTTGCGGTTCAAGGCATGGTCTATCGTTTGATAGTATTTATTTACATTCCGTTTTATCGATATACATTTTTTATTCTTTATTGTCATATGTCATATTGACATATGAAACGACACTGAAGCCTTACCATGCCTAGTATATCAAAATCCAATTTTTGACGTACAGTTTACAGATTAAGGGCTTGATTTTTAATCTGTTTGCATTGTTTGAATTATGTAACGCAGTATTGTTATTCGTAGATATTTTTTACATTAATTGAATTCCTATCAGTATATCTTCGTGTAAGCTTTATAAGATTTTGATTTTGTCATTAATTATTGTTAGTCATGAATAAAAGCATTTACATAGTATTAAGTTTATATAGTCTATTATAAATTAAACAAAATTAATGAAAGATCATTTGGTTAATTTTTGTGGCACAAAAGTTAATGATAAGTGAATGATAATAAATCCCATAGAAGAGCTAGATTTTTTTGTTAGAAGAGTAAGACTATTGTGCTATTATCATTTGGTTTTTCTCTTTTTAAATTTATTATAACATACTGAGCTGTTAATTTATCAGCGGCCTATTTAAAGTTTGTTCTTGATTAATATAATGCAGTGAACTTAAATATTTCCTAAAATAATCATTAACTAACTAACGACTCCGAGTACTATACGTGATTAACCCCCAAAAAGTAGGGGGCACAGACGCTTCTGTACTAATGTATATTTTTTTGTGACTGGCAACATACAACTGTATAACAAAAGTTGTTTGGCCTAAAGGTCTAGATACCAGGCCATAAACTCCAAAAAAAAAAAAACAAGAGTTGTTTTGCCGGGAAATTTCCTAGTTAACATGCAGTAACCATAGAGATGGTTGGTTTATTAACTGTTTGCGTTGTTTATATATTAAGAACTGTCAAGTGAACATTATATCTAGAAAAACTTTTCTTTGTTCCTTACGAATGAAACTAAAATATTTTTACACGTATTAAGTGTTTTAAGCCTTCTAGCTCTGTATATTTGGTAATATTTGAAACTATTTGAGATTAAATCATCCGTTACGACAATAGTAGTTAATAATAAAAATATTTTTTTTCTTAGGATTTGTCTCTCTGCTTTTATTTAGGTTGTGCCGATAGAAGCTTTTTTTCGCTTATAAATAAGGGTGAGATTACTATAAACGTAGGTGAACTGAAGACTGTTTATGCAATTTTAAATTTTAATTCACAAGAGGCCGCGTAGTCCGAGTACTATATACTATTATTATAGGCACAATCATTTTTTCAACTTGTTTTTCAGCCATTTTAGCCTTTCTAAAACTCTTACTATGTAACATATATAATATTTAATATTAAACAATTTAATTGTTCACTTCTGAGCTTAAATTATTTGTTTTAAAGTGCAATTATTTGTAAATTAGCAAAACATAACTGAAATTCAAAAATTATTTTCGAGTTTTCTTAATCAATTTGGCCCCCCCCCCCCCTGTGGGGCTTGGCGTTGGAAATAATACGTCAATAAAAAATAATTAAACTCGCTGAGTAAGAATTTATGATGGCTATAATTATTTCTGGCCAGTTGAAAAAATATTTTTTAATTAAATTTGAAATCCTGACTTATTTAACTGTATAAAACTTCGGACTATGCGACCTTCGGCTATGTTTAATCATTATATACCCAAAGAAATTTAGAATTTCCGTTGCCTATTCGCTCTTTACACCGCGGCCTAGACTTTATTTTGCGTCTGTAACAGCTTGCATTCCATGTGTCATCGGGGGATCGCTAAGGTAATTGGCCTATTGTACAGACGAGCCAATCTATGAGAGCTTGAAGAAAGTACTCCATTTATTTTATAAATTAGTCTTATAGGAGTGTAATTGTGATCTTGAAGATGAATTTAAGATAAGAATTAACTGTAATTATATGTAAACTAATTCAAAAATGTATAATGTAATATTATGTATGAAACATGCAGTTTTTTATTTATTAAATACCAGTGCCATGTATGAGCATCTTGTGCATAAATTATGAACCTATAATAAATATCAGATTCACCCTAATGTAGTGTGTTTTGATTTTTATAGAGAAATAAAATATCTCTAATACAATTTATCGATTGCTGTTGATCTGCTAGAAGGCTAGACTAGTTGATGACAGCCATTCGTGACTTTATCTGTTTGTCACACTTGTAACTGAGTGCACCATGCGAGCGTAAAAGATGGTTTGAACCCGTAATACGCATAAACATTGACGTGTCATATCGCGTATCATAGCAATGTTAACTTGGGGTTTTCCCAATTTTGAGAAAAACAAGACGTTTATGGATTTTTAGTGGTGTATATTTTATTTCTTTTTGCTTTAAAAACGTATGATTTAATATAAATTTTAGGGGTATAGTCCTAGGAGGAACAATATGTCGGCAGTTTGTTTTAGAGTTAGTAGTAGATAGGTGGACCAATCACAATCCGAACGAAACACGCCATTTTGTGTTACATGCTCACGACTCGTGTGAATCTAGTTAGTTAGTCGGTCGCCTTACTTCTACGTTAAATTAATCAATACTTGAAGGAACTGGAAGGCTCATAGGGAAAATTACAATTACGCATTACAGTAAAAACCAATTTATTTACAAAAATATTTATTGTTAGTCACAAGCCATATTCAGCAGGTATTACACATCTTTGTACTTACAAAGATACTAAAATAAACAATATTTATGGAATTATATTCATGACTTCAATGTGGTAACCAATGTTACATTATGCAAAATAACAAATTGTAGCCTAAATTAAATACATATATAGTTAAAAATAACTCCTTAAACAATTAGTATGGGAGCAAAAATATTTATTAAGTTACCCCTCTTATTCGTTATAAATAAATAGTATAGATTATAAATAGGTACTGAAAACATTAAGTACAATATGTGTAGACAATTCTATAAGAAACTTCTAATCGTTTCTCTCCTCCGCCGGTATGAAGTCCATAGATGCCGAATTAATACAAAAACGTTTCTTGGTGGGTGCCGGCCCATCATTGAACACGTGTCCAAGGTGAGCTGAGCACTTGGAGCATCGCACCTCAGTTCGCACCATACCTGGTCGTGTTAAAACCAGTAATATATTTGCCCCAACTATGTTCATTCACCAAAGCACAAAATATCACATATAATGATTCCATGATTCCAATGGTTTTCGTTTCGTGTGGTTGTTGGCGACGCAGCAGCAGCAGTTGACGTCCAGGTGCAGCCATCCGGAGAAGGCAGGACAGGACAAGGTGGATCAAGGAGTGCGAGCAATGCAATTATGTCATGCACATTCCATGTTAGATGCAAATATGATGCCATGTTAGTGGTAATGCAATTGAAAACATGTGATAGGCAATGGAACAGAACAATATATAATAAATAAAATGGTGCTTGTCATTGATGTTACAATGAATAAATATAATATGTTTTAAATACCAGTAAAAAAGGAACCCAATTTGTTAAGTAAAGGTTTGAGTTTACTCCAAAATTATGTTTGTAGCCAGATGTAAACAACAATATTAATATACAATAAAAAAATTTTTTGTGAAGGACAGGAATAAATAAAGATGGAAAATGGAACAGGGAAGAGAAAAAAATAATAAAAACATATTAGCACAAATTTCCCAACACCATATTTATAATAATTTGACTGATTTTAATAAATATAATATACAATAAATAAATTTTATTGTTCTTTAAACTTGATAGACTTATCAGACTTAAAAATGCTTTTTATATAAATTACAAATTAGTAGTCCAATATTGTCATATTGTTGTTAATGTATTTGTTATTAGTAAATCAAAAACACTTGGTAAAGAATTATCATAACAAACGATAAACTCAAGATAACAACAATCTTTTCACCCTAAGCATTATGTTATCAAGAATATTTGTCTAATTGTGTAATTGTATTTACAACCATAATAAAGTTACATTTTGGTCGTACATAAAGTCTACAAAATAAGGTAAGTCAATACTTGAGGTGAAATCATGTACAATCTAAAATTTATTTTGAGATGGAAAAGTATTACGTAAAAATGCTTGTAAGAGCACTTCTATGGCTGCATTGTACAACCTGCAACATCTAAATTTGAGTCAGACCTAATAAAAACAATTAATGTTGCTAAAGGCTATTTGACTAATAGACATAGAAACAGGAAATTATTTGAAGATTAAAATTATAATTTTTTCAATATTAATTTTATGTTTAGAAGTGAGAAGAACATCCATTGAACTAGTGAGAATGAAATAATTAAAACTGTGAGCAAGTGTTATAAATGGCATTGGATAGCTAAAAGACCTTGTTAGTTTTATGGAACAATCAATAGGCATTGACATTGATATTTGTTCTACTTGATTGAATCTCGCATATTAATGAGATTATAATTTTTATCAAGCAATAGTCAAAACTGTCATAAAGGAAGAAAATATAATGCAAATTGGTTTTATATATACAATAATCCTTTGAACATAAAGTTTAATCTTTGATAAGCATTACATTGAAGAGCATACTTCATTAAGTAACATTTATTAGAAAACAATATGTCTAAGGCTAAGCAAAAGTGAAACCACTAAGCAAATTTAACATAACATATTAATAATAATTTTTTTATGAAAGAACTGTTGAAACTATTTCACTGGGAATTTAATCAATCATGTTAACATTAATTTGCCAGGTAGTAGTACCCACAAGTGAATAAAGCAGTGAATTTAAAAAAGTGTCACAAGTATTTAATCAAATCTTTTTATATACATATTTGCTAGAAACCTAGGTTATAATACTTGTTCCACTCTCTTAAAATATTAGTTAGTGTAATTTTTTTAAAATAAAACATACCAGCACTGGTATCCTGATGTAATGTTACTTTTTCCTTAGCTAGGACATCATTGAATGCTGGCCAACCACATCCAGAATCATATTTTGATTTTGATGTAAATAATTCCTGTCTACAAACTATACACACATATAGGCCCTCCTCATAAAATTTATGGAAACGACCTGAAAAGATATCAAAATAAAAATTTGCATGGAATTATTTAAAAAAATATTTTAATATTTAATACCGGTATAAGGTCTCTCAGTTCCTGCTTCCTGTGTGACATGATATTGGAGTGGCGTTAATCTTTTCTTTATCGATTCCTTGTCTTCCATGGCTCTCCAAACAAGCGCTGTAAGGCGTATTATGTATGTAGTTTAACATTAAAAGTGCGTTTAATCATATTATGTGAAGTATTGCATTAAGTATGATTAAGTTTTTAGTAATACAAAAAAAGGAAAATACCAGTGGTAAAAGGGTGTCGCAACTGAAAGCTTTTATTCGACAGAACAGTTTTTCTAAATATAGTCGTTAGTGGTCGTAATACACGCATAACTACATCACAAAATTCCAGTACTTCGAATAAATCTTAGCATAACGTTACGTAATAACCAAGATAGTACAATACTGATATGAATTTTAAGTTATGAGTATAATTTTCATAGTTTACTTAAGATAATATGCTATAATGCATAGAATTATAGAATATCATTAATCATAGATGAATGTTATTTTTTTTAACCCAAAACTAAATAATAAATTTTTTTTTTAATTTATTTATTAGCCGGATAACTAAATAATAATACATTAAAGTGTTGCCAAATAGTCTTGGTGACATACCCCTAGACAAATTTGATTTCTCCCCTAAAATCCCCAAGGATGCCCTCAGCCGTTTAGAAAGACAACAACCTCCCCCCCATCATCAATTACTGAATTTCGACGTTATTGGTAAAATTTTATTGAATTAAAATCAAGTCGTTCACGTTGTCAGCTCTAACGCCTATACAATTAGGTTAGACACACGGTTCCTATTCATACGATCTGATTTTACTTCAATTTAGTTCCAAAATCAGCAATAAAAAAAGCAAAAAAAAAACTGTTTTTGGCGTGTTTTTGAAATTTGGCCTAAAGACCCCTAATTATTATTTCCCCCTATTCTGCCCCTAACTCGGCTAAAACCCCCTAAATATAGGAAATTTCCTGATCTGGCAACACTGAAACGTAATTTGCATAATGACAAATGTGACAACTGATAGCAAAATGCCAATGTCAATACTCCGTTATGATATGCCTTTCTTTTTTTTCAAAATTTCTAGCTCTTCTATATCGTAAAAAAATTATTTAGTGATGTATTATGTAACAATATTAGAGATGAAACGGATAGCAGTTCAGCCAGATACCGGATATCCGGCGGGACTTAGCCGTTTGATATATCGCACACACGCACAAGTGTGCGTTAAACCTGTGTGATTGAAGTCAATCACTCAGGTTTAACTCAAGAAAAACTACTGACGATTCAAAAAAACTAAGTTTACCCGAGCATCAGTTAGTGCAAGATATTTTTTTTTTATGGAGCTGCGAACCCACCCCTGACTTTTGCTTATCAGGGACCTTGTTTTGCTGTATTTATTTGTTCATTAATTCATTTATTTACAATTTAGTTTATTTTTTTCTTTACAATTATATTTACTTAACATTTTACATTTCTTAGTTTTCTTTAATTAAATTCTATATTTTCTTAGTTTATTCATATTCACTTTACATTTTACAGTTTACTTTTTACTAATTTTCTTTTATTAATTTAAAAAATTGTACATTTCGGTAATTCTGAATTAATTACATATTTTGGGTTCGTTAAATTTTACATTATTGTTAACTTTATTCGGTTATATTACGTTTAACAATATTCCGAGCGCCGTTGAATCTTCCCGTCCGCCCCAGAATCCATTCGCAAAAATTTTCCAGGCCCGACCTGTGCCCCGCAAGGATGTCGGACAGCTCATTGCGTGTCATCCGCATCCCCACGGTCTGCTCAAGATCGTGCCATTGCATGGCGAATATGGGGCACTCCACTAGGAGATGCTCCACCGTTTGTATTGTGTTTTCGTCGCATTCACATGCGGGACTCGGTTTTATTTTGAAACGGTAGAGGTATTCCGCGAAGGCTCCATGCCCTGTCAAAATTTGGGTCATTATAGGGTTAAACCCTTTGGTCCTTGCGATTTTGTACGCAGCTTCTGGGTCGGGAAAGAACATCCTAGTTGTCGCCCCGGTTGTTTCTTCGGACTGCCTCTTGACCCATTCCCGCACCGTGCCTGCGCGTATTAATTTTTTAATGTATGATAGCGGGCAGCGGTCGTAGACTGGCCTCCGCTTTATGTTAGTGGCTTCATTGGCCAACTGGTCCGTTCTTTTGTTCCCTCTTCTCCCCGCGTGTGCTTTAACCCAAAAAAGTTTGACGCTCAGGGTGTTGGGTACGAAGCTCGCGATGACCAGGGGATCGAAAGATCGCGTCTTACTACCATCCGTATATATTTGAATGCTTTCATTATTGATTGCTAGTTCCTCGTTTAGGATAACATATTCGTTGTTTAGTGTCCTAGTTTTCGTTTCCACCTCGGCTTTTTAATTTGGTATAATGTTTTGTTTTCGTGTACTCTCAGGTCTAGGGGAAGTAAGCCTGCCAGCACGCTGAGGGAGCTAAGTGGAGCTGTCCTATAAGCCCTAAATATCTTAATAGCAAAACTTCTTTGCACTGTGTCCAGTCTTTTTATAATGTACCTCTTTTTTGCCGCGTCAACCCATGCATTTGCCGCGTAATGGACTATGGGTTCGACGACAGCCGTATATTATATTATTTTAATGATTACCGGGCTGAGGCCCCAGCTGACCCTTGCCGTCTTGGAAACCTGTTTGTAAAGGCCGATGGCTTTATTGCAGGCTGCGTTGACATGCTCACTGAAGGTGATCTTGCGATCTATCGTCAGACCCAAAATCCTCACACTGTCCGACATGTCTATTTGTGTGCCACCCATGATGAGTCGTGGCGTGTCGTATTTTATCTTCTCGTCATGAGCATCGCTTTGGTTTTCGCCGTCTTCCTAGATAAAACAGAAACTGAGCAAAGAAGTTCTTATTTATCACATATGCGACCCTCGTTAAAAGCTGAATTAGTAACTCGTTTTTACTCCATAAGTCACGATTCTAACTACTTGATAGCAACTTACCTAGACCCGAGATTCAAAACTAACTATTTGGGGGTGATGGATGCTGCCAGATCACGCCAGGAGATCTTATTGAATTATTTGAAAAGGTCTTGTGAAGAGTCCTCAAGTAGCAGTTCATCTTCAACACCGGCTAAAAAGAGTAGAGGAGAACACAATTTGTCTTTAGTGCAATATGAGTACTAGTTCATTTATTTTTTTCTATTGCATTTACTATTGAGTGATTAAATAATTTACAACTAAAATTAATTAAATTTCTTAAGTGATACTAAGACTAAATAAAGCTAATAATTACTTAAAAATATATTTATTATTAATATATTATATATTTATTATAGGCCTAGTAGTTAGTTATCCGGTATCCGGGCGGATAGTTTAAAGGACACCGGATAGGCCGGATACCGAATATCCGTTTCATCTCTAAACATTATAAATATAAAAATAAAATGAGTGTGTGTACTTATGTACACCCGTTAGAAGTTATACTTCTTTGGCATATGGAAAAATAATTAAAATGTAGTTATGATAAACGATAAATAATAAAATTTAAAAAAAGATTTTATTTAAATAAATAAATGTTAGTAAATACTATCACCGTCGTATATGAAATTGATTTAAAAACACCAACATAATATTTATTTATTCACACTGTTTAATTTACAGAATATATAAAGGAGGTACAGGCCAGACCTCCTTTATATATTCTGTGGTTTAATTGTACTGAACTTAAAAAACACGTGTTTTAAATATAAAAATACTATAATATACAACTTGAACATAGTTATTGATTTCCATGCGACCTAGACTTCTAACTTTACGATGTCGAATTTAGGTGCGCGCATCGTAAAATTCACTCTCATCATTTCTCTCCATCGCGCCAAAAGAAGTATAACTTCAATAATATAATAACTAACCTAGGCACCCAGATCACATTTGGCAGCACCAGCCCAGAGACGACTGCATTACTCCACACACGAGCGGACTTGAGCTTGATAAAGTTTAAGCTTTTGGGTGAAAGGAAATTTCGTATTTGTGGCAAAATACCAATGTTTTTGCCTGCAATCTGGGCATTATAGTGAATACAAAAACAGTTTTTTTAACAAATTGAAATTAGTTGAGTTATTAAGTTGTCCCGTAAGTAGGAGCCCAGGGCCCTGCAAAACCACGATCCGCCCCCGCAAACATCTCATCACCAGCGCTACTCTCAAGGCCCTACTAGTACTAACTCATAAAAAAGAGGGTAGGTCTGAGAATATGCTAGCATGTTGTACTGGGAAGCGTAGCAGCATTGCCGCCATTGGCTCAGAACCCTTTATGTACGTCTAATAAACTCTTTTATTAGTGTGCGTTCCACTAAGCGTTCACAACGCCTAAAATACTCATTCAGGCGTTCCACATGGCGACCGCGATCGTTGTGGTCGCGGCGAAAACATCATTAATGACGTCATTACATATGCTCACGCTAAGCTCACGACGACCAAGAGGTGGGTCGATGTCAGCGTTTTGAGTAACTGCGCGCAATTTTTAAAACTAAAAGCAGTAAACTTGGCGACAATATCGTTCTATTGTGCCAGCTCTCTTGTAACAGCTCATGTAAATAATTGAATGTACATCTTGAAAGTCTAAAGAGATCAATAAAGAATTCCATGAGTAAAATTTTCAAAATCTATCGTGTATTATTTTTATTGATAAAAAATAATTTACCTGAAATGACTTTTAAATTCTTCATCTGAATAATGAGTAATTACATTATCGTAATCAATAATACGTGGTGTAAGTTTTCGTTTTTCACGATTATATTTTTGTAAAATTGTATTCCATTCTTTATCAAAGCTGGACTAACTAGTACTTTGTGAAGCATTATTTCGACGCATCAACAAATTTCCAACTGCCACCAAAAAAGGCATTTTTATTATATACGAACATAAATTAGTTAAATACCCCTCTAAAATTAAAGTATATACATATTTTTTGTTTAATAAATCATGTTAACCAATAATTAATACAACTTATTGATACCACTTACAAATTGTTACATAACCTCATCAACTTTTTGTTTTTTTAGACGCGCCATGTGTATTATTTAAATGAACGTTCAAAACGCTCCAAAATCCATTCCACTTGAGTTAGTGATTGTGATGCCTAGAACAAAGTGGAACGGCAAAAACCGTGGTCGTGAGCGTGATCGTTGACAGTGCTTAGTGGAACGCACCCTATGACGTACATAGAGGGGTGTATAGATAATATTTGTTTAGTGACAAACCATAGTATTGATAAATTAAATTTAAAAAAATTATGTGCTCTGTGTTCAATAGCGCGCTCTTTTGTTGTTGGTGTGGCTGTGCTGTGTTTAGTAAAATTAGATTTGTTTTAAAAATTTAATTTAGATAAATTAATGGACAGAGCGCTTAATCTCATGTAATAAGATGAGTTTTTCTATTGACGAAGTGAATTTCCTCGTATACCGATACTTACAAGAGTCCGGTAATGTGACAGCCTTGTTAGTTGTTGATATGTCTTCGACAGAACTTTGAATATATTGTTAAATAAATCTATTTGTTTAGGTTTTCACCATTCAGCATATACTTTTGGGATTGAATCGCACATATCACAAAGCAATATAAATGGAGCTCTCGTACCTCCAGCAGCTCTTCTCAATATACTTCAAAAAGGCTTACAGTATACCGAAGCGGAGATAACATTGGGCGAAGACGGTACCTACCTACATAGTAATTCCTGTTCATATGATTAAGTATTACAATTTATAGTAACCGAAAAAAATTTTAGGTTCTGAAACAAGACTTACTGAAAGTCTCAGTCTAATAGATGCTGTCACACCAGATATTGTCGCCGCACGTCAAAACGCACACAATGCTCTGAAACAAGCTAATAAAGAAACAGGTTCTGGCAGTGAACAGAATGGTGTTGAGGTTTGCATTACAGAATTTTGTGTTGATTGCTTTGAATTCTCGATATATCTCTACATTATCAAATTCATACTTCTAGGTTCCTACCTGCACAGCTCCTACTATAACAGCTGGTGCTGAAACCCCAAGTGCGCCTGAAAGTATGGAAACTGATCAATCTATTGAAATACCACCTAGTAAAGCCACAGTACTAAGAGGTCACGAGTCTGAGGTGTTTATTTGTGCTTGGAATCCTAGCACAGATTTATTAGCAAGTGGTTCTGGAGACAGCACAGCCAGGTTAGTAGTGTAAAATTTTTGTGTTTTAATTTAAGTTGAACATTAATAAAAAAGAATGCTAATGCATTACAATTAAATTTTTCTTTAACATTTAAATGTGTTTGTTGATTAACACTAGTAATATAAACATATTTTTATGAAGTTAGAGGGTACAAAAGTTATTAGGAATTATACAGAGCTCAATTGCATTTGTCATTCATTTTCTTTGTTTGATTGAAAGTTAACAACCACATGGAATCTGTGCTTCACAAGTGTCCTGAGGGTGTTTGTAAGCTTGGTTCTTATTGCTTGACCCATAAGGTTTTCTGTCCTCCTAGAATCTAAAAATATTTATCATCCCTTAATGATTATATCATGGTTGAGATATCTTATGTGATTAATGTGAGAATATGTTTTATCCCAGGAAATATAGACTAAATTGTTAAATAATTTCAGAATTTGGGATATGTCTGATAATCCAACAAGTATTCCAAATCAACTAATATTAAGGCACTGTATTCAAAGAGGTGGTGCAGAAGTACCAAGTAACAAGGATGTCACATCACTTGATTGGAATGTTTGTATAATTTCATTATTGTTTCCATTTTGATATAGAAAGAATCTCTTTAACTCGAAACCTTCTTATTTAAGTCAATATACTCAGTAAGTTGAGAAAAATTTCGCCACAAAGTATTGATAATACATAATTATACTCTATAATTTTAATTTTAAGAAAGAACACTAATTATTTAAAATATCATGATGTCTTACTTGGAATTTCCCGAAATAATAACAATAAAATGCAAAATGAATTATAGTTTTTTGGGCTTCTATTATTATATATTCTATTGTCTTGTACACATGCCATGAATAGATATGTTCATTTTTTAAAGTATACAGTTTACTTCATTAATATGCACCTAATTCATGTTAATATGTAAAAAATATATCCTACAACACTTAAGTTGAATTGTTATTCAAATTCAACTCTATAAATCAAAATTTCAACAGTTGAATTGTATGTCTTTCAAGTTTTAGTAAAGTCAAAAACTTTTTAAGTTGATTATTTTTGCAATTTCTGGCCATTCAAGTTACTGACATTCCACTGTATAACATTGTTAAACATACAGTACAGTAAATATTAAATAAATCTTAGTATAATGAATGATGATACCTAACTATATCAATAGTACCCAAATATTCAGGTCATAATTTTGTATGTTTCATATAGTGTGATGGTAACCTATTAGCCACTGGTTCTTATGATGGCTATGCCCGTATCTGGACAACTGATGGGAAACTTGCCTCAACATTAGGTCAACATAAAGGGCCAATATTTGCTTTAAAATGGAATAAAAGAGGCAATTATATATTGAGTGCAGGGGTAAGCTGTTTTGTATAATATGATTAGATATTTTATATGTGTAAATAATTATTTAATGCCATATGTTGCATTGGCTTTTCTTTATAAATTAAACTGCTTTATATGTATTATAATTAAAAACAATGAATTTTGTTTTTTTTTATCATAATATGTGCCTAGGTTATCAATAATTGTTTTTAATCCTCATCACCCATATGTTAAATTTCATATTAAAAGTATTAAATTATATGTATTATCTCTAATAGCTATTGCATTATAATTATGAACAGACCATTAGAGCTTTTCACATTTCAGGTTGACAAAACAACTATTATCTGGGACGCAGCCTCTGGTCAGTGCACTGAACAGTTCTGCTTCCATAAAGCACCGGCGCTAGATGTAGATTGGCAAACAAATACCTCATTTGCATCCTGTTCAACGGACCAGAGCATCCAAGTGTGTAAACTGAATGTTGATAAGCCAATAAAGAGTTTCTTAGGTCACACAGTAAGTATTATTTTTCAATATTAATATTTATAGACATCTGTTTTTAAATATGTTCTTCACCATAAGAAATAACATTTTCTGATATAACCGTATGTGCCAAATTTTACAGAATGAAGTTAACGCTATCAAATGGGATCCCCAAGGACAGCTTCTTGCATCTTGTTCTGATGATATGACATTAAAGATTTGGTCTATGAAGCAAGATACCTGTGTTCATGACTTGCAAGCTCATTCTAAGGAAATATACACCATAAAGTGGTCACCTACTGGACCAGGGACTCAGAACCCCAATATGAACCTAATATTAGCAAGTGCCTCTTTTGATTCCACTGTGCGTCTTTGGGATGTGGAGAAAGGTGCATGTGTCCACACCCTTACAAAACATACAGAACCCGTATACAGTGTTGCCTTTTCTCCAGATGGAAAGTTCTTGGCAAGTGGATCATTTGATAAATGTGTTCATATTTGGTCCACACAAACAGGATCCCTTGTTCACTCATATAAGGGAACTGGGGGTATATTTGAGGTTTGTTGGAATTCAAGAGGCACTAAGGTTGGTGCAAGTGCTAGTGATGGAAGTGTCTTTGTTTTAGATTTACGCAAGCTATAGTATGAGGTTATTGGTTAAGGATTTTATACTACAATTGCTTCCGGTTTACACATTATTGGAGATAACACAATAATTTTAAAATAAATATGTATGTACTTATTAAATGAATGATACACAATAGATCTACTTTTGTTAAAGGAATTATATTTGTGAAATTTATATCTAAAAGATTTCATTCAGAAAAATACAAAATGTGTTTTATATACCTCCTTTGAGCTTGGCAACTTGTATGAATAAGTAGCTTCCTGATAAAGAACTTGGAACATGCATAGATAATATAGTATAGCATACATAAAAAGTTTTGCTAATCAAATTACTTATTTAGCCATTGGGTATGTAGACAAGGTGCACATAAAAGAAATACTTAAAGTAGTTATTTTATTAACTTTAATTTGTTATTATATTACAAGAATGTATTTAAAATATTGAACTTTTGTCTGGGCGATATCAAATTTTAATTTATGTTTCCTATACTTTGAATTATAAAGCAGCCTTTGTAAATGGCAATAGAAAATGACATGAAATTAAGATTAAAATAAATATATAAGTTTTCATAAAATGCTTTTTTTTGTTATTTCAACTTTTAGAACCCTTTGATTAAAAAAAGAAATCATACAAATGACATAATAAAAATAATTATTTATTTATTATATTGAATCATTTTACTTCCATTGGTCTTTTGTAAGCTAATAAATTTTCATGGTCATAAAGTCTATGTAGTTTTTCATACATGAATTTAAAAAAGAATAATAACTCATCATATTGACCATGATAAGGCTTACAATGCGAGTGGTTTTGTTCTTCATGTATTGAATATTCTTGTGTTAGTTCAGATACATATTCCTTATCACAACCCCATGCACAAATGTGTAGTTCTAACAAAAATTGATGCAAAGCTTCAATTGTCGATAGATACCAACGTGGACTACCTTTTTGATGGCGCCAAAAGTGTGAAACTCTATTCTGTAAAACAACTTTTGGTATGCATTGTAGTCTACTATCAGCAAATATTCCTTTGCTTTGATTCCAAGTACTGTCAATCAAGACAAGTCTATCAATAGGTAAATTCTCACTATGGAAAATCCTATGCACCTGATTGTTATTAAATATTTTCTTCATTAATGTACCAATGTTGTAGCCATGGGGCAACTCAGCTAACAGGTGGTCTGCATATGACTGTTTTTCATATCTGCCAGTAAACAACTCAGGTACTGTGCAAGCATCAGTCCCAGGATAAAGGAGAACCACTCTTTCATCTTCATCATATTGTGGTATATTGGGGTATGTATAAATGTTTACATCTTTAGGGGCTAACACTGCTGCATGTGCAGAAGTGCTCTTTCCATCAATTTCACGCTTATGTTTTATTATATCAACTTTGATGGGTAGCTAAAACATATTTTAAAAATGAAATGTTTGTAAGGAAACAACACATGACTAAAATGAGCAATTCATATCTTACATTACAAAATGGAATCCTACCCTCTAGAGTGGAAACAGGCACGTAACAAGTGTAACAAAAATACATCCGGGATTTATAACAACGTGGACATGGATTTCGACTTTTTAAACTAAACAAAACATGGGAGTCGCTTATTTTTAATCCACCGAATGGATTTTCTTCCCGCTTCCTTGCTTCAGGACTTTTTGGATTCATTTTGTCACAAAATTGGGTTTGTAGGTAAATCGTACACTATTTATAAATCTATTAATAAATTATTTTTTTTTTAATATAATTTATAACATTATTGTTTACTGTTTCCATACTTCAGTGGTTAAGTGAGTTGAGACTTGAGAGTTCACACCTTACAGTTTACAACTTTACAGTAGTGACTAATGTTGTACGAGTAAGTACTAGTGATGTACGAGTGAAGAACCTAGCCGTCAGGCGTCAACCGAGTTTTTGAAAAGTCGATAATAGCGATTTTACTCTTTAAAATGTTATACGGTGGAGAACCAAACTGGTAGTCAAAAAATAGTTTGAAGGAGCCCATACACGGGACAATTTGTTGTTTCGATCGATCGTCAAGAAAATCGTACTATTTTATCCTTCGATTTCCGTCCGTCACACACGAACGATGTGATCGTACGATTCTCAGTCTCTGTGCGGAGTGAAAACGTGTAGCACGTACGTGGGTGAGCGATGAAGTCGCAACTACTTCGTTTAAGCGCATTGGCGCTCATTTTATATAAAAAAAGACTTTCTACAATAAATAAAAGAAAGACTAGGAGAGAATGGACTAAGAGATGGCTTCTGAAAAGACATCAATATTCTCACATCAATCTTCTTGAGGAATTACGTTTTCATCCTAAAGATTGGCATAACTACCTTAGGATGTCAGAGGAAACATACTTAGAGCTTTTGCATAAGGTATCTTCCAGAATAATAAAAAATGATACCAATATGAGGCAAGCTATTACTCCTCACGAACGTCTTACTGCAACACTGCGTTTCCTGGCTACTGGAAGGACTTACGAAGATTTAAAATTTACAACGTTGATTTCACCACAGTCTTTGGGAAAGATCATTCCAGAAACGTGCGAAGCCATTTTCTATGCATTAAAGGATTACTATAAGGCAAGTATAATTTACC
This sequence comes from Pieris mannii, assembly GCA_028984075.1. Classification (NCBI taxonomy): domain Eukaryota; kingdom Metazoa; phylum Arthropoda; class Insecta; order Lepidoptera; family Pieridae; genus Pieris; species Pieris mannii. The sequence goes on along the minus strand of CM054798.1, from coordinate 4,819,126 downwards.
ATAGCAGTTTATTATAATGCGCTGTTGGTGATGATAATTAGGTATAATGAAATATAAATATATTTAAAACATTTATCATCGACAAATTATTGTTTTACATCTTACATAATAACATATCTTAAACATATTGGCTAAAATTACTTTCACTCAACAGAAAAAGTATTATAAAATGTTTGCGCGTCATCTGGTATGTGAACATGGACTGGAGATTCTTTTTCGGGCTCGGGTGTATGAAAGTTTAGTTCCTGTTGTGTGGATGGTTGAGTTGTGTGAACGATTCTTTGTGTGGGTGGCTGTACTATGAGTGACTCGCGTGTATGAACGTTGAGATCCTGTTGTGTGGATGGTTGAGTTGTGTGAACGAATCTTTGTGTGGGTGGCTGTAGTATGAGTGGCTCACGTGCTTGAAAATTGAGTTCTTGTGAAGAGAGTGGTTGTAATTTTTGTGAGTGACAAATAGGAAAGGATTGAGGAGGAAGGTGTAAGAAACACTGTCTGTTTAAATTACCCAATTCGGCTTCAAATAGAGCATCGTTTATAATTTTTTCCGCAAATAAGCGTTGATTTGTAGGCAAAGATCGCAACTTATGTGCCACGTTTTTACCGAAGGCATCAAACTTGTCATCCGCTGTTATTTCACATATTTTATTGCCTATAGTTTCAATCGTTCGATCTACATGTTGGGAAACTGACAGGTTTTTCCGGCGTTTAAAACTACGATCTTGTTGAGGCTCACTAAACCTTTCAACTGATGCGATATCTGATCCTGGTGAAGCGATTTCATCTCTGGTGGTTTCAATACTCTCGTCATCAGATTGCTGAAACAATTAATAAAAAATAATTATTCATTTGTTGCAGTTTCCAACAAGCGAGAACGAATGGATCGAAATTGGGAAAAACTTTGAAAATAGATGGGATTTTCCTAACTGTTTGGGCGCTGTATACGGGAAACATATAAGGATAAGACCTCCTCCAGGAGCTGGATCTTATTTTTATAATTATAAACATTTTCATAGTCAAGTCCTAATGGCCATTGCTAACGCCAATTATGAGTTCATTTATTTTCATTTTGGTACAAACGGCAGAGTCTCGGATGGTGGTGTTATAAATGAAACGGACTTCCACAAAAACCTCTTAAATAATTCCTTAAAATTACCAAATCCTACTACAGTAAATGGTAAGACTTTGCCTTATGTTTTCGTAGGCGATGAAGCCTTTATGTTAAGGAATAATTTTATGAAACCTTTTAATAAAAAACAACTTAACATTCAAAGGAGAGTTTTTAATTACCGTTTATCTAGATCAAGAACAATAATAGAAAATGTATTCGGCATTTTAGTTGCCAGGTTTGGTATATTAAAAACAGAAATTAACATGGATTTAGACAACATAAAAAAATCGTAATGGCTTGCTGTGCTCTGCATAATTACTTACGCCGTAATAGTCCTAACACCTATACACCGTTAACTGTATTTGATAGAGAGAACTTTGAAAATAATGAATTTGAAGAAGGCCTCCGGTGTGATTTATTAGGACTCCGAAGGCGACCATTACGTAGTAACGATACTGGTAATCAAGTAAGAGAATTATTTGTAGACTATTTTAATAATGCCGGATCTGTACCTTGGCAGAACAACTTCATAGGACTTTATTAATAATTTTAGAAATAGTAAATAAATAATTTTATAAATGTATAAAACATAATACGAAATAATAAATATATAAAAATAATAAATATTGTGTACTTACTGTATCCATTGAACTACTTGTCGCTCCATATGGCTGCTCTTGATCTTTTAAAAACATTAATTTCTCATAGTACCACAACTTTGGTACATAAATGTTATCAGTACCACTTCCCGATGCATGAGAAGACTCTACTTTTTTAAGTTCCTTACGGAAAACAGTACGCAGGTTGTTAATTTTCTTTTGCACTTTACTTATGTCCGCACTGGGATCTACTTCCTTCATTTTTCTAAGTAATACCTCATAGCATCCAGTTCGTTTCATCTGATTATGGTAGTCCTTGTGTTTTATTTTCCATAAAACCTCGTGTTCTCGGAGTAACTCTATAAATTCCAACAAGAAATCCTTGCTCCACGACATCGCAAAAAATTTACAGGTAGGTACCGTACGTGCTACTCGCGCGAAAGATAGAGGTAGACTGACGATGATCGCATGCGATCACGCCATACACGTGCGATATATCGAACGATGTTCAGATCGCAATCGATATTTTCGGGGTTGCCTGTTGAGATCTCCAATCGATCGTTCGACCACAAAATCGGATGCGATATTGCCACACACGTACAATTTGTCGTTCGATTTTAACATCGAGCGACGAATCGTTACGATAATTGTCCCGTGTATGGGCACCTTTATAATTTAAATGTTACTTGTGTTGCGTTATCGGACTCATATTTATTTGAAATAAAAATTGAATAAATATCGACTACCGTACGTTATACGAGTTTAGGTTGGATTAAGCTTTTAGGGAGTTCTTGGGTTTACTATAGAATTCTTACTATTCACAAAAATCGGATCAAGTTAATAAAACACAATTCAATTCATGCCCGTAGACAATTAACATTTTTTTTTTTTAATATGGTTTAATTTGTGCCAACTGGGCACAAGGTACTTCGCCAGTGTCGTGTAGATGGAGAAGGCACGAAGGAGATTGATCGGTAAAAATAATTAAAGCCTAAAAAAAATAGTTGGAATTTGATTGCTAGTTTAAAGACAGCACAGACAACACAAATATGAGTAAAAACAGGATTAAATACTATTTGCTATTTATGAATAATTTATATACATATATATTACACTTTAATTTTATTACTTGCTATATATTTACATAAAAATCTGCAATATGGACTAAACACAAACATTAACAAACATTTAACACTTAAAGGACAGGGGACTTTTGGGGGAAGAACGTCATAGAGAGGATAGGTTAGTTTAGGACTGTTGAATAGTATGTGAGATACAGTGTCTTCATCTAAGCCACACTCACAGATAGAGTGATCCCTTATCCGAAGCTTGGCTAGATGAACAGGAGTGCAAGCATGACCAAGACGCAGACGTGAGATTGTGGACGTAATCGAGCGATTTGCATTCCGATAATGACAAAACCAGGGTTGTCTTGGTATGTTTGGTTGGATGGATGCATAAAACTTACCCTTAACCGATTTGGAGTCATTCCAAAAAGTATTCCAGGTTCTGTCCAAATATGTCTTTGCAAGAGCACAAAGATCCTGTGCTGAATTTTTAAAATAATCTAGAGAACCTGACTCAACAGCTGCTTTGGCAGATGAATCAGCAGCCTCGTTTCCAGGGATACCCGAGTGGCTAGGAATCCAAACTATAATGATAGACAATCCCTTTTGATTACAAGAGAGAAGAGTCTCCCTGATTTTTAGAATAGTGGGAAAACGTGATTTGCTGCGAAATGGGTTTTCTTTAATAGACATTAAACAACTTAAAGAGTCTGTCAAAATAGCTGTTTGTTGTATGTTATGGGAGTATGCAAACAGGATTGCTTCCAATAGAGCAGTGGCCTCTCCTGTGAACACTGAAGACTCGGGAGGACATTTAAATTGCAGGATAATTCTATAGCGAGGAACCCAACAGGCAGCACCAACACAGCCATCTGGAGACAGCTTTGATGCATCAGTGTAAATAAGAAGATGATTTGACAAATTTTGATTTATGTAACTTTGTAATTTTATGTTGGTATCTGGAGCACCTTTGATCAGACCAAGGTCTGTGATAATGGGAGATTTGTATACCAGGGCTTTATAAGAAGTAGAATATAGGGGATTTGTTGGAAAAGATATCAGGGGGTTAGGTAGGCTGGTGTACTTTAAATAACTATCTAGCAGATAGGAAGAGGAGTTGCGGGTGCAAGGAGCACGTGATAGTAGGGATAATCGATGCCATAGAGGGTGGGATGATAGCTGTAACATCTTGCTAACAAAGCGGTCACATAAATACTGCCGGCGTATGTGTAGAGGAGGATCAACGCACTCAACCTGCAAAGCATTAGTGGGGGAGGATTTCATTGCACCTAGAATAATTCTAAGGCACCTATACTGAATTTTGTTTAACTTTTCAGAAGCTGATTTGTTAAAAGGATCCAGAACAAACATACCATAATCCATATGACTACGAACTAAGGCATTATATAATAACTTTAAAGAATAGGGGTGAGCACCCCACCAAACTCCCGCTACTGCTCTTAGTACGTTAATACCTTTTACACATTTTTTGATGATGTGTTCAGAATGGGCAATTCCATTCAGCCGGCTGTCTAAATAAATACCTAAAAATTTTGCTTTATCTGACAGGTTGATTACTTGATTATCAAATGAAATAAGAAAGGTGGGAATATATCTTTTCCTTGTAAACACCACTGCCTGAGATTTGCCCACTGACAGGGACAAGCCATGGTCAAACAACCACTGGCCTAGATAATACAAAGCAGAATTGATACGACAGGATACTTCCCCTATACTGACTGAGCTGTGATAGAGGACAATATCATCAGCATATTGTAAAATGTTACAAAAACTGGTAACAGACAGTTCAAGATCATAGGCATAAATGCTATAGAGTAGAGGGCTGAGAACTGAGCCTTGAGGGAGACCTTTCCAGACTAGTCTTGGGGGAAGAGAGGTATGGGGATCTACAAAATAGCAGTTTACATATGAGATGAACCATCCTCGAAGGTACACTCAGCTTAAGCAGTTTCTGCCTGAGCACCGGAAGTAGGACATTGTCATATGCAGAAGCAATATCAAGATAAACACCCACAAGGTACTCCCCTTTTGTAAAAGCCAGGCGAATGTCTGTTGTCAGTATACTTAGGCTGTCTGTGGTACCAATACCCTTCCGGAATCCAAATTGGGAGGAGGGGAGAATATTTCTACTTTCCATTAACCATTCCAGTCGGTTTTTAAGAAGGTGTTCAGGTACTTTAGCTAAAGTAGATGACAAAGCTATGGGTCGATATGAATTTGAATCTGAAGGGTTTTTTCCAGGTTTGAGAATGGGAATGACTATTTGAGTTGTCCAAGATTTCGGTATAATACCAGTTACAAAACATTTGTTGATTATTTTTAAGTAGTAAAGTTTAGCTTTGTCATTTAGTTTAGTCAGGAAGGAATATGGAACGCCATCTTCCCCTGGAGTTGAATCTTTGAGCCCATTAAGAGCGGTTTGAAGCTCAGGGAAGGAAAAGGGAGCATCCATTTCATCGGTAGCTGGAACTGGCGTAGAACTTAGAAATGAGGCAACATAGGGAACGAAAGGAGGAACCAGTTTGTCTGCAAAGTTGTTAAGCCAGCCAGAAGGGCTATTTGAAGAAGGGTCAACATGGTTAAGGGAACGACGGAATCTCCTCACACTTGACCACACAATGGTGGATGGAGAACGAGGGCTAAGGGACTCACAAAATTGTATCCAGCTTGACCTTTTCTTTTTGGATACTATCCTTTTAATTTTAGCATCAACCTTTTGATAATTATTAAAGTTCTCCTGAGACATACAGGCTGAGTAAGCCTTCTCTGCAGCTTTTCTCTTACCAAACAAATCACTGCATTTATCATCCCACCAGGGAGAGGAAAGCAGATGATTTTTAGGAGAGTGTTTTTTGGGTATCTCAGAATCGGTCGAAGATATGAGGGAATTCAAAAATTGATCATAGCAAGACAAGACATTTTCCTCATATTCCAAATCCGGCAGAGTGTCCACCATGCAATCAACGGATTGAGCATAATCTTCCCAGTTTGCTTTCTTGAGATTATGTTTTAATAGGGAGTTGTGATGAGAGGGGGGTAAGGATTTGCCGTTTAATGAAATAATTATAGGAAAATGATCACTGCCATAGGTGAATTCAAGGGCGATCCATGTTAATTGCGAGGCTAGATTAGGGGAGCAGAGGGTGAGATCCACTGCAGATTTGGGATTCTGATTGGGGTCCCTGCGAGTTGGAGAGCCATCATTGAGGATGCAGAGATTGATATCATCAACTAAGTCAATTAACAGTGGAGCAAACCTATCACTAGCGTGGCACCCCCACATAGTGTGATGGATGTTAAAGTCACCCATGGCTATGATAGGGCTGGGAAGGGATGATAAAATTAATTGTAACTCGGGAAGAAGAGAAGAAGAAGGGTGAGGAATATACAAAGATACAAAAGAAATGTCTAAGGTACGAACAGCAACAGCATTAATCTGTTCACTGTGGGAAGGAAGAGGAATTTGGGAGAAAGGGAGGGAATGCCGTACGAAGACAGCACTGCCCGCATACCCATCATTCCTGTCATCCCTCAGACAGGAGAAACCAGGCACCCGAAATCGGGAACCAGGGCTCAGCCAAGTCTCTGAGATGGCAACAATTGAAGGTTTATGGAGGTTTATGAGGGAGATCAATTCGTGTTTTTTCAGACGTAAACTTTTACAATTCCATTGCATTACGGTTATTGGGACCATTTTGTAACAGTTTAAAGAGTTGGGATAAGTTTTTGGCAACGTTGGGCGGTAAGGGAATTTCGCTACATGGGGCAACAATACTTAGAAGGAATTCAGAAATAAATTCTAACATTTTGCCTTGAGAGGGAAGGGAGTCAACATTACTGTTGAGAGCACAACCATTTGGGAGGGATGAGGAGCACGGACCAACAATATCCTGGTGAGCTGTTCTATCGTACCCCTTTGTTAGAGGAGCTTGTGGACGAGGAGAGCGATTAATTGTTTGGCGATAGGAAGTTTTGGTAGAAGTTTGGGCTTTTTGAGATGATCTTAGAGAATAGGCAGGAGGGGTAAACATTTCTTTTGTTATCTCAGCATATGAACGTCGGACAGATGGAAACTGAATTGCTGCTTCAAAATATGAGATATTGTCCTGGGACATCACCATTTTTATGGATTGCTGTCGAGAAAATTCTGGACAGCTCTTGTCAGAAGCAAAATGTTTACCGGAACAATGTAAACATGTGGATGTTTCTATGGTGACTTCACACGTTTCACCTGCATGAGGCTGAGCACACCTGTAACATCTGGGCTGAGATCGGCAGGCCGATTTGATATGACCAAAACGGCAGCAGTTCAGGCACTGTATGGTAGGAAGTCTGTAGGTTTCAACATGGAGGGAAGTGTGGTAAGAGTAAACCTTATCAGGGAGCATTTGCCCCCTGAAGGTAAGAACGACAGATTGGGTAGGCACCCAGGTGGTGACACCCTCAGTAACTAATTTTCGGTTCAGTCACCTTGACTTTACTACCTCACCACATCCAGGAGGAAGCTCTAATGAATCCACAAGCTCGTCCATTGACCAGTCCACCGGTACAACCCTGACTAACCCCATTCTGGTTATGTTATAAGTAGGGATAATAGCTTTAAACTTGCACATACCGAGAATCAGGCTGACCAGAAAGTTGTTGGCAGCTTCAGCAGAAGAGAATTCAACTGTAATTTTGTTACGGCCTACGTTTTTTACGCCATCGTGTATGACAGAGCTTATTTTGTGTTTGTGCATAAACTGACCAAATGTTATAGCACGTAAAGAGGCTCCGGAAGATGGATCCTCTACTTCCCGGGACACTTGGATAATGAACGGACCTTTATCATCATTAGAGTAAGACCGAGGGCCATCGGAGAAGGAGGGGTGGACATAAAGGTGTTGAACAGATGAGTTCGCCTGAGTGGGATCCGTAATTGTTTTTTTAGAGGAAGGCACATTTCTCTCTTCTCCTTGTCGTTTGCGAGACGTAGAAATGGTACCCGGGTCGGGGGGCTTGGGGTCAGGATCTAGATCCATTTTACTGCAACTACACCGACTATATTAGTTTAAATTTTATACTTTACCAGCACCGTTATAACGTTAGTTTTATCTATATAACAACAATAACAACTATTTCAGATTTGAAAAATCACAGAAACACCGAAAAAACACCGAGATCTCACGAACACGTGCGTCAACCAGAGCTAACGAGAGAAAGTCCACAATTAACATTAAGCCCACACAGACGTGACCGTCTGGTCGTCGGTAGTATTAATAATGTCAGTTTTTGATGGCTGTCAAGATAAGTAAAATATTTTGTTTGTTATCTGTAAATATTTCAAGGAAATTTGCTTCTTGTTCTAGGGAACCTGTGGGTTTTATCTATTTTCGTTATTACGTCAAATAGTGTAGGTAGTGAATGAATTTGTGGTTTTTTGATTTCAGTGCGGTGATTAAAATATAAAGTGAAGGTAAATTATTATTATTCTTTAATATTGTATGTTGTTTCGTTTCTATCCGAGTTTTTCAATAAATTCATTTTAAAATCGTTATAAAATGTAAATAAATTAGTCGATGACGCCATTTTGTCGCGCCGGCTGATCGGATAATATTAATTTTCAGTTGAAAAAAGCGATAATTTCGCCTAATAATTTGTACTTAAATGGTTCCATATGTTTAGCAGTTATTAATAGTAACTAGACTGTAACGAAATAAAAAAATCTCAATCGGTGTGGCAGTATCGATTATATTTTTCCAGTCGCAAATGCATGTAAGATACACCAATGAATACTTAATGTTATAAATTTTATCAGCTATTTTAATATAAATTCGTACATGTTAAAAGCCAGTCATAATGGCAAATATTTTCCTAAATTTAAAATTTGTGTATACATTTTTTAAATTGAATACTAAGTCTACTATAATTTTTTCGTAGCTAGAAACGTATTTTATTGCCTTACGCCCTATTATTTTATAAATATTTTTACAGAGAGAAATGATTAATGTAATGTTGTAATAATGACAATATCAATGAAGGAACAAGAGCCTGTGCCTGGGGAGGTAACTATCATAATATTTCTTCTAGATTTGCATTTGAAAAATATTAAGAAATTCAAATATTGAGTAATCTTTAAACTTAAATTATTTATTGTTCTCGTGAGTTACTTGAGTTTCAAGTTTTGTGTTTAATAATTTTCATAATTAGTAAATGTAAATATTCTTTTTTGTAGATCTCATTTCCTCTGGGAAAATTGAGAATCTTAGAAGAAAAAATTTCAAGCCCTCGTTGGGTTGTGCCTGTGTTGCCTGATCAGGAATTAGAGTGTTTACTTATTGCTGCCACAGAGCTTGCAGCCAAAGGTGTGTATCTTAAGATTATACAAATGTAACAAATATATATAGTATATTTCTCTTGGCTCTTAATAGAGAAGCACTTGTAAAAATAATTACAGGTGTAATTTTAGAACAATGTTTAATTCAAAGCTAGAGGAGTGAAACTTTATAGGTATATCAGGAACAGAAGTGGTATTTAGGTGATCTTTTAACTCTTAACATTTATTTAAAAAAAAAAGATGAAACACATATTGAAATCTGAGGAGCCTCAGGTCAGTTCATCACTGCCAGAAATGTGACTTATCTATGCCCCAGTGGTTTACTTACTATTAGACTGTTTGTGTCTGAACAATTTTTTTTTTATTTATTTATTGTACCCATAATCTCAAATGGAAAAGATATTGGTGGGGTGGAAAGATTGCTTGCTTTAAACATTTCCTTATAAGATTATAAAAAACTATTTTGTACATAGCATATAAATTGTATTACATTTTAGGTGAAGATGTTAATAACCCAGGCTGTCAGCAATTCTACAATGATGCTCTCACATTATCATTTACAAAGATTCTTACTGATGATGCAGTATCATCGTGGAAGATTAATATCCAACAATGTGTGCGTTCAAACTGCGAGAAACTTGTTAAATTATGTGCCATGAAACTTGATGATCCTAGATTCTTGAATCTTCTTTCTATGGCACTAAATCCTAACAATAAGTGAGTGATTATCAGGGATAAACGCTATTGCATATTGCATCATAATTATTATATTTTCTTAATCATATCTTAAATTGTTCAACAAAGTCAAGGGCAGATAAAAACATCATAAATAAAACACATAATATGCGACTCACAAACTTTCTCTGTTTATATCATAGTTTATTGAACCTGAAGGTTTGGTGTTTGATTCATTGTATAGATTGATTAAGCAAAGACAAACAAACATATTACACTTAAAACAATATTTCAGGAAAGTTTTATGTCAATTTTTTTTAGGTTTCACACATTTAACGCGTCAAGAACATGTGAAGGCCTAACAACATCTACTTCACCGGCCAACGGTCAAGGATCTACCCAAGAACCTGAGGTTTATGCTAAGTCACAAGATCACCGAACTCCCAGAGGATGGCTAGTTCATCTTATTAATGTGTATGTATTTTTTTTTTGTCATTGCTCTAACATTGCCTTAACAATCTATAGACTTCTTTCTGATGCTGAATGTTTGCTTAACTTAAGGAAATGGGTTTTAAATATTTTAATTTGATAATATCTAAGTTTTCAGTAGATTATGTGCAGGGTATTTTGATATAATAATTATTTCTGTAAGTTTTACGTGGCTATGCGCTACACTAAATTTTGACATCATGCGTTTAATCTGCGACTATACACCAATGCATGTTATTTTCTATCCCCTTCCCTAGTCAATAAAATGTATGTTGTATGTTTAAAGTGTTTGTATGTTTGTCTGTGGCGAATGGATCAATTGTGATATTTTTATCAGAAAAATCACATGATCAATATAGTTTATTATATATTAAAGAGTTTGTTAGCTGTGGTCTTACTTAAAATATGAATCGTTATGATTATGACTGATAGACCTTGTCCTGTCTTAACTATGAATATTAGTTTGGAATTAACTTAAAAAAATATTTCAGTTACAAAGTGCTTATGATTATTTCCTTTATGACATAAAACATTCTTTGTTTGTTTTTCGCAGTGCGTATATAATTATTTTATCAAAATAATAACTCCGATCGAAGCACTTCTTTAAACGATATTCATTGTTTTAAATCCTTTTTGACGATATTTTCAGTACGCATGGTCAATGTTATGTTATAACTTATTATGGTTGTTTAGTATTTTTTAAATTTTCTAAATTTCCGCGCAATTGTCTAAATTTTTTTTCTTTCATAAGAACCTTCTGACAATAACAAACACAACAACAAAAGGATTAGCGAAATCGGTCCAGCCGTTCACGTGTGATACTGTGACCATGGGAAATAGGGATTCATATAAATATATATTAATATAATTACTTCTTGATCTCTGGATATCACTTGACATTCTTAAACATTACTTGGGTTATCAATCATGTATACTTTTAAAAAATAAGTGCCATAATAAGTTTGACAAAAATTGGTTTTAGATTTGGCCAGACTGGTGGGTTTGCGAAAATAAGGGAACGATTTGAAATCATAATGGGTTTCAAAAAGACAGAATTGACAACATCCGTGAACGAAGAGAAAGTTATCAATGAGATCATCGACAGTGAGGATCAGAAGGTGGATGTCACTGATAGCATCATCAGCAGTACTGACAATATGGAGGTAGATATTTGTAACTTATTACAGAACAGGAGAACTAGGGGCAGAAGTGATCTAGACGTCTGCCGGCGTAGATAGAGTATATAACTAGATAAGCTTTTAAAATAACAATAATAACTAAAGAGAGAAGACATTAACGTGAAATACTTAAGTGCGAGCGAAACAGAGTATCAGTTTTTCTATCTCTATTTGCGTATCGGTTTTATTTGTTTACCACCGAGCCCTTGGTGGTAAACAAGTTTTCACCGCTTACTGATAAATCTGTGAAACCCATACCTTAAGACTTTATCTTTATAAGAGGTGTATTTAAAGTGTAAGTCGTGGTGAATTGATGCATAATTGGCTGTAAAAGCTATAGTGAACGAAAAGAACCAAACATAACCTTTCATCGGTAAGTAGCTTATTTTATCACGACTCAGTAACTTTGTTCAAGAATTATTAATTCGGATGCGTATTTTGGTCAATAATAAGCAATCTTCAATGAATTAATACTTCGACACAACAACACTTCCAAACAACTGACAATTCCAAACATATTTTTAAGTGCAAACCGACTAAATTGCGAATCATGCTACCAACGTCAGGTAGTTGTCACACTTCGTGTCCTTTGTAAATAGTTGGATTATAATAATCCCTATCTCACACGCTGTACGCTGATGCCCGGTCTATACCATAGTCCGTCTACGTCTGCCGGCCTTTTCATCAATGACATTTGGAGTTTAAAGCTGAAATTAAATAAAAAAAAAAACTTAAATTTACTATTCCACAGAAGTTTCAATGGCAACAATGATTTTTGTTTCTTAACACACATTTAAACAACTATATGTATATAACACCTGTATCATATCCATAGTTGCCTATCATTAAAAAAAATCAAATACACAACTACACGCAATACTCGTCGAGCGAGTTTGCTTATCTTGCCGAAGCTGCGAACAAATTTTTTGAAAAAGTGTATTGGGTATGGGGGTGTGCAATTATTTAATCAATTACCATCTCAAATTCGCAATATTGGAGTGTTTGACAAATTCAAAAACGCAGTAAAGGTGCATGTTTGAATGAACACAGTTGACTGAAATTAAGACGGCTTATGTCGACGTGTATCTCGCTCGTATATATACATATTAAAAAATATTTTTTTTGTAATGAGAAATAAAGTTCTTTAAACATTAACACACATTTATTTCAGGGTTCAATTTCGTCTCGTTCTGAACAGCCGTCTTCTCTAGAGATGTCCACATCAGGTGAGAGCAGAGTTGCAGCTGTATGGCAATTACTGAAGCCGCTCGGACTTTGCCACGATTTGCTGACGCCTCACACTGTCACCGTTTATCTGTTGCCAGTTCTGGTTAGTACCAAGTTTTGTTGAGTGGACAAATTCTGGCTCATTTTTTCCTGAAGTTAAATTTGAATCCTGCTAGAGCAGCAGAGCAGTGTTGGCGTATTGGCTTCTTGCCACTATGATCCCTAAAGGTTAACTCGAATCCTGGTTATGCACCAACCTATTAGAAAAAAAAAACAAAAAGAGATACAGAAAGAGACCAAAGACAGATAGAGTTTTGAGTTAAGACTCTGTAGTGTCGTTGTTGTCTACTAAGTTAATAATTAATGTAATGTGAAACTTACAGGATTAGTGACGTGTTTTTTTATTTTATTCTTTGCAGGAATGTATTCCGACCCTTCTAGAAAGTCTGACTGATGATGAATTGAAACGCGAAGCGCGAGGCAGCGAGAACAAGACTGATACAGTATCGTGTTTGATAAAGGCATGCAAATATGTTTCTGTAAGGACACCGAACTATCACAGCCTACTTAAATGTAAGTACATGCTCAGTTACATATACACACCACACCTATTACATGCTAAAACACTTCATCAGTTAAGTCCTCGCTTTTATTTTCTCTTAGAGTAAACCCAATTTCATAGAATATACTGACAGACTGTTTTAGTGTAGTGTATTGAGTAACATTTTATAATGTAGTTAATGATAATAGCCTTTATTCAGATACATTTTATATTTACATTTAAACAAATTTCCATTTTAATCCTCTTCTAGTGTATGTGTGCCCTTTTTTGGCAAAGGCCTCCTCCAAATCCCGCCATTCCTCTCTGCACTGTGCCACTCTCTGCCATGTACCACCTGCCGTTTCTTTAATGTGGTCAATCCACCTTCTCAGTTGTCTCCCTCTTTTGCGTTTGCTGCACCACTTCAGTAGCTTTTCCTCCATGTACTTGTCTTGCCATGTGTCCCACCCATTTCCACTTTTCTTGATTGTTATTGTTACATCTGTTACCTTGGTTATTTTGTCTCTTCTTATTTTCCTATCATACATCGTTCCGTCGCTCTTTGACACAGCTTTGTAACTGCGTTATAATGTAGTTATGTATTGCCTAGTTAAGAGTTTTTAGGTACATTGAAGCAAGAAAATCGAAGATTTAAGGTCGTAAGCCTACCCTGTAGTTGCATAGGGGCGTGGTAATATACCGCTCCTATGCTACTACAATGTGGGCCATCGTACCGAATAATTCAACACGGAAATAATTATTAAGCGCCAACTGTTTTGGGGCCGTTCAGTTATTATGTAAGCAGTGGGTGGAGAGGGGTCATTGAATTTCTTTAGTTAATTTTGGCACTTATAACCCACACATTGTCTGTATTTCAAAACGAAATGCGTTTGAGAGATATG